>BRZY01000007.1:4296000-4909000 GCA_030159175.1 Glycyrrhiza uralensis
ATTTTTTATTAGTTACAAGCTTTTTTTTTGGTCATTTATTACTTACAAGCTTAATATAGAATTATTGACATAAGCCGAGGTGTATCAATCAATAGAACCAAGGGCCCCAACAACAATCAACACCAATATTTTAATAATGTTTGTAGATAATACTACCTCTTGTCTCTGTTATAAGAGAAAAATGAGTTATTTCTTTAGTCCAAATTATAAGAAATATATATCGATTATCATTAAGATAAAATGCAGTTTGATTATCATCGATAAACAGTTCGTATTGCAATTTGTCATGTGTCCTAAGACTCGTTTTGCAAGTCGTGGGGTTTGTTGGGATCTTTGGGAAATGGTAAATACACCCCACAAAATTTGCCATCCACCCCATTTTAACCTAAAAATTCTAAAATTACCCTTTTTTAATATCGCATTTTGCTAGTTTAGAACCCGAAATTGCATTTTTTTCTAGAAACTGGACAATTTTAGAATTTTCATATCAAAGTGTGGTGAATGACCAATTTTGTGGGATATATTTACCAAAACCCGGATTTTTTGCTTTGTTAACCAGAAAACAAAATAAAAGCTTAGCCAATCTTTAACTTGGGCTTCTAAAATGTACTTAGCAGCCAAGATCCATTAGTCTCTAGTCTTAAGGGAGTGTTTGGTTTGACCAAAAAAATGGGAGTGTTTGGTTTCGACCACAAAAAAAGGGAGAGTTTGGTTAAAAAGAAAGGAGAGATTGGCCAAAAAAAAAACAAAAGGAGAGAAAGGGAGGACAATTTCTATATGTTGGTTAAAGAGGAGGGGAGAAAAAAAAATATTTCTTTCTGTTTGGTTTGTTACAAAAGTGGAGAGAAAATAAAACTAGTTATAGTGGTAAATATTGTATAAAAATAAATATTTTAATTATTATTTAAAATATTTTAGACTTATTTATTTTCTCTCCAAATCTCCTAACTAATATTGGAGAGGAGCCCAAATTTAGAGAGGAGAGATTTTGTCGACACCCTCATTTTTTCTCTCTTTCCCCCTCCAAAATTTTAAAATAAACCGGAAAAGTTATTAAAATCTCTCTCAAGTCTCAATCCCCAACTAAACACTAGTGTGTTTGTTTTAACTTTTGAGAAGTCTCAAAAACAATTCTAGTAGAAACAAGAAAAAATTGCTTTAATAAAAAGTGTCTCGAAACTTAATTTTTCCTTTTGAGTCCAAAATAATCGTAACCAAGTCGCCTGATTATAAGAGTAGACTTTTAGAGGGGAAAAGTCCCTCAAACCATCAATTTTTATTTTCCCAAATTTTGCAATTGATCAATGAAACTGGGGACTTGGATTGCCTGTAGTCACTGTTTCATGCAATCACTATAGTCATGGCAATATGGGCCATTGGTTTGGTGAATATAAAATCCTAGTTGTTAATTTATTTTATTTATACAAAAAAGTAATAAAGAAAAATGTAAGTGGAGAGAGATAGAGACAAGTAACTGCACCTAATCCAAATCTATGAAATTGGTATCTAGTTTGAAATTTTTGTTAAGGTTTAAATATGTTTTTAGTCCCTCAATTTTGAAAAATTGTTCTTTTTAGTCCCTCAAATTTAAAATGTGTATTTTTTCCCTCATTTTTAAAATTGTGTCACTTTTAGTCCCTGAGGTCATATTTTAAATTTAAAAAGTATTTTCTAAATTTAAGAGGGGTCAAAATATAAATTTAGAAAATCTTTAGAAGTTAGGAGAAATGGTGTAAGGTGAGAATCAAGATTTGGGAGGAGTTAAAATATAAATTTAAAAAATACTTTTCAAATTAAAAAATGGCCTCAGGGACTAAAAGTGATACATTTTAAAAACGAGGGACAAAAAACACACGTTTTAAATTTGAGAGACTAAAAGCAACAATTTTCCAAAATTGAGTGACTAAAAACATATTTAAGTCTTTTGTTAATTATCTCAAATGGCTGTGAAGACCCTTTAAGAGGGGAAGAAGTAATGACAACGATTCTATAATGTAAAAAAATTTAGGTGATTGCTATGGTACCTTAGAAAATTTATGGGTTTTGGTACCCCAATGTAACACCCCTTTCTCAGGAGGCACTACACTTCGTAATTGAACCTCTAATGCGGAAATTAAAATCTTTCTTCTAATTCTTCTTTTGAAAAACGCTGTCAAAATTTATTTAATTTTCACAAATGGATTTTCTCTGTCAATTTTTTTCTCTTTTTAAAAGAAATACTTTGTGAGAATAAACACCAACCAGAAAACAACATAGGAACTAAAACTTATTCAATTATAATGGAACGTATCATACACAAGAAATCCCTTTCCCAAATCAGTACAGACTCTCTATGCTGGTCAAGCACTAAGAACTTCTACAAAAAGTTCAAATAAGAAAACTCCAACAAAACTAGGACTCGCACGTCCTTCCACTTTGTTGACACGTCTTCAATGCGCGTCTCGTTCTTCGAGTCCTATCTAGTCCACTCAGCTAGTAATCAATCTATATGAATCATGTCCCGAAGGGCACAAAACATATAGGCAAGGGTGAGTTTCTCCCAAAGTCACAATCACAAAACATACATAGTAAAAGGAAAAATACTACTTATTATACTTCAAAAATAAGCAAATATCATTTGAAAACTTTACTCTAAGTTCACAAACAACCAACACACATCATCACAAAATCATCTATCTCAATCAAGATATATATATATATATATATATGCATGACACTTCAATCATCTCTCATCACACCGGTGCACTGCTCCATGGAGACTTCTCTTCCTCAACTAAGTAGAGCGATATGGCGGTGCTTGTACCTAACATAAATGCAACCTGACCATCTCTTAGCCCTCGTTGTCATTTATTCGGTATGGCCCATTGTGCTAACTCGTGCACCATATCATAAATAAGACAAGCCGGTCAGGATCATTCAAGCCGGGTATACTACTCTTCTCGACACAAGGAGATTCCCCTCAAGGCCATTGAGAATTTCGTGACCTAAACGCCCTCAAAGACTTATAGTCAGACTATGCTTATTCTCAATCCATCACCTTAGGATTGTATACTCTCATCATAGCATAAAGCTAGCCTGGCAAAAGCCAATATCTCAAATGCATATGACAATACAATTCATACACACATACAAGGAGAATAATGCAATCCTTCATTTAGGATTTTCATCGCCACGTGTTAGCTCTCTCCCAACACCGTGTAGCATTATTCCTCCAATCTTCAACTCGCCACGTGTTGACCCTCTCTCAACAACGTGTAAAATTTTAAGTTAACAACGCCACGTTTGGACTCTTTTCCAACTACGTGTGGGACTCTTCGCATTTATAAAAATGCCCCTTACTTCTTATTATTTGTTTATAATTATATTCTGACCCCAACATCCAGTTCCTGCGTCCAGTTCCTGCGTCAAGTTTCTGCGTCCAGTCCTGCGTCCAGTCTCTGCGTCCAGTCTCTGCGTCCACTTCCTGCGTCCAGTCTCTGCGTCCAATCTCTGCGTCCAATCTCTGCGTCCAATTCCTGCATCCAGTCTCTGCGTCCAGTTTCTGCGTCCAATTCCTGCGTCCAGTCTCTGCGTCCAATTCCTGCATCCAGTCTCTGCGTCCAATTCCTGCGTCCAATCTCTGCGTCCAGTTTCAGCGTCCAATCTCTGCGTCCAGTTTCTGCGTCCAATTTTCACATTTTCTACCCCCGAACTTTTATAACATTATACTTTTGGCCCAAAGTGCCCAGACTTTCGATTTCATGCCCATAATAAATAAAGCATAACACTACTTTAAATATTACAATTATCCCAAATGGATCAAATAAAGCACAAATAATTAAATACACATAATCACTTCAATACATGCCATTTTTATCATACACAATCAAGAGAACAATCATACAATCAAAACGCAAGATTTTTACCATACAAAAACCACAGAGCTAACTCATCTTAGTTTAGTGATCTAAAACCCATCAAGGATGGTTTTAACCACTCAAATCAAAGATGAAACTCAAGGTTGTTGAGTTATCATCAAGCCATCCAAAACATACAACATACTACTACATAAAAATTATGTCTTTTAGAAGAACATCCCACTTACCTCTTGAAGAGAAGCTTTAAACACCAAACTCACTTTTCCTAGCTTATTGTTCCAAGCTAGAAATCAACCCTTACAAAATAAAATCATAAAACATAAGCATGAAAACATCTTCATCATGAAACCACCCAAAACCTAAGATCAAAAACATGAGAGAAGGATTTCTTACTCTTGCTCTTGAAGAAAAATGGATCATAATGAAGATCAAACCTCTTGGTTCCAAGAATAAGAACCTAAAGCTCAAAACAAAGATATTTCCACAAAATAATGAAGAAACACATGATCTAAAAACCAAAAGAGATAGATCATGAAAGTATATGAAAGATTGATGGTTTAGAATCATAAACCAACCTTGGTTGAAGAAGATTGATGGATCAAAGCTCTTGGAAATCAAAGAAATAGTTTAGGAAAAAGCTTGAAAGCTTAAGAGCAACAATGGAGTATTTGGCTTTGGAGAGAGAAAGGAAATGAAAAATAAAGCAAACCCTCTCCTTTTCCCTTCCTAAGTCACGGCTGAACCCAAAAAGAAATGGCCAAGGATATGCTTTTGTCCACTTGGTATTATCTTGCATTAAACTAAGGCATAAAGGTGTTTTAATATTTCTTCCAACCAAGACTTTTAAGACAAGAGCACATGGGCATAAAGCACCATTTTGGGGCTGAATTTTCGTGCAAAAGTCAGCTGGAAAGAAAGGGAGAAGAATTCACAAGTTGGGGTTTTGCTTTTGGGAGCACAAGTGGCCAAAAATTGCTTATTATAATATATTTTGAAATAAATATTTCTCCAAATAATTGATTAATGGAAAAATTATTTTTGAAACCTAAAATTAATATAATAAAGGTTAGAACTTCAAAACTCAAGTTTTGATCATTTTCTGATACCCCGTTTGCGCTACGGTTACCCGTAACGTACTAAAAACGGCTAAAAATAAAATTTTTCTGAAAAACTCTAGAAAAATTCCTAAAAATCAGAAATATTAAAGAAATAACTTTTGTTTCGTTAAAATATTTTTTTGACATAAAAACGGTCTCCGGAAAAATATAAAACCTTCGACGTTTGCAAACCGAGTCACGGTTTACGCTATTTTTCAGTTTTTCGATTTCTTCCAATTTCTACCCATCTAAAAATCATAAATAATCTAAAAACACTAATGATATCCCTAACTTTCCATTTGGATCATTTCTTAGCCCTCTGGTAATTATCTGTTCATTACGTGTCATGTAGTCCATTCTACAGGGACCAAAACTGTAACACCTTTATCCTAATCTCAGAAAATTCCAAACTAAAATTCTAAAATCCTTAAATAATATAAAAATACTATTTGTCTCTTTAATTGCTCATGATGGCATTGTCTTGGCCTTCAAATCAGTAAAATCTTATTTTTCTGTCTATAACCAAAATCGCTTTCTGTTGAAATTTCCAATTTCAACTCGAAATCTTACTTACTTTAATATGGGTGACTATACTCATGATATTTCATTTTCTAATACCATCTTATAATATGTAATTTGATCTACTCACTCAGTGTCATAGAATTAACTACGGATCTAAAAATATGGGTGTTACACCCAACCTGTAGTAAGATGCCATGTGTACTCTATTTGTTATATCATTTTATTATTTTTATTTTTATTTATTTGCAAATACACCAATTATTTATTTATTTATTTGTCAATACATCCCTTATTATTTTTGAAAAACAAAATGAAAATCTGATGTCTCATACTCTTCGTCCCCTATCCCAAAAGTTTGGATTTTGTGGATCTAATGGTAGCATCTTACTTTCTTTGTTAACATGCAGTTGAATCTAATCATTTATCATACATTATCCTAAATATTACAGCAATACACTAAAATTCACTCTCCAGGTGTGATAATAGTTTCTTCATAGTTTCTTTAACATTGCTCATTGCTAAATTGTTGATTGGTTGTATTGGTAGTTTCTTGAGCATCATCCACCTGTCTCTGGCCCTCATGGTCTTAGCCAGCGTAGACATTGCTCAATATTGCTGAAGCGAATTAGATCTGATTTTCTTATTTTGGTAATAGTTGGAAGGACTTTGATTATGATTTATGAATTGTGCTGGGATTTAATTGGTTTCCCTATTTCTAATATCCAGTTCCTCCCGTATGAGTTTCCATTTGTCCAAAGAACCTAGTTAGCATCCTTGTGTCTAAAGATTTGGGATTACAAGTGATGCACATAACGTGTTTGATGAATTTCTCAAATGGAATTTAAGATGCACGTCTTTCTGAACTCCGCTTGGAAACGTTGTTGGCTTTCAAATATGAGTACCTAGAAGTTCCAATTATCTTCAATATCCCTCTACTCCACATTGCAAATTTGGAGCCAATATTTGCACCTCCCTAGTTTCAAGAGCTCTGCAACATTGTCACTACCACTGTATGGACCAGTTTATGATGTGCTTATTCTAAAGTTGTGTAGAGGAGGGGATTTTGAAAAAAGGACGAGAACTTTGGGATTGATATGTATGGGCATCAATTGCCAACCAACTCAATATTAACGAGATTGATATTCGAGAATATATGCTATTGTGATGTATTTATTTTAGTGTAGAGATTGATATGATAATTTTTATCAAGGTTGAGGATAGATTGATCGATAAACAGAAGTACCAAAAATAGTAAAATGTATATGTTTGAGGTATTTGATTAAAAGTCCTTAGGGGTATACACATAAATAATAAAAATATAATTTCAAATTAGGTAAATGCTGAATCAGCATTTGTATATTTAATTTCTTTTTCACTTGTCATGTTTCTATTAAATCAATTCATCAAGGTACCGAAACCCTTAAAACTATCCAGATACCATAGAATTTGCCTAAAATTTACCCCTTTCTTCCTTAAGACCAACTAAATACTCACTCAAAATACATTCTAGTTCTTCATGGCTATCCTAATTAGGTCTTGCCATTCCTATTGATGTGGAAGAGGAGGATGATGAAATGGTAGACCGATGAAACTCCTCTTTGTCCTCATGGAAGACCTTATTCAGAACTTCTTGAAGCTCCTCGTACCTTCTTCGCTTCACCATTCGATCCTCAGGGCTGTCATTACCATTACATGCAAGCTGTGATAGGTCATCAGCATCCATGATCTTATTCAACACTTCTGAGCAACGTGGGAAGAAGCGTTTCCCCAACTCCACTGCTCAATAAAAGCAAAAAAGAAATCAGAAACTTCGACAATTCTCCATAATTGATTATGCTTCTTAAACATCTATAAGCTTATAAGAACTTTTTTCGTAAGTGAAGCAAATTCAAATTGGGCTTTATTCACTTTAGAAGAAGACATTTTTAATCTACACTAGTCTATGGACCTGATTCGTACAAAGTATAGATCTTTTCTTAACAAAAGTAGTAAAAAAATCCAATAAACAAAACAATTTTAGTTTGTTGACAAAAAAACAATTTTAGTTGGAAATAAAAAAAAAGTTAGAGAGGTAGCATGTGTCACAGTCTAGGAGGTGACACGTGTTACAATCTAAAAAAATAGGGCCTACTTTTTTTATATAGTAATTGATTGATTGGTGTCATTTTCTAGTAGTATGGTATTCAAACAAGTATACTCAATAAAAAATCTCCCAAAAACTAGCACACATCTCCACTTTCAATCTCATAAATAGGAAACAGCTATCAAGTATCTCTTGCATACAAATGATGTCTAATCATGCAATCATGCTTGACACTTGTCCTGCCAAGATGTATCTCCATCAAGGACAAGAAAAATGGAAAGAAATTTTTTTAACAAGTTTTTTTTTAAGCTTGTTAACAAGTGAAACATGACAAGCATATGTACCAAAAAAAACTTGAAAATGTACCAAAAAAACATGACAAGCATAGAGTACACTGTCTTTTATTGTTGATAAGAATTACTTTAAGCCTTTTAACTTGTAGTAAAGTATTCACTAAAATAAAAGGAAAGATGGGAAACATCAATTACCAATTCTAGACAGTGCTCTCATCTTAACTAGATGCTCCTCTTTTATCTTAAAAGGGGCCTCATTTAAGTCCATAGTTGTCTTTTGGCAACCGCTCAAATTCGAAGGGTAGATGTCTGTTGAGGGAAATTCAGATGTGCCATCAACTTGAGTAATATCCATCACAACCTTTGCTTCCATGGGAAACAAAAGCTTTGCCAGTCCAACTAAAAACAATGAATCATCGGTTATAGCCAAAAGTTGCTTAAAACTAAAGATAGTGAAGTTCCTATTTCCGAGTAATTTACTTGATTCAAGACTCAATTTTTTTTTAAGTGAAAAACTAGCATGCAAAAGCATCATAATAGAGGCGACGTACGATTCCAACTAGCTAGGCTGGTACCCCACGCACTCCCAATCATTTACAGCACACCAGGAATTTATTGATAAAAATGAAAAGAAAAAACCAAAAAGAACATTTCGGGGCGGAGGGGGGGGAGAACCTGACCCATGCACAACAATTATTTAAATCTATAATTAAGAAGGTCAACTCTATTCTGATTGAACTCCTCCCCAATAAATCTAGGAATAGTATCCCACCAAAAAAATCCTATACACCTAACCCGTGTGAAGCTAATCTATCTGCATAAGTATTGTCTTCCCTAAAAATATGAGAAACCTGAAACTACATTTGACTAGTAAAAAAATGCAAGACTCAAATAGACAAATGACAAACAATAAAAAAGGACAATGTATCAATTCTGTTGTAAAGAGCTAATAAGAAAAACATTTCAACCTTAATCATCATGCATGAAACTAGGGTTCCCTCTACTTGTCAGAACTAGAATAATACATTTTCTATTAGTAGCACAAAAGAACAAAGGTTTACTAAATTTTTTCTTAGTGTTAGCTCTCTCTCCCCCCTATCTTCCCTCTCTCTTGTCCTTTATTTTATTTAGGACTTTGGAGGAGGGTGGTAGACAATTAACTAAGCTTAGGACTTGAAATAGCTCGTATTTACCTGTTATATGACTAGGCAGGCTTAAAGCTCTTAGTATTCCATTACAATGATTCAATGTTCATAAAGAGAAGTTACTTTTCTTGAATTGCTATTGTCAATAAGTTGAAATGAGCTTTAGTGAACTTAGGTGTTCTGCTATCTGAAACTTTTCTTCAATTATATGATTTATATCTTAGACACTTGAAATCAAATTAATGATTATGGAATTGAAATTGAGTAATATAGGTCAAGGTTCTAGATGCAAACTCACATATTTTATTCAAAAGAAGAAAAAAACTTTTAAGATTATGGACATGTGAAAAATTACCTCTATTTTCTAGGTACAACAATTTCATACGCAAGTCATCCCCTGCCATAGCAAGAGAAAGAGATGCCTCCCCCAGTATAGGCTCCCTTCTCTCAGCTTGTTCCAATATCTCTATGCACAACCGATCTTTCGACGAAACCTTCCCTTCCTCAGTAGATTTATGATAATCGACCGCTTTAGTAAGGCACTTCGAAATCTGAAGAGCTTTTCTACCATCCAAAGTAAGTTCAGAAGGTTGAGCTCCCTTTGTTAAAAGAGACACTATAATCTTTGGCTCTTTTCTCATTGCAGCAACATGTAGCACACTATATCCCCTATGGTTTTTGTGATTGACATCAGCAAGACCAAGATCAAGAAGCTCACTAGTGGTCTTCACATCACAGTATGCAACAGCATAATGAAGTGCATGAGCCTCATCTAGAGTTGTGTGTCCTTCTTTCAATAGCAACCTTACTAATTCGACGTCGTCCGAATCGAGTGCCCTGTGTATTCTGTTTACATGTTTGTCTGGAAGATTGAAGTTTCTGGGTCTGTCCAAGCATTGTTGTTTACGTTTTTCCATGATTTGTTTCACCAAAGATTGAGGAAGTGTTTTTTCAAGAGTGGTTATATCGGCATCAGATTTAACTATTATCTCAGTACACTTCTCTAGCAATCTATCACACATTTTACCACATGTGTTTGCTACAGAAAGAACAACCAAGATGTCATCAATTGCAACCTTGTCAAGAATATCTAGTAGATGTCCCTGCAAGTAAACAAATTTTTCAATTCGTTGTGGGGAGGGAAATATTCAAAATCTTATACTCTATTATGTGCTATATATGATGAATTCATAAGAAAGTAGTTAGTAGTTTGCACAGCTAGTAAATGGTATCTAATATAGAATCCAAATCATTGTATAAACCAACATGAACAAAGAAAATTGACATTCGATGTATTGTTGACTTTGACTTTTGAAACATTTGAGTGTATGTTTCAATTTTATCCTTAGGATGCTAGGAATGACTATCTATCGAATTCTCATATTTATAAACTAATGTGCTTGTATTGTATCTATAATCTATAACATCTATAACATATTATAATGTCAATATCCAACTTTGGTGGAGCCTTTTTGTTTGACTAAATTGCCCTCTAACTGCTCCTTAATCATGTTATTTAATAACTTGATAACTAGTAAATAAAAAAAAAAAACTGTGGTGGGTGGATGCAGGCACACAGAGTGCCTGCTCCCCACTAGTTTGAATAATGCTTAACGGCGCGACGTTTTTGCCCACGAATCTTGAAGAAAGCGGTTTTTTCATTTTTTAGCCAATGACCTTTTATTTTTTACCCACTATGTATGGTTATTTTTCCCTTTGATTGGTAAAAAAAAAACATGTCAAAATTTGTGTGATTCGTATAGAATTGTGTCGCGCCGTATAGCCTGATTATATTTCTATCCTAAAATATCTCAAGATTTGTGTTTTTAAATGTTAGTCTTATATATTCAGTAAAAAAAAATGTTAGTCTTGCCAAAAATTGAAAAATGACAGCTGTGGGATTTGAACCCACGCCCTTTCGGACCAGAGCCTAAATCTGGCGCCTTAGACCACTCGGCCAAACTGTCTGTGTTATGTTGAATTATTATTAAGCTATATTATGTTGTATCCTAATTAAAACATCTACGTAGTTCTTTTCGTTTTATGGTACATGACCGATACTTTATGGGGAAACTTCCATGTCGTACTCAAAATTAGTTACAGAAGGGAACCTTACTTCATTACCAAACATCAATATGGTGACTACTTATAAGGAGAGTAAAACTAAAACAACTCAATTCTCAAAGTCTTAAGATGGTCAACTGGATGATTATTTAACTTTTTGTGAGAATCATGTGAATCAGTTGTATATGTTTTGCTAGAGTCAGCTAATTTCTTTTTTTGGTTTACACACACATTATCCTAGGAGAAAAGGGACCTAGACCAATCTATATTTGGTCAGGAGATAAGTAAAGTCTAATCACTGATTGTTTCATTACTGGGATGGAACACGGGTATTAACCGAGTCCGTCCCCTTAGATGGAGCACAATTGTTTCATCACATGGATAGAACACAGGTACTAGCTGAGCTCGTCCCTTAAATAAAACACATTAACCACTTGTGTCCAACCTCATAGTCTATGGCTAACTAATTTCTAAATGCAAAAGCCAGTGGCTTGTTTCCAAGTCCAATTAGCTTTTTGTCACACGATCAAAGTTAAAATAGAAATACACAAACAATGTCAATTATTTCGAGATTTAGACTATTATAATTTATAATTCCAATATTTCATTCTTTTTTCTCTTTGACATTCGGAGAAAAGGAGCTGGCATTCTTAATTGAAATATTTTTAAGTAATGGAAAAACAATGAACAATGGAAACAATTATTTTAAAATAATTGTTGGAATTATAAGAATATAAGAAAAAAATTGAAAAAAACTCATGATAATAAAATATAATATTAATATATAGTGTAATAATACCTTACAAAATAAAAAAATTGCAATTTCTATATATATGATATTAGACTTTCAATCTTATTAAATAAGGAAAAAATGCAACATATATATATATATATAAAAGAACAGAATATAAACATTAGTCTTGAAAATTTATTTAAAAGAAAATACTATTAAAAGCTGTTTAAAAAACTACTTTAATTTGGGTACGAAAGTATGTTTCAAAAAGAACTTTATATAGTTATATACTTTGGTTCAAATGTACTATTATAATCTTTCAATTGAAAATCAAATATGTATTTTAAAATACAACAACAATAATAATCTGAAATATTTTCTAAATATTCTATCATAAAAATTGAGAGGAAAAAGAAAATGATTATGAAATTTCACTACGAGAAAAGAGCCAAAGAGGAAATTGCGCCTTGTATAAAATAAAAAAAAAATAAAAAAGAGAAAATTGCGCCAATGAAAAATCATTTTTTTTACTGGACAATGAAAAAATCATTTAGAAAGTATTATATTTTACCAAATTAAAGAGAAGCAAAGGAGAGATTGGATTTGAGTCAAAAAAAAAAAAAGGAGAGATTGGATTTCGAGTTTTGTGTATACCTGATAAAGAGAAACCAACTCAGATATGCCAAAGGTGAAGGAAACATAAAGCACCTGAACCATGAAATCCACAACAGGCCAACACCCAACATGGGAACAATCATCATCCACACAAACACCGCAACCACCTTTACCTTTGTGCAACAAAGGGTCCATCATCCTCCCACTATACAAATATCCCAAAACAGCCCCAAGCGCATCCAACCCAACATCGTAATCCTTCGCCACTTCCTTCAATTGGAGCGTGTGCGTCACACTCCCCACACCACCCTTTGCATCCCCACCAAACACGCCCTTGAAGAAACTGCTCCTCGCCGACAGAATGCAGCGGTGCACGGTGACTTCAAGGCCATCTCCGGTGACGATCTTTGCGTCGGCGAAGAAGTCAAACCCCGTTGTGGCCTCTAAGATTGACATCAGATTCTCCGAGAGTCGCCTCAGTGGTACGATGTCGATGTCATCAGAGGCACTCGAATTGGCATCGCCATTGTTGTTGTTAATGTTGTTGTTGGCTATGCAGCACACACCACTGTTGTTGCTGATTTGGTTTGAATCCGAGAATCCATTTCTCAAGTACATTATTATTAGATATTAGATACTAGATTGGATATATTTAGATAAAACACAGAGGGAAAGAGAGAGAAAGAGTGTGTATGTGTGTGCGGGTGTGTTGAGGGAGGGTCCTTCCTATTTAAGTACGGGAATGAAAAAGAAGAATGTGTTGAGTTAGAGATCTCTTGTGCTAGAAGCTGGAACCAATTTTTAGTTCTTAACTCTTTTTTAACGGATCCAAAGATTCTACATATAATTTAAAATTTTTTACTATTTTTACTTGTAAGGGTAGTACTCAACTTGAGTTTTTACCTTAATTTAATGAGTCCTACAATTATTTTATTTTTTGCAAGAAAATAAATTTTAATGTGGAAAGAACCTACATGTGCCATTCACGTCAATGAGCTCCAAATGGGATACAAAAATAAGAATATATTCTCGTATCCCTAATGGTGTAATCCAAGTTGGGTTGCTTTAACCCATTTTGGTAGGTTTTATCATACCACGTCATATTTTAAGAACTCTAACTACTTTTCACTCTAATGGTGAAGTCGTTAAGAAACCATTTTTCACTCCACTCGATTGGGTTCCCTCCACTTTAACTTTCAGTTTCATTTGTTGACAACATAAAAAATATTTCCGTATTGTTTAAGGACAGAAGCTTATATTTTTTTTTGAATAAGTAAAAATTTTATTAAAAAAATAACTAAATCAGAGCACAAGAAATATCCAGATTTAAGTACATGAAAAGAACAAAATTGTTGTCAGTACAAAATATTTCTGTATTGTTTAAGGATGGAAGCTTATATTTTTTTTTTTTGAATAAGCAAAAATTTTATTAAGAAAACAACTAAATCAAAGCACAACAAATATCCAAATTTAAATACATGAAAAGAACAAAATTGTTATCAGCACAAAAAGATCAATCTCCTACTATTAATACAACAGAGCTTATATAAGCAATAGAGCTTAAATTTAGATGTCATATCATTGAACTTCAATAGTAAATTATGTAAAAAAATGTTCTTTAAATTTAAAAATTCAATAAACTCTTCCCATTAAAAATATTCTTACGTGTAAGAATACACATAAGAACCGGTCCTAGAGGTGGCCTTGAGATTCTGATCAATCATAATACATTATTAGTTGGTGATTGTTGTTCATTATTAATTTGACCGTACATCATGGGATTTGGAATCGGTGTTTTCCTTTTCTTTTCTTTTCTGTGTGAGTGTGTTCGTGTGTTTCTTTTCATTCGATCCCAACCGAATGCGATGGATGTGCATTCGGCTTGAGAAGTGGCACATAGTTCTTTGCTGTCTCCATGTCCTCGGACGGACACGATTTATACCAATGGGACCCTCCCGCTTGACCACTTGCTCTTGGATAAGGTTGCAGCAGCACTCAATGCATGGCCAAAAGTACTAATTTTGATATCAAAAATGATCCTCAGTCATCAGGGTGGCCTTGAGCATATGGAGGGTGAGTGATTGCAAAGGTCCAATTTTTTGGAGGCATTGGTTAAAATTTTACTTATATATATAAATTTATATAATTATTTTTTTAATAATTTTTAAATAGTTTTGCTTTGATATCTATTGAAAAATATTTTTTAAAGAACTTTGATTATGAAAAGATTATTTGTGATTTTGCAGTAAAAAATCCTAGGAGAACAATTTTTCAATGATTATGAAGGCACCATGTTCAAAGTTCGCACAGGATCCTCAAAATCTCAGGGCCGACCCTGTCAGACAGCTAATATCTATCCTACCACTTGAAAGAGAAAGAAATAAAAGAAAAATAAATAATAGATATGATAGATAAGTAATGTGATAAGAAGAAAGAAATAAAAAGAAACAGAGGTATTGGATGGGTGTTGGAGATATGTGAGTGTTTAAAAATCATGATTCTTTTTATATACCCCAAACTCCAATATACATATTGAAACAGTGATGGGTGATATGATAAGAATAGAAAAATAGAAAGAAAAATAAGTGTTGTGTAGAAAATTGAGAGATGTTAAATAATTATTACTCTATTTACCATTCGTTTTCACCCATAATCCTTTGAATCCTACATACATGTGAGAGTTGAGACTAGTCCAGAACCATAGATATAAACAAAATAACGTGGGTTAATTCTAAAGTGACAAGTTCGTTTGCGATCATGTTGGGTAGACAATTAATTAATGCATGTGGCCCGCGTATGTGATTTGTCTTGCAAGTCTTAATGGAGCAATCATGTTTGATTAAAAAATTTATGTTACAACATTAATTACGGTGATTCGAATGAAATTGGGCTCAGATTTCTTAAGTAATATCTCTAATTCAAGTTTTATAAATTGAAAAAACATGGTTGGGAGAAAAGACTTCACTAAAGATGGTCAGTCAGGTTTCGCAGTAGAGATTAGTCATCGACACCGGTGGACATTTCCCACCAATAACATGGCCGGTGACAACAAAAATTATGTTATAGGAGTATTAAAATAATAACTAATATTTTGTTAATTATTGTAGACACTTTACTCTTCCGAGAATTAATTAGCCGAGTTCGTTAGTTAGAAACCAAGATTGATTTTGGTTAAAGTACTTGGTCAATCTGGCAAGTTTAATTTAAAACATATCTTTGCATGGGGGCATATCAAGTGAAAGTGCTTTTATTATGAGAGAATGAGAAAAATGAGTCATAGTCATAAGGTCAAATCATGAATGGTCAAGATTAAAACATAAAATCACATGATATTTTTAAGTAGGATCATGTGATCACCACTAACTAACTTTTAATTCCAATCATCCATACATAGCTGGCAAAATGGGCCGGCCCAATAAAGCCCAAAAAAACATAGGCCTCGGGCACACAAATTTAAATCTGTTTTCAATTTGGGCTTTTTTGGCCCAGCCCAATAAGAGAAAGTGATCTTTAAGAGTGGAGCTGAATTTGACAAAAAAAAAAGAGTGGAGCTGAATGTTCTATAGTTACGGCCTTTATATGTGATGCACACTCTTCAGTGATACGTTAGGCAGTTACGTATGCATTAATTAATGGCTAGCTTGGGATATAGATACCCATCAAAAAGTCCTTGGATAAACGCTAACATGAGCTCATGATGATCGATGACCATGACCACCGGTTTGTTTTCATGGTGCTAATCTTTACCTTTTGTAGGCAGGCATATATCAGCTTCCTTAACTTGTAAGGCATTTGTAGTACTTTTTTTTTTTTTTTTGCCATTATTTGTGCATCTTTTCGAGTTACCAAAAGTTGCATTTTGGTTCCAGTCAAAAAAAAAAGTTGCATTTTGGTTTCCAATATAAATGTTTTTTTGTCTATATGTTATGCATGCTAAGTGAGGTTGCGAGAGCGACAATTTATTACTTTGAGAATGACGTGAGTGAAAAAATAATTATGATTAAATTGAAGATATAGGGGTGAGAAAAGGAGTGGCCCATAAAACTTTCAAAGTAACACACTCTACGTCCGCAAAATGTTTGAAGGCCGGCAAAACGTTTGACCTTTAATAATTTATAAAAGATATTTAAATTGCCTGGCCCGGGGGGAGACAGGGGTGGCGATAAAGTGGCTTGGAAACTAACAGTCGATGGGTGCTTCTCCAATGCCTCTGCTTATGCTAGCTTGTTGAATCAAGGCCTCAGACTCCAAAATGCTCCTTACAAGAATATCTGGAACTGGAAAGGCCCCGAGAGAGGGAGATTACATCTTTGGAAGTTGGCGCAAGAGGCGCTAATTACCAACTCTTGGCATAAAAACAGACTTCTTAGTGATTCAGATTTGTGTCCCATTTGTGGGGTGCAGGAAGAATCCGTTCTTCATGTTGTTAGAGATTGTCAGAGAATGCAACAAGTCTGGACAAAGCTTGCTGATGGAGTTGTCCCTCAGAATTTCTTTGTTGAAGATATCAACTTGTGGTTAAAGATGAATCTTAATGGTACTGTTTGCAGATGGGGCATTGATTGGCCTCTTATTTTCGGTACTACGACTCTTCTCGCTTGGCAGGTGAGGAATGAGTTGATTTTTCAACAGAAAAATATAAATGTGGAGCAGCTGGTTCATAGGATTCTGGGTCAAGCTTTGGCTTACTGTCAGAGCATTAAAGATCACCATAGTGTCAATGTTTGTGGCACTGATAGCGTTGGGGGGAGATTATTGAAATGGAGGGTTCCAGAAACTGGGTGGTTTAAGTTAAATTGCGATGGTGCAGTGACTAATTGTGGAACAAAAGCGGGGTGTGGCGGTGTCATCAGGAATGAGTGTGGGCGGTTCTGTTTTGGGTTCTCAGTCCATCTGGGAGCTTGTTCCATTACTGAAGCGGAATTGTGGGCTATTCTTAAAGGTTTGCAGATTGCAAATAGGCTTGGTTATGTCCAAATTCATGTGGAGACGGACTCCTTAGCTGCAAAGAACCTCATTTTGGGTGAGTGTTCCACTCTGCACCCGAGCTTTAACTTGATCAGGGAAATTCGCAGGTTAATTGGAGGGGATGGCCTTATTTGGTTAGAGCATGTTCATCGAGAAAGTAACCAAGTGGCAGATGGTTTTGCAAAGCATGGAATGGATCTTGAGTCCAATATTGTTGTTTTTGATAGTTTACCTTCCTTTGTTTCTCTGACCTTTGTAGCTGACAGCGCTGGGATTAGTTTTCCCAGAGGTTTTTAATTTGTTGTCTGTTTGTTGGGGGGTTGACCCCCTGTTGTTCACCAAAAAAAAATAAAAGATATTTAAATCATTATTTATTTTATTACAAAATAATTCTTTTAACATTCTTATTTCAAGGCCTATAAAGAAGTATATCCAAACATACTCATAGTTCGTTTTTCCAAAATATAACCTATAGTTGTAATGAGAAGTGCAAAATAAAAATGAAATTTTATAAAACTTGGAATAACTTAAGAGACAACTATGACTATGACTATGACTATGACTATGACTATGACTAGTAACACTGATAAAACCAGGCAACATGGTACAGAGCAGCGTTTCTATGTAATGCTCGTATATGAGTTACAAGAACAAGAGATGTGTGCTGCACTAATATCAGAAAGTGGGTTGAAGGATAGACATCTTCAACATTTTCTGTTAATTTGAACCACATTCCTAGTTTGCCTATTTTGCTTTTCCCCTAATCAAAAGTAAAACATCTTATCCATCTTATGCGTCCAATCCAATTCCAAAACTAAATAGTGTTGGGACTATTGCCAAATTACTGACTTACCCTTTGAATGCATATGCACAATTTAAAGGACGCTGTCATCACCATAACAAAATACAACAACAACCAAGAGTTATCCCACTAGGTGGAGTTGGCTACATGGATCAAACGACGCCATAATGTTCTAGCATAAATCATGTCTATAGCCAAAACACTGACCTCTAAATCTTTCTTATGAAAAGGGAAATAAAAAAGTAAAATCAACATCTTTCAAGAAGATAAGTAACAGAACATCTGTTATTTGTATCTCTTTCTCAAAGAATGGAAAACCACAGGGTTGGTGAGAGAACATTTCATTTGGTATATGGATACACTGCAAAAATATAAGCACATGTTTACTGTTTTATCTCATGCACACAACACTCACCACAATCAAATTATAGTCAACATCCTTCTATATGGTAAGGAAGGAAAATGGTCAACTTTCTTTCTTAGGATGTATTGCTTGGAAGACAGCTTGGAATTCTTCTTTTACTCTTTGATAGACATTTGGGCCCTTAACTTCATCAGTAGGGGTATTCTCATCAATGTCATCACTCCTTCTATGATTTTCTCTATGATGTTGATGATGGTGTTGTGACTTATCATGATGGAAAACAGCTTGGAATTCTTCTTTCACTCTTTCATAGGCATTTGGACCCTTAACTTCATTGGTAGGGGTATTTTCATCAATATCATCACTCCTTCCATGAGTTTCTTTATGATGATGGTGGTGTTGTGAGTGTGACTTATCATGATGGTGTATGACTGCTTTAATCTCTTCCTTAGCTCTCACAAATATGTTGGATGCCTTTGCTTTTGTTTCTGTCAACAGAAAATGATGCCCTGTATTAAGTCAACAAATTATATTGACCCTGAACTAGCATATCAAACAACAAAACCCATGATTAAAGAAGAATTTGATTATTTATTAAGGCATGACAGTGATTTTTGCATTCACATGACATATACCAGCAAGCCAGCCAAAGCAATGAGAGACTAATGGGCTTGATTAATAACACCAAGTATTCAGTCATTCAAAAAGGAAACCACTAACTATGAGATCCTCAAAAAAAACATTGTTAAACCAAAGAAATGAATTCTGCATTATAAAAAAACGGTTAGTCCAGGAACCAATACATAAAATTGATGAGGCCTAATGACAAATACTACATAGTGTCGGATTGGAGGAAAAAGGAAGAGAGGAGAGATTTTTATAAATTTTTCTTGCTTGTTTCAACAATCCGAAAGGAAGGGAAAGGGAGCGAAATCTCTTCTCATTCAATTTTGGCTCCTCTTCAATGTTGGAGGGATTTGAAGGGAAGAGAATATGAGTTTAAAATATTTTAAATACATTAACTTCAATATCTTTATTTCTTTACAATAAAACATAATGCAAAAGGTTATAAGGCTATAAAAAGTACACTAGCCCCTCTCATTCCCTTGTGAACCAAACAAGAGAGTTATTTCCCCTTCCATCCCCTACTCTCCACTACACAAAGTAATGTATGTAATCAAATTCCTCCCCTCTCTTCCATTGAATCAAACAATGAATTTAAGAATGCATTAACACATTATTCTTAGGTACAGAATCTCCAAATGACCAATAAAAAGCAACACATACCTGATGGAGAGCTAGGGATTTCTTGTTTATGTTTGGACTCAGCCATTTGATCTCCATCCCTAT
The DNA here is from genome assembly GCA_030159175.1 of Glycyrrhiza uralensis. Lineage (NCBI taxonomy): Eukaryota > Viridiplantae > Streptophyta > Magnoliopsida > Fabales > Fabaceae > Glycyrrhiza > Glycyrrhiza uralensis. The sequence goes on from BRZY01000007.1 coordinate 4,315,894, forward strand.
GTAACAAAACAAAACAAGTAGAACTCAGTCTGTCAAAAGAATTGTCTACTTTCACAGGTCAATTTTGATTATTTTTCCCTTTTAAAAAAAGGAGATTATGATTTCCAACCTTATATCATGAGTTGCAGAATGGGCCTCTTTCTTGTGATGGAACACTTGAGCAAGGGCTTGAAACTCCTCCTTTGCTCTCTCAAACACATTTGGAGCCTTAACATCATCCAATGAGGTGTTCTCATCAATGCCACTATCCAGTCCATGAGTTTCCCTGTCATGATGATGCCATGAAGACTTCTGAGAATGCAATATAGCCTCAAAATCTTCCTTTTCTCTTTCAGCCAAATTGGGTCCTCCTCTCACTTCTTTAACCCATAGCACAAAAAAAAATCATGACAAAATCATGACAATAGTTTCCATAACTTCCACACAAAGTAATAAATAAAACACTCCAAATACGACCAACATGGTGTGGCACGAGTGGTAGATACTCAGGTCGCTTAAGCACGATGTCGGGAGTTTGATCCCCAACTGTGTGGAAGAGCATCTCAGTGCCTCGAGGGATTATTCTCTACAGTTGCACGTGGAGCCAGGTTCACCCAAAAAGTCCACTCCAAATACGACATAAAGAAAAAAAAACATATATACCGAATTTATTGCCATTAAAATCGAATACCAATAACTTATAATAACGAGATAGTTAAAAGCCAATACTGCAAAATCCAATCTCTATAGACCAAATATAAGAGGACCCAGCAAGCAATTAGGACAATAATGTATGCAAGCAATTCTGCACAAATAAAATACAAAAAAGTTCCCTATTTGATTGAATGAATGGTCGAAAATATAATTGGATGGAATTAATACAGAAGTAATTGTCTATGATTGATTATTCATTGATACCTGACAGAGACTTTGTTGTCTTATCGTTGGACTTGGATTTAGTCATGGTCAGCGAGGAAAACAGCGTGGGTATGTTTGTCGATAATTTGTTGAGGTGGTTGTTGCTGCTGCCAAGGTTTGTTCTTACAGTTTTAAGATGAAGCGACAGTTGAGAAAACCGCAAACGCATTGAGATCCAAAGGGTGTTTTTGACTTTTTGTGTTCAGTTTCAACTTTCATCTGCTCAGAAACAACGTGACTCCACAGAGTGGGTCACACTCACGTGTGAATAGATATGACCCATTGGATGTAGGCTGTGATTATGGACTTGGCCCATAGAACTAAATTCAGGCCATTGGGCTGGCCCACTATGCCATGGCTAATATTATCCATGGAGTATTCTTCATCTACTTTGTTTTCTAAACTTCATTTTGGATCTATTTGGTTAAACGTACAAGTTTTGACCCAAAGAAAAGGGAATTGGTAAATACACTCCACTTGTTTGGCTATACACCCCACATTAATGTGAAAATTACAAAAATACCCTCAAATTTCGCGTATATTCTAGAAACTGGAGTTTCCGGAATATAAAATTGCATTCCGGAAACTCCAGTTTCCAGAATACAAATCTGGAGTTTCCGGAATGCAAATTTGTATTCCGAGACTGGAGTTTCTGGAATGCAAATTTACATACAATCCAGAATTCAAAAAATTGCATTCCGGAAACTGGAGCTTCCAGTCCGGAATACAAAATTGTATTCCGAAAACTCCTTTCCGGAATATACACGAAATTGTGGGGTGTATGGCCCAAAACGTGATATAACAAGGGGTAATTTTGGAATTTCACTATTTAAGTGGGGTGTATGGCAAATTACAATGGTGTATTTACCAACTTCTCAAAGAAAAAAGGTACAAGTAGAGAGGTCATGGAGTGATCTTGTTTCTAAGGAGCTTCTTTGGATTTCTTGGAGGATCTTCAAGAGGTAGGGGGAGATGAACTCATACATTTATATGAACTTGATAGATTATGTGTTTTGATGTGTGGTGAGACCCAAAGTTTGGGTTTGATCTTGATTTTAATGTGTTAGAAAGCATAATAAGCTTTATATGTTAAGAAAAGCTTGATCTTTTGTGTGTGTGTTTTTTTGGTCAAACTTGATCTTTTGTGTTAAAGCTTTGATCTTTGTTGTTAATGAGATTTGTGTTTTTGTGAGATCTATGTTTAAGCATGTTGTGAGATGATCAATGTACGTTTTAACTGTTTTAAATGACGTATGTTTGGCTATGTACATGAAAAGTATGACCTTTATGTTTAAAGATTGGTTTAATGAGATTTATGCTACTTTGAGTTAAGTAAATGTTTTTTTAAGGTTTTATGATTTGTTTGGATCGTTGAACAAACTTGAAAACTGGGGTAAACAACCTTAAGAAGTGATCTATGATGATGGGAAAACCTAGGGATGGCAAAATTACCCATACTTGCGGATACCCGCGGATAAAATCCGCGACGGGTACGTGACTGGTACCTTAACGGGTACCCGCGGGTAAGCTAAATGGATATTTGAAGTACCTATTAATAAACGGGGACGGGGGTGGGTAGTGAGATACCTGTACCCGCGGGTATCCGTACCCACTAATATTAGTAAATTACAAAACTAACCTTATTTATATATTAACCTAAAAGACCTAGATTGATTGAAGATTTTAGCGCCGTCTAAGACCTCTAGTTCACTGGCTTCACTCTTTCTTCCCTCTTCTCTTCTTCTCTGCATTTTTTTGGCTACTGTAACAACTTTTTCTTTTTCTTAATGCTTGTTTTCCTTCTTTCTTTACTTCTTATTGTGCTGTTTGAGTTGCTCCAATGGAGGAAAATTTTGAGATGTAAATATGTTGATTTCTAAAGCTAGTCCTTGTGTTTAGTGGGGGGAAATTTTGTTTTGCACTTAAAGTTAGTTTTATTGTTCTGCACAATATGTTTGATTGTTTTTTACTTAAAGCTAGTCCTCGTGTTTTGGGGGGGGTAATTTCCTTGCAATGCTGGGTTTTGTAATTTTGTGAAATAATTCAATCTCTAACAACTTTATAATTTTATTATGGCAAATATAAAATATTGTATGAAAAACAATTTTTTCTATAGGTCTTTTTTAGATTTTTCAGTTTTTTAAAAAAAAAAATATCCGTGGATATCCATGGATACCCGCGGATATCGCGGGTACCCGCTAAAGCATAGATAGCAGATACCCGCGCGGGTATGGGGCGGGCACGGGGGACGGATTTATCCAACAGGGCGGGTAGTTGGTAGCTACTACCCGTGCCCGCCCCGCCCCATTTACATTCCTAGGAAAACCAAGGACAAGTGTGAAACTCACAAAGTTTTAATTTAAGCAAAACAGTCACATTCAGGACCCCCCCCCCCAGTGTAGAAATTTTCACGAATGTGAAATGCAACACCCTTTTTCATAAAAAGATATTGCAAGATAATAAAATATGTTTGTAAAATAATTATAAAAGTTAATTTTATTTTCGAAAGTTATTATTTTAATAACTTATTTGTTATTTAAAAATGTGAATAAATTTTTTTTTCTTTTGAAAAAAGATGAGAAGAATAGTGAATACGTTAATTGAAAACTCTTCTAAAAAAGAACAGTTCAACAAATAAACAAACTCATTCTTGCAGAATTATGTCATATATTCATATTACATTGTAGATATCCACAACAGACCACATAGTCAGTCAAAGATTAATAATTTAATAAAATCTTCTAGCAAAGACAGCAATCACAACCTACCCAAAACGAGCCTAAGCCGGTCGAGTCTTAAAACACCCTCTAAGGGTAGTCTTCATCCCTCTTCTTCAAGTCCTTGCTAGTCCACTCAACTGATGGTCCATCTATATGAATCATGTTCCAAAGACCACAAAACATATAGGCAAGGGTGAAAAACACTCCTTAAGCAAGTCATAAAGATATCACAGACAACAGATATAAATCAAGGAATTAAGAAAGAATCATGCACAACATACACGGATACTATTCATAGCACATATCATTTATATCCTCACCAAACAATCCATCAACAAACAAGACATATCATAATGCATGTCACTTCTATTTTCCTCTCAAATACCGGTGTAATGCTCCATGGAGACTTTTCTCTTCCTCAACAACATTTGAGCGATAGGCCACAGTCAATCCCTAACATACTTGTTCAAGGCTAAACCTCCAGTAAAGTTCAAGACAGTATTCAAGAAAGCCATGTTTAAGTCATAATTGTTCAAGGCTAAACAAACAGTAAAGTTCAAGTAACAATTATTTAATGCACTCAGCAACACCATATCACAAATAGGTCAGTCAGTCAGATTTATCCAAGCCGGGTGCTCTACTCGATCTCGGCTCGCTGGGAGTCACCACACGGCCATTGAAACTTTTCGAAACCTGGATAATCCCAGTAGGCAATTGTAGCCCAACCGTACCCTATTTTCAACCCCTCTCTGGGTTGTAGCTCACATCACAACCCCCTCTGGGTATGACCACTTGGCAAAGCCGAGAAAATCTCTTTATGCAAATGGTATGACATATTTTGCATACACAATAACATCACAATTACTTCTCTATGTTACCACTTGTAACAATCATCATATAACCTTCTCTTGGTTATATACTCATCATTATATTACCTCTTGTAACAAATACCACATGATCTTATCTCTTGATCATTTTATGAATTCTCTTCTTATTGTTACCTCTTGTAACATCAACACATAACATTCTCTTTTGGTTATGTAATACTCATCTCTTTTTTATTAATTCAATCAAAATATCTCTTTTTATTTTATTTAATTCTTTTTGTCATCTTATAAATTCACTCCTCATTGGTTATCTCTACCAAAATATATCTTTGTTTCACAAAAATCGGTTTATCGTATTTACCATTTTTACTTCAAAAATTGAAATAAAATACTTAAACTAAGGTAAATTCAAAACAAATATTTTTCCCTTAAAAAGACATTAATTTATGAGCCTCTAAGCATAAATTTTATAAATTTCGAATTTTAAAACCCCTGACACTTTCACAGGAGTGAAAAAAATCACAGCGAAGGTGTGAACGATTCTGTATCCCTGTTTTCTGATTTCTATACAAAAATCCGATTTTCACATCCTTTTCTGAAATCCACACCAGAGGTGTGACAGGTCTGTTTTTCCAAAGTTTATTAGATCTAGAAACTTCATTTTGATTTTGAAAACACCATACCCCTTAACTTAAAATTATTTAAATTAAAAACAATATATTTGAGTTAAGAATGGTGACTTACCTTCAATTGATTCATTTTTAACTTATTAAGTTATGGTTAAAATCTTTATTAAAGTCCATTGGAGACTTTATTTTTGAAAAACTCTTAGCTTTAATGAATCCTAATAAAGCTTTGGGTTTTGTACTAATTAATTCATTATGAAAAGTTCGTGTTTCTCCATGTCCATGTCCTTTTCACCACACTCTATAATGCTTGGGTCATTAGCCAATTTGCCATACTTTAATCTTTTCATACTCTTCTCCACTCATCAATCACCAATCACCAAGCATAATAATAAATAAGCAATAACCTACTTTAAATATTACATTCCCAAATTGAATAGAAATAAGAAAAGGAAACATAGAACATAGAGGATAACTAAAAGGCAATCCTCACAAGCCAAGGAACATCAAGCACAAGATACATCACAATCAAACATAGCAAAGCATCATCATGAAGCAAAAAGAAACATCTACATCAAGCATAAAATACTATCACCATCACACATAGAATAATATGAACTTTAATCATGAAGACAAAGTTACAAGAACAAAGAGGTCATCATTCAATACTTTTTACCCAATGATCAATTAATAAAATCATCTCTCTTTGATTAAAGAATCATGTCTCTTTTAAAAAAAACATCTCTTTGAAATAAAAATTATTACTTTGTAAGAAAAGATTGTCTTTTTCATAAAAGTTCTTACTTTTCAAGCAATCACCACTTGATCAAAGTTAATACTTAAATAAAAATCAATAATTTACCATAAAGCTTACTTCTTTAAATAGAAAATCTATCTTTTTATAAAGATTAAACTTTTAGAAGAATCAAGTCATCCTTTTGCTCATAGTAAGATTTTCAAGTTTTAAAAAAAAATAATAGACAAACACATAGCACTCCATGAATCCTATAACCCACAAAAAGAGAGATTTCCCCTTACCTTTTTCCTTCTCTCGTAGAACAAAGGTCCTAGTCTCTTGGCTTCCTAGCCTTACTTGATCACCACCTTAAAACCAAGATATGAACATAGCCAAAAAATACTACAAATAAGATCCTTTTTAATCTTAAAGAGAAGAAGAAAAAGAGAAGAAAGGTTATTATTATTTTTTTTTTCAAACTCTTGATAGTTATGAACCAAAGAAAGATCAAAGCTTGGATCAAAGATCCTTTACCTTCACAAGCTTGGGTTCCTTCAAGACAAAAATAGAAAAAACCCACTTTTAGAAATATGAACTTGATGATCATGAATCAAGAAGAAGATTTAATGGATTGAAAATAAGGAACCAACCTTGTAGCTTGAAGAATCAAGATCAAAGCTCAAGAGTTTGTATTCTTGAAAAATAAGAACACTTGATGATTGGATGAAGGCTAGTGTTTAGAAAGTGTATAAAAGATATGTTCTACACTTGATTATGGTATAGAGGACCAAAAACAAGGTTGAAGATGGTGAGGAGCTTCCATGGAAATGGAAGAAAAAACTTGAAGGAAGAAGATGGAGTTTAGAGAGAAGTTGGAGAATTGGCTTGAAGAGAGAGAAGTTGTCTTGCCAAATGAAATGAAATGAAATGAAATGAAATCCTCCTTCTCTTGCCTAAGCATCTCACGCCTCCCTCTTCCCTTTTCCTTAGCAAGAAAAATTTTGCTAAACACACCATGCATTCCACTAAGATAAAATGAAAGACAAATTAAAAATTCACACTTGTCAACTCCTAATTAATGGATTCCAAATTACATGCCAATAAGGCTTTGAAAGAAAAATATCTCCCTTGGCCTTTAGAAGCACATGGGCGGCCAAGGCTACTCCAAGAGGGAAGAGATAAGCTTAAATCCAACTAAGGTTAGAGCATGGTTAAAAAGGAACCAAACTTGGTTAGGTTTGAACTAGATTTGAGTAATGGAATGAAATCAATGGCCAAGATGTCTCCTCCACTAATGGGGCTCCTAATCAAGGGTCCAAATTGTGCAAGATGGACTCTTGGTTCTTTGGTGATTATGGAGCAAGTTCAAGGGTAAAGATAGAAGGCCAAAATGGTCTTTTCCCAATAATTACTAATAATTACCAATTATATTCAATATGACTTCACCCTAATAACCTCACTACTAGAACATCACCATGCCTATGTCATCTTTCCCCTTCTGGTAATTTCCCAGTAACCCCAAAGTCTTGTACCAGATCTTTTCTTGTTCTGCGGTTTTACCGTAATTCGTAAACTAGGCAAAATTGGGCTTTCTCTAAAAATTCCCAAATAATTCCTAAAAATCATAAATCTTATAAGAACACTAATGGTTACTCTTATGTTTGATTTTGATCACGTCCTAACTTTCTGGTATCCATTTGCTCTCCCGTTTACCCTGTTCTTCATTCTACAGGAACCAAAACAACAATTCTTAATCTGTTATTCTAAAAATTCCCAAAATAACTCTCATAATTCTAAAATAATGTAAAAACATTATTTGTCTTGGTGAAATATTTTTCTAAAGTGTTCTGGTCTCCAAACCCACACGCAGTTCATCCTAGTCATACTACAGGGACCAAAACGGTACTCTTTCTTATCCGTTTCTTAGAAAATTCCCAACTTTATTTCTAAGATCCTCAAATATTGTAAAATTAGTATTGGAATCCTCAAATCCACTTTCTAACTCCAATTTAGGGTTTCTATCTCATAATACAGTCATTCTGTCAATTAACGACGTGAACCGATATCTGTTGTACTTTGACGTCGAACTTAAACTATTGTTTTCTGAGCGTAGGAAAACTTTATCTATGTAATTAAATTTCCTAAAATATATTCAATACACCTGAATCACCTATCCATATATTAAAATCTAATTAATATAGAAATCCCAAAATTACGGACGTTACATGAATGTTCTGTTTTCTTGCAAAATCCTGAAACAGCCGCGATTAAACCCCTAGCGTGAAATTTTCCACACCTGTGATTTTTGAAAGTTTGAATATTTTTGAAAAGTATAGGGACTAAGTATGTAAAGTAGTAATCTTTAGGGACTAAAGTGCAATTTTAAGTAAAATTAAGTTATCTTAATAATTAATTAATATAAGAATGTAAAAAGTAAAAGCTTTAGAAGGGTAAATCGGTAATTTTACCCTGAAAAGGCAAAATGGTAATTTTTTCCTAAAAGCTTGAAAAGGCCGACATAAGTGAAGATTAGTCTAGGTTAAGAGAAAATAATTCTTTGAACATAATTAGTAATAGTTATCATAGTGAGATTAATTATCACTTATTAATCAATCAACAAAGTGCATAATAGAATGAATGTTCATAAGACTAAGGGAAATTTACCTGCAACTTTTGAATTATGAAACTTTAGCTATGGCTTAGAGTCTAGATTGTTAATAATTGTGGTCATGGTTTGGAACTTGACTTGATTAGTGAAGATTAGTCTAAGTTAAGAGAAAATAATTCTTTGAACATAATTAGTAATAGTTATCATAGTGAGATTAATTATCACTTATTAATCAATCAACAAAGTGCATAATAGAATGAATGTTCATAACACTAAGGGAAATTTACCTGCAACTTTTGAATTATGAAACCTTAGCTATGGCTTGGAGTCTAGATTGTTAATAATTGTGGTCATGGTTTGGAACTTGACTTGATTAAAAACTTTGGCTAAGACTTGGAGCCTAACATGATAATGTAATGGGCAAGGCTTGAAGCCTATATATGATACCAACTATTGGCAGAAAATGTCAATTGCACCAGAATACTATGAACAAGATAAAAATACGTTAATGTTTGAATCGCATTCATGACACAAATAGGATTTGTAGTCTAGGAGAGAGTTACAGCTTAGTGCTAGTACGAGTTTTGGCCAATAAGGTTGAGTCTGACCTTGGGGGCGTTTAGGCGACCATAATTCCACATGGACTAAGTGGTAGCTCCACTAGGTCGTGGTGAGCTGGATACCACCACAAGAACGATCTTGACATGAAACTAGAGATTTAGAATATATATATATATAGGGGCCCTATATATATATTATTGATCAAAAATGTATGATTTGGAATATATGAATATGATTATAATTATTATATATTTATGTTAAGCCTATATATAGTAAATATACAAGTCCATATGCCTTGAAGTGCAAGTAATTAAGTACCTCCACCCAAAAAAAAAATAGTGCAAGTAAGTGCCATTATATGCTTGCCCGGTCATTACGGTATCGTATTTAATTGAATATTTGAACTAAACCATTTAAATTAGATATTATTTAATTTATTTGATTTTATTTTTTAATTTAATTTAGTTCCTTCATATATAACGTGATTAAATTATACTATATTTTACGTTTAGACACTTTCGTTTTCTGAAAAAAATTGAGAAATTAAAGTTATGAACAGAAATATGAGTGAGAGAGGAAAATATAAGTTATATATCTCTTATTCATAAGTTCTTTTTTTTTTAAAATGGGAACATCAAAAATTTATTGTTACCTTAATTACTGATATTTTTTTTGGTGTTATTAATTAGTGATATATTAGAGAAAAAGAAAAACATTTTAAATGATGTGGTGGGGACATATAGCATTGAAAAATTATCGTCTGAACACCAAACGCACGGCTGGTTTTGTTAGTATTCGTTTTTAGATCGATTATGGCTGACTTGTTTGGTCTTTACTTATATTAAATTAAATAGGTTTATTAATAGTTTGAGACGGGTGGACTGGATATAAGACCGCATGGCTGCTTTCCAACAGAAATTATTAAATTAATTAATTTTTTATATTAAAATTGCCAAACATTGTCAATTATTGTAAATAAAAAAATATAGATGAGGTTTTGAGAATAAGAAATATATAAAGGATGATGAAAGGTCAAAATCTAGAAGAGTTGTTAGCATTATTTACATGTATAATTTCCATTTGAAGGGAAATTATAGCCAAGTACATAACTCAATTTGTACAAGTATATGCATTGATAAGATATTTGATAATATTATTTTATTTCAAAACACAGTGCATTGACCTCAAAAAATTGACCTCAAAAAAATTAAAATATCTCTAAAAGTAAGCTTCAAAATATATACATATAGTTCTTATCAAAAAATATATATATATATACATATAGTACTTTATATACTTTATGACCGTGGACTACCATCTTATTCATATTCATAATCCACCGCATTTGCCGTTCAATTTCCTAACATTGAATGTATGGGGTAGACGGAATGATGTATGATGGAGGGAAGAATAATAAACCATTCAAAATGTGGCTGGAAAAAGTGGGTGCAAAGTTCCAAATAGAATAGAAAAGAGACACATCGTTGAATTGAAATATTGAATGGTTTTGCTTTTTGACCATCTTGACCTGCATGGTACGCATCTGTAAACGGTAAACCAGATTTTTTTTTTGACAAATCTTATTTAGAAATATTAATCATCCCAAAGTTTTGTTTTGTATGCAACACATATAAGTATAACAGTGATATTATGACAAGTTAGGCTGGATTTTGGCCCTGTTTGGATAATAAGCTTATTTACTGCTTATGGCATAAGCTGTATAAGCTACTTTTATAATCGAAGAAAAATTATAGTGAAACTTATTTTATGTAAGTCATAAGCTATTTTGATAAGCTATCCTGGGTAGCTTATGAAAAATAAGCCCAAAACAGCTTATAAATCAGTCATAAACTGTGTTTATAAACTCTGTATAAACCAATCCAAACATACCCTTTATCTTTTACAGGCCTAACATATGTTTCAAATTTAATATTTGGGTCTAACCTACCAGTAAATATTAATCATTTTTAAAGGTTTTGAGTCATTGTTTAAAAATAATACTATAGACTTTAAAATTGAAGTCTAATTTAAAATTATATTGGCTTAAGTAAACTTTTGGTTTTTATAGGCGTATTTGGGTGGGGGTTCGGAGGAGAGGAAGGGGGTTTATGAGAGTCCATCCCCATGTTTGAAAGTTTCTAAGATGGAGAAGTGTTTTTTTTTGTGTGTGTGGGGGGAGGGGGGTTCAAAACCCTTCGAGCCCTCCTTGGCCTTTTTTTTGAGTTCTCCCAAAGTGGGAGGTTTTACAACATCCACATAAGGTGAGGGGTTTCCCTCTCTTTCCCTCCAAACTCTCAAACACACCCTAAGCATCGCTCGCGATTTTGGAGCCTCATGTTCTAATTGAGTGAATTGGGTCATTTAAGATATCCTAAATGTTATAATCGAGTCCTTCCGTAATTGTGTTGTTTAATTTTTAATGTCAATAGTATACGTGATGCGCACACGTGGGATAGAGTCGGCTCTCGTCGAGGTCAGTTTGACACTATTTTTCGGTATATAAAGATTAAGTTTTCTATTTGATATTTTCTACATGTTACACTAGATTTCATATTTGGTATTAATAAATCACTTAATGTACATCAGAATCAATGTCAAGCTAGTTTCATTGAGTGTCAAATCAATCTCGTATATGCCACATAGTCTCTTAACATTAAAAATTGGATGGCATAGTGATAGAGGAACCTAATTGTAACATTTAAGATACAAGGAAACCAATTGACTCAAATTTTATTTTTCTTTCCAATTTGACCCTATGTGCACTAGTAAACAAGCTTCCGACTTGTGTACCTTAAGCATACCCTAGACTTAATACATGACAAATTAGTGGATGTTTGGTTTACATTTAATTAAAAAGTTATTAACATCTGTTTAGACACAAAGTAACTATAGAGCTTTATTTGAACAATATATGTTTGGGTTTACAATTACAAACCAAATATACTCTTATAAACTCTCAATTGGTTACCTGATTTACTCTTACCTATTAATAACAAAATATCTTGCAAAAATACATTAATACATTCTGTAGGAAAAAGTTAAATGAACACCTCAAATGCCATTTAACACATTGAAAGAGATAGAAATAGAACATAGAAGAATGATAAATACAATAAATAAGTGATACGATAAGTAAAGAGGAAAATAAAAATATTAATATTAAATGGGTGTTGGAAATGGATGATGATTCAAAAATCATAACAAGAAGGTTTATTTGCATTTTTTGTCCCTTATATATGATAATTGTGCAATTTTGGTCTCTATGTTTTAATTGTGCGATTTTGGTCCCCCAGGTATCCTGATTGTGCAGTTTTTGTCCCCTAGGTTCCAATTGTGCAAGTTTGGTCCCCCATGTAATACAATTGTGTGATTTTGGACCCCAAGTATTTCGATTTTGCAATTTTGGTCCCTCAAGTATTCTGATTGTTACAATCAAGTCACTATGTTATTTTTGACACCAAGAACCTGCGCAGCACGCGTGAGACTGATTTGACATTGAATAAGGTCGCCTACGAGCCGCGTAAGTTCTTAATGTTAAAAATGACACAATGACAAAATAACTTATTATAACAATTGTGATACTCAGAGACTAAAATTGCACAGTTAGAACCCAAGAACTAAAATCTCATAATCGTGATACCTGATGATCAAAATCGCACAATTAAAACCTAATAGAGTTAAATCATACAATTGCAATACATGAGGGGGAAAAAGCAATTAAGTCTAACCGAAAAGTGTATATATCAAAACATTTCCACAACTACAAGGATAAAATGGAAAAAATAGGATAGACATGGGCAGTTGGGAAAAGTCCTGAAAAGGAACGAGGGTGATTGGATGTCGTGTTGGGATGAGGAAACCAATTAACCAAGGCAATAACCATCCATAGTCTCTGTTTGTATGCTTGAAGGTCAATGTGTACAGTAAGTCAACAACTCAGTTTTACGAAACAAACACGGACTTGACTTTTTACTTCATAGTTCTTACCCCACAGAGTCCCAAACGAACAAAGTTTGGTCGACCCCACGAAATAAACACATATTTTTTGTTTACGAACAATTGTAGTTGTGGGAGTATATAATATAGTGTAATATTTTTTTGAATCAATAATATAGTGTAATATAATAATATAATATTGAGATATAATAACTTTTATATTATTTTTTTGGTTTAAATACTTTTTTCGTCCCTGCAAAATGACTGAGTTTCATTTTTCGTCCCTGTAAAAATTTTTGTTTGTTTGTGATCCCTGTAAAACAAAAAGTTTTATTTTTAGTCCCTGCAAAATTGTTTTAGTCCGTGTAAAATTTAGATCATGTTGAATTAGTCCCTGTAATATGTGAACAATTTTGTTTTTAGTCCCTATTAAATTTATTTTACAAGGACTACTTTGGCAATTATCTAAATATTACAGGGACTAATTCAACATGATCTAAATTTTACAGGGACTAATTCAACATGATCTAAATTTTACAGGGACTAAAACAATTTTGCAGGGACTAAAAATAAAACTTTTTCATTTACAGGGATCACAAACAAACAAAAATTTTTACAGGGACGAAAAATGAAACTCGGTCATTTTACAGGGACGAAAAAGATATTTAAACCTATTTTTTTATGAAGATAATTTTTATAGGCTTAAATATATTTTTAGTCCTTCAAGTTTGGGAAATTGTTACTTTTAGTCCCTCAAATTTAAAACGTGTGTTTTTAGTCCTTCATTTTTTAAAATGTGTCACTTTTAGTCCCTAGGATCATTTTTTAATTCAAAAAATATTTTTTAAATTTATATTTTGACTCCTCCCAAATCCTGATTCTCACCTTACTCCCTTTTCTCTAACTTCCAAAGATTTTCTAAATTTATATTTTGATCTCTCTTAAATTTAGAAAATATTTTTTAAATTTAGAATATGGTTACAGAGACTAAAAGTGACTTTTAAAAATGAAGAACCAAAAACACACATTTTAAATTTGAGGGACTAAAAATAATAATTTCTCAAACTTGAGGGACATAAAACATATTTAAGTCATTTTTATATTATGTTTCATAATATTATTAATTAATGATATTTTAAAATTACTAATTTTTCCTTTTTATTTTATTTTATGCTCAATAAAGTTTTATTGAATTAATACCTTTATGTAATTATATTAAATACACTCAATAACAAATTGAAAAACTAATTTTAATAAAGAAAAATTCTCAAATACGCAGATAGCAATTAATAAATACTAATTGTACTATTATTCTAAAAGAATACTAATTGTACTAATAAGTAAATAACATATTAACATTGTTATGCACATGCATCAAAAAACTTAAGTACTGAAAAAGAATAATTAAACTCAATATAAAGTCACCTAGTTCAAATATTAAAAAAATACACAAAATAAAAAAATTATTTTGTATTATTGAATATGTATCACATCAACATATTTATTATATTACTTATGTAAGTTAAAGATTTCTCGAATGATGAATATGTCATTATTAAACACAAGTTAAGGCTTAATAAGTCTAAGAAATGTTGTTGCTTTTATCAGTGATACAAACATATTATCTTATATTTACTTCATTTTATATATATTTCTAGAAATTTATATAAAAATTTAAAAATTATTTTTTATTTCTTATACAAATATATAAAAATAAGAAAGAAAATAAAAGACTTAATTGCATTTTCCTCAATTATTGCGATTATGCGATTTTGGTCACTCAAGTTTCTAACCGAGCAAATTGTGTCCCATAATTATTCTAATTGTTGCAATCAGGTCCATCCGTCAATGTGTTATTCAATTTTTAACCCTCAGAGCCTATGTGTACACATGAAATGAATTTAACACTAAATCGTGTCACATTGACATGATGTAGGTTACCAAAAAAATTTTAAAGCAAGTTGGTAATACACATGATGCAATACATGTTTAAAATTTCTTACATGTGAGGGTTTTTGTCATGTCATCATTTCTAAAGTGACCTGACTTAGTGTCAAATTAGTCTCACATCTTGTAGGATCCGAATATTAAAAATTGGACGACATAATGATAGAAGAATCTAATTGCAATAATTGAGATAATTGAGGGACCCAAGTTGCTCAATTAAAAACCATTGGACTAAAATCACATAATCACGATAACTATGATAAAAGTGCATTTAAGCTGAAAAAAATAGTACTAGTAGTGAGATAAAACAAACAATCTATTATATATATTAAAACAACCCCTCGCCATGTCAACATATTTGTGTCAAGTAATAACCATTTTGCCACATCAATAAAAATTCTATGTGTCACCCTTTATCTTCCACTTCTATTTGCCTATCATTTGGTCTATAACTCCTCCACCATCTCTATTTTTTAACTTCTCTATGTGTCTTTTCACCTTCTTTAGTTACCCATTAATTTAGTTCATTTAATTCAATTGATTAAAATATACTATAAACATATATTACATTATTTTTCCTTTAAATTATCCTATAGATTAGAAGAGCATATATTAATGATATTAATCGACATAGTGTTATATCTATCTAATTACAAATATATTTTTTCACGATACATAAAAATCATGTGTCATCCTTTATATTTCAATTCTCTTTGCCCATCATTTGCTTATAACTCCTCCACCATCTCTATATATTTTCAAATTTCTCTATGTGTCTTTCCACCTATACTATGAGCATATATTTCATTATTTTTCCTTTAAATTATCCTATAGATTACATTAACATATATTAATGATATTAATCAATATAGTGTAATACCTATCTAATTATAAATATATTTTTCATGGATAAATTAGTTTCTAAGTCATTCACTTTTATATAAAAAATATACTTTAAAAACATATAGTAAATATTATATAAAAAATTATGTTTCATAAAAAAATATATATGCATTGTGAGTAAAAAACACTTAAACTAATTTTTATTTATTGGGCCACGTGATACATAGACCTACATTTAATTATTAGTAGCCTTTTATGCATAAAAACTCTTCAACACAACATCTCAACTCTTAGAGTAAAGGAACTGATAAAAAAAACCTTTGGACAAATGAAGTGTAACACATAAATACCACCAATACAAGAAAAATATTGTCAATTCAATCAAAAAAAAATATTGTCAATACACTTTTATTTTTTAAATAAATGTGACAAATCTTTTTTTTTTAAATTAAAAGGTGACAAATATTAATTTACAGCAAAACAATACACAATCAAAAGGAGTTTCATCCTATTTAAGGACTTCATAAACCTATCAAATATATTAAACATGTTTGCAAACTAAAAAGCTATCAGTAATACATTCTTTTGCAACAAAAACAACAAAAGAGACAATAATCAATCAAAGATAACATGTCACATAAAGAGCCAAATCTCAAGTGCAAGACAAGCAAAAAATAAACAAGTGAAATACATGAGATAAAGATCCTTTGATGACGAATCGACCCTCACAAGCTTAAGGAGAAACAAAAAAAGGAAAAAAAACCACCGGTTAACAACTATATAATGTGGTGGATAGAAAGAATTAAAAAAAATGATAGCATCATATCAATGACTATTATTGAATAAAATTTTCAAATATGTAATCCACTCATTTCAAGTAGCAACAATTCAACATGTCTTCCATTGCTTACCATAGTTTTTGACCCACGAAATATATATTTTTTATTACCATCTCATTTATTATCATTTTTTACTAATTATATAACAATATAAATTAAATTAAAAATATTTGTTAAATTATATTCAAATAAAATAAATTTTGACCGCGCATCGTGCAGGGCACAACCTAGTATTTTCTAAAAACAGAGAAATTAAACCATAAAATTTCTTAAATTAATGCCATAATTTTTTTTAACAAACACTTATAAAGAAAAAAAAATCTTACAATAACCATAGTTTTTTTAACCAACAACAACTTTCAACATGAGTTGAAATTAATCAAGCTCTCAATCTAAACTATTCTTCAGTCTCTTTAATATTAACTTTGTGTTATCAAAAAAATAAATAACTTTCATGTTTCTTGATGCAACCTCGCAGAAGCTTACTTTCTTTGACCGCCACCCTCACCCTGTTTCCTTTTTTTTTCCTTCCTTTCTTTGTTTTCTTTTGTCCCCTTTCTTTCTCTGTTGTTTTTTTTCTCTGTTAATCATGTTTTCAGCGTAAAGTATCTACTGGGTTCACCGATTAGGGAAATCTGATTGACCACTTTTAATAGAATCTCTTATCAATTATGTTTTTTTCTATCTAATAGACTCAAACCCAAAATCTTATTTAAAACATCTAAACTTAATTTCACTCGAACCAACTTAATATTGGTTGTTTCTGTGTTGTTTTATTGGTTTATGGTCTCCCCATAACAAGATAATATCCTTAATATTATAAGGGGCTTTATCCTCCTTACAAACCCAAAACGGGAATTCCAACCGCTAAAGCTTTGAAACTTCAAACCAACTCGTGGGTTGGACTTTTGGGGAAAAAAGAAGAGAAAAAACACGAGTAAACTTGGCACCTTATGACCACACCTATTAGAAAGTGTTTAGCAGATTCGTTGTGGAATTCAGAGACTACCCACTTTTTATCTCTCTTTCCAGTTTTTGGCACGTATTTGAATGCCTACTTATATATAGGCAAGGGAACCACTGAGATAGACTCATCTTATAGTTCATTTATATTTTGAGTGCTTGCATATTCTTGGACTCAGACTTCAGTTCATACCCTGAGGTAAATCATTTAATATCTATAACTTTTAATGAAATTGTTTCTTATATTTGATCAAAAAAAATTTGTTTCTTCCATGGTGGACTTGTTTTGTTCACTTGGATATATCCAAATTCCATTCTCTAGTTCATTTCTTTGATGTGATTTGAAGTTTGCATAAGGGGGTCGGGGTGAGAAAATTTAGAGGCTTTTTTGAAATTCTCCTTTTCAGAAGAGATTTGGAACAAGAAAACTCTTGTTTAGAATTGTGGGGTGGTCTCAAAAATTTTTATGGTGGTTAATTTTGTGCTCTAAATATACTTATATGTCATTTGAGCAGGACTCTGAAAAGGGACAGCTTTTCTTCAAAAAGATTGAAGATTGGGAGGGATCTACAGCTCTATGGGATTATCACTTTCCTTACTCTCATCAGCTTGGGAAGAAATTGTTAGACATTCACTCTTTGGTGGTCTTTCTTTCAACCTCAGTTTTGGTTCCAAAGATGGGGCTGCAATTTTGAGAGCAACAAAAGGAAGCTTCAGTAAGAGAGAATCAGAAAAAACTACTACTCTTATAAACAGTTCAAGCAATAGCAGGTTGGAGGATTGCAGACCCCAACATGTGATCCTTGAAAGAAACCTTCCATCACACATTGAAGAAACGGAAACCATGGTTTCTAAACATCATGCAACTAGTGATGGGAATTTGCAGCATAAGCCTGTGCCTTTGCTTTCTTTGCCTGAAGCAGTGGTTTTCTCTTCCCCAAGACCGGTTAGTGAGCTCGATGCTGCTGCAACTAAGCTTCAGAAAGTCTACAAGAGTTACCGGACTCGAAGAAACCTTGCAGATTGTGCTGTTGTGGTGGAGGAACTCTGGTTAGTCTCATTGAAAAATGAAAATGAAAAAAAAAAAAAGCAATGTTTTTGAGTTGGATATTTGCTTAACATGTTTGGTTTTTAGTTGAAAGATTGCAAAAGTACGTTTGAATCCAAAATAATTATAAAGTCCCTTATAGGGAAACATAATTTTAGACCAAACGTATGTTTGCAACTGAAAACCAAACATACTCGCATCTTATGGTTATGTTTTGTTATGTTATTAATGGATGGTTTTTAAATGGTGTAGGTGGAAAGCATTGGACTTTGCTGCTCTTAAAAGGAGTTCTGTTTCATTCTTTGATGTGCAAAAACAAGAAACTGCAGGGTCAAGGTGGGCAAGGGCAAGGACAAGAGCAGCTAAGGTATATACTCCTTTGAAATTCAACTTTCTCTTATAAATTAAATTAACTTTGTTCATTTTTTCTTGTTATTCATGTTATTTTTCATTTTGGGGTGTCAATGCTAAGCGCAAAACTGTTTCTCATAACAGGTAGGAAAAGGTTTGTCCAAGGATGACAAGGCTCAAAAATTAGCCCTCCAACATTGGCTTGAAGCTGTAAGTTTATTTATTCAGTGTATTCCCTTTAAGTCATTAACTCTATTGAATTAGCCTTGAAATCATATGATATTACCCTTTAGCTTATGGTCTAATTGAATATTAACAAATGTTCTTTCTTTCTTGTTTTCTTCACAGATTGACCCACGGCATCGCTATGGACACAATTTGCACTTATATTATGATATTTGGTTTGAAAGCCAAAGCACTCAACCATTTTTCTACTGGTAAGCTCTTATTCTAAGATACCTAATAAGCTCTTATTTTGAACTCAATTGCACTTCCTGATGCACTTCTCACCTAAGCAAGTTATTGTTACTTTCACTGGAATTGCTTTTGAGACTTTTTGAAAGCCAAAACAAACAGAGTCTAATAACTTTGTGCTTTAAAATATGCAGGTTGGATGTTGGAGATGGTAAAGAAATAAATCTTGAGAAATGCCCAAGGGCCAAACTACAACGCCAGTGCATTAAATACCTTGGACCAGTAAGTTGTTAGTTATCACTAGACAACCCCACAATTTGTAATCAAAATATAAATATATAGTGTAAAGTAAGTAATCTTAATCAGTTATGAATAAATCAATGGTTGATGTTACATGCACAGTGCATAACAAATCACGGATGTTTTGGAATATTAACCCTTGATTTTCTCATTAATGGTTGAGATTACTTACTTTACTCTCTGCTCGCTTTAGAGAAGTCAAATCCAATTTAAGTAGAAACATATATAACTCTCTCATGTCTAATCTAATGTTTGTCTTTGTTGCTACCATTTTTCAGAATGAAAGGGAGGAATATGAAGTAATTGTTGAAAATGGGAAGCTGATGTACAGACAGGATGGGAGGCTTGTGGATACTGATGAAAAGTCCAAATGGATATTTGTTCTTAGCACCACAAGGGCCTTATATGTGGGGAGGAAGCAGAAGGGAGCTTTTCAACACTCTAGCTTTCTAGCTGGGGCTGCAACCACAGCTGCTGGTAGATTAGTGGCCCAGCAGGGTGTCCTTGAGGTAAAAACTCAAAGTTAACATATCATAGAGATATAATATTATGAGTTTAATAATTATGCACTTTCAGTGTAAAATGATTTTGCACAGACATCTGATTATATTCATCTGTATTGTCACCTTGTAATATTAATTCCTAAAATATCTGTACAAATATCTACATGGTGAGATGTGATTAGATATCTGTGTAAAATCTTTTTAGACTAACAATACATAATAAATTAAATTCTAATATTTTATATCACACGCCTATTATTTTTGCATAATAGGCAAGTTTTGCTTACACAAAAGTGTTATTGGTATAAACATTGCAGGCTATTTGGCCGTATAGTGGTCACTACCACCCAACTGAAGAGAACTTCAGAGAATTTATAAGCTTTCTTGAGGAGCACAATGTAGACCTCTCTAATGTCAAGGTGAAATTTTTATCCAACTGATATACTACCAGTGAACAAAAAAAGAAAGAAAGAAAAAATTGGTTTTGTGATAAATTAGCTGATGGGGTGTCTTCTTTTCTTGCAGAGATATGCTATAGATGATGATGCTCCTTCAATTGTTGGGACCAATTCATTTATTGACACTAGTGAACCACAACAAATTATGGTTCCCTCTCAAACTTCCACTAATGTCAACACCAACAAAGAAATCAAGACCAATAATAATGCAACAACAGTTCATGAAGAGGTTATTAAGGACAAGAAGAAAGTGGAAGCCCAAGTATTTGACTTGTCCAAGAGGTTATCATGCAAGTGGTCAACTGGTGCTGGACCACGTATTGGGTGTGTCCGTGACTACCCAGAACACCTTCAATCAAGAGCATTGGAGCAAGTTAACTTGTCTCCAAGGCCTGCTTCTGCACGCCCATATATTTATGGCCCAATACCTTCCCCAAGGCCCAGCCCAAAAGTAAGGATTTCTCCTAGGCTTGCATACATGGGCTTACCCAGCCCAAGAAACCCAATCCCTACTGCAAGCTGAAGCATGGAAGGAAATTAGGGCCAGTCTAAGACCATATACACTGTCCCCTTTGTGACAAAAAAAAAATTGTCAGCTATTGTGGCAGTTGAGTGGTCTTGTGGTGATAACTCGTAAATAAGTGGATGAGAACAGATACACTAAGTGTGTGTTTGGTTACTCTCAGTTTCGCATCAAGGGGCACGTTGGATGCAGAAGCTACTCTATCATGCTTCAGGATGGACACATGGCAGAAGTACACGCTAACTCTATTTATCATTCTTTTTGTATTTTATTTTGGTTTTAGTATTTGTTTATTTGTTTATTCTTTTAGGAATTTGAATGTCTTATAGCATATTTGGTTTTTTCTTTGGGAATGTTCCCAAATCAGACTTGAGCAAAACATGCTATATTAGGCTTCAAATAATGAGACACACTGTGTCCTTCAACCAATTAGTCTCTAGTTTTGTTGGGGAAGGCAGTTAATAATTCTTTGATGTAACTAGAGTACAAAGTTTCTGGTTATACATGATAGTAGCATTTCTTCTCTTTTACTTTTACTTTTATTTTTTTAATATTTTTATACATGTTCTTGTCTGTGTTTTAAATTTTTTTTAATAATTGATTTAAATAATATTTTGAAACTCACCAACCATTAAATCGTTAAGAGTGCTTGTTCACGATGCATCAGTTTACACCAGTTGAACTAGTGATAATTAAATTTTTTTTTAATTATATGATATACTATAAATTATAAATTAACAAAATTATTAGAAAATAAAGTAAAACTGACAGTGTAAAAAAGGTGTATACACCGACAATCAATCATTTTTCACCATAATACCGCTTAATAATACTATTTTATAAAATATCTCTATAAATATCTACTTGATGAGATATAATTGGACGTATGTGTAAAACCTTTTTTATACTGACAGTGTATACTAATTAAATTCATATAGTAAATAAATTTAAAA
Source organism: Glycyrrhiza uralensis (assembly GCA_030159175.1). Lineage (NCBI taxonomy): Eukaryota > Viridiplantae > Streptophyta > Magnoliopsida > Fabales > Fabaceae > Glycyrrhiza > Glycyrrhiza uralensis. The sequence goes on from BRZY01000007.1 coordinate 4,337,947, forward strand.
ATAAACATAAAAAACATTATATATATATATATATATCACAAAATAAAAGTAATAATGAGAGTTAAATTAATTGATAAAAATATATTACAATTGATAGATACAAATCGTATAGTATTTAAATATTAGCACAACTACAATTGTGAATTTTCTTTTTTTGGTGAAAAGGAAGGGCTAGAAGCCCTCAAAAAGACTAAAAATCACGAGAGAAAAAACGTATGCACTACATCCACCATAATCACAAGGGAGAAGAATGACGGAACAACATCAAATATTCGACAATTATTAAAACAAGAGAAACCAAACTTGGCTAAACCTACAATTGTTAATGTAATAGCATATAATGGGTATGACATATTATAAATGGGTGTTTGTGTAAATAATTTAATTAAACATTTATTCAATAAATGCTTATCATAAAGATCAGAATTTGAATATAAGTTGTTTCCTCTATTGAAGATAAGATGAGATTAAACTTTGCATAAATTATATATGTATAAATTGTTTTTATAAGATATTTTTTAGAACTTATAAAAATAAGTTGAAAATAATTTGAGTATACGATAAGCTAATTTAATAAAATGTTGCAAACACTTTTACAAATGTTTGTATCATAAAATAAGCTCAAATAAGTTATTACAAATGCCCCTTAAGAAGCATTGTGGACTAGTAGCAGCCACCCTACTTTGCACTTTGAAAGGTGAATTGAACCGATCATATATTAGTTATTGGTTCCATTGGTCGGATTGACTGATTCAATCCACTAGGTTTAAATTGAAAAAAAAAAAATAAAGGGTTGAGCGATAGACAAACAATATGCTCCTTGTATAATTCTGATATCATTAAGGTTAAGCATTTCATTAGTTGAATTTTAGTCAAGTCAAAACATGGTTATTTAAATCGAAAATATAAATTCTTATATGATTTGATGAAAAATTTATTTATATTTAATTATGTGTTTTTATATTATTTAATGATTTTAATTATATTAATAATGATATTAAAGGACCAATTTATGAAATAAATAAATATCGTACCATTAAATTAAAAAATCATATCTAAATTAAATTAAATTTTTAAAGGTTATAATAAATTTTGAGAATTAAAAGTAATTATTCACTGTAAAAGTATACACTTTGTGCTTGAAAATACTTTTATAATTCAGCTAAAATTTTACATTGTGTTCCTTAGTTTGGTTTCATTCACAAAAGGTAGGGAAAAAATTACATACCCTAACGTAGAGTATAATTGAGCTTACTTTACTTATCCGTAAACTATTCAGGTTTAAGATTGTTAAGTGCTGAGTTGACAATCATGCGGGTGAGATGAGATGAAATTAAGTGAGCCACTTTATCATTTAGCAGAAATTAGCTCACAAGTGAAACTAAAATAAAAAAATATTATAGACAAACAAGATATGACGTTTTTTAGAAAATTAAGATAAAAAAATTCTTATATTACTAGAAAAAATATATTTAAGCCATAAATTAATTTTCTCCATGAGTAATCAAACTCAAATATTATTAAAACTAGAACGTGACCCGTGCAATGCACGAATACTTTTATTTGTGGAGCATAATAATTTTGATTAATTTGAAATATTAATAATTTTAAAAACTAAGTTGACAGTATCCTTCAATTTTTGTGACTAAACTGGTGATTCACTAAATGAATAACTTTATTGGCTATGTATGTCCCCTGAGTGAATCACCAAAATCATTCATGAAATTTGTAAAATGTTATCAACTTAATCCTTAAAATTATTAATATTTCAAGTTAGTCCTTAAATTTGAAAATCCTCGATCATTTTAGTTCTTTTGGTTGAACCAATTTAGTCCCTAAATCCTAAACCCTAAACCATAATGGAACCCACTTTATCTAAGAGAAGGAATAGAATTTGATTACTAAATTCAGCTCTACTAATTGAGGATGATACTTTCTTTATCTCATATAAAATTATCAAATAAAATGTGGCAAGCCAATTCTTAAGGAACTTAAAACACAATACAAATGATATACACACACACATGCTTAAATATATTTTTAGTCCCCAAAAATATATGCATTTTTGGTTTTGGTCCCTACTTAATTTTTTTTAATTTGTAGTCCTATAAATTTTTCCGTTAGTGAATTTGATCCAATCTGTTAAATTTTGTTGATGTGTCTAACAGTGTGCTGATTTGTCATCTGTGTCAGTCAATTTACTTGCCACGTCACACAATCTCTCTCCTCCCCTTCCTCGTTCTTCCACCTCAAAAGCCTTATCTCACATACCATTTCCTTCTTCCCCAGACATAAATGGGGAAGGAGAGAGGAAGCAGTTTGTATATGAATCAATTTACTATAGATGAGAAAATCAAGCACAATTTATGAGGAATGGTTATGTTAATTTTTTTTGTTCATGAATCATGTGACATAGATGACAAAATCAATAAGCAGATGAACATCTACTACATCAGTAAAAAGTTTGAGCGAAAAATGTCTGACTAAAGCGTAAGAAAATTACAATAGCATAAAACCTCCTACCCAAACAAAAAAACTATAACACCAAAACCTAACCAAATCAATGAGTAGTAACTAAATTTGAAATCCATCCTTCTAACCCCACCACCCAATTTTGTTGATGAACTCCCAGGCTCAATAAAACAAACAAACCAAGAAGCTTTTCCTCCTCATCACAAAGCAATTCACTGATCTCTCAGATACTAAACATCCTTTAAACACATGAAATAGATATATAGTTTCCATTTACTAACACAGATAATAGATCAAATTGCCAATACTAAATTTAGCATAAAAATGCCAAACTGATATAGGTCATGTTTGGATGCAAAAGGTACAACTTTTAACTTATGCAAAAGATGTTTATAAAACAGTTAAAAAGACAATTTTAAAAAAAAGTGAAGGACAAAAGTTAATTTATTTTTATTTGAGAAATTTAGTTAAAAAACACATGTTAGAAATGTTTATGGAAAAATTTATTCAAACAAGATATAATAAGCAGAGAGCAATCACCATGGACAAACCACTTTGTTTCTTGTCTTCCAAATCTCCCAAACTACAAACCAAATAACATTTCAATCTGCATGAAGTGAGATTTATAGTTGATATATGAAAAGCAATGAATATATTTGTGCTAAGCTTGAACACTTACTCTAGTCCCGAACAAAGTGACTGTACAAAATGATGAACACCAAGTAAAAATGAACACAAAAAATATTAAGTAAATCAAAATGTGAACTAATTTTTTTCGGTAAAAGAATTGGCCCTAACCCGAGTCACGTAACACAGAAGTTGTCTTGATAAGGATCATATTTCTGTGTAAAGAAAACCCATAAATCTGTGTAAAAAATAATTTGTCCTATAATTTTCTGACTAATAATCTTAACATATAGTCTGCTTTGGTCATTCTTCAAAATGCCAAAACAAACAACACTACCTTCTTTCAACAACAGAAAACAATAAGAACAAAATTAAAGATAATAATGATAACCAAACAAATTAAATAAATAGACTTCAGTTTACTGGAATAACTTTAGAGATAATAAAGATGACCAAGCCATGTAAATAACAATCTCTAAACGTCAAACAAAAAATAAGATATAATGTGATAAATAAGTGTCACTCATTAACCAATTATGTATTCAGATATTTAAAACTAAAAACTAAAACTTAAAAATACTGTATTATATTGGTCTTGTAATTAAGTAAAAAAAAAATAAACTAAAAAATCACCTTTGCTTGATGAATATTTCAGTACTGTCCACCAAGTATAGTGCAACCGGCCGTCGATAAAGGGAACTGCACAAAATAAATTGAAAAGCAATAATCGAAAATTCAAAAAACACAACAAAGCAATAGGAGTCAAATATGAGATATGAAAAATGAATACTAAGATATAATTCCATCACAAAACTACCCATATTTAACTTTAAAAATGACTAAACTACCCTAGTAACACTCTTTTATATATATATAGATTACTAAAGCATCAAACAGTCATCGATTATCATTAAAATAGTTAAGAGTAAATAGTTATTTTGGTCCTTAAGAGTGGTAGGTAATGTCATTTTAATTAGTCCCTGACAAATACTAAATAAAAAAAAAGTCATTCACTGTACCAAACGTTAGTCACTATAGTCTCTGTCATCAGATTTATTACATAACTCTATTTAGGCTACTGAACTAGGACGTTAAAGGTCATATAAGACTACAACATGGTGGTCCACGTTGGATGGATATTTAGAAAGACTAAAATGACCGATAAACTCACACGTTGATCTTTTCAAACTCTCCTAGGTGGCACTCTTCCGTTAATATTTTTAAACTCTCTAATAGTCCAAACAGAGCTATGTATATAGTAAACTGACGACAAAAATTATAATAACTAACGTTTGACATAGTAAATATTTTTTTTTAATTTTATATTTATTAAAAATCAAAATAATACCACGTGACATTCTCATAATTAAAATCTTGTTAATTCAATAGTCAATTGACGTGGGTTATTAAAGAATAGAAATATGTGCCACTGAAAAGCTCTTATACCGCCACAATTTTCAGCGGCCTTCTTGGTCAAGAAGACATTTCGAGTTAATGTTTGATTGGATATAAATTGGAGAAATACAATTCTACAGTGAATCATCAAATCACTCAATCGCCCATCGTCCGCAGAAAGGAAAATGGCCCAAAAATTACACCTTGGGTTAATTTTCGTTTTGATTCTGCTAATCAAGTAATCATTTGATTTGGTACATTCTAAATAGGGTTGTCTTAACTAATTTTGGGGGCTTTTTTACTCTTATAATAAATAAAAAAAATTATTTATCAAAATAACATATTTTTTTTTATTTATCAAAATAACACATTTTTGAATATAATATTAATTTAAATATTTTTTAATTAATTAAATATTAATAGTTGGTTTAAGATTGTGATTAAGTTGTTAATTAAATTAATATTTAATTGTTAAATATTTATTAACCCAATTTGTCACAAAAGACAAATACATCAATATCTCTGTTTCCGTACACTGATCGGAACACTCCCCCTCTACTCCTTTTTTGTCACAAAAGACAGAAACATCAATGTCTCTATCTCCGCACACTGATCGAAGCACCCCCTTCCACTCCTTTTCTGTTACAAAAGACAAAAACATTTAATGTTTCTGTCTCCGCACACTGATCGGTGCATCCCCCTCCCCTCCTTTTTTGTCACAAAAGACAGAAACATCAATGTGCCTTCACAGTACACATTGCAAAATGTATACAAAGTTTACCAGGAAGAGTTCAAACCAGTGTCTCACCATTCATATTGGCCAGAATACAATGGAATTAAATTGTGCCACAATCCCGCAATGCAGAGAGATCCAAAAGGTCGTCCACAGTCGACGAGAATTCGTACAGAAATGGATCAAATGGAAAACAGTCGTCATCCCAAGTATGTGGACTGTGTCGAAATGAAGGGCATAGCAAGAAAAATTGCCCTTACCGTTCAGGAGCTGAGACGCAGTACTAAGAAACTTTTTATCATTTGCATTTAGTTCACTGTTTTATCATTTCTGTTTGTATCACTTTTGTACTTGTATTTTTAAATTTTGAATCAATTTGAGCTATTTCTATAATTATATTATTAATTAATTGTCAAATTGGGTTAATAAATATTTAACAATTAAATATTAATTTAATTAACAACTTAATCACAATCTTAAACTAACTATTAATATTTAATTAATTAAAAAATATTTAAATTAATATTATATTCAAAAGTGTGTTATTTTGGTAAATAAAAAAAAGTGTGTTATTTTGGTAAATAATTTTTTTTTGGTGTTATAAGAGTAAAAAAGCCAATTTTGGGATAATGCAATAATTTTTGGGTAATAACATGATACAAGTATAAGACAAAATAAAGAGTTTATCCTAAAAGACTAATCGATTAGGGGAAAGAATTTCTCGACTTATAAGTCCCATTTATTACGTGAGACTCCCCAATATAGACTCATAACAATGCATCATGTTTGAGCTGACGTCCTTGACTTTCACTTTACAACACTTCACTCGGTAATATTTTACTCAACTTTGAGTGACACTTCAATCAATTTTATCGTTGGTCAAAACCTTCAACTGGCCAAAATATTCCATGGGTACCGGCCTTTCAGAGAAGTCAACCCTTTCAATGAAAACACCGATATTATAAGTATAAGCCAAAAAGGAAAGTCATTCTCAAAAGACTAATTAAGTGATTATAAACTCCACTTAGTAAGTGTGAGTTAGGGTGTAAACGAGTCAAGCCGAGCCGAATACTTAAAATTTGAGTTTGCCTTGTGAAAAATTGGTGGCTCAAGCTTGACTCATTTATTTAAACGAGCCCAACTAAAAGTTTGAGCTTGGGCTTGCTAAAGAAATTAAAGTTTGGGTTTGACTTGTTGGCTTATTTATAACTTATATTTTTGCATTTATGAATTTTTTAAATTATTTTTAAACTATATCAATTTAGTACTTAATAAAGAATAAGTGTTCAACATGTGATATATAAAATTCAAAAATTCTAAACTATTACATTTTGATAATCTAATAAATAAAAAATTTATAATTAAACTTATTGACTACTACAAAAAAAAACTTCAAGATTAACTCTCAATAAAATTCTACATATTTCCATTATATCAATAAAAAAGGCTGATAAAATCTTGATCATCAATTTATTGGTAGAATAGTCTATTTTAAAATGTTGTCCAATTGTGCTTACAAAATACAAAAATATATAAGTGTTAAATATTATACTTTCGACTTAATAATAAACTTAATAAACCAAATAAAAACTTATCATTCCTTTGACTTCTTTTTCTTGCTATACTTAGGGCAACTCCAATGGGGTGCTTAATGGGTGCTTATTGGGTACTTATTAAGCACCCCCATTTAGGGGTGTAAATGGGGCAGGGCGGACACCGGTAGTAGCTACCTGCTACCCGTCCTGTTAAATATATCCGTTACCCGTACCCGCCCTATACCCGTGCGGGTATCCACTATCTAAGTTTTGGCGGGTATCCGTGATATCCACGGGTATTCGCGGATATCCATGGATATTAAAAGATTAAAAAAATTCTATAAAAATTCTACCAAAAGAAATTGTTTCCACACAATATTAATCATAATGAAGATCATATTAATAAGACTAATTATACCAATCATTATGATTTTAACTCAATTGTTATATCAATAATTGTTCAATTAAATAAAAATAAATAAAACTATAAAATGAAAAATATGAGTATGAAAATTAATACATGACAACAATAATTCATATTTTGTAGTCACTTTGTTCAATATTAAAACAAAACAAGATAATAACTAAAATTAATGCATCATACTTTAATACTTGTCAAATTATACATTGATGATTTAGACTTTTAAGTATGTATATAAATAAAAAGTGTATTTTTTGTAATTTTACTAACGGGTACGGGTACCCACGGGTACGGATACCTCACTACCTGTCCCCGTTCCCATTTATTGGCGGGTACCTCAAATACCCATTTAATTTATCCGCGGGTACCCGTTAATGTACCCGCCCCGTAGCCATAACGGGTTTTATCCACGGGTATCCGCGGGCACGGGTTTTTTTGACATCCCTACCCCCATTGTAGGAAAAAAAATATGGGTGCTTAATAGGGAGTGGTGCTTGCACAAGCACCTTCTCTCTCCTCTCTCTTGACGGGTCCCACATGTATTTGTGGGTTTTAATTAGATGTCGAGTTATTGGTGGGACTCATTTAATAAATTTTTTAGAGTTGCTAGATTGGAGGGATTGGGTGCTTATTGGGTGTTTGTGTTGGAAAATATAAAAATGAGTAATGTGTACACGTGGGACCCAGTTAAGCACCCGAAAGTGGGTGTTCCATTGGAGATGGCCTTATATCGTATCCAAACAGCTTCACAAAATAATAATTGGACAAAAGTGTTTTTATACTAAATATAGAATTTATATAATTTTAATTTTTGATATCGAATTTGTAAGATTTGAATTTGACTCATTTAAATATTTAAGTTTAAATTTAAGCTTAAACTTAATTTATTTAATTAAATAAATAAGTTTAAACAAGCAATTAACAAATCAAACTTAAATAATTAATTCCCAAAAAAAATAAAAAAAATTTCCAAAAAAAACCAAACTTAAATAATTAATAAATAATTCGACTTATTTCCACCTCTAAGTGTGACTTTCCACTGCGAAACTCATAACGTAATCCCACAAAAAAAGGGCCATACACCCTTTTAGCTTTTTCACCCCAAACTGCACTGATATGGTAATTTCTGCTAGCAGAGTGGCAGTGTGCAGACTACACAGGGGAGGTATACCAGTAGCAATGTAGCTGCTGCAGAAAGTGGGGTACATCCCAAAATCTTATTTCAGGGCACATCGGGGTAATTCACTAACTGCAGTAAACTTTCTTCCTACCATACTCTGCCACCATCACTATCAAAGTTTATTTATACCCTGCAAAATCTCTCCATCAGCGATACCCTCCATTGTTTCCATTGTTGTGGGGTGAGTTTTGGGTTATTGACACTTTTGTTGCTTTTTTGTCTTTCAACTTTCAAGGCGGCTTTTGCAGCATACGGAAAAATGTGCCTCTTTATTTCCCTTCTCTCATAACATTTTGCCTAATGAAAAATGATGACATCACATGTACATTTTCATAGACTATTCACTATAGAGTTACACATATAAAATCACAATATGGTAAATCTTTTTTAAGTATAAAGGTTTGGTTTAATCTAAATCGAGTCGAGTAGACTCATATAAGAGATAAAATTTTTTTAGTGTCTATTTTTTCTACATAAAGGGGGTGCTTAAATATAATTCAGCTGTGTTGCCATCTTTTCAAATTTCAAGTTTTTTTTTTTGCTAAACAAATTTCAAGTTTATTTGTAACAGGTCAGATTCCCTACAACTAGCTGGATTGGGATAGAAGAGATTCTCACACACGCAAGTAAAAGTGGTAGCACCAAAAGTGGGAGCCCCTGCCTTTAGAGCAAGTACGGGACTTCATAGCCAAGTTACCAAAGCATGCATATATTATGAACTCTTATTTATAAAAAAAAAGCATATATTATGAGTAAAATGTAGCAAAGCATGCATAAATGTAGCAAGTGGAGCAAATTCGAAGCATGCAAGTTACGATACAATCTCAAAAACCCGATGCGTCCAATCAAAGCAAAAAGACTTTTCTTTGGGGTTGCTTTTTTTTTTTTTTTGATACAATCTTTGGGGTTGCTTTCAACAATCAAAATACCCTTCCTTTTATATGGTAGTTCAACACCCTCATATTAAATGCGGTGGCGTCTAGGATACTTCACCACCAAAGTGAAGTGGGGCCAGAATTGATGATGTCTTTCCATTTAATAGTTTTTAATTTGTATGGCCAGGATTAATTACAGGATAAGTGTAGAATAGGTCAAGATGAAATATTAACATAATTGCAATAGAAGTCAGCAAGCATTACGTATTTAGAAAATTGGCACATGCTTTTGTGTAATTTGAGTTGGTGGCCACAACTTATAAGAATTAGAAATTGATCCCTTAGAAAAATTATATTTGCATTTAAGAGATTTCGTGCCCCTCTCTCTCTCTCTCCCCCACTAGCTCCCCCACTCTCTCTCCCCTCCCTCCCTATTCCTCCCTCGTTCTCTCCCTCTCTTCCTCTCTCTCACTTTCTCTCCCCCTCCTGTCTCTTATATTCTCTCCCCATCTCTCTCCCTCACTCTATCTCTCTCCCCTATCTCTCACTCTCACTCTCTCTCCCTCTTGCTCTCGTGTTCTCCCCCCTTTTTCAATCTCGCTCTCCCCCTTTAGCTCCCCCTCTCCCCCGATCTCTCTCCCCTCTTTCGCTCTGTCTCCCTCCGTCTCTTTCTCATTAGAGAAGGGAGTGAGAGGGAGGGAGGGAGAGTGAGAGATCGGGGAGAGGGAGCAAGAGAGAGGGGAGAGAGAGGGGGAGTGGGAGAGCGAGTTAGAGGGAGAGATTTTTCAGAGAGACAGGGTTGGAGAGAAGGGGAGAGTGAGAGAGAGAGCTAGGGCGAAAGGGAAAGAGAGCGAGAAGAGGGGAGAGAGAGCGAGATGGAAAGGGAGAGGGAGAGAAGGGGAGAGAGAGTGAATAAAGAGGGAGATATTTTTCAAAGAGAGAGTTAGAGAGTTAACAAAAAAATATCTCACGCAAATTATGGAGAATTTTAATTATGTCCAAACAAAAACTTTTAAGAATAGAGAAATTTAATTACTCTATCCAAACAAAAAGATTTAAAAATGAAGAAAATACAAAAATATCTATGTTTATAGGGAGTGAAAAGATGTTTTCAACCCAGTATGGAATTGTTTTAATTTTTATCTAACAAAAATAATTAAATTCGAGTCGATAAATGGTGACTCAACATTATGACAAGTCATTACATGATTATGATAACAAATTCCATGTGGCAATGCCAACTTAAACTTCGTTAGTCACGTAATCATTTTTGTAACATAAACTAATGGTGAAGACCAAAAACAAAAGGTTTGAACATTGTAGGGATGATAAAAAAAATTTACAATGTCTAAAAGCAAAAATCAATATATGTGCAGGAAAAAAAGATATTTAAGCCAAAAAAATATATTATTCAAAAATTAAAATTAAAATAATATTCTATTTATCAAAAATAAAAATTTACAAAAAGTAACTATTTGCAATTTTGATATTATGTCACGTTAATTTTTAAAATTGATAGAGTTATGATCATATTAACCTATTATATTAAGTTGTGGGGAGGGAATTCTAATTTAACAAAAAACTGAATTACTTACTGTTATAAGTAATAGGTCCACTTTACCATGATAGTAAAATTTTATTACTTTACTACCCTAGAAGTCACCGTTGAAAATTGAAATGGAGCGTACAATTTGAGTCAGGGAGCAAAGACTGCCTCAAATTCGCTTTTCTAATCAAAATTAATCATGAATATTGAACCCCCACTTCACTTCTCTGATCTCTCCAACCCATCTTTGTTTGACTGTGTGGTATATAAGTGATTCAAATTCAATGGTCAAGAGGTGGATCGATTCGCTTTATGTTATTGTTATCTGTTCCCCGTCAACAAAACCTCTAAGAAATTGACGTGACTATGAGTGTGTTGCACTCCATTCCATCTCGGTTGGTATTTAATTTTTTTTTGGTAACACGGTTGGTATTTAATTTATGATTTAAATAAATAAATTTTTAATTTTAATTTCTATAAATTTTTTTTTATGATTCTTACAAAGTATAAATTTTTATTTTTAATTTTTATTATTTTGTGTTAGTTCATGTAATATTGAATTTATATATGTTAAATTAGTCTTTATAATATATAAATAATTTTGTTTTTAGTCTCTAAAATATAATATTAATTTTATTTTACAAAAATTAATTTAATATAATTAAATATTATAGACACTAATTTAATATGATCTAAATATTATAAAGACTAAAATAAAATAAAAATGACCAAAAGCAAAAAAATTTATTTTATGGGGATCATAAACCCAAAAAAACTTTACATGGACTGAAACTAAAAAAAATAATATATTTATATGGACTAAAAATACATTTAAACATAATAATATAAAATCTCCAATGCTAGAACTCACTTTGGGTTCTTATCTTTCTCTTAATTGGTCCAACAATACCACATAAAATTTAAAAACTTTTATTATTTTTTACCCTAATAATAAAACTTAACATTGGTTCTTGACTTACTTTTAAGAAATGCTACAATTACTTACTCTTTGTAAGAAAATAATTTTTTAATCTATAAAAATTATTCTTACACGTGAGAACTATATCAACGAACTCCAATATTATGAAAAATTAGAACCCATTTTTATGTAACAAAACACTCATAAGATGACTATTGGAGATAGAGTTGGCAAAATGGGCTTTTGGGCCGGGCTCGGGTCGGACGCATCGGGTTCAGACTTTGTCTGGTCTAGCCAAAAAAGTCCAGATTGAAAACGATTCAAATTTGTGTGTCCGAGCCTTTCACTTTTTGGGCTCAGGCTCGGGCTTTAGGCTATATTTTGCGGGTGGCTCACTTCGAGCTTGGGCTTTACCGGGTTCGGGTTTTGTCGGGCTGGGCCAAAAAGGTCCAGATTGAAAACAGGCTCAATTTTGTATGTCCAAACCCTATATTTTTTGAGCTTTTTTGATCCGACCCGACAAACCCGACCTATTTTGCTAACTCTAATTGGAGATGAAAAAATATACTCCTTCTGAATTGAAATACAAAAACAAAATACATATACTTGAATCATATTTAATTCAAGTACATGTATTTTTTTTCTTATTTTTAGTCTGGAAGAAGTACTCATTTTAACAAAGGAACTTGAGTTGGTCTGGAGAAGTTAACTCAGAAGTGTTTAAAATCAAAAGTTATGAAAGAAATGGCTCTGCAGTCTAGGCAAGCAAAGACTACTTTCTGCACTATTTAAAAGTTCAATATTCCAGAGGGACATTGCCGCTCAGTAATCAAGTAACTATCTCCGAATCAGGTGGACCCGCTGCCGGAGTTATTATTCAATGGACAAAAATTTTATATCATTGGGCTTTGGCCCCTTTGTATCTCAAAAACAAATCTAAAAAAAAAAAAATATATATATATATACTACATTTATTTTTAGCATCTTCTTTTAAAATGATATATTTTGGGTCAATATTCTCTATACTTGTTTTGTTTGTTAGTGTTGTAGTTACGCTTAAATTTTTTTTTATTGGCCAATATTAATTGTTAATTTAAATTTTGGTATTGTTAATTTTTTAGGATGAGAAAAAATTGAACTCACTCTCTTCTTATCTCTCTACTCCTTATCTCTCCTCATCCAACCATTAAGCCATCCTTATATCCCCTGTACTTACACTTAATTAACTATAGGTAGTAGATTATTAATATATATATCACGTCACATTGTAGGTGACAACTATGGTGGTGAAGGACAAAACTTCACCACGATGGTAAAGGGAGAGTCATGACCTATGATAATAGGTAATTCAGTTTATACAAAAATTATAAATTCCTCCACATGAAGTTTGATAATATGAAAATATGCCCACAAATAAACTAAATACAAAATCTGCACACCCCTCTTAATTTTGAATGAAATCAGAAATATCGACCATTTTTAAATGACTTGGGGCGTTTAATAAATGTTCATTAATTTATTACATTAAATTGCATGGGTGTTTTACTTTTAGTTCCTATTAAAAAGGTCAAACGCTTTTGGTCTTTATAATTTTTTTTTTGCTTTTAGTCCTTTAAGTGGGTCGACTACTAATGTGTCCATTTTGAGCCCAGTCAACACACCTACGTGGCCAAAAACATTGCCACGTAGGATGCCACGTTAGCCTTAATAGCTTCATAAAAGAAAAATTTATAGAGACAAAAAATGTTTGACTTTTTTAATAGAGACTAAAAACAAAACACTTCTATATTATAAGGATCAAAAACATATTTAAGCCTAATAATAATTTAACATCATTTAGTGATTATTTTATAATTAATATAAATTATTTATAACAAAAATACTAATCAGTATTACCGTGTCTTGAAAATAATTTATAATTAATAAATCACAATGTTATCCACTATTCTGCCCTTACTCTGCCTTTGGTAAAGAGATCATCAAGTAAATTCAGAAGAGATATAAAATGACGTGGGATCTATAGCTATTTAAATTCTCCGTTGAGATTCGAACAAATGACGTGGGACCCACACATTTTTTAATTCTCTGTTGAGATTCGAAGAGACGATGCTCATATTTTTTTCTTTTCAATATAATCCCTGTCTTTCCTGTTCCCAAACTATGGCTCTTTCACTTTGCTACCTTATCCCTGCGGACACTGCCCCAACTGCTTCTCTGTCTCTAAAGAGGTCAATTGATTCAGACACACCAAACTCATCTTATTTTATACCACTTAGCTTTAAATGATGATTTTGTTTTAAATTTAAATATTGTTTTGTGTAGTGCTTACGAGTTACCACTTAGCTTTAAATGATGATTTTGTTTTAAATCTTGTTTTGTTTTCAGGACTATAAAATATTATAATAATATTATCTCACTTTATAATGAATTTTTTTTACACTTTCATAAATCATATTTTTTAAGTTATTAAAATAAATGGAAAATTTTTGTAATTTTACTAAAGTTTTAGAATTTCTGTAACTTCGCATTAATTGCTGACCTTTTTTGCAATATTGTTAAAAATGAAACTAAACTTGATGTCTAGGTTTCCGGTCTTACATCTCATCCGTGAATATAATAATTATTAAATCAATGGACAATAATTGTCTTGACCCCCTTCACCATAGTGGTGAAGTTTTGTCCTTCACCACCATAGTTGTCACCCACATTGTATATACTTGAATGTTAATTTTCATACATGCTACAAGACGCATGATTACCACGGGGCCATTGATTATTGATTAGTTTTTTTTTTTGTTGATAACATTGATTGATTATTGATTAGTTATAAACAAAAGGAGGTAGCATGACAAGTTTCCTACCTATTGGATATTATATTTTGTGATACAAATTTTATAAAAATTTTCAATCAATATATCTCATTAGTCAAAATTATATATTTGGTCTCTTAGTTTAATTTTTTTTAATTTGATCTTTTATCTTTTTTTTTAACAAAGTATCCATTATGTTTTTTTAATTATTTTTTTATTGTCATAAATATGTATATTATCTCTATCTTTGTCCACATAGTCATAATGATTTATTTGAACATTTTATTAGTCTATTTTAACTTATATATATACTTCATTGTATTACAAAAGAACTACTTAAGTTTGTATTTAAAATAAAATATAATGTATTATTTTGTTATAAAAAAATATAAGGGACAAAATTTAAAAAAAAATTAAGGGACCGAAGATATAAATTTTCCATGTCTTTATTACAGGACAAGTGACTTGTACAAACAAATATCAGGACTTAAGAAAGTGCCAACCTGTTTGCCATTTGCCTGAGAACTGAAATTCAACTGTGCTCAGCTGAGGTAAACAAATAAAGAGTCAAGTGAATACCACAGAAGAAAAAAGAAAGAAAGAAAGAAAGGAACCAAAAAAAAGGAGCTAGGCCTTCCGAAGAAATTGCAAAGTCTTTAATCCCATCTCTTCTCTTTGAAAAAGGAATTTGCAACAGATTTTTTGTGAGGTCTTGCCATATATCTCTCTCTCTGCTATTTGTTCTTTTTGTGATATGTTGCGCCAATCTCATTCAACGACAGTAATATTTGGCCTCTTCAAGTGAGTGGTTCATTGACTCCAAACTGTGCTAGCTAGTGCTTATTGCGTATCTATCTTTCTTCTTTCAGACACATCCTCTCATATATATAGCACTGGTCATCATTGTTATTTCAATACCCTTTTATAATTTCTACAACTATGAAGAAAAGAATGTGCTGTAATAATATTCTAATGGCTTCAATTCTGCTATCTAGCTTGGTTTGTGTAATGAGCAAGCCTTTGTTGCTGTTTGGTGCTGCAAATCAACAAGGTCAGTAGCTTCATTAACATACACATTACCATGCCTACAATCATTTTTTTTTCTCCAGAGTTATGCTATTTGGCTTCCCAGTCCACCCCTCCAACACATGCCACGTGGCAATTACAATGAGTTGAAAGGATTAGAAGAAGGTGTGGAGTATGTGAATTGGGTGTCCATCAAACTTTTCCATATTTTTAGTACTCAATATATGTTTGGTTTTCAAATATAATATTACAAAAATATATTTGAACTCAAAGTAATCATTAATTCTTTATGGGCAAACACTGGGCCAAATTGTATATTTGCAACTGAAAATAAAAGATACCATTTTGAACCAAATTGTATTTCCCATTCTCTCTCTCCCCACTAACAAATTAAAGTATTGTCTTTTTCACCTTTTTTTTGGTTACCATTTGCCAACAGCACTCTTAAAACAGCATGATCCGACAACTAGAATTCAAGATGTGCCAAGACCTTTTGATTCTACACAGGTACCTACTTGTCTTGGAAGCTTGTTTCTTTGATGCATATATGTAAATGTTTGTGTTTTACAAATTACAATATGATTATGTTAATCCAGGGGACTGGAAGAATATTATTGAGAGCAAAGGTCACTGAATATAAAGAAGCATTATTCAGGGGAATGAGAAGGATTGGCTCAACACCACCAAGGTGTGAACACAAATGTGGAGGCTGCATTCCCTGCAACCCCATTCAAATTCCTACCAACAAAGATCTTCTGGGTGTTCAGTATGCTAATTACGAACCTGAAGGATGGAAATGCAAGTGTGGCAACTCTTACTTCAACCCATAATTACCCCATAACAGAAGAGTTTTCTTCTACTTATATATGTTTGTGTATAAGCTTAGCTTCTAGTTAATTTATAAATTATATAACACTAGTGACTAGTGATGATTAGAGCCTTGAAGTTTAGTTAGTTACAACTGATGAACAAGATTTTGTGTTAACATGACAAATTTTAAACCACATCGATCCGAGATGATTGGGACATGACTTAGCTATATATTATTCAACTAAAATTAACAAATATTATAGAATTGTATCTTTTATCTGCACCCTGTTCTTGGGTTCACTCTGTCTTCGAATAAAGAATTTGCTGTATTTGTAGAAGTCTCAATGAAATTCCTTGTGGTTTTGTACTATACTATTAGGACATAATAGAACTACTTTTCCCCACAAAAACCACCTACCACATCCACATGGGCATGTCTTCCCTATTTTTTGTATGGCATCGTTTTTTTTTTGGTAGAAAAATGGTAGTGAGTGAGCTACCACTCCAAGCCGGGTCACTGTTTACGGAAAGCTCTCCCCAAGGGATTCTTTACAGTGGAGGGGGGTTGAACCCTTTCTCTCCCTGTAGTTCTAGCCAGCTTTTATCCACTAGACCAAACCTCTTTGGGTTTGTATGGCATCGTTTGTCATAACATATTTGGAATCGGCTTAAATTTTAAGAAATTTTTAATTATTTTGATTATAAACTTTTGTAAATATAAAATAAATTTAATTTAATCTATATATACATTTAATTATGTATTAGTATTGAAATAGATAGTTTTCATTTGACGTTGAGTTTTAGACAAAACGATTTTCATTATAACTGACGGTATAAGTTTTAAATAGCATGAACATGCCAAAACTAATCCAAAAAATTATATTCTTTTACAAAAGTTGTTTCTTTTAATATTTGTGATTTTTTGGCATTTTTGAAAAATTTTCAAAATTTACAGAAAAATACGCTTAATGGACGCGAATAGTTCAAATATTTTGTTTTACAGTGTAAATTTTCGTGACACAAGTCCACACACAATTTATAATTAATTTTTAATTCATTATTTAAGAATTTTAGAAATTATTTTTAGATAAGATTATTAAAGTATCGTTTTTGATCTTATTTGCAGTATATCAGCCGAATAGAGACGAATAGAAAGTTAACGGGTATGATGTAGGAACTCAGGGTTTTTGAGGGACTCAAATGCAATTTTAAGGAGTCTAAAATATATGTTGACTCAGCCATTGACCATGAATAGTAGAAGGCAATGTACAATTACTGTTTTACCCTTAGCTGTACACTTAACTATCAAAACCTAAAGTTTTTAACCAGGTTATCCGATGGCTCTCTTCTCCCCTCATTTGGTCGACATACCTAGGGCATTTTGGAGCCTTGGATTGCTTTTCCCACTTGGATCCAATCCTTGTGAAATGTCTTTGATCCAATTAGAAAAAAGGTTGATTTTCCTAATTAACTAATTAAGTGTTTTAAGAGTCATGACTTACATCACTCAAACAATTCTCTTCCTCCCTTGTCCCTAAATGACCGCCCCTCTTCCCCTATAAATACCCCCTCCATGTTTTAATAATTCTTGCACCAAGTCTTGTGATTCTTCCAAGCATTCTTTCCTCTCCCTCTTTAAAGCTTTCATATTTCTCTCTTTGTGTTTTAGTTTTTCCAAGCTTTGTTCTTCATAAGCTTTTCTTCTAAAGGTAAGGGAAAACTATTGCAAAATAATTTGAAAAGTTATAAGTTTGATTTTTGATTGTTAATCACTTAGGTGATTTATGTGTTATAGTTTTATACTTGTTTTAGGGCTTTGATTTAATTGTTATGAGCTTTCATTATTTGTAGTGTTATAATGCCTAAACTATTTATGTGTTTTTGTGATAGTAATATTATAATGGCAAAATTGGTTTGAGCTTTAATAATTGTACCGTTATAATGACAAATTTTAGACTATCGCAATATAATTTTACCGCAAAACTAATGTAATCTATTTCTTTGTGAAAACTCTGAAATTTTTCTACCATTGATATACAGTCGGAAAGATGGTTGAGACGAATGGTTTATTAGTATGATTCTGGCTAGGAAAGATGGGTCTCTTAGCAAATGCGGTTCATCTCTAAATCTTTCATGGGAACCATACCAATATGCTGTTTATGAAATCATAACATAGGGAGTCTGTATATACGTAGCTAAAATAAATTGGGGAAAAATTCTATTGGGATGCTACTATACACGAATGTGCGTTTAAAATACATCTCTTCTCTCTTTAGATCGAGCAATGTCGACACTGCCGTAAACTCGGTCTTTGCTTTTAATTGATATTGAATTGTTAACCATGATTTTACTAATACATATATACGGCTAACTGGGTAAATAATACAATAGTGAAGGGTTCTCGGTGAACTCCACTGTTATATTATTTGGTAGAAATTCCTGGTTTGAGATCCATTATATATGAAAACTCAGTTTAGTTTTCAATGTCATATTCTTTGATAGTGAAAATTAGCGAGATAAACCTTCAACGGGCTTTTTCTAAAAATAAATGCATGTTTAAGTATTTTGGTAATAAATCAGTTTGATCTCGTTCACTTAGTTTCTCTATTAAGTCACTTTAATAGTTGGGTATTGATCACCGCAGTCGGCTCTGCCATTGTGTGATCACTTTTTCTAAAAACAAATGAGTAAAGCCAAAGAGTGGACATAATGGATAATTTCAAAAGTATAAACTTGTGTTAACAGAAGGTTTTGTTTTGTGGTTTGTAAACTGATTATGAGAATCAGCTTGTGAGTTTTATACTGTGAACTGGTCGAAGTTTTCAAGAGAAATATTTTACGAGATTTAGTATTACAAGAGGTAATACAGTAAAACATGAGAAAGTTTTACAAGAGAAACCAAAGTGAATTTATATGCAATTTAAATTGTCATTGCATAAAGACGTATGAGCATACAACCTAGATAATGGGGTTGAAAATAGCGTCTTGTTGGGCTACAATTGCCTACTGGGATTATCCAGGTTTCGAAAGTCTCAATGGTCGTGTAGGTGAATACCCTCGAGCCGAGACCAATCGTATACCCGACTTGGATAAATCTGACTTACGAACCTATTTATGATTTGGTATTCATTTTAAATGTAGTGTTACCAAATGATTTCCAAGGGTCTAGAGTGATTCTCTGGTTATTCTGATAAATTTACTATAGCCAAATTGCTCACTAGTGTTAAGGCTGAAAAAATCTCCTTGGAGCAGTGCACTGGTGTATTTTCAAGAGATATAGAAGTGACATGCATAAATATATCGTGTTTGTATGATACATTTTTGAGTATGCATTGCTTTACTGTATTTAAATACAAGGCATGATCTGTGTATGTGTAATTTTGGGTGAATATGGCGTGTATTGTATGGAGTGTTTTACTATGTGTTCTTGATATACTGTATTGAGTGTTTTACTATGTGTTTTTAGTGTATATATTGAGTGATGCATGATCTGTGAATATGTGCTTATACTTCTCCTTTCATTTTGCTGTCGATTTGAGCTTCACCCTTGTGTGTTTTCCTTGTTTGTGTTTGATGCATGTTAAGTAGATGGTTTACCCAAGGAGTAGATTAGTTTCAAATCCGAAGGTTAGCTCTCAAAAGGCGATCTGAGCACTACATGGATTGATCGGGATTTCGAGAAGAAGCTGTGTTCAGTATCTTGTTTTGGGTAGAGGTCTAAGTCTAAAGACTTGACCGGCTCAGATGTTCACTGTATAGTTTATTTTGAGAATTTTTAAGTATACTGAAATTTTATTGTAAATATCTGATTATTATATATATGAGATGATATTACTTTCACAAATATGTCATTTTACGTTTCCGCATTTAAAATTCTATGAAAAGAATTAGGGAGACATATTCCCCATCCTTTTCATCTTTTAGAAAAACAAAAATTTTACCCACATTTTCAGAGAAGGAATACTGAGTTTTCATCAACTATTTTTTTGAATTATGCAAAAATTTTAATTACTATAGTGTAATATCCTTTTTGGAGAAAAAATATTGCATCAGTGACATGACAACAAAGTTAATGGTTGAAATTATTGGATATGTGTTTCTTTTTGAGAATGGTGTAAAGAAATAGGCCGTTCTCCATCTCTTCCCTACTCTCATTTCCCAATCTCTCTCAACAGATTTTTATTTACTCATTATTTGCATCCCAAAGAATCAAAGACGGTCTAATAATGCTTTAGTCTAGCCCATCTCCAGCCATGGAGGTGGTGCGATTCTCCGCCACCCACCCCCGCTAATGACCACCACTCTTCCGCAGCCACCCTTTACACAAAATACAACGCACTACCTCCGCGCAAACCATCATCGCAAGCCCTTCGCCGCTGACGTGCTCTCCGACGAGAGGAGGAGGCAGTGAGGCACGGAGGACAACGTAGTTGATGTTGTTCGCGGCGGCAAGCAAGCAAGCATTGCCCTTGAAGCTCCCCCTCCACTGTCTCTGCCATCGATGCTCTCACTCCCAGACCCGATTAAGAATAAGGTGGATATTCCATAAGAGACAGCATAGGTGTGAAAACGAGGAGGAGTTTGGAGAAGCAGCTTTGGAACTTCCATGGAGTCTGAAACTAGTACTTTTTTGCTGTAAACCAAAAACTGAAAAATGTTGTGCGAGATTATATGTGTTTGTTTAGGCTTTTTTTTGTTAAAAAAATTATGTTAATAAAAAATTTACGTTGATGTTGTTAAAAAATCTATCTGTCTTTGGATTGTTTTATTGAAAGTTGGATTTGTTTTGGTTTTTTGTTTATCATTTGATGCTTTTTCCCTTCTGCAATCGATTAATTTTTGTAGTTTCTTCTTATTGTAGAGTTTGAAGGTTTTAAATTTTGGGGATCTTGCTATGATTCTAGGATTGGCGAAGCATACGTTGTTTTTTTTTTATTTAAACCCATGTGAACCCACCCATCTAACCCGATACCCGACCAACCCGTCACTCGACCAAACCGTTGATTCAAATGGACGAAATCAGTCTTAGATATCAACATCTCAGTTTCAATCGGTTTGACATTTTTTAGCCCGAAACCGACTAAAATCGACCGGTGCTCATCCTATCGGTATTAGGTACATACCCGGTTCCGAGTATGACATTGTTTTCGGAGTTCCCATGCTTCAGAGTTTATAGGCTCACAGATAGTCTCTCCAAGTAAGGGAATGGAAATGGGAGGGCAAAGAGGGAGAGGGAAAAGAGAAGATTAAGCCTTACATATAAAAAAACATGTGTTAATCATTGTATTGTGAGTTGACATTACGTCATTAGGCTTTCGTTTGAAAGTGGAAGGATTTAGGCAAGATGGAAACATGGGAAACGAGACAAGTTCTTTTGTTTGGTATGAGTAGAATGGAAACAATTTCTTGGGATTTGCAAAAATTCCTTTCCTATCTAGGATTTGGATTAGGTGCAGTCGTGCAGTCAGTGATCAAGTTCGTTGATTGAGATTGGACGGATGAGAATTTTAAGGATAAATCGAGTGTAAAATACAAATTGAAATTGTAAGTTGTCCGTTCTCGATCCAACAGTCTTGATCATTTGACTGCATAACTGCACCAAAATGGTGACGGTGCCCAATCCGAATTCTTCCTCTCTAGGAGGAGAGAAAGCTAGGAAAATGCCAAAATCAATCTCTTTCAATGTTACCCTTCATTTATTTATTACAACTCATTGTTGTTTGGAGTATTTTTGTCTTTTTATAGATACATTTTTTCATTTCCTCTTACTATCTACACAATCAAATAAGAGAAGAGAAAATTTTTAATTTCCTTTTTTTCCTTTTCTCTTTTACCAAACAAGTAAAAATCATCTCATTTTTTATTCTTTTGCTTCTTTTTTTTTTTCATTTTCTTTCTCCTCACTTTCTTTCTAAAACCAAACAACCCCTAAAAGTAAGTAGAGTTGGCAAACCGGGCTTTCGGGTCGGGCTCAGGCTGACTTGCATCAGGTTTGAGTTTTATCGGGTCGGTCCAAAATGGCCCAGATTGAAAATGAGCTCAAATTTGTGTGTCCGAATCCTTTATTTTTTGGGCTTTTTCGGCCCGGCCACCAGGCCAAACCCGTTTTGCCAGCTCTAAAAGTAAGAAAAAGTACGAGAATGGAATTTTGTTATCAAGATACAATAAACTGTAATAATCTTAGGTTTAATTGTACTTTTGTTCCTCAAGTATCGCAATTGCGTGATTTTGATCTCATAGTTTTCAATTGTGTCAATTGGATCATCCAAGTATCTCAATTGTTATAATTAGGTCTCTTCGTCACTATGAATACTCAAAGATGTCGTCTAACTTTTAACACCCAAAGCTTATATGTCACACGTGAGACTGATTTGATACTAAATCAAACCACCTATTGTTTAAAATTTGACACTTTGCACGATGTTGGTTGCCAAAAAAAAATTCTAATCAAATCAAAAGTAACATACATGATGCAACACATTAGCGGTGGTCAAGGATCCGAGTCAACCCGATGACCCAACCAACCCGGACCAATCCAATGTGAAATAGTTGGGTAGGTTTGGATCATTGGTTTGGTTCGATTTTCATTTTTCCAAATCCGTTGTGTTCGGTTCTGATATCAGGTTGAGAAAAATGAAATCCGTTGATCCTGAATCAACCTGAATATTGTGAATAATTCTATTTTTTTTTATAATGAGCTTAGTGAAAATAATTTTCCATGAAGCTTTAAAGTAAAAATCTAAAGTAAAAATTCTAAAGTTCTAAAAATAAAGTTCATAATTTTATATTGTGTACTTGTGTATGCGAAACAATAATTCTAGTATTAATTATTGTGTAATTATGTTTCTGAACCCATTACACAAATTTCAAAAGTAAGTCAATATTTTATTGATTTATAAATATATTTTGTGATAATTTTTGATACACATATTTGTCTTCTTTCCAATTTTTGATAATTTTAATTTTAATCATTTCATTATTATTGTGATTGGGTTAGTTCGATTCGGGTCAAAGATTTATTTGTTAAAAACTAAAACTAACTCAACCCGATTGAATTGAATTAATTTGGATCTAAATTTATCATAAACCTGAACCAACCCAATCTATGCTTACCCCTACAATATGTATTATTTAAAATTTTTGACATAGAGTCTTTGTCAAGTTATCAATATCAAAATATTTTGACTTAATGTTAAACAATAATATACGTGTCACGTAAATTCTAAATGTTAAAAATTGAATAATATATTGATAAAGACGCATCATTACAATGATAGAAAATTCAATTGATACAATTGAAAAATATCGACCAAAATTGTATGATAACAATTAGAAGTCAGAAATACAATTAAACCAAAATCACCACTACAAAGGAAAAACCGATATTGAGGTCAATTTTTTTTTAACACGACGGATTAAAAGTCACGTGACATGGGACCAGCCGGCAGTGACAGCTCCGCGACAGCTTCGTTCCGTGTCCGCATATCATATGTACCTTTCTCCTCTCTCTCTCGTTCTCGCCCCTCCCTCCACGCACCAAAATAACCGTCGGTTACAAGAATGTTCTTGCTTCCCCCTCCATCAAATCATAACCATCACCGTAGCCATAATGCATGAGAGAGAAAAATCACCTTTCCAATTACTCTTCTCTTTCGCACCCTCCAATTTCATTTTCATTTTAACCTAACCTACCTACATCTCACACCCAACAAAATTATCTTCATTCTTATTCTTATTTTTTGTGTTTTTCTTTTTTTCATATATTCTTCTATTCAGAACTTCTTTTTCTTTTTTGTTTTTTTATCCGATCGATGAACACGGCTTCTTGGTAATGGATGCCTTTTCGGCATTAAATGCTTAATTCTTTTGGAATTAGGCGTTGGGAATTAGCTTAGGGTTTTCAATTTTTTTTTCATTTTCTTTTTTTCTTTTGAATGGAACCTCGCGTTGGGAATAAGTTTCGGCTTGGCCGGAAGATCGGTAGCGGCTCGTTTGGGGAGATCTATTTAGGTTTCTTTGTTTTCTCTCCTTTATGATTTTGTTTGATTTTTCAACGGATATTTGTAATTTGCGTGTGTTGCTATTATTCTTGATGATGAGCGTGGTTCTTCTTTTTTGTTTTTGTTTTTTGGTTTTATATTGCAGGTACTAATATTCAAACTAATGAAGAGGTTGCAATTAAGCTTGTAAGTGATGTTGACCATTTGTGTTTGAGATCATATTCGAATTTGAGTAATTTATTTGTTTTGTTTTTTGTTGCTTCGTTTGTTTGTTGAAGTCTGAAGTCTTGTATGAATGATTTATTTGGAAACTGATTTGGGAAAGGTGGTTTTATTTTGGTAAGCCAATTTTTGGAATTGGTTGTGAAATTGGTTTCGGGTTGCGTTTTTGTCCTGGTGTTGTTAATGTCATTTATTGGTGTGTGCTGCTGCTTCTACTCTTGGTGTATTTGTCTATTTGACTGTGTCTTCACTGAGCTTCTTGTTGTTGTTTTTTTTTTTTTTTTCAATCTTTTTGGGAAGGTGACAGGGTTGTCACTTCGCTGACCAATATTTAAAGCCTTCAATAAGCAAAACTGGAAATAGGATGAACAGGATGTTTCTGTTAAAACCCTTTTGGTGTGAGTGAGGGTTTTGTTGTTATGCAGTGGTTCGAAATGATTAAAGTAACAGAACTAGGACGTTGTAGTATTGTTTTTCTTGTTCAGTTCAATTCTTTTTTGTTGTAATAAATGAGGTGGACTAGTGTAAAATTTGTGGGCATTGGAATGAAGTTTTTGCTTCTTATTGGTGCACTGTTCCTAACATCGTGATGACTGTCTAAAGCAAGTTTTTGTTTATGCATAATGTTTTTGTTTTAATAATCAAGTGTTTGATAAAATTATTAATTATCAAGACCAGCATTAAGTATCTACCTCTATGATGTACATGACTCTAATGCGTGTCAAAGGTGTACTTCATATCGAAGTTATTTTTTCCCTTTATTATTTCACCTTAAAATGATTATGCATGCGATATACATCTGCTTTATGGGAGCGTTATGTATATTAAATGATCTTTCTGGATATATTTGAGTACTCTAGAGCTGATTTTTTTTGTTATTTTTCTTCCTGTTCTTTGCTGGTCTCTGCTCTTTTTATTTAGGAAAATATCAAGACAAAGCATCCTCAATTGCTATATGAGTCCAAATTGTACAGAATACTCCAGGGAGGAAGTAATGACTATTCTCACATAATTTTTTTTTCAATTGCACATTTGTAATGAGCCTTGCCTTTGAATAATTCATATTATTTATAATTTATAAATGGTTCAACTCAAGTTTGGTCTTGCAGCTGGAATTCCAAATGTTAGATGGTTTGGTGTGGACGGAGATTACAATGTTCTAGTGATGGATCTGCTTGGACCTAGTCTTGAAGATCTATTTAACTTTTGTAGTAGAAAGCTCTCGCTAAAGACAGTTCTCATGCTTGCTGATCAAATGGTAAGCCATATGATACAAGAGTCATTCCTCTTCCTTTGAATTACCAAGAGAAAACTCCAATGAGCTATTTCATTAAAATGATACAAATACAAATACAATTAACTAGTGACTCATTTAGACCTGTGGGTCCTATTTATACAATGGACTATAACTAACTACTTGGCTCACTAATGAACTATTAACAAGTACAATTGCTATCACTCAGGTTGACTTTCTGTCTTTGTAAAATGCTTTATCAAATTAGTATTTTTTTAATCCTTTTAGAAAACTCTTGTTCTTCTTGTATTTTGCCAGATCAACCGTGTAGAGTTTGTTCATTCTAAATCATTTCTACATCGGGATATTAAACCGGATAATTTCCTCATGGGCTTGGGAAGGAGGGCAAACCAGGTGGCTACTCTTGTTTACACGTGGGCTTCTAATGTTTTGTATGTTCATGTTCATATATTAGGTATTTAATGCATATTATTCTATGTGTAGGTTTACTGTATTGATTTTGGTTTAGCAAAGAAATATAGAGATAGTTCAACCCATCAACACATTCCTTACAGGTACGAGGATTCAGTTGGTTTGCAGGAATATGTTATTAGTAATCTAGGCTATTCCTAATTGTTAGACCTTGATGCAATAGTGGAATTGATATACTTGATTTTAACTAATTACATCCAATACAGTGGTAACTTTTCCAGTTGTCACTATATTGTTATTTTCATCTTCATATTGAAAAACTTGAGGAAATGTATATGCACGAGGGAGATCAGCCACTTGATCTTGACCTGGCAAGTGTTGAACTATCAGACTCTTATTCAAAACCTTTTCCCTTAGGATAAATATATCAAGTTCCATGTGCTTTGTCTTAGCATGAAGTACTGGATTTTGTGACAATGCAACTGTGCTCAAATTGTCACACTAAAGAACAGGCGTTAGAAAAGGCACTTCGAGTTCTAAGTGACTGAATCCATAGGACCTCAGTAGCAGTATTAGCTAGGGGTGGGCAAACACCCGCTAACCGAGCTACCCGATAGCGAAATTATTTGTGCGGACGGGTTAATGCAGGTTCGGGTTGTCGGTTTGAATCAACAGAGTCAAGAATGGGTGTGTGCGGGCGGTTTTGGGCTTGCCTAAAATAATCCATCGGCAACCGAAACCGACCGACATATCATACAGATAATGAGTTATTTCTTTGTTATTGAGTTGATTGTTGACTCGTTGAGAACCATTGGATCATTTAAATGCCATAGATCAATGACATGGCAATAAATTGAATGGTTGGGATTGTTGGATTATGTGTTTGTTTTTGTTGCTTTGAGAATGGTGTGAGCTGTAAAGCTATGAGATTTACGAGGACATCTAAAATGTGAGTTAATGCATTTTATTCTCTCTCATTGTCTCTCTTCAGTCTTCTCTATTTTGATTTCCAATCTCTCTCAATATTCATCCCAAAGACCGGAGGAGCTCCTATTCTCCACCACCCACCCTCGCCCATGGCCACCACTCCTCTGACGCCATGCTCTCCAAGCCCGCATAGACAGTTCCCACACGGCCACACCCTCATCCCTTTCGTCGAGTCAGTGTTCCCTCCTTTGCAGAGATAGTTTTGATGGCGGCGACAGCATAATCAGTGCCATTCTTTGATCCAAGGTCTATGACATGGCCTTTGAGTCCCCTCTTCAACTAGCGCCAAAGCTTTTCGAAAAACTGGGGGTTAATCTCTGGCTCAAGCACAAGGATCTGCTTCCATGGAGTTTGAAACAATATTTTTTTTCTTCTGTTAAGCGAAGTGTGAAATAGTATTTTTTTGTAAACCAAATATTGAAAATTGTTGTGCATGAGGATTTGTATTTTTTTAAAGTTTGATGCTTTCTGGGATTTCTTTTAAGTTGAATTTGTTTAAGTTGGATTTATTCAATTTCATCTCTTTCTGGTGTTTGAATGTACTAGATTTTGAGGTTCTTGGTTTGGTTATGAGATTTTCATATTTTGTTTTTTTAGTCAAACTTGTGTGAACCCACCCGATGAACCCGTCACCTGATGAACCCGTAACCCGATCAAACTGAAGATTCAAATGGGCGGAAATGGGTTCAGATTTAAACATCTCGGTTTTGCTCGGTTTGACATATTTTTTTGCCCGAAACCGACTGAAACTGACCGGTGCTCACCCCTAGTATTTGGCCAAGCTTCTGTACTCTGCTTATGTGCTAGATCTAGCAACAAATGTTTGCTTCTTAGACCACCAAGACACTAGGTTAGGTCCTAGATAAATGCAAGACCCTGAAGTGGATTTTCTGTTATCCGGGTCAAAACCCTAATCTGTATTTGAGAATGCAGTAAGAGCAATAGGAGTTTGTAAAGAAGAGGGCTGTAGCAGTAACCAATGATGCAAAGTGCCATTTAGATATCTAAGTATTCTTTTTACAGCTTTCCAGTGACTGTCTAAGGGTTGAGAAAGAAATTGATAGACATTGTTTACTGAAAAACAGATTTCTGGCCTTGTAATTGTTGCATATTGGAGTGCTCCCACAATGGATCTATAGAATGAACGATCTTCAAGTAGATCATTCCCATGTTTGCTTAGCACTAGAGACCATAGGAGTACTAACAGATTTGGCATCTTGCATATTTGCTTTGGCCAAAAGATCTATGATGTATTTGGTTTGGGATAGAAATAAAGACCCATCTTGAAGTCTTTGAACTTCAATGCCCAGAAAGTACTCAAGATCTCCTAATTGTTTGAGAGCAAATAGATCAGAGTTTTGAGGTTAGGTCTTGAATTAAGGGTAAGTGATCCCCTGTTACTATAATATCATCCACATAAATTAGCATAATGACATGATGAACTTCACTAGCAAAGGTGAACAAGGATGGATCACACTTACTCGTTTGAAATCCTATCTATAGAAGAGTGGAGGCTAAGGGCCCTTGGGGGCCTATTTTAAACCATAAATGACCTTTTGCAATTTGCACACTCATCTTTTATCTGTAGATTCAAAGCCAGGAGGCTAATGCATGTAGACCTCCTCTTCTAAAATGCCATTTAGAAAGGCATTATTCACATCTAGTTGTTTGATGTGCCACCTCTTAAGAGATAGCTAGAGACAGGACTGTCCTCATAGTGATTGGTTTGACATAGGGGAGAAAGTTTCCTTGAAGTCAAACCCATGTACTTGATGAAATCCCTTAGCCACAAGTCGAGCTTAGTACTTGTGAACAGATCCATCAGGATTTTGCTTAATCCTGAATACCCACTTACACCCAATAGCCTTCCTTTGAGGTGGGAGGAGGGACCAAGGACCAAGTATTATTCCTAAGTAAGGCTTGGTACTCATCAATCATTGCATCAAGCCACTTCGGGTCAGCTAATGTAGTCTTGTAGTGTGTTGGTTCAGCTTTAGTAAGTATCAAGGTAGGTTGCAGTCGCAGCTTAACAATCCCATCCTTGGCACGAGTCCTCGAAGGGTGAATATTATTAGGGTGTATATAGACGAGGATTTAAGAGGTCTGAATCTGAACTTGGACCTGTGGTGCTTTGAGCTGGTTGGCACGAAGATGAGCCACTGGCAGGTTCTGAAGTGGGAGAATTATCAAGGTTTGGACTATGAAGCTGAGAAAAACTGAGTGGTTATGACTGTTGTTGAATAGATTTAGAACTAGTTGGTTGAACAGAGACCGAAACTGGAATATTATTGATAGTTGGAGCATGATGTGAGCTAGGAGATATGAGTGTAGGAGTTGATGCACTTGCTGTCTTCTCAGTAGGAAATAAGAAGAGTGGGCTCATGGGTGCACTTTGATTAATAGGAGAAGAAGGAGCT
Organism: Glycyrrhiza uralensis; assembly: GCA_030159175.1. Taxonomy (NCBI): domain Eukaryota; kingdom Viridiplantae; phylum Streptophyta; class Magnoliopsida; order Fabales; family Fabaceae; genus Glycyrrhiza; species Glycyrrhiza uralensis. Next base: position 4,367,588 of record BRZY01000007.1, read on the forward strand.
TTGTCCTTGGAGATGAAAATTCTCCCATCACTCCATCAGCAACAAGGCATTTGTAGCCTTTGTGTGAGCTAGAATATCCAAGGAACACACTCCTTTTAATGAAAATCCAGCTTGTGTGAGTTGTAAGGTCTGATGTGTGGATAGCAAGCACATCCAAAGACCTTCAAGAACCTATAATCAGATAGTTGTTTGTAAGGTGCATACTAAGAAGATTGCATCTTTAGAATTGCAGTAGGCATCCTGTTAATCAGGTAGGTAGCAGTGAAGAAAGCATGGTCCCAAAAGTGAAATGGAAGACTAGCTGTCAACCCTAGTACATGTCTGTGTTTCCTTTCAACTGATCCATTATGATGGTGTGTTTGTGGACATGCCAATCTATGATTAATACCGCATTCATTGAAGTAGGGAGTTAAAACATTAAACTCACCTCCTCCATCAGTTTGGATAGACCTTATTTTAGTATCAAACTGGACTTCTACCATTGTTTTAAAATGTCTAAACACATCATAGGTGTTTGACGTGTTTGACTTCAATTTTAGAGGAAATGTCCATGTATATTTTGTGCAAGCATCCACACAAGTCAACAAATACTTGTACTCACATGAAGACAGCATAAGGGCTGGTCCCCACAAATCACAAAACACCAATACAAAGGGAGTATTGTAGACTGTAATAGAAGTATGAGATGGCAAACAGTGTTTCTTTTCTAAGGCAGCAAGCAGTACAAAAATCGGCATATGATTTATTTGGTGATGGAATCTTACACATTGATTGTATTTCCTTAAGTGCCTCATGATGAGGGTGACCAAGTCTATAATGCCACATATTGTAGGGAGTGGGTCCTAGAGGTGAGGAAGATGTGTTTGAGTGTGCGCCAATTGATGAGGAGTGTGTATTACAATGAGTAGAATTAACACTAGGTCGAATTGCAGCAGAGTCCAATGCATCACCATAGGAAGTAGTAGAAGGTATAGTAGACAACTGTAGAGACCATCCTTGCCAAGCACCCCTTTCAACAGGACTTTTGAGGTTGCCTTTGATTTCACAAGACAAAACGTAGGATGAAATTCAAAGTAGACCTGACTATCTCTTGCAAACTTATTCACACTAATTAAGTTTTTAGTGATATCAGGATCCGGTAACAGATTGTTGAGTGTGAGTGCAGTGTGTGATGAGTTAGGTGAAGCAAACTGTGTTGATCCAACAGAGAGTATAGGCAGACCTTGGCCATTTCCAAGTAGGACTATGTCCGATTCTGATAGAGAAATACTGTCCAGAAGATTGGAAGGATTGTTTGTTACATGATGAGTAGCTCCTGAGTCAGGATACCCGATTTGCTCATTCCTTCTTTGATTTGAGGAAGATTCAGACCCTGTGAGAAAGGCCTGTGGTGGTCTCTAAAAGTCTGAGTTTCTTGAAGAACCAGATTGAGGAGTATTGGACAAAGCAAAGGTTTGATCATTTGGGCCATGGAGCCTGAAGAGTGACTGGATGCATCCCAAGAACTTGGAGGCCTGCTCCAATTACTTGAATGCCATCCATTAGGAGAGGCCCACTGATTCGGCGTAGGCAAGTAAGGCTAGTTTGTGCCAGACCATTGATTGGGCCTATTCCAGTTCGGACCAGTTCAGTTATTCGTAGGAGGAGGTGGACCATTCCAACTGTTTTGTGGCAGAGGTGGGACGAACCACTGATTGGGCCCACTCCAGCTGTTGAGGCCCAAGTTAGCATGGCGGTGCTAGCAGATCTAACATTGAACACTGTTCCGGCCACCAGAGCGACCACTCTTGCGACCACGATTCCGGCCACCACGAACTCCCCAGTCACTGCGACCACCACAGTCATCATAATCATCATCATTTTGCTGATTTTGAGGCTAAAAATAGGAAGGATTAGGTTGTTGAGGCTGAGATTGAACATAGTTAGGGTTGTTCTGCGACTGGAAAGCATTTTGCTGTAGGTGTTGGATCGGTTGAGTATGAGCGACATTGATGGAGAGTCGTTCAGCCAAAACGAGCTTCTTGTGCTTTTCGATCTTTGCTTCGTGTGAGAGAAGCATTAATTCAGCATCTAGAATATCACATGGTTCAGTGCAATACTTGATAATGGCGGCAAGTGGACCATATTCTTCAGGAAGACCTTCGACAATGTCTTCAAGTGATCTCGGTGTGATATCGGATCTCCACTGGACATCAGAACATCAACAATGGTTTGAAATTTTGCCAGATATTTGGAGATTGAAGTTGTCATCTGCGCTTGGAAGAATTTGTGGATTTCTTCCCACACTTGCCATTAGTGAATGCATCGCACTACTTGAGGAAGAAGAGATTCAGAGAGAGTCGATAGCAACCAAGTGAATAACAACGAATCTTGTTGCTTCCATTCAACATAAGCAGGATTCACAGAATCGAATTCTCGATCACATTCAGTAAGAAAACGCGGAGGAATAGTAGGATTCACCACAAATCGCTGTAACTTGTGTCCTCTAATGACGCCTTCAACTTGTTTCCAAGAGAGAAACATCTTGAAGCACCACAAATCATCTTGAAGGAGCAGGTTGAAGGTGTCATTTGAGGACACAAGTTGTAGAGAATCGTCATTGATCCTACTATTCCGCCTCGCTATTTGACAGAACGTGATCGCGATCTCAATTCTGTGAATCCAACCTATGTTGAATGGGAGCAACAAGATTTGTTGTTGTTCACCTCGTTGCTATCGACTTTGTCTGAATCACTTCTTCCTCGAGTTGTTCGATGCATCCATTCGTGGCAAGTATAGGACGAGATTCATAAGTTCTTCCAAGCGCAGATGAATGTGCGCTCTCGACAACTCCGATCCGAGCTGAAGTCTATTACTAAGGGAAATCGATCGATTTTTGAATATTTGGCAAGAATCCAGACAATTGTGGATGTAATACTATCGATTGGAGATTCTGTGTCGCACCATGCTTATCTTACAGGAGCTGATTGTTCATCAAACCAGCGTAGGAATGATCAAATCTGGTATCCTGACTCGGGTGCTACTCAGCATGTGACAAACAACCCCTCTAAACTTCTGGATAACATATCTCTACCAAGATCAGACCAAGTTCTACATGGAAATGGCCAAGGTTTGCCTATCATTTCTATTGGATCAGCACAACATCCCTCACCATACTCACCACACACTACACTCACTCAAAAACTTGTTGCTTGTGCCTGCTAGAAGTGTCAAAGTGAGCCAACCCGGCTCACCCACATGATGAAGCCCTCAATATAATACTATCCATATGTAAAGTTCCATTACCAAATAAAACGTTCTTTGATTTTTTTTTTTCTGCTTGCTGCCTTGGGAAAGTACATCGTTTTCCAAGTTATGCTTCTTTGACAGTCTACAAGATTCCCTTTGAATCAGTGTTTGCGATTTATGGGGTCTAGCCCCTATGCTGTCTTCGTGTGACTATAAGTACTTACTGACTTGTGTGGATGCTTGCACTAAATATACTGGTCCTTTCCTCCTAAATTGAAGTCTGATACTTATGGTATGTTTAAGTATTTTAAAACTATGGTAGAAGTTCAGTTTGGCACCAAAATAAAGGTTGTACAAACTGATGGAGGCATTGACCTCCTATTTTCATGAATGTGGTATTAATCATAGATTGACATGTCCACACACATCACCAAAATGGGTAGTTGAAAGAAACCACAGACGTGTGGTTGAAACCATAGTTGTCAATCGCGCCCAATAGCGGCGCTATCACGCCGAAGCGTCGCGTCGCGGCCCCTTGCCGCTATGGCCACTATGCGGCGTCGCAGTTCACTGGTGCGGCCGTTGCGGCGCCATCTCGGAGCAGTTTCGCGGAATATCGCTGTTGTTGCAGCCGCAACAGTGGAGTCCCTGAACCCCAACCCCCTCTCCGGCAACTTTTCGGCCAACATCTCCGATTTTCGGCCGGCATATGGTGGTTTTTTTATGAACGTCCACCCCTTGCCCTGTTGCTCGTAGGCGAGTGTGAATCTGAAAGCCCCCTCTTCTTTTTTGTTTCATTCCCATCGTGAGACACTGTTGCTGGTAATGTGAGGGTGGCGGCTGAAAAGGATTCCTTGCCCTTTCTTTTTGTTAAATACCCACTGTGAAACTAGGGTTTCTTGCTGCTAAGGTGGAGTTGGGCTAACAAATGGTTTTGGGCCCATATGTTAACTCATTAAAATTAAAATGAGCTTCTATCACCCTTTTTTATTTCCCAATATGCTCATATCACCAGACACCCACAAGATGCACATATTATATAAATAAATTTTATTTTAATAGAAAACGAGGTAAAATAATTGCAAAAAATAATAATATAATACATATAAATAAAAATATTAATGTCAAAAAAGCTTGTAATTAACATATTAACACATTAATATATTGATATAATGTATAAATGAAAAAGCAACAAAATTATTTATAGTTCATGAATTCTGAATAATTTTTCAATTTTTTAACACTTACATATATAGTATTAATTATTTAATATATATAAAAAATATTAGAATAGCGGGCATCCCGCTACCCGCTATTCCGCTATCCCGCTCTGCCACTTCTCGCCGCTATCCGGGATTGTGGTTGAAACAGGGTTGCATAGGTTGGTCTCCCATTCTATTTTTGGGATCATGCTTTCCTCATAGCTACCTACCTAATTAATAGGATGCCTACTGCAATATGCAGATGCAGCCCCCATAATTTGCTCTTTACAAGCAAGTATCTGACTACAGATTAAGGTCTTTGGATGTGCATGCTATCCTCACATCAGACCTTATATTACACACAGACCTTATAATACACACAAACTGTACTTTCATACAAAGGAATGTGTATTCGATGTGCTTTTCAATGAGCACAAGTTTCCCTATGTAAGTCTGTTCCCTAAGGAAGCTGCTCAACTTGCACCTTCTAATTCTGAAGGACCATCAAGTCCTCTTGTACTAATTTCCAATGAGCACATAAATTCAAATCCAATTTTCTTTGGATCGGGTTCTCATCACAGTAATTCAGATGCAACTGTTTCTGATCGTGGTTCTTCCAACAGTTCTACTTCTAGCCCTACAATTTCTACTTTTGATTCTCCTAGAAATTCAGATCCTGCATTCTCAGGTTTAGCCAGAAATTCTGGATCACTTAGTGCAGCCTCTTCCTAGTAATCATGTCTCTAACTCAGTTGCATCAACTGATGCATGTTTGGTTCAATCAAGATTTGAAGAACATACTAAACTTTAGATTTAGAATCTGCTCATAGTCCTACTTCAGATCTCTCAGCTCCATTTGTTTACATTCATCCAGACAATATAGATCCTATGAGAACTCGTGGCAAGGATGGTACTGTTAAACCAAGGTTGCAACCTACAGTTTTGCTCACTGAAACTGAACCAACTCATTACAAAGTTGCTTTAGCTGATCCTAAATGGCTCAATGCAATGACTGATGACAATCAGGCCCTACTCAGAAATAATACTTGGTCTTTAGTCCTACTTCCACCTCAAAGGAAAGCTATTGGTGCAAGTAGGTGTTTAGTATAAAGCAAAATCCGGATGGATCTATTCAGAAGTATATGGCTAGACTTGTAGCCAAGCGATTTCACTAAATTCATGGTTTTGATTTCCAAGAGACCTTCTCCCTAGTTGTAAAACCAGTCACAGTTATGACAGTTTTGTCTCTCGCTATTTCAAAAGGTTGGCACATCAAGTAGTTAGATGTCAATAATGCTTTCCTAAATGGTCTTTTGGAGGAGGAAGTCTACATGCAACACCATTGATTTTGAATCTTTAGAAAAAAAATTTGGTGTGTAAGTTGCAAAAAGCTGTATATGGTCTAAAACAGCTGGGCTTTAAATCCAGCAAATGTGATCCCTCCTTATTCACTTTTACAGGTGAAGGTTATCATGTCATTATGCTAATCTATTTAGATGACATAATCATTACTGGGGATTTTTTGCCTCTAATTCAAGATCTCACCTCAAAGCTCAATGATCAATTTGCTTTCAGGGGACCTCGAGTATTTTCTTGGTATTGAGGTTCACAAGCTTCAAAATGGATCTCTGTTACTTTCTGAAACAAAGTACATATGAGACCTCTTGGCAAAGGCAAATATGTTGGATGCCAAAACAATTAGTACTTCTATGGTCTCTAATCTTAAGCTAAGCAAACAAGGAAGTGACTTGCTTGAAGATCCCTCATTCTACAGATCTATAGTGGGAGCACTTCAGTATGCAACAATTACACGCCCAAAAATTTGTTTCTCAATTAACAAGGCATGTCAGTTCCTCTCACAGCCTCTAGACAGTCATTGGAAGGCTGTAAAGAGGATACTCGGGTACCTAAATGGCACCTTACATCTTGGAATTCTGCTGCATCCTGCCTCCCTACATGCTTCTTACATCATGACACATAAGGAAAGTAAGACTTTGTTAAACTTGTAGTATTAAAGAATACTCTATCTCCTTATAATGGAATAATCTACTAGAATTATGAAAATAAAGATTCAATAAATATCTTTTAGGTATTATTTGGTGTATAAGTTGGATTTGGAATAATATTTCCTATTTTTGCCATTGGCATACCTCAGCAGACAGCAATCATTGTTGATGTGCTATGGTGTCATCAACACAACCTTTGATCATTGTTGCAGCTGGCAGCCTCTAATTATTGCCACCACCAGCCTTCTCAAACACCAATGGCGGTTGATCCTGCCACCATTGTCATCGGCATCCTCTGACAACCATTTCCACCGATGTCCTTCTACCTCAGCTATTGCTGATAGCTTCACACCATCATTACTTTCGTTGGCATCCTTTGGCCAAAATCATTGTCGGTGTTTACTCTTTCAGTCACCAAACCATCACCATTGATGTCCTCCAATAGAACTCATTCAATTTAGAGTTGTAATTTTATATCTTGATTCCTTACTAAAAATTATGATTCTTGATCAATTCCAAATTGAAATAATAGTTTCTTCTAATCATAATACCAATTATATCATCCAAACAGACCCATTGAAATTCAAGTTGTACTATCCTGATAGGGACTTGACTATTATGGTGTGCCCAAGTCCGATATAGAGTAATATGGGATGCTCAGTGGAGTACTTAAGTGCTTGGTTCTTCCCCCTTGATAGTTAGCTTTTCAAGGGAGGGTTCCCCGAGTTCTTGGGTGCTTATCAATTAGTATCAGAGCCTTGTTGTCAGTGTCTCGAAAAGGGATACCCACGGAGGGTTCTGACCAGTGGAGGGTTCTGACCAACGAGAAAGTTGAGTGAAGTGTCACCTAGTGAAGTGTGAGTGAAAACCGTTGAGGACGTCGGCTCTCAGGGGTAGTGCTATGATAGGGAGTTGGGTATTATGGGTGCCTAAGTCCCACATCGAGTAGTATGGGATGCTCGGTGGAGTACTTAAGTGCTTGGTTCTTCTCCCTTGATAGCTAGCTTTCCAAAGGAGGGTTCCCCAAGTGCCCAAGTCCCCTTCTTGCATCATGTATAATTGTTAGACAAGTTTTCATTTTGTGTTGACGCAATTGATTAATTTTCTTCAGATGTAATTCTAATTTTTTTACCTTGATGTATTGGTGATATAAGAAGTGTATCAAAATTAACTATGTACGGAATGCTTGATGGCATTGCCATTTCATCCATACTTTCTGGTTTTGAGGATAAGTTGTGATTCTTGTCAGTGATAGTCACCCATATTTCATCCTGGATTTTATGTAGTCTAGTTTGGCTGTTGCTGTTTTAATATTAATTTTGTTTTAAGTTATAGGGTTTCAAATAAAGAGAGAGGAGAAAAAAAAACTTTAGAATGAGTGATAATATTTTATGATAACTTGATACAAACGGTCGAGTTTTAACCCTTATTTCTAGGGATACTATAATCCCAATTCTAATTAAATAGGAAAACAAAGCATGATAATAATTAATTACTCCCTCCGGTCTCAATTATAAGCAAAAAAAAAAACTGATTTCTCGTTGATTAAAAAAGTCAGTTAATTAGATTAATTTTTCTTGATTTTAGCTAAAAAATAAAATTTATTCCAAAATTGCCCTTAATGATATTTAATGTATAGGGCAAGGTTTTTTTTCCATCTTCCCAATGTGGCTGGTGGCTGCCAATTAAAACTATTCATTCCACCTCCCTTACGTAACTTGAATTTTTCTCCTTCCTTCAGTGGCATGAATTTTCTCCTTCCTACAGAATTGAATTTTGTTCTAAAATATTGGCGCTACCTTAAAATATTCAAATTGTGTTCTTTGACCTTCCTTACGTGCTGTCAATTTTTTCCCTCCCTGCAATTTTCCCTCCCTTTTGATAGTGTCTGTTCTTTTTTCTTTATAAGACCCTTTAGTGTGATAGTGTCCGTGCAGTTCTCTTGACAAAGGCACGTGTGTATTTGCTTCACAGATAATAAAGGACATTGGAAATACAATTTGAGTTAAATAAGGGTATTTTTGGAATGGACTCATTAAAGAGGGTAAAAGGTAGTTAAATTTGCTTATAATTGAGACCACAAAACATGGATTTTTTGCTTATAATTGAGACCGGAGGGAGTAAGTAATAAGGAAACTAATCTAAAGAGATACTTAAGATATTCTAAAATAAGTAATTAATCCTATGAGATAAACTATGATACTCTAACATAGTATTAAGATATAATAATGTGTTTTCTTATATTCTAACACTCCCCCTCAAGCTAAAACTTACTGTTGAAAGAGAGAACCAAAGTAACCAAACCCAAAAAGATATCTTGAATAAATGAAGAAGACTGAACAACCACTAGACAACAACCAAACCAAATTATCAGCAAATGGGCCAGTGCTCTGTTGAAGCCTTAACAGGAAGGTGTTACAACTTTGAAACCAAAACTGATATTGGCTCAGCGCTCTGCTGAAGCCATAACTTGAAGGTGGCCTCTTCAAACCAAACTGAAACAATAATGGACCAGTGTTCTGCTGAAGTCCTAACAAGAATAGATTGATGTGTTGTCAGTGGCATCACGTCTTTGAACCAAATCGGAACGACAAATTGAGGTCTGAACATGATTGCAGTGCAATTGCTAAACAGCACCAAAGTTATGAGCATAAGCCAAAAGCGAAAGCCCATCTCAAAAGACTAGACCCTTGATGGGAGAACCCCTTGACTATAAGCCCCACTTCTTAGGTGAGACTCCCCAACTCATGACAATACACCGTTTGAGAGCTGCCTCGTTGGTCAGAATTCTCCACCGGTTAGAATCCTCCATGGGTAGCCCTTTCTGAGAGACGCTCCTAGAAAATAGAGGGAGATATCTGGCATAACAGATGTGCATCAACACCCAGAATGCAAGTATACGATCCAGCAACAGAGAACAGAAACACAAGACAACAACCACCAAAAACCAAATAGGGTAGCAAGAAAATTAAGACCCATATGCCAAGCAGGGCCAAAACAAAAAGTGGCCGGCGAACACACTGCAAGAAGCAGCATCGCATACGGCTGCCAGAAAGGCGGCTCGTGGATTCCACGTGCCAAAAATGATGGCAGCTCGTGGCGGCGCATGAGAGTGCGTGAGGCTAGATCTAGGAACAGTGCTTCAAGGGGTCAGTAGATTGGCGCCGTCTAAGTTTGATGGTGGCGCGTGTGTGATGAACGGAAGCAACTGTCAATTGTCAAGGGCTCTGAACAGGTGAAAGGGCACGCTGAAGGTGTTGTAGGGCCTCGATGAAGGCGGCTAATGTTTTATTGCGGAAGCAAAGAAGAAATGGTAAGGAAGAATAGTGGCCAGTACTAATGATTGTAATGGTGGCCAACAATGGCCGGTAGCAGAGGACGGTGGACCGGACTAGCCACAGAGGATGATAATGATCTGATACCATGTTTATAGGGTTTTAAATAAAGAGAGGAGAAAAAAAAATAAATTTCAGAATATGATTGATAATATTTGATGATAACTTGATACAAATGAATGAGCACTAACCCTTATTTATAGTGATACAATAATCCTAATTATAATTAACTTAAATAGGGAAACAAAGCATGATAATAATTAATTAAGTAATAAGGAAACTAATCTAAAGAGATACTCTAAGATATTCTATAAATTAAGTAACTAATCCTATGAGATAAACTACGATACTCTAACATAATATTAACATATTATAATATATTTTCTTATATTCTAACAAATTTATTTTGTGAATATGACATGTAATCTATTTCACCATTTAAACTGCAGGGAAAATAAGAATTTGACTGGAACTGCGAGATATGCTAGCATGAATACACACCTCGGTATTGGTACGCATGATCTCTTGTTTCTTATTTAGCGTTTGTTTAATGTGTGTCAAAGTTGTGTTATCTAACAATCTAACGTGTTGTCACCAAAAATATCTAACATATATATGTTGCTTGATACTTTTTTGTTTTTATGGTCAATGCATAGAGCAAAGTCGAAGAGATGATTTAGAGTCTCTTGGTTATGTCTTGATGTACTTCCTGAGAGGAAGGTGATTATTGCTGTCTATCCTGTATTGTTTTCTTCTAGAACTGCTTTGAGAACCTTTGGCTTGATTTGTATTTTATGTGTAGTCTCCCTTGGCAAGGACTTAAAGCGGGAACCAAGAAACAAAAGTATGAGAGAATCAGTGAAAAAAAAGTTTCTACCTCAATTGAGGTGGGTTTTGTTATTATTGGCCTCCTTGAATACGTACTATGCACTATATCTTAAATTGCTCTGATGGCTTATTGCTTATTCCAGGCCTTGTGTCGAGGTTATCCAACAGAATTTGCATCATACTTCCATTACTGCCGCTCATTAAGGTTTGATGATAGGCCAGACTATGCTTACCTCAAAAGATTATTTCGCGACCTGTTTATTCGTGAAGGTTTGAAATTATTCTCATATAAAAAGCATCCCTTTTGTCTCAATCTTCAAGTTTATTGTGTATATACTTTCTCGCATGATTTGCTGTATTTTTGCTCATTACATTGGTATTTGAATAGGATTCCAGTTTGATTATGTGTTTGATTGGACCATCTTGAAGTATCAACAATCACAGCTAGCCAATCCTCCAACACGTGGTATTGTAAGTGGTTTTCTTTTCTCTTCATTTTTTTACTTTTGAGATCTTTTCCATCAGCTATGGATAGAACTCAGATGTTTGTTTTGTAGGTTCCTGGTGCTGGAACTAGTTCTGGACTGCCTCCAGCTATGACTAATGCTGATAGACTGACAGGTAACTTCTTTGTTGTCTGTATGTTTCTTTTTGACATTGAAATTTGGTCAGTGTAATACATAAATCTATGCTATCTTTAGTAAATTCAAGTCTAAACCCATGCTATGTCTAGCTTACTGTTTTTGGTTGATCAAAACCTTCTTTCACACATTTAAATATTTCATTACTTTCATTCTTTAAAAATAATGATTTTTTTCCCGGTATCTGTCACAGGAGAAGAAGGGCGACCTCCTGGTTTGGTTTCAGTGGATTCCTCAAGGCGTAGAATGTCAGGACCTATTTCAAATTCTGTAAATATTTCAAAGCAGAAAAATCCAGTCCCCAATGATGCTGTTAATAAGGATGCTATGGTGAGTTGTCTGCAGTGCATGGTTTCCTTGGGGTTCCTTTTGTAAAATTCAGATAATTTTTCTTCTGTAATTTGTGATGTCAAATCATGCAGCTATCAAGTACCAATGTCTTGGGCCAGTCAAGTGGGTCATCAAGGCGTGTTGCTGTTTCTAGTAGCCGTGATGCACTTGTCGGTGCTGATTCTGATCTTCGTCCTCGTGCTGCTGAAGCTAGCCATGGAGCAGCACACAGAATTTCAAGTGGACAAAGAAGTTCACCAATTGGATCTTCAGATCCCAAGATAGTAACGTCATCTGGGAGAAATGCTTCTCATGTCAAGAATTATGAAACTGCAGTCAAGGGCATTGAGGGTTTGCAATTAGAAAATGATGAGAGTGCCCATTATTAATTTGTCACCTTTTTATCTTGTAAATATAGATTTGAGTTTACAGGCACTGCAATAGTTGCTTATGTTAGTACTAGTGAGCTGTGAAGAAATCTCGGCTTGTATTGTTAACTTATCTGCTCCTACTGATAAAGCTGAGAAGCAGAAAGAACTTGAGCTATATCAGGTATAAATTGGAACTTATCTTTCTGGCGGGTACCCCTAAATTTTGTATCCTTTTCCTGTGAGTTATTATTGATTCACCAGATGCTTACACTGTCATGTGGACCGCACAGTTCAAAGCTATCAAATACCGGCAAAAAAAAAAGTAATTTAGCCATTGTACTCGTTCTATTTTATTTTTTTAAAATAAGACTTGAACCATGTGTTTGGAATGAGAGAAATAGACAAGAGAGAGTTAGTAAAGAGAGAAATGGAAGAGAAATAGGAAACTTCTCTTGTTTGGTTGGAAGAGAAGTTGTGAAGAGAGAAATAATATTGGTGGGTTCCACACCTTTTGCGTTTCTTCGCTGAAGTGCGGAGAAAGAGGGAAGAAATCAGTGTCATTTTTTTCAAATTCCCATTGTGCCCTCGTTCTCACTTATACATTTCCTGCAAAATTAGTTCCCGCTTCTTCCTCTTCACCTTTCCTCTGCTGCTGAGATTACAGTGTCCTGAAAGTGTCCATCATCAAATGAACTAGTGCTGAAAGTTTCCAACTAAATTGGCCACCAGGGACGAACGTATGTCGACGTACCACAGGGGAACAACAAGGAGGAAATCGGTGTCTTCGTTGCTGGCTCAGATCGTTGAATCGTAATAATCGCCCTTCATTCATTTCACTCTTATTTTTTTTTCCTTCTTACATTTTTTTTGGCAAACTTTTTCCTTTTTACTTTAATGGGTTTGTTCTATCTTTTGGGTTTTTTTTTGTCTCGAATGTAGGTTCTCCATTTGATTTTGTGTTTTAGCTATTCTTTTATATATGTTTTCGTCACTGGTTCGTTCTGTATTCATTCATTTTTATATATGCTTTGCTTTAGCAAGTTTGATTTTGTGTTTCAGTATTACATTTTTTCCTTTTAGATATATATGAAAAATTGGTGAGATGATATGGTTAGATAAATAAGATTTTATGATTTTTATTTTAATCTAATTCACCCAAAATTTCTCCCTTGTGATCATCAAAAGACGAGTATATATAAATTTGATTAAAATGGGGATGAATTTGCACCGCCCCACCACATGGGATGATTTCTCCCAATTGGGTGAGAAATAGGTAGGTCTCAGGTGTATAAAACTACTTTTAAGTTCTGTATCAGTTCTGGTTCAATTATTAAAGTATCTTTTGGACATTGATGACTTGGTCAATATAGAACACGACTAATTAAAATTAACTTATCAAACTAAAAAGCTCTTAGCACAAGCAACCTTTGGAATACAAAATCACAATTTCACAATAAATTTAAATCCCAAGTCATGATATACCTATTTGTATCAGTGTATTATTTACTTCTGTAAATTGATTGTGAACCATTTAGTATCTTGTCAACTAAGACCTTATTTGTGCATGTGTTAGAGAGATAAGAGATAGAGAGGGGGAGGAGAGAATTTACTAACAAAGAGTGCATAGAAGGGAATTTGTTTAAACAAGTCATAATGCAACAAAAATGGCAAGAAGATGACATTCATATCTATCACATGCTATTTATGTATTTATAAGTAGGCTTGATATGCATGACAGCAACATCACTTTGCATAATCTTGTTTCAGGACTAGGAATTAGATGGTGTTGATTGGACCCAAGTAGATTTTGAGGACAATCAAGAGTGTTTGGATCTCTTTGAAAAGGTATTTATATATAGTTTAAGCTTTCTATAATTTTTGTCTAAGCTGATAATTGAGCCATTGTTTTGGTTTTTGTTGCATCTGTTTTTGGACAACATGTTTTTTTGCAAAATAGATTTGTTTTTATTTTAAAAAAAGGTTATGCTTAGCTTTTCTATCTCTTTGCTTTATTAGGTGAGATGTCCCCTTTTTTGAGCCAGTAATTAATATATGCTAGCATTCACATGTTTAGTGGGCAAAAATATCTTCCTCCAAGCATGCACCAATTGAATAGAAATACTAAGGAAGTGTCAAAAGCAAAATTGAACAGGACAATTATGTTCTCTTTGGTTTGTATCTTTCCAGGGGAATTAGAATGTATCATTACTTCTAGGTCTAGTTTATTCTACTTTTAATATGCATCATATATGCTATACTAACTTATTCTCTATCTTGCATTGAAACATTTTATTTAGCATTTGTTCCTTTGTGCTACATGTGGGAAAGACTATTTCAGATTGTCATATGGAGAAAGTTACAAATCTAAATAGTGTTGGAGAATTCAACAATGACGACCAAATCAGAATAATAGATGAAGTCGACTTGGATGAAGATGAAATGATTGATATTGGAATGCCGGTTCACATGCAAATTTTAAATCATGCTCAAAAAGAGATGGAAAGGATGCAACATATTGGTTCTGTTGTCTTATTATGTTATGTTGTCCATGCATTGCATTTGCATCAAGTTTTGTCAACATGTTTGCATAACCGAGTCAATGATATTTCTCCCCAAAGAGAGCATAGGCGTCATGAGTTAATGACATATCTAGTGCATACAGAGAAGTGTCGAAGCATTATACGCATGGGTCCTGAAGCATTCATGTTATTGTGTCAAAAACTAAGAGGCACTGGTATAGTAAAGGATACTATACGGTCTACAGTAGAAGAGCAAGTGGCAAAATTCATACATATTATAGGACATAATGTTAAAACTCGTACTGTGTCTTTCTTCTTTTATCGTTCTGGAGAGACCGTTAGTCGTCACTTTCACAAAGTGTTGCATGCCATCCTTGCATTAGGGGAAGAATTTTTGGTCCAACCATCCGGTACAAATGTCCCATCACAAATACTTAACAATAACAGATTCTATCCATTTTTTAAGGTACCATTATATTTTTTCTAGTTAGTTATACTTTCTTTAACCCTTTAAGTCCATCCCTTACACAACTAACTAACTAAATCACTTACGGACCAAGGATTGCATTGGAGCTATAGATGGTACACACATCCGAGTGAAGGTCCCAAGTGTAGGTAACAAGATGAAACACAAGAAGGGGGGGTTGAATTGTGTTTCAAAGCTTTTAAAACTTTTCGCAAATGTTGGACGTTGGCTGTTAAAAACGTTGGACGCACAGCTTGGTTCAAATATTGGACGCACAGTGTTTTCTGAAAAATTGGACGCACAGAGTGCTAAAACACTGGACGCACAAAACTGTGAAATATTGGACGCACAAAAGATTGGACGCAGAGGCTTCCCTCTTAGTTTAAAAACTTGTTTTCTTTGTGCGATTTGAGGTGTATGAAAAACTTGTTTAAACAAAATCAATTCAATTCCCTTGGTTAGTAATAAACACAGATATAAAAGGAGTTAAGGGAAAGAAGAAATAACAGAAGTTTTTATACTGGTTCACCCTTTCCTAAGAGCTACGTCCAGTCCCCTCAAACTAGAGAGATTTCACTATCAAACCAGATAGGTACAAGTATTCTTTGCACACAGCCTCTTCAGGCTAAATCCCAAGTATTCTTTGCACACAGCCTCTCCAGGCTAAAACCCAAGTATTCTTTGGACGCAGCCTCTTCAGGCTAAACCCCAAGTATTCTTTGAACACAGCCTCTTCAGGCTAAAACAACTCAGCAGAGTCTTGATTCAAGTGCTGTCTAACTCACACAAGTGAGGATATGAAAACTAAAGCACTTTGAGAGTTAAGCAAACTCTCTTT
The DNA here is from genome assembly GCA_030159175.1 of Glycyrrhiza uralensis. Classification (NCBI taxonomy): domain Eukaryota; kingdom Viridiplantae; phylum Streptophyta; class Magnoliopsida; order Fabales; family Fabaceae; genus Glycyrrhiza; species Glycyrrhiza uralensis. The sequence continues at coordinate 4,383,352 of BRZY01000007.1, forward strand.
TACAAGAAGATAAAGAAATACAAGACTTTCAATACAGAGTATAAAAGATTGCACAGCGTTTTTGCTCTTTCTTTTTCGTTGTTCAGTATCTTGTATTCTTCTTCTTGCTTCTCGGTATTTATAAGAGTAGTGAAGCTTCAGACTTGTTCTTCAGTTTCTCAACTTCAGCTCTCATAAAAGTTACCGTTCTCAAATAGCATTTAATGCTATTTTCCCGTTGCTCTGAAGAGATCTACTTCATTGTGCATGTCTGCGTTTCTTTCTCCCAAATCAGAAGCAACCTGTACTCAAAGTCTCAATTGTACAGTGGTTAATAATAATATCTTATTGAGACAGAGAGAATACACTGTGTAAAGCAGAAAGATGTGTTCAGGGATATATAGAGTAGTTAAAAGTACATTCTCTCTCTTAGTACACTTTCTACAGTACTTTATGCTTTTCAGAAGTACATTCACACACGTTGACAAAGATGTACAGAAAAGCATTGTGTACAGCTATTTATTTCAAATCATTTGCTCAATAAATATGTTTCATATTAAATGCATGAGCAGTAAATAGCACGTAATGGACTCTGCGTTTTGGACGCAGCATATAGAATCTATTGGACGCATACCTTTGCACTTACCAATTTGCACAGAACTCATGCAAACATTGGACGCATACCTGATGCTTTCAATTGCACTTTGTTATGCTGCTTTATTGGACGATGAATAGTAGACTGAGAACTTGTCCTACTTTGCTTCATTCATCGTGTAACACTTTGTTCTTGTTCTTCTTATTTATTGGATGCAGAACAGTACCTTTGTCACTGATTTCATTGGACGCAGAGCAGTTCTTTTGTTTGTTCATTTTCATTGGACGCAGAGTTGCACTCTTGCTCACACTGAACATTGGACTTTTATCCTTCATCTGCATTGGATGCTCACTGAATCTGTTCCTTTGAAAATCATTGGACTCTTACTGCAATTCTGCTTCTCATAAAAACATTGGACTCTGCCAGTATTGCCTTGTTCTTATCATTGGACTTATGCCAGTCTTGCCTTGTACATATCATTGGACGATCAGCATTCTGTACCTTGGTCAAGAGCACATCCTGAACATTGGACTTAAGTCTTCAATGCCTTCTTATGAATCATTGGACGTATGAAATTGTCCTTGTGCCTTGTACTGATTTATTGGACGCACAATCATTGTTTGCCTTTGTGCTGAAACATTGGACGCAGAACTCTTCCTTCTGCTCAACCATTGGACGCAGAATTCTTGTGTCCATTCCAGTGCCAACATTGGACGCAAAATTCTTGTGTCCATTCCAGTGCCAACATTGGACGCAAGGCTCACTTTGAATGTCAGCCAATGTCATGAAGAACTGATTGGACGCAGACTGCAATAAGCTTAGTTAGGCAGCATTGTTGTACATTGTACAAGCTTAATACATTTTGTTTATCCTTTGTCAAAACCTTAATACATTTTGTTATCATCAAAACCATAAAATCACTTAGGGAGTTTTTGTATTAAAAACACTTTTAACTAATTTGGTTCCAACAATCTCCCCCTTTTTGATGATGACAAACATTATTAAGTTTTACAAACAATAAAGCATATAAACCAAAATTAGTCAGCAAAAACAGAAATTTTCTAAGGGAAACTCCCCCTGAGATAAACATCTCAGATTTTCCTTACTCTTCTCCCCCTGAGATAAACATCTCATGGTTTTGGATATTCAATATACTTAGAGTACCTGAAAATTTCTTTTACTCATAACAACAAGATTAGTCCAATAAAAAAGCAAATAGCTTATCAGATTAAAACATGGTAATAAGACTACTGCAACGCAATCAGACTTAATCCCATATTCTTCTTTCTTTTTAAAACTTAATCCCATATATTTCTCCCCCTTTTGTCATCAGGCAAAAAGGTTTATAGAACATCATAGTCCAAAGACAGTTTTGAAACACAGAGAGAAACTTAAAAACCCCTTTTTTTTCTCCCTTTTTCTAAACAAGCTTTCTCAAACAGAAATGATTTTAGAAAAGATGTCAAACGAAGAGAAAACGAACTGTAAGAAATATCTTTATGAAAAAGTTTGGACTCAGCGTGGGATTACTAAGATGTAAAAGCTTTTGAGTCTTTAAAAAACGTTCTAAGTCTCAAATAGACTGTCGTGTCCTATTGGACTCTAGTCACATTGGACTCAGACTCAACTTAAGCATATTGGACGCTAAACATCAGTCTTTTATAAAGTGCATATTCAAATGCTTCCTTATAAAAGTAAACCTATCTACAGAGAGGGGTTTTGTAAAAATATCTGCCCATTGATTTTCAGTGTTAACAAACTGAATATCAAATGTTCCCTTCTGCACATAGTCTCTAATAAAATGATGTTTAATTTCTATATGCTTAGCTCTTGAGTGTAAGATTGGGTTCTTAGATAAATTGATTGAGGCAGTATTATCACAAAGAACAGAAATCTTACTCTCAAAGATGTTGTAGTCCTCCAATTGATATTTAATCCATAAGAGCTGAGAACAACAACTTGCTGCAGAGACATATTCAACTTCGGCTGTTGATAATGCAATTGTGCTTTGTCTCTTGCTTGTCCATGATACTAAATTGGATCCAATAAAATGGCATCCTCCGCTGGTTCTTTTTCTTTCAAGCCTGTCTCCAGCATAATCAGCATCACAGAATCCTACTAATCTGTACTCATCCGATTTCTTAAACAACAAACCGAGATTAGTAGTCTCTTTCAGATATCTAAAAATTCTCTTGACAGCAGTCAAATGAGAATCTCTAGGATCTGATTGAAATCTTGCACATAAGCAAACGCTGAACATAATATCAGGTCTAGATGCAGTAAGATATAAAAGAGATCCAATCATACCTCTATATACCTTTTGATCTACCTTTTTATCTTTGTCATTCAGGCTCATTATGCAAGTTGGATGCATGGGGGTATTCATGGGTTTGCAATCATCCATTTTGAACTTCTTCAGAAGCTCCTTCGTGTATTTGGACTGATGCACATATATCTCATCTTTAGTCTGTTTCACTTGAAGTCCAAGAAAGAACTTCAACTCTCCCATCATGCTCATTTCGAATTCTTTCTGCATTAACTCAGAGAATTCTCTACACAAAGATTCATCAGTAGCACAAAAAATAATGTCATCTACATAAATCTGTACTATGATGAAATGTGAGTCTATGGATTTTCTGAAAAGAGTGTTATCAACTTTTCCTCTTGAAAAACCATTTTCCATTAAAAATGAACTTAGTTTTTCATACCAAGCTCGAGGAGCTTGCTTAAGGCCATAAAGAGCCTTTTTCAATTTAAAAACATGATTTGGAAAAGATTGATCCTCAAAGCCAGGAGGTTGTTCAACATAGACTTCTTCTGTTATTATACCATTCAGAAAAGCACTCTTTACATCCATTTGATAAAACCTCATATCATGTTGGGCAGCAAATGAAAGTAAAATGCGAATGGCTTCTATTCTAGCTACTGGAGCAAAGGTTTCAGTAAAATCAATACCTTCCTGTTGTGAGTAGCCTTGAGCAACTAACCTTGCTTTGTTTCTCACAACTTTACCTTCTTCGTCCAGCTTGTTTCTGAATACCCATTTGGTTCCAATGATGGACTTATCTTCAGGTGGGGCTACCAGAGTCCAAACATCATTTCTTTTGAACTGATTCAGCTCCTCCTGCATTGCTAAAATCCATCCTTCATCCAATAGGGCTTCATCTATATTCTTTGGCTCCAATTCAGAGATGAATGCTACATCAGTTTGCTCTCTGAATGTGGACCTTGTTCTGACTTTATCATCTGCATTTCCAATAATTTGATCTTCAGGATGATAAGTCTTAAAATGCCAGCTTTTACCACCTGCAGTATTGGACGCATGACTGTCTCCTGCGTCTGGTCCATCTTCTTCAATCTTGCTTGATGATTCTTCACCTCCTGGTTGTATTCTCATATCTGCAAGAGAATCACTTAGCTCTGACAGATCATTGTCAGGCTTTTTGTCATTGAATTTAACGTTAATTGACTCTTCAACAGTCAAGGTTCTTGAGTTGTAAACTCGATATGCCTTGGAAGTTTCAGAATAACCCAGAAAAATTCCATTATCAATTTTAGAGTCAAATTTACCAAGTTGATCCTTGGTGTTAAGAATAAAACACTCACATCCGAAAGGATGAAAATATGAAATGTTGGGTTTTCTTCCTTTCCACAATTCATAAGGAGTCTTTTTCAGTATAGGCCTTATATAAATTCGGTTTTGCAAATAACATGCTGTGTTTACAGCTTCAGCCCAAAACCTCTTAGAGGTTGAGTGATCATTGAGCATGGTCCTGGCCATCTCTTGTAAAGATCGATTTTTCCTCTCTACTACACCATTTTGCTGTGGTGTTCTAGGTGCAGAGAAATTGTGAAGGATTCCATTCTCTTCACAGAATCTTTGAAAGTTTGCATTTTCAAACTCACCTCCATGATCACTTCGAATGGAGTTGATACAAACTCCTTTCTCAGTTTGGACTCTTTTACAAAATATGGTGAATACTTTAAAAGACTCATCCTTGTGTGCTAGGAATTTAACCCATGTCCATCTAGTATAGTCATCAACTATAACAAGTCCATATTTCTTTCCACTCAAAGAAGCAGTTTGTGTTGGTCCAAACAAATCCATATGTAAAAGTTCTAAAGGTCTAGAAGTGGAAACAATGTTTTTAGAATTAAAGAGTTTTTCACTTGTTTCCCTTTCTGACATGCTTCACAGAGAACCTCAGATTTGTACACAAGATTTGGAAGTCCTCTTACGAGGCTATGCTTATTAAGCTTTGAGATGGTTCTCAAGCTTGCATGACCAAGCTTCTTGTGCCATATCCATTGTTCATTATTTAAAGAAATGAAGCATGAGACATTCTGTTTGGACAGATTTTCGAAATCAATTTTATAAACATTGTCCTGCCTCTTTGCTTGAAAAAGAATGGACTTATCAGAATTTCTGACTATACATTTATCCTTGTCAAAGGAAACATCACATCCACTGTCACACAATTGACTTATGCTAAGTAGATTATGTTTGAGTCCTTCAACTAATAAAACATTTTTAATAGTAGGAAAAGGATGTTTACCAATTTTACCGATTCCAACTATTCTACCTTTCTGGTCACCTCCAAATGTGACCCAGCCCTTTGATCTAGGCTTTAGGTCTTGGAACATAGACCTTTCTCCTGTCATGTGTCGTGAGCAGCCACTGTCCAGGTACCATGACTGGTGTAGTTTTCCTCCCATTAAGCAAATCTGCAACAGGAATGATCATGTTCTTAGGTACCCAGATTTTCTTGAGTCCTTTCATGTTAGTCCTTGGCCTGCGTCTAGGCTTGTTCCATTTATTATGGAAGCATGTCAATGTGACATGTCCAGCCTTTCCACAGTATCCACAATATATATTAAACTTTGATGGACTCTTGGAAAATTTTGGTTTCGGTTTTTCATAACCCAAACCAGTTTTGTCAGAAGGTTTTCTCTGAATTTTTTAAATTTGATCAAGCTTTTCAGAGCTACTGACAAATCTGGACAATCGTCCAGTGAGTTCATCTACTTCTTGTTGAAGTACTTGTACTTCACAGGAAGTATTGGACTCAGACTTCTTTGGAGATTCTTCTTTCAATTGACTTACTTGAAGTCTTAAATGTTCATTATCCGATTTAAGTACTTTGTTTTCTGAAGAAAGTTTTTCAAAATCTTTTGTTATAAGAGAAAACTTTTTCTTTAAAGACCTGTACTCATCAGATAGAATGGATGAATCTCTAAGAAGCTCATCAAAATTATCTCTTAATTCAGAGTAAGAAATTACCTCCTCTTCACTCTCAACTGAGGAGAGTCCTGCCATTAGACACATATTTGCCTCTTCCTTATCCTCATCATCAGAGGAATCATCAAGGTCCTCCCATGTTGCCATGAGACTTTTCTTCTTCTTGAAGACTTTCTTCTTTGTCTTCTCGGCCTCAGGACAGTCTGCCTTGTAGTGGCCTGGTCTTCGAGTTCAGCTGAAATCTGGTTCTTTGATCAGCTGTCCATTGGGCTCTAGGTACTGGTTGACCAGCATCATTTACTGGGGTCGTGTAGCCTGTTTCCACAACATCCCATAAATCTATATTCTGCGCATCAAAGAATGTGATCATTCTTTGCTTCCAGTAATCATATTCGTTGCCATTGAACAGTGGTGGTCTGTTCACAGCCTGTCCCTCATTCTCCATGGATCTTGCTTCTCTGCACTGTTAAGTGCTCAACCCCTAGAGACCGAGCTCTGATGCCAACTGTAGGTAACAAGATGAAACACAAGAAGGGGGGGTTGAATTGTGTTTCAAAGCTTTTAAAACTTTTCGCAAATGTTGGACGCTGGCTGTTAAAAACGTTGGACGCACAGCTTGGTTCAAATATTGGACGCACAGTGTTTTCTGAAAAATTGGACGCACAGAGTGCTAAAACACTGGACGCACAGAACTGTGAAATATTGGACGCACAAAAGATTGGACACAGAGGCTTCCCTCTTAGTTTAAAAACTTGTTTTCTTTGTGCGATTTGAGGTGTATGAAAAACTTGTTTAAACAAAATCAATTCAATCCCCTTGGTTAGTAATAAACACAGATATAAAAGGAGTTAAGGGAAAGAAGAAATAACAGAAGTTTTTATACAGGTTCACCATTTCCTAAGAGCTACGTCCAGTCCCCTCAAACTAGAGAGATTTCACTATCAAACCAGATAGGTACAAGTATTCTTTGCACACAGCCTCTTCAGGCTAAATCCCAAGTATTCTTTGCACACAGCCTCTCTAGGCTAAAACCCAAGTATTCTTTGGACGCAGCCTCTTCAGGCTAAACCCCAAGTATTCTTTGAACACAGCCTCTTCAGGCTAAAACAACTCAGCAGAGTCTTGATTCAAGTGCTGTCTAACTCACACAAGTGAGGATATGAAAACTAAAGCACTTTGAGAGTTAAGCAAACTCTCTTTTACAAGAAGATAAAGAAATACAAGACTTTCAATACAGAGTATAAAAGATTGCACAGCATTTTTGCTCTTTCTTTTTCGTTGTTCAGTATCTTGTATTCTTCTTCTTGCTTCTCGGTATTTATAAGAGTAGTGAAGCTTCAGACTTGTTCTTCAGTTTCTCAACTTCAGCTCTCATAAAAGTTACCGTTCTCAAATAGCATTTAATGCTATTTTCCCGTTGCTCTGAAGAGATCTACTTCATTGTGCATGTCTGCGTTTCTTTCTCCCAAATCAGAAGCAACCTGTACTCAAAGTCTCAATTGTACAGTGGTTAATAATAATATCTTATTGAGACAGAGAGAATACACTGTGTAAAGCAGAAAGATGTGTTCAGGGATATATAGAGTAGTTAAAAGTACATTCTCTCTCTTAGTACACTTTCTACAGTACTTTATGCTTTTCAGAAGTACATTCACACACGTTGACAAAGATGTACAGAAAAGCATTGTGTACAGCTATTTATTTCAAATCATTTGCTCAATAAATATGTTTCATATTAAATGCATGAGCAGTAAATAGCACGTAATGGACTCTGCGTTTTGGACGCAACATATAGAATCTATTGGACGCATACCTTTGCACTTACCAATTTGCACAGAACTCATGCAAACATTGGACGCATACCTGATGCTTTCAATTGCACTTTGTTATGCTGCTTTATTGGACGATGAATAGTAGACTGAGAACTTGTCCTACTTTGCTTCATTCATCGTGTAACACTTTGTTCTTGTTCTTCTTATTTATTGGATGCAGAACAGTACCTTTGTCACTGATTTCATTGGACGCAGAGCAGTTCTTTTGTTTGTTCATTTTCATTGGACGCAGAGTTGCACTCTTGCTCACACTGAACATTGGACTTTTATCCTTCATCTGCATTGGACGCTCACTGAATCTGTTCCTTTGAAAATCATTGGACTCTTACTGCAATTCTGCTTCTCATAAAAACATTGGACTCTGCCAGTATTGCCTTGTTCTTATCATTGGACTTATGCCAGTCTTGCCTTGTACATATCATTGGACGATCAGCATTCTGTACCTTGGTCAAGAGCACATCCTGAACATTGGACTTAAGTCTTCAATGCCTTCTTATGAATCATTGGACGTATGAAATTGTCCTTGTGCCTTGTACTGATTTATTGGACGCACAATCATTGTTTGCCTTTGTGCTGAAACATTGGACGCAGAACTCTTCCTTCTGCTCAACCATTGGACGCAGAATTCTTGTGTCCATTCCAGTGCCAACATTGGACGCAAAATTCTTGTGTCCATTCCAGTGCCAACATTAGATGCAAGGCTCACTTTGAATGCCAGCCAATGTCATGAAGAACTGATTGGACGCAGACTGCAATAAGCTTAGTTAGGCAGCATTGTTGTACATTGTACAAGCTTAATACATTTTGTTTATCCTTTGTAAAAACCTTAATACATTTTGTTATCATCAAAACCATAAAATCACTTAGGGAGTTTTTGTATTAAAAACACTTTTAACTAATTTGGTTCCAACACCAAGGGCAGAAGCCCCTCGTTTTCGTGGAAGAAAACAGTTTCCCACACAAAATGTTCTGGTTTCATGTAATTTCGACATGAAATTCACATACGTGTTAGCCGGGTGGGAAGGAACAGCGTCTGACTCTAGAATATTAAAAGATGCTTTAACTAAGGAAGACCCATTAATAATTCCTGAAGGTCAGTGGAAAGATTAATATAATATTTGTACAAAACATTGTGCATTAAACCTATTTTGACTCAATATTTGAGTTATAATATCTATGTAATTTTTGTAGGAAAATTTTATCTTGGGGATGCGGGATTTATGCTAAAACGCGGGTTACTAATACCATATAGAGGTGTTCGTTATCACTTGAAGGAGTATTCAGCACGTGGCCCAACAAATCCTCGAGAACTATTCAACCATCGACATGCTTCACTTCGAAATGTCATAGAGAGAACTTTTGGTGTGCTAAAAAAAAGATTTCCCATTATAGCTAGTGGCACTGAACCACATTATTCATTTGAAATGATGATAGATATAGTACTTGCTTGTTGTATACTACATAACTTTTTAATGGGTGTGGACATTGATGAGTCTTTAATAGCTGAAGTTGACCGTGAACTGCTTCAAAATGGCATGGATAGATCCCAAACACAGCAACGTGATGAGGATTATAGACAAGGAGCACTTCTAAGGGACAATATTGCAACTGAAATGTGGAATGCATATCAAGCTTAATGTAGCTGTGTTATGTTTTTGAGTTATTGTAGTTTGTTGCTTTTGTGGTGTAGACAATATTTGTGTGTTTGTTCTAACTTTAGACATTTTATGTGTTATTGTGTTGTTTTTATGTTCTTGTTTCATTTGAATAATGTTATGGAATGCTTCTTTTTCTAATCATTGTTGATTCCTATTGAAAATATGATAGGACATTGTCTTATCTTGTTTATGTTGAAAATAAATGTATTTATAGGTTGGGAAAATGTCAAAGGGTAAGGGCCAAAGTGCAGAACCTAGTCAAGGTGCTAAGGAAATATTAAGGTGGACTGATGATATGGATCAAATATTATTGAATGCTTTGATGGAGGAGGCTAATAAAGGGAATAGGCATGATGGTGCATGGACAACGGAAGCATACTCTAATGTTGTAGATGCTCTGCGATCTCTCGTTGCTCCAACCATGACGAAGCAGCATATAAAAAATAGGATGAAAACATTGAAAGAGCATTATGCTGAATCATATGATCTATTCGGGAGTTTAAGTGGATTTGCATGGAATCCGACAACAAGGAGGTTTGAGGCAGAGGACGAAGTCTGGCAAGATCTTATAAGAGTATTTTTTTTTTTTGACAAGCTAGTTCTTTTGGTGCTCATTTTATTTTTTATTATAAAGTACATTATACTAACCCAAGGTGTGAATGTGTGATTAATGATAGGAAAAACCACATGCTGCCAAGTGGAAAACCATGCAAATTAAGCATTATGATGTTTTGAGGGAGCTTTTTGGCTCTGATCGAGCAGGGGGGAAAAGATCTAATACTTATAAAACTAGATGTAATCAACTGGAAAAGGAAAGGCAAAAGGAAAAGGAAAAGGACAGTGTTGATTTGAATGAGTCAGTTGATGATACTTATATTCCTGATCAAGATACTGGTTTGTTTGCTGAAGTACGAGAAGAACCCCCTATTAATGTTGACTCATGAATGATGTTTTGCTTTATAGATATAAATATCCTTTAAGTTATCATAGGACTCACAAGTCATATGTACTCTTTTGGAACAACCTATAGGTTTAGAGCCTATTAGGGATTTGCTTGTACTGGTTAATTTTATATAAATATATGAGTATTTGGTTGCATTAATAACGTGTTGATTATGATATTTGAAACTTTGAGTGTGATTGAAGGGAATGATATTATTAGCCATGAAATTATTATTGCTTTCTTACTACTTAAGGTCAAGGTATGAGCCTGATCAACTCATTGGCTTGCTGGTAGCAGTAAGATAACAATGATATTTGGCATGATCTGATAAGTTAATCCCTAAGTGTAACTGCGAATTTCGAGGACGAAATTCTTTTTAGAGGGGAAGAGTTGTAACATCCGTTTTTCTGAGTAACTGTTCTAAATTTTTGTCTTATATGAATTTTTGGAAAATAAATATTTTGAGACTTATTTTTGGTTTACAAATAGGATTTAAATACGTATGTTTAAAATTACTTCTGAAAACAGTCAATATTCAGTTTCTGTCAGGTCTACCTACACGATCTGTTTCCTTGTCTATTCGTCTCTATTATGTTTTATTTGAATTCTTGTGGCAAAAATGTTTTGTGAATTATTCTTAGCTTAAAATTAGGGATAAAACACATGTATTTCAAAATACTTCTGAAACAGTAGCTTTTCAGTCAAAATCGGGTCTTTTTACAGAAAACGGTTTACGTCTAACTGACAGAAAAAGATTTAAATAGCTTTAGTGTGTTAAATTAACTCAATAAATAAACTTCCTTCACAAAAGTTGATTATTTTATTATTTTAGATTTTCTGGAATTTTTCTGGAATTTTTGGAAAACTTTCAAAAAATACCGAAAACTACGCTACCCGGGGACGTTTAAATGCAAAAACTTTGCTTCACAGGTATAATTTTCGTGTAAAAGGTCCATAAGTATTTTATATTTTATTTTTAATTATTTATTTCATGATTTTTAAAATGATTTCTATGTAATTTTTGAAAAACCTATTTTTCTGCTTTTTCGGGTTTATACCTGCGAAACGATAAAAACCGAAGAGTTTGCACTATCTATAAATTTCAAAAATGACTGCCACGAAATTATTTAAGCTTGTCTTGGCATTTTCTAGCATTCTCATTGGTTCTCATCAATTTTAGTTAATTATTTCAATTTTTGATTTATGAAATGACAAAAATACCCTTGATTTTCACTCTTTTTCATCCAAACCCTAGGGGCAAAAATGGAAATTCACATTCCCTCTTCTTCCAGTCAGTTTGCACGACTTTTTCATGTCTCTTGGAGGCTCTAGGAGCTTCTCAATTGTTCTAGGGTTTTTAGATATTTTTAGATATTAATTTTTAGATATTTTGTTTTAGATATTTTAAAAAAACTAAACCATGGTTTTGGATGAAAACCATGGGCTTCAAAACCACCCCATTGAGCTCGAAATTTTGCCTATAAATAGAGGGGTTTGCTCTTCATTTTCCTCACCATCAACTTGAAGAGAAATCTCACTCCAAAATTCTTTTTCTTCCCTTTGTTTTCTTTGAGTTTTCTTTGTGTTACTAATCAAGTTTTTGTGTTTTTGTTCTTGGTGTTCTTAGTGTTCTTCATTGTTCTTGGCCAAGGTATGGGGAAATTCTTCTTAAAGATGGTTTTGATCTTTGTTTTGATGAAAATTTGTGTGTTGGGTGTTTATTGTTTTAAATAAATTGTTATATATTTGTTAAATTGTTTTAAATGGTTACTATGTCCAATTTTTATTTAAAAAATGTGATTTTTCAAATAGTAAAGTTATAATGCCCAATTTATTTATAAAGTTTAATAATTGTACCGTTACGCTGGCGAAATTTTATCGATAAAGGCTTGATCACCTAGTGGGCTATGCCTCCGTGATCAACAAATTTAAGAAATTGTAAAATTGAACCTCTGTAGTTCTTTTGACGCATATGGATGGGGTGCTTTGGTCAGGCGTAAGAATACATCTTCGGTGTACTCATACGGTCGGGCTCAGGGGCCGTATCTCTATTACGCCATTGGGACGAGAGCAAGTGACTAAATACGCTAAAAATTCCTAAATTGGTGTTTTTCTTCCATTTCCATGTTTTTTTCAAAAATATATAAAACTTGTGATTTTTACTGTTTATATACAGACTGATGATGGGTTAAGGTAGTTCATTTGTATGGATCTGTCTAGGAAAGACAAAGGTCTTTGAAGGAGCCCAAAAGCTTACCGAGATCTTTCCTGGGAACCATACCGGTGCGCTATTTTTCCTATCTTAGTAAGTTTGTATATACGTGGCGAAGATTACTTGACTAGCTTCCAAAGGGCTTTTCCCAAAGAGAATGAACCTAAGTAATAATTTTCGTTAATATTATTACAGTTATGATCCGTTACCGCATTTGACCCTGTCACAGTGTAATTATTTTTAAAATAAATTAATAAAGCCGAAAAGAGTAAAGTAACAAGAGTATTTTGGAGTATGATGTTTTACCTGAGATTCTATGTTTTATCTGAGTTAAGGGATTTTGTATTTCTTTGAGAAATGTGATTTTATTCTTATCTGATTTTAGTGTTATCTGAGCTATGTGATTCGATGTTCCTATCTGAACAGTGTGATTATGTGTTTGATTGAGATATGTGACACTGAGTTCGTACCTGAGAAACGTGATTCTGTGTTTACTTATGATTCCGTGTTTATTTGGGAGTTAAGTTGTAAATTGGTGTTTGTGGTTAACGAATGACTTACTCGTGGGTGTGTCCCGAATTTAAGTGAAAAATCTCTCGGAGTAGCGGGCTGAATGCTCGTGGCTGTGTGTCGAAATTCCTATGGTAAAATCTCCATGAGTAACGAGTGACTTACTCGTGGGTGTGTCCCGAATTTAAGTGAAAGTCTCCAGGAGCAGCGGGTAGATATACTCGTGGGTGTGTCCCGAAGGTCATTAAGTAAAATTCCCAAGTATAGCGGGCAAAGTGATTGTGGGTGTGTCCCAAAAGTTTAGACAGTCTATGTGAATTAATATACTATTGATATTTTGTGTTGTTTTCCTATTACAGTACGGGCAAGGACTTGGCACTTATATTTATTTTGAGGATGAGTATAACAGTATTATTGCGTGATATTTGTCGTATGAATTTTATTTACTGTGTGCATTATATCTATTGTATGTTTTAAATGATGAAGATTTTCACCCATGCCTACTTTTCATGTTTTGTCCATATGTGGTTGAGTAGATATTTTTCCCAAGGAGTGGGCTAAGCCTTAGGAGAAGATCTGATGGAGGTTGCTACGCGAATTCCAAGAAGAACAAATGTTTCCTATATTGCTTTGGGTAGAGGTCTAGAGATTTGACCGGCTCAGATGTTCACTGTTCAAAGTATTTTGAGTATCTTGGATTTGCCTTGTAAACTCTGAATATTTTTGTATGAGATGAGATTCTCTTTACAAGTGTATTATCTTACGTTTCCGCATTTAAAACTTTAAGAAAAGATTAGGGAAGCATATTCCCCATCCTTCTCATCTTCTTCAAACAAAGTGAAAAATTTTACCCACTTTTGGAAGGAGGATTTCCAACTTTCACTAATATATTTTCTAAGTATTCGAAAATTCTTGGTAACTATGGTGTAATATCCTTTTTGGAGAAAGGGTGTTACAGGACATCTGCTTCTCGGGGAACAAAGCGTAAGGCTCCAATGAATGATTTAGTGGAGGCTCAGTTGGAAAGAATGACGAGTGGAATAGGACTGATGGCTGATGCAATGAATAAAAGTATTGGTATTTCTGACCAATTGCAGGATTTATCTAGGCAACAAATAGCAATAGCTCAACGACAAGTTGCAGCTATTGAGAAGCGCAATGAAATCTTGCAACATAGTAGACCTCGAGTGTACACAGGAGCAGAAGTATGGGATATGTTGTCTGAATTGAATTTGTTGGAACAATATCATTTGAAGTGCTATGAACTTCTTTGCAATGATGACAAAAAGAAGGAGCTGATTTTTGGTCTGCCACCCCACATGCGCCTACAGGTTCTGTTTCAAATGATGAATGGTCTTGGCGGCCCTCACATTCAACTATAATTCTGTTATATAATTTATCAAGTATTTTGGAAAGAAGTAGGAACTAGAGAAAAAATAGGCAGTATGTAGTTGCCACTTTAGGTAGCAAGTAGTAGTTTTCATTAGAAGGGTGTAATGAATTTTTTGCTAGACTAGACATACAATTTAGGTGCTATGTTGATATGGGGATAGGTGCTATGTAGAGGTGGCAATTCGGGCTTCGGGCCGGGCTTCGGGCTGGCCCGCATCGGGTTCGGGCTTTCTCGGGCCGGGCCAAAAAAGCCCGGATTGAAAACGGGCTCAAATTTGTGTGTCCGAGCCCTCTATTTTACGGGCTTTTTTCGGGCCGGGCTCGCGCTTTGACCTACATTTTTCGGGCGGCCCGCTTCGGGCTCGGGCTTTTACGGGTTCGGGCTTTGTCGGACCGGGCCAAAAAAGCCCGGATTGAAAACGGGCTCAAATTTATGTGTCCAAGCCCGGTGTTTTTTCGGGCGGACTCGGGCCGGCCCGGCGGGCTAAGCCCATTTTGCCAGCTCTAGTGCTATGTATGTCACTTTTTTTGGATGTAAATGACTTTTAAAAATTGGAACTTAGTTTATCATTTCAGTAAAATGGTACATTGTATTTATGCTTTTTTTTTAGAAATTATATTTTCAACATGTGTAACCATGCTTATGGAATAGGGCTACTCTTTGCATCTTAGATGTTCAAAGTGGTTGTACAGTAAAACTTTTATATTCTTCACTGGCTTTGAGATATCGAATGACAGGTGCTGTTTAAATAGTTTGGGCTATGAAATTTGATTTATTTGGGAGTGTCAATTTCTGGTGATATATTTTGTTGTTGTTCAGGGCTTTTGTGGTTACATTGTCAATATATAGTAATGCCTTTTCATGATTTTGGATTGTCCTGTAACTTGGGGGATATTTCTTACTTCTATGTTATTAAGTTGTGACAGCTCAATCCACCATGGGAGTGTGATTTGTTATCACAATTGTCTTTTTTCAGTTTTGGTAGCTATATTCACTTTTTTGTGGACAGGCCGATTCACATCAGGCGTGTGGAAATTACCATAGGTGTGTTTTTGCAATGGTTTTGTTCTTTGGTTACTGACAGTTTCACATTGGGGGTGTAAATCGGCTCACAAGTGTGTAATTAGCAGTTTTCATTTCGCTAGTTTTCAATTCTGGTTACAGATATGTTCACACCGATGGTGTGAATTTTGCCACAGTTGTGAAATCGCTGATATTTTTGCACCTCTCAGCGATGATCTTTGAAATAAAATAAAGATTAATTCTCAAAAATAAAATAAAGATTAAAATATAATAAGGGTATTTTTGTCCATTAGCAAAATTTTATCATTTCTCACTTCTCACTTTCTATCCAACCAATCAAAGAGAGAGAAAGCTTTATACTTCTTTCTCTTTTATTTCTTTTCTATTTCTCTCATACCAAACAATACCAAAAATCTACTCTATTTCTCACCTTTTTCTTTCTTCTCTCTCTCTTTCTCATCTCTCTCTCTCTTCTCTATTTCTCCTCTCAGCCAAACAAAGCAGAAGTTTTCCAAGATGTCTCGCTGGATATTACTGTGGCATTAGGAGGAATATATGTGTGTTTCTTCCTTGTCAATATGCTATTAAGCCTGAATCATTGTATTCCTTTAGTTTTTCTTATTGTTCTCTCTCAATAAACTTGTATCATTTAATATGTTTAAAGGTTTTGTTTAAATTGGTTTTCGATCGTGTGCCCATGTTTGGAATTATTGCTCTCCATATTTAGCCAGTTAATTATTTGCTCGCTTATAGTTTGGGATGTAAATGAACTTAGCTATTTGTGAACGGCTCTGTCTCCTGTGTGTCTCGTAGGACGCACACGGAGCGCAAATCCATGTGCAGCGGTACACTATAGACCGTCATCATCAATGACCGTTGATATGGGTTGGTAGAAATCCACGGTTGAGAGTCAACATCAATAACCGAGTGAAGTGGGGGATTTTTGTCCTTAAATGAACAGTGATGTTACACTGGGGCAATATGTTGATTATAAATTGATAATTTAATATTGTATGTAAATACATAATTGGTTATAAATTGAAAAATTTATGTAGTTTAATTAGTACTTTAATTTATTAATATTGATAATAATATTTAATTTTAATATTTTGTATTAATTAAATTAATAATATTTAATAATTATTTTAGAGTATTGTAGTTATATATAACCCTTTATATTTATAAAGAATATTTAATTTTAATTATTAAGTTTATATTATTATTTATTTTAATCATTGATAATATTTAAGATAAAATGTTATGATGACTTAAATATAATTGTTATTTTAATAATATTTAATATTTTAAGTTGTATATTGTACTTAAATATAATTTGTATTTAAATAAAATTTATTAATTTAAGTTGATTAGAGCTAACAAAATGAGCTTTTCGGCTGGATTCGGTATGGCCCGCATTGGGTTTGGGCTTTAGCTTAAAAGTTTAGGCTGTCCCATTTCGTGCTCGGGTTTTGCTAGGATATAGACTTTATTGGGCCGGGTAAAAAATTGGTTATAAAAAATAAAATATGAAAAATTGCTGATTTGTTGTATATGTTGCGGTTCGGTTCAGCTTGGTTTTAGTGAAAGAATTCGAAATCTGAGTGGTTCGGTTCTCCAAAAAAGTCATCAAAAAAAAATCCAAAAACTTTGATTTTTGATCGATTTTCGGTTTTTTTGGATCGAATTTCGGTTAAATTTTGGATCGGTTCGGTGTTGAACACCCCCCTTCAACACTTCCTTGCAGCTCCTTCGTTTGCATCTACTTCGTTATTTCCCACTTACGGTTCGAAGGGCTCAGGGACACAGTTTAAGGCTTTAATAAATTTCAGAAAGTTAAATAAGAGTTTAAAATGGTATTGATTCTGAGCCGTCGATTTGTACTGACTAATATCAATGGTCATTGATGATGAGGGTCTACGGTGCACTGCTGCAGGGTGGACTTGCGCACCGTATGCGTCCTACGCCTATTGTGCACCGGAGACAGCGCCTTTGTGAACTACTATTTTAGTTTGACTAGTTAAATGCTCAGTTAAGCTCACTTATATTTAATTAAATAAATAAATTTAAACTTGAGATTTAAAAGAAACCGAGACAGAGAAACATAGAGAAATTGTAATTGAATTTGTAAATATGTATTATGATTTTCTAAAATCTGAGGGGAGTCTGAAAGCTCCTATTTATACAGTACATGGAGTCGGTTAGACTATTGCCTGACTTGCAAGTCAGCAAAACTAACTGAACATAGCTTCTAACTAACAGAAAGTAAAAGCTTTACAATATAAAATGCAGTTTCCAATGTGTGACTTGCATTCATAATATGAGTGACTCATGCAAACTTCACTATACTCTTTTTGGATTTATGAGAATTCAGCATTTAGAGAGAGAGAGAAATGTAAATTAAAATATTGGCTTAAATATGTTTTTTGGTCCTTAAGTTTGAAAAATTGTTGCTTTTAGTCCCTCAAATTTAAAACGTGTGTTTTCGGTCCCTCGTTTTTAAAAATGTGTTACTTTTAGTCCCTGACGTTATTTTTTAATTTGAAAAATATTTTTTAAATTTATATTTTGATCCCTCCTAAATCCTGATTCTCACATTTTTTCCTTTTCCCTAACTTCTAAAGATTTTTTAAATTTCTATTTTGACCCCTCCCAAATTTAAAAAATGCTTTTTAAATTTAAAATATGGTCTAAAGGACTAAAAGTGATACACTTTTAAAAATAAAGGACCAAAAATATGTTTTAAATTTAAAGGACTAAAAATAATAATTTTTCAAACTTCAGAGGCTAAAAATATGTTTAAGCCTAAAATATTTCTTGTAGGGTCCGTCTGTTATGGAGACGTGAAAAATATCTCCATCATAGCAACGTGACATGTACACCATTCAATTAGTTGAAAAAGAAACAAACGGTGGAGATGAAATAAGGGCAACGTGGACTTGAGTTTATGGATGTAGTTATCATAAATTGCAAAAATGGGTCCATAGTTTTATAATATTACTAAATCTTGTTTAATTATAAATTTTATAGTTATTGAAATGAAAAAATCATTTTATTGACAAAGATTTAGTAAAAAGTTAATAATAAATTTGTAATATATTTTATTCATTAATGTATTTGATTATGTGTATATTTAATGATATTTTGAAATTATATTATGGAATTGTTAGTAACGATTGTTTTTTTTGGTCAATTGTTAATAACGATTGTTAAACAATATAAAATAAAAATTGATTTATAAATATTGAACTATCATTTTCAAAAACATGAATAAATATTTACTATGATTACTTAATTTATCAATAAATATTGACTATAACTTGTAAAGTCCGACATCAACCTCCATCATTGGTCAAGTTTGAGCCAAAATTGTTGCCGATTGGGCCGGTCGATGAATTGGGCCATTAATGACCGACTGGGCTCGTGTTGCATCCCGTTTGTGAGATGAGTAAATGCTACATATAATTGTCGTGGTGATATGAGTAAATCATAGATTTAAAGTTCATTTGAATGGGTTGCATATCACTTTTAGAGCTGGGTATACGAGACAAGGTCCACAGACAGTCCGTCTAACCTGCAGTCCGCACTGGCTGGGGGCCTTGAAAATACTAGCCAATTTAAATGCGGGTCTTTTTGACTTGATCCGTTGTTTAGCAGGGTTGCCCACAGACTAATGTTAATTTGGTTTTTCATTAGTATTAGACCAACTATATTTATTTTTCTTAATGCTTGAATAGTAAATATTTATCATTTCATGAAATTTAATCAAATATTATCACCTCAAAAAATAAAATAAAACAATAAAGATAAATTACTTTTTTCTTCTATTTTTTTTATTTTTTAGACTTTTTTCTCATTTTGTATTTTTTAATATTTTTGGGGAGGTTTTTGATAATTTTGAAAAACTGGCTAAAACTTGTTATAGCAGGTTACATCTCACGTCCCCATGGTGGTGGCGTTTTCACATCTCCATAATAGACGGATCCTTTCTTGTATTGATTGAAATGAATGGCTAATCTTACAAGTCCGAGAACTCTTCTATTTATAGAATGCATATGACTTTAACTGAGGCTGACTGAGTTAGCTACGGTTACAACAAAATTAACTAATAACTGAATGCTAATAGCAGTGTTATTAAACTCGGCTCGGACCGGCCGGTTCGACTGGTCTGACCGGGAACCGGTGGTACAGCCGATTCGAGCTGAGTATTAGATTGGAAATGTCATTGAACCGGTATGAACCTGTTCGAACCGAACGGTTTTACGGTTAAATTGGCGATCCGGCAAGCCAATGAACCAGATCGGCTTTATTAATATTTGTTACTTCCCAAGGTGCGCACACTTCTCAAGACCTAAAGTTGTTGCTGGTTATGCACGTTTTTTGAGACAAAGTTGATGCACTCATTTCCTCCTGATGCGTATGAGATTTGAAAGGAAGTAAATATGAAAAACACACAATGTACAATTGTAGGAGTTGAACAGGGACCTCTAACTTAAAAACTACAATATTACCACTGCACCAGCCATATAAGTTGGTATAATAGTGACAAAAATAATATATATATATATATATATATATATATGTTCATAAATTATATAATTAATAATATAAACCAATTTATACGGTCCAACCAGTGATCCACTGACCCAATACCTCGACCGAGTCGATGACCAGTCTGAGTTTAATAACATTGGCTAATAGAGTCTAACAGAATAATACAAAGAGTTATACTGTGAGGTAAAGCCTACAATGCACACTTGTAAGATTAGGGTGGGTGTTGTGCAGCAGTGCCCACACTAAGCTTGGATCTGAAACTTAAATAATTGTGTGGGAGCTAGAGCTTTTGTGATGATGTCAGCATACCAGTTTGGAGCAGGAACATGAACCACATGTAGCTATTTTTGGAGAACCTTTTCTCGAACAAAGATGTCAAGTTCCATATATTTGGTTTGTGCATGCAAAATCGGATTGTGAGCAAGTGAAACAGTGCTCCTGTTGTCATAGAATACTGTTGGAACTGTGTGCTTGAGTCCAAGCTCGATTAACAATGACTGAATCCAAGATAGTTTTGATGTAGCCAGAGCTAAACTGCAGTACTCGGCTTCTGTGCTAGATCGGACAATGACAAACTGCTTTTTGGACCACTAAGATACCATATTTGGGCCAAAGTATGCACAAGCGCCTGAGGTGGATTTTCTGTCATCAGGGTCCGAGGCCCAGTCAACATCACAGTAAGCATGAAGCGATACTGGACTGGTTGAAAAAACTAGTCTGAGCAGTAAACCCCAAGATATAGTGCCTTTTAAGTATCCCAGAATACATTTTACAGCTTTCCAGTGTGATTCTAAGGGTTGTGACATAAATTGACAAACCCTGTTCACAGAGAAGCTTAGTTAAGGTCTTGTGATAGTTGCAAATTGTAATGCACCTACCACAGATCGATATAATGAGGGATCGGGAAGCAATTCTGAATCTGATTTAGTGGCCTTGCAGCTTGCAACCATGGGAGATGCCATGGGAGTTGCTTCCATCATATTATGCTTGGATAATAAATCTTTGATGTACTTGCTTTGTGTAAGTACCAGTGATCCATTGGGTTGAGCCTTGACCTCAATTGTTCGGAAATAGTCAAGGGTTCCAAGCTTTTTAAGAGAAAAAGCATCATTGAGTCACTTGACGAGCTGTTGTATGAGTGCAGTATTGCTCCCTATGACTATAATGTCATCTACATACACAAGCATATAAATGAGAGAATTATTTTTGGAATAGATAAATAATGATGGGTCACACTTGCTACAGTGAAAGCCCAGTTGAATTAGTGTATTTTTTAGCCTATCAAACTAGGCCCTTGGGGCTTGTTTGAGCCCATAGATTGCTTTGTTTAGCTTGCATACTAGGGTCTTGTCAGTTGCTTCAAAGCCTGCGGCTAAGTCATGTAGTCCTCCTCTTCTAGAAACCCATTTAGGAATGCATTGTTAACATCCAATTGTTGTAAGGCCTAGCCCTTGGAAATAGCCAGAGTGAGGATAATTCAAACAGTTACAGGTTTTATAACTAGGAAAAAAGGTCTCTGCATACTTTGTACCAAACTGTTGATGAAACCCCTTAGCCACCAATCGAGCCTTGTACTTGTTCACTGAGCCATCCGAATTTTCATTAACTCTGAAAACCCACTTGCAGCCTATAGGTATCATTTTTGCTAGTAGAGCAACAAATGTCCATGTATTATTTCTGATGAGAGCATCATATTTAGCTTTCATGGCAGCCTATAGGTATCCTTAACTTTGAAATGAACATTCTTCCATTGGGTGACATGCATTTGTACCCTTTATGTGAAGTGGAATATCCTAAGAACAGACACTCCTGTGACCTGAACTGCAACTTGTTTTTATTCTATGATCTTAGGAATGGAAAACATGCGCACCCAAAATTTTTTCAAAAAATTGTAATCAGGTTGTTTTTGAAAAAGTCTGGTGTAGAGAACTTTAAAATTTAGAGAGGAGGTAGGTAGCCTATTTATGAGATAAATGCTGGTTAAAAAAACATGATCCCAGTATTTATAGGGCAATGATGCTTAAGCAAGTAAGGTTAAGCCTACTTCCACTATGTGTCTATGTTTTCTTTCGACAAGACCATTTTGGACCTTTGGTGATGGGTATAGGGACAAATTAATCTATGTATTATTCCTTCTTGTTTAAGGAAATTTGTGAGGGGCCTAAATTCCCCACCCTAATCAATTTGAAGAGCTTTGAAAGTGACATTAAATTGTTTTTTCAGCCATGAATTTGAACGGTTTGAAAACATTAAATGTTTTAGATTTATGCTTTGAAAGATATATCAATGTAAACCTGTTGTAAGCATCTACAAAAGAAATGTAATAGCTAAAACCATTTATGGAAATGAAAGGGGTTGGATCCCATAGATCACTAAAAATAAGTTCTAAAGGTTGGCTATATACAGAATTTGATGAGTGAGAAGGGAGCCTATTTGCTTTTCCTAAACAACATGAAGCACAAAAATCAAGAGGAGTTTTATTATTTGCTGGAATATTACAAGAAGTGAGTAGAAGTTTTTGTATATCAACACTAGGACGACCTAACCTAGAGTGCCCTATGAAAAAAATTAGAAACACTAACAATAGTATTAACAGAACCAGTATTTACATTATAATGACATTTTGAACTAATAGAAGAAAAACTTGAAGCTGCAGTGCAGTCTTGCAACATAGTAGGGAATTGGTAGAGGCCATCTTTACCAACACTTCCTTTGAGGAGGACCTCATTGGAGCCTTGAGATTTTACCAAACAAAAGTTAGGATGGAATTCAAAAAACACAGAGTTAACTTTGGCAAATTGACTTACACTAAGGAGATTTTTAGTTGTGGAAGGGACATGTAACAAATTATGAAGAACAAGTTTGAAATCATGATTAAAAGGAGATGAAAAAGTAGTGGAACCAATGGCGTTTATCTTCAGACCTTGGCCATTCCCGATTATGATTTGATTAGGTCCTTCATCAGGCACACGTTGCTCAATATTCTGAACATTGGAGGTCACATGATGAGACGCTCCTGAATCTGGATATCAAGTAGGTGATGCAGCAGCTTGATCAATAGTAGCTAGATGAGCTTAAGGTGTTGAAAAACCAGGTGGTGTAGGTAGGACAGGTTGCCTTTGTTGGTATTGATTTGGAGACCGTGTCTAAGAACCATGTGAAGAATGCTGATACTGTGGTGGAGGTTGCTAGAACTGTGGTGGAGGCTGCAAATATTGTGGTGGAGGTTGATGATATTGTGGTCGAGCTGCTAAATAGTTCCAAGGAGGTTGAAACTGTGCTGCAGATGGCATCCATGAAGGCATTGGTGGAGGTGTTGAATTTTGATTTTAAACCTGATAGTTATTATGATAATAACTAGGAGCAGAATAAGGAACTAAAGTAATTGGAGACATGTAGTAAGAATTTGGAGGTGGCATTTAGACATGTTTGAATTTGTGATAATAGATAAAGGCATCATGCTTGAACTTGTGCCAAACTTGACATTAAATGTTGCTTCTGCCACAGCCTCTAGATTGACCTCCAGATCATCCTCCTTGATCATTCACAAATTGACCATTATTTTGATACTGTTGATCATTTTGTTGATAGTTAGGGTTTTCATGTTGAGCTACATTAGCTTGAGGAGGTGGTAGAGCCTGAGAACTGGCATTAGAATTAGAGGAAGAGACTGCTATGTTAGCAACCACCATTGCTTTCTTTATGAATTTCTTAAGTTTGGCTTCATGCGCTAATAGCAGAGTGGCAACTTCATCAACCGAAAAAGGATCAAATTTGCTACTGATTAAGTAGTAGAGGACTCATACTCTTCTGGCAATCCTTCGAGTATCACATCGAGTTGTTCCTTTTTGGAAACATTGTCACCTACATCAGTTAAGGCATCCTCTAGAGCTTGGATGGGAAGGAGATATTCAGATAGAGTGCGACTTTTCAGCGTTGTGCTTTGGAGTTCAGTGTGAAGCTGTCTTGCCTTCACAATTGTGTGAGAGTGAAAGTGATTTTGAATTTTGTCCCATAGTTGCCACGAATTTGTGCAACCTATCACATGAGGAAGCATAGGAGCTGAAATTGTAAATTGAAGCTGTGGGAGTAGGAGTTGATCCTGTTGCTCCCAGGAGAGACACGATTCTGAAATCTTTCCACATTCTAGATTTGCAACCGAGAGGAACTTAGGTGGAATTTGTGGATTTACTAAGTAATGGTGCAATCGATGACCTTTTATGACTGGCTTGACTTAATGCTGCCATAATAGAAAGTTCAGCGCATCAAGTTTTATAGTGATCACATGTGAAAATGCAGTCGTTGCTGTAGATGAAGGTGCAGATGACGAAAAACCAGGGTGCGCATTCAGCGACGGAGCAGCAATCAGTGAGCTCTGGTGAAGCGACAATGGCTATGGCAGTGGATGAGGAAAGAAAGGTGAGGGAGGAGTCACCATGACTCAGATCGAACTCAAGAACAGATTCAAGAACAAGCTTATAATGGAACCAGATCGGAACCAGGCTCTTTGATACCATTTTAGGATTTCTCAGAATTCAGCATTTAGAGAGAAAGAGAGAAATGTAAACTGGAATATTTCTTGTATTGATTGAAATGAATGACTTATCTTACAAATCTGAGAACTCTCCTATTTATAGAGTACATGTGATTCTAAGCTAACTGAGGCTGACTCCGTTAGTTATAGTTACAACAGAGTTAACTAATACCCGAATGCTAACAAAATCTAACAGAATAATACAGAGAGTTATACAGTGAGGTAAAGACTACAGTAAGCTAGGCGAGTAACAGT
The DNA here is from genome assembly GCA_030159175.1 of Glycyrrhiza uralensis. Lineage (NCBI taxonomy): Eukaryota > Viridiplantae > Streptophyta > Magnoliopsida > Fabales > Fabaceae > Glycyrrhiza > Glycyrrhiza uralensis. The sequence continues at coordinate 4,408,076 of BRZY01000007.1, forward strand.
ACTCTTCTATACTCCGATATACTCTAACACTCCCCCCACAAGCTCAGGGAGGAAGGTAGCTGCTAAACAACCTGAGCTTGTTTCTAAGAGTAACAAATATGAGCTTGGACAGAGGCATGTTAAGTATGTTAGCACTTTGCTCATGAGTTGGGACATGTGATACTACCAGAGAATTAGCAAGCACCTTTTCTCTAACAAAGAAAATATATAATTTCATGTCCATGGTTTTGGAATGCTTATTGCCATTGTGCTTTGATTATCACAATAGATGGTAGGCACAAAACAAACGACCTACAACTCTTGCAAGAGGGTAACCAATAGAATCTCCTGTATTATGTTTTTACACTAGACTTGGCTACCAGAGTTTGCTTCTTAGAACACAAAGATATTAGATTAGCTCCGAGAAACAAACAAGCACCAGAAGTTGATCTTCTATCTTCAATATCAGATGCCTAATCAGCATCACAGTAGGCATGTAAATTGTATGGTTGGTGTCTTGCATAGGGTTGTAAGACTAATCCATAATCAACTGCCCCTTTCAAGTATCCAAGTGTCTTTTTAATTGATTGCCAATGTGATAATAAAGGTTGTCCCATAAACGGACAAACCCTGTTGACACTATAGCTAATCTCATGTCTGGTCACTGTAATGTACTGCATTGCACCAATAGTAGATCTGTAATGACTAGGATCTTCCATGTAATCTGACCCACGTTTTGGCAATTTAAGAGCACCAAGTGGGTAGAGATACCTTCTGTCTCTGCCATACCTGTTTTTTGCAATAGGACTTGAATATATTTTCCTTGAGACAACAAGAGAGAGCCATTGGGTAGGTGCTTGACCTCAATACCAAAAAAGTAGTCGAGATTTCCCAATTGTTTTAGGGCTAAATTTGAGTTGAGTATGGAGATAAGCCGAGAAGAAGTCCCTATGATAACGATGTCATCGACATATATGAGAACATAAAGACAACTACTGAATATAAAGACAACTACTGTTTGACTTAAGCACCAAAAGAGAAGAATCACATCTACTTTGCACAAAACCAAACCTAATGAGAGTCCTGGTTAAGCGCTCATACCATGCCCTTGGAGCCTGTTTTAACCCATATATGGCTTTTTGTAACTTGCAAATAATGCAAGATTGGAACTCTCAAACTCGGGAGGTTGAGACATATAAACATCTTCTGCCAAATAGCCATTAAGGAAAACATTGTTGACATCAATCTGTTTTTTTGTTGTTGTCAAAGACATCAATCTGTTCAAGGTGCTAGTTATTGGATAGGGCTAGTGTCAAGATTATGTGGACAATAACATGTTTAATAATAGGGGAAAATGTTTCATAAATGTCACGCCTAGGTTTCGGGTGAAAACCTTTGGCACCGAGTCTTGCCTTATACTTATTTATTGTTCTATCTGAGTTTTACTTAATCTTAAAAAGTACTGTACGCAAAGAAATAAGCAGTATACTTTAATTTATTTTAATATAATTAAATTTTTTATGCATATTTCTTCTATATTTTTAAATTTCAATATGATTAACATATAAGTTAAACCCATATTACCAATTATGAAATAATAAAGGACAAAACAAACCTTTTGGGCAAACTTCTAAAACCGACAAAAGTAATATTCAAAACTATTTAAGTGTAAATTTTAACATGACAAAAAGACAACATGTAATTTACACATTTTTAGAAAAGGAGTGTATAATGTACCCAAATTCAAAATTATAAAACATTATTTTTTTGTTTCAAAATAATTTTATTTAAAATTTATACAAAAAATAAATAATTTTATTTTTTAGAGATAAAGGTATACTTAAATTAAATTCACTTAAATTGCAATCTAAATCATTTATATTATCCCATTTTTATTTAACAAATATTTAAAAGTGAGAATAAAATTAAAAAATAATATCCTAATTTTTAAGATACAAATAATACAAAATAAATTAAAATATTATATTAAGTAAAATTTATTAAAAATTATAAAAACGTATCTTTATGTCCTTTCGTATTTATCACTCAATTTAACATTAGTTTAATTTCTATGCACTAACAGAATAAAATTTGTTTACACATATATCCGATCATATTTCACTTTAATGCTATCTTGTAAGAATACTTTATAAAATATTTGCACAAAATCTATATGATGAGATTTGAGTGGATGTTCGTGTAAAAAACATTTACACTGTCAATATATACTAATTAAATTCATTTAACATATAATTTTACCAAACACTTAAACACGCTAGGTAAACACGGTACCGTACATACCCCTTATGAAATTCAAACATGCTTACAAGTGAAGTAACATTGTTAGTTTCATTTACATATTATTTAGACTTATCTTAAGACAAATACTTGTACAGATATTTAGGAGAACTTATAGAGATAACTTATGACATGTCCATCGACTATTTTAAGCTTATCCATAATCACTTATATGATAAACACTTAATAAGTGTTTAATTAAGCTATTTGCCCAAACGCACTCCAAATAATAGCCATCATTATTCATAGAACATCCAGAAACCATTTACAGCTAAACCAATTAGGTATTTACCGCTATGTCTCAATTATATCAGAAACCAGTGAGTGTTACTTAGCACATAACGTTGTTAGTGCTTTGCTTTCAAAATTGCTTGCATATTGATTAAGTGCCAAAGCAATTAAGTTAAATAAGCACATAGATGAAATAACTTCAAAAGACGCAGCAAATCACTTGGAAATGCTTTATCCCAGAGGAACCAATGTCAAAGCAGATGGTAGTCCCCGTAGGGTAACATATGTACATAGAGTTTTACCAAGAGAAGCCTCATCCACAACGGTTAATATAATGTAATGCTACCTCAGTCAAGTTCCCCTTTCCTATTCATCAGGTCATGGTAGTATAGCAGTACGCACATAGGTTGACCAAGAATACAAAATATGAACCAAAAAATCATATTTCCAACCTGTCAATGAAGAAAATTGCGATTAAAACCGATAAATCAACTTGAAGATAATGATTTTATAATAGACAAAAATACTTAAATAGGACACTTTAGAGACATACCATTGAGTTTTTGTATTTATTTTGCAAGTAATTGGTGATCAAGACCAAAGGAACCTAGAAAGAGGGTAAAGGCATTCATCATTGTCATGTCAACTGAATCTAAAATATAGAAGATATCATAATTATCAACTACAACTGAGATGGCACATAATTTGTGTAGAGAACATTTTCTTTCGCTTGGTTGTAGAAGAATAGGAACTATCATTTCAGAATTTTCGTTTCCTCTTGGGGTGGAAGTTCATTGTTTTGGAGGTTCGGTATCCACAAAAATTGTATATTTTTGTATTAAAATTATTAATTGGAGCTCAATAATAGCCAACTTCAATGGACAAACGGAAGGAGAATATGGAGAAAAGCCTTTACCTGAAACATAATTCCAATAAAAGCCCACAACTTGAACATGTGGCAAGGAACGGCAATGCATAACTGCACTCAGATGAAAGAGAAATTATGAGCAAAATTGCAAAAGGAGGAATAAATGAAAGACTTCATTGAAAACATAATTACAACATGAGTACAGTAAGGCTAAGCATACACATTCAATGCAATAAAACTAACCCACACATCTCTCTATATATCTAAACCAATGTTTTAGAATGGGATGGGATAACTTTCCCTCCCTTTAAACTTGAACAAACAAACAAAATCAAAAGGGAGACACAATAGACGGGGAGATAGAAAGAGAGATGAATCACACACCTCATGGAACACTGCAGACACCAGGAAAGCAATCAAAGCAGCAGCACCCTGTATGGATGAAAATCACAATTAGAAACACAGAGAACTAGGAAAAGCAAGAGATCTATTTTTAATAAAAGAGAATCCAATACAAATATCAGTCAATGAAAAACAATTATGTTAAGGACAAATAGCTTAGAGCAAAGAGTGAAAGACCCAAAAAACAAAGGGCAACAAGGTTATAGAACACAATAGGAATAAAGGGCTCCACTTTCTTGTTTAATCATGTCAAACTACATTACATATACCAAAGTCATCTGAAGTGACAAATAGAAAATGCCAAGTTTGAATATTGTCTCTCAGTTGAAAACTTTCCACAGAAAACCAGGTCTTCAAAATGGGATGGACAATTCAGCAGAAGTAAAAGCAAATGAACAAGAAAAGATGAAATGGGGGTTTCTGATTTTAGAAAAATCACATGTTAAGCAAACATAATTTTCCAGAAATTTATACATTCTCTTGATTAGTTTAAGCAATGGAAAACAGTAACTTGCTGGATGTGAAAAAAATATTTTCCTAACAAGTTCATTCTTACTCCAAATGTGTCAACACATACAAGTAATGCATGGAAAGATAATTTTTTTATTTTTACTTATTATATAGCATTATTACATAATTATACTAACTATACTCTAAAGACAGAAACTACTCTAAAGACAAACTTTTCATTTGTGTCTACTCTAAAATTTGCTTAGAAAGTATAGTTGAGGGTCCACTCAGCAAGATAGGAGGATGCTTGATTACCTTGGGTATACCACTCCTTAAGCATGGAAAATATATGTGGCGTACCATCCATTTGTGCACAGGCTGCAATGTGAAAGAATCCACTCAGTTGAATAGTAATGGAATAGAACTACACATGAAGTTTTTAAAAATTGTTGATATGTTCTGAAATATGGTTTCATAATCATATCTTCAGTAAATGATGGAAAGGTAAGCCAGAAAGAAATAGATGGAAAAAAAAACTGCAGATCATCCTTCTTCCTAATTCCTTGTTTTTGTTAAAATAGCCTTGGATACCGAAGTTATACTTTGGTGTCATATTTATTCAGGTGGCGAATCAATATCAAATGTATGTGTTTACAAGAACTTCATCCAAAAACTAGACCAGCATATCATTTTGTAGAGGCAAGTCTGAAAGGGAAACATACCATATTCCACATCCTCCAATACTGATGACGGCCACAGCATAAATGCATTCAACAAAAACGAGTCACAAGTTTTCTTCATGAAAGTATTGTAACTAAAACCTAAGAACATGCCAGGTTAAAGAGCCTACCTCTTCAACAGTTTTGGCATTCCACCAATCTTTGTAGAACTCACGATCACCAAATCGGAGAAGCTCTGCAAGTATATTTAACCTACATTCCAATAGTGGCTCTAAGGATAAACTATCATACATATAACTTTTTAAAAAATATATATCAAAGCGATGCTTTACTTTTAATATCAATAAATAAAACACTGATCAAAACTTAATAGATAAGCACTTGTGCATGCAAAGACAGGTCTAAACTATTTCATAAAAGAATAATTTTATAAATGAGAAGAAAAAAGAGTAAGAGAAGAATAAAGTAAAACTCATCAATAAAGTAAAACTCTCCAATTCATTTGTCTCAGAATATCTGTCAGTGGATCTGAGAATATTGTAGAATATCCCTTTTTATCTTTAGACTATATTGTGGAATCAATTAGCTAGAGTCAGTTTGAATAATTTTTTCTATAAGCACTTATAATATGAAGTTTTTAACCAATAGCTACTTCTCATATAAGTTGAAATCAGCTTTTACACATCAATTTTTTCAAAAGCTCTCTTTTAACTTCTCCATAAGTACTTATCTATTGAACAATAACTATTTAACAACTTTTTCTCTTTTCCATATATAAGAAAAATAAGAATGCAAAAGGAAGGTAACTTCTCCGTAAGTTAGAACCTAGGCTTCTGAATCCAATAGGACCTTATATAATTGAGGAATCAATCTTAGGCATTGTTTCCTAATTTTATTATGTTTCATTACTTAGTAATTTAGTAATTACTACTACTTAGGGTTATCACTCTTATTATATTAGTGGGCTTGGGCTTGTACTAGTAGTCTACACTCTACACACTAGTACTTGAACTAGTCACTAGAATAAAGAGAACTATTTGATTAGTATTTTGTAACACATCATTTCACAGCTTATCAATATAAGCTTCATATGTATAGTATTCCTTTACTCCCTCTTCCTATTTCTCAATTTAAACCTTATAATTTCAGTGGCATGGTATCAGCATGATACCATCCTCCATGACCTTTTTCTGGCACTATTCAATTGCCAATTTCCATAAATTTAGGAACTTAACTATGATGATGTCTTCCTCTTATGATTCTTTTCTATCTATTGGTCATGCACCAATTGAATTTCAGCAATCACAAATCTATTTTTACCTTCTAACGACTGAAGCCCTGCCATGAGTTTTTTCTCGGTGACCATAATTAGTCTGTGAAAGCATGTACAACCTTCTTTCTATCAGTTTATGGGCATTCTCGTTATAGTTCGCCTCTACTTGATGTGTTTGCTACTGTTTGATTTCTGTTCCTGCATATGATGGCCATTTGGCCCTAGTTGGGTTTGTTTTGCCTTTATTTGATGGGCTATTCATGTTTGGGTTCCCCTTTTATCTCGTTCTTTGCCACTCTTTGGCTTTGTTCAACCTATTTGACTTTGTTTGTCATTGCATAAGAGCATTGTTGACATTCATTGTCACGTTTACTAAAATATTTATCTTTTCTCTCTTCCCCTATCCCCTATATGGTAATACTATAGGTTTTCCAATGCTAGCTTGGCACTGAGAGGGAGTGTGAAAATGATGGAGATGCAATCTTTAACCATAGATGAATCATTCTTATGGTGACAAATCTTCACATTAAAGTGCACTTGTTTCAGGGTATATCATTATATTCCCAGGAGTGATATAAATGGGAATACTATTTCCAGGAAGGTTATTCCCAGATAAAATATAAAATGTTTGGTCAGCATTTAATATTTTCAAAAATATTTTCAATATTTATTTAGTTTAAAAAATTCAAAAATGGAAGAAAGAATGTGGTAGAATGACAGGGTGGAAAGTTATGGTTATGTGAGTATTCAAATAACTCCCATTCCCATGGAAAAGTAAGATAGCACCCCTAACCTCATCATGGGAATGAAAGGCAAAGAAAACATGGTCGGTTTGCTTTTTTGAGAATCAAAATACCCAATAATATTTTTTCAAAAGGTTGTACCAACTACCAAGCATGAGAATTTATATTCCCAAGTTCACTTTCTCGGGAATAATTCTACATACTTGAAACAAACACTCTCAATGATACTTCTGGTGGAGACATCTTTTAACGTCCTTAGTTTCAATTTCAAGGTTTTTGATCTCCAAATTATGAAGTTTCCAAATGTTGTTCTTGATTAGTTTGGAGAAGTTTGGGCCTTGCCCTGCATGATAGCTTGCCAGGGCTTTTCTGCTTTGCATTTCTCCAGCAATGTTTCTTCCCCAGCCAAGCAACTTTCCAACTAGCTCTTTTGCCAACACATCATCCCTGCCGTCTTTGCTAAATTATTTTGAAGCAGTGCTCACCTTGCATATTGCCTCTTCCCAACATCTCCAAACATCGTTGAGTTGTATATTCAGCTATGGCTTATGGAGCCCACACTATTTTACAATTATTTTCTATTAGTGTGCTTATTTATAACAAACTTAAAGCTTAATAAGTTTTAACTTGAGGGAGTGTTAGAACATATAAAAAATATCTTCCATGCATCTTAGAATATTTTGAAATATCTTTAGTATAACTTCAAAGAAATTTGAAATATATTGTGGAATCAATTAGTTATCTAATTGAGTAAGCAATCTTAGGCATTGTTTCCTTATTTTATTATGTTCCCTTATTTGTTTACCTTATTTAATTTAATTAGGTTCAGTAGTCTTATTATATCGGTTGGTTTGGGCTCGTACAGTGAGTTGTACTAGTAGTACTACACTAGGACATGACCTGATTTAGTATAGAACCATTGGGTTGGTAATTCATAACGCATCACTTTACACTATATAAATACAATGTTCTCATATTGAGTACTCATTTTTTCTCTTTTCCTCTTTCTCTACTTAAACCTTATACTTTCAGCACTTTGAATATCTGTCAGATACTAACTTAGGCAATGCAGTAAAGAGAGCTATAGAACTAAGTTTACATATTAAGAAGCATGTAACTCAGAAAACAATCCTTTAAATCAGCTAGATCCTACCCATCAAAGCTGCATTTACACTTTCGGTGTAAAAGGTGTATATCATGTTGAGGATGGTTTGAAAGATCAAGCAATAAAAAACAAACACATATTAGAACATTGCCAAGGAAGAAGCATGTTTTGGCACCTATTGCTAGTGCTGACATGCTACGATATTCAAGGCAACAAACACAAAAGACTAGAACTACGATTCTTCAATTTATGGTGAGTGAAGGCAATTTTGTGCTAATATGTTGTTAAAAGAAAAATATATATACATATGTTGAGCCAAAGCAAAGAGGAAATACACACCAAAGGTGGAAGAAGCAGTAGAACATGCAGAGCCACACGTATACATTTGGAACAGAAAGCTTCAGAACTCTTTCAATGGCATATAGAAGGTTTCCCTTCAAAGGATGTTGTGAATTTTGGACAATAGGATTCATATACTGCAAAAATATATGAATAAAACAATGTCATAACTCAGAATATCTGCAGAATCAGTGAATAGAAAATTATAGGGGGAAAAAGGATTGAAATGACCATTAAATTTATTAATAGCTACTTCTTACTTGTTCTATTATAAATCCCATAACTCCTGTAAATATTATCAACTTGACAAGTTGACGGAACACCCAACCCTTTCGAACCGAAGGCGTGCGAGGATAGCTTGGCTATAACAGTAATCCATCACATATGAAACAAAAGTGTAAAATACACATGAGTAAAATCAATATCATAATTTTCTCTCAGAACAAATTTATCACAAATCACTTGTTTTTATGTTACAGGATTTTAGTCTTTCAAGTATAGGGGGAGGAAAAAGAATATTCAGAATAGTAAAATTATACGGATATTGATGTGAATATGTTACAAAAAGATAAAACACTAATCCTTATTTACATTTATACTAGAACATTAATAAATAAATGAATCATGAAAATATGGAAATATGAAAACCGATTCTTCTAAGATTCTAAAAATATTTTTATGATAGAATAATGATGTGGTGAGATTTTTTTCGATATTCTAGCATTCCACCTCAAGTGAAAGCTTACTAGGATTTAAGCTTGTTACAAATTAAACCTTTAAAAGAATATATATATATATATATATATATATATATATATATATATATATATGGAGTTCACATAACATGATTGGAAAATCAACTCAGACTAAGTCGTGGCATAACCGTATCTGAGACAAGAGCCGAAGCTTAGATCCAATATGGGACAAGATCTAGAATTAGACCACATCTGGGATAAGGGTTGGAGCCAGACCACATCTAGGACTGGAGCTCAAGCCAAACTGTATCTGCAATAAGCTGGGGCCAGACCACATTTGGAACAATAGGTTAAAGTCAGACTGCAACTGGGATAAAAGCTGGGGCAAACTACATATGCGATAGCAGGGTCCAAACTACACCTGGGATAGCTGGGATAGAATGCATCTAAGTTCAGGGACAGAAGCTAACAGGGGTTATAAAAGCTATGCAGACAGCCAAAGGGAAGACAGAACATGACAGTGGCACAAATTGATTTAAGGGGAGACAAGTTGTGAAAGCAGCAAGTAGAAAATCCCACTGACAAACTGACAAGGAGAGAACTTGAGAGAGAAAGGGTGGCCCGGAATTCGAATGATATGTTACAAAAGATAAAACACCAACCCCTATTTACATTTATACTAGACTCTTAATCCTATTTAAACAAGGAAACAAATCATGAAAATAAGGAATATGGAATGCGATTCTAGGTGATAATCTAAGATATTCTAACATGAGTTATGACAGAATAAGGATGTGTCCAGCAGAAAATACTCACTAAAAGAAAGTTTGACAAAAATTTTGCAACTTAGTCCTACCATAATGAGCATAATACAATTTTCTTCCTGCCCTCCCCCATGGTTAAGTGATTAATATCATAAAGAGTCTAATTTAGAACGGCAAACACCACACTAAAAGTAACAGAAGCTGACAAAGCTAATCCTGTATTCTTGAGAACTGCTGCAAATGTACACTAAATTTATATTTTCATACCAGCAAGTGATTTAATATTAGCACTTATGTACATAAAATGAGAGATAACGACCAGGATAAAAGGAAACCAATTCAGCATGCCCTGTTTTACCCCCTTCAAAATTTGTGGTTAGATGAAGATGAAACTATTGTGTTACAATGGGGAGGTATGATGAGAATTTAGTAAAAAAAAGAAGGTACAAGTGGAACAGGTGAGTGAACTATTTCAGATATCATTTAAAGAAATGTTGCTTGGTGATAATTATTGCATCCTAAAAGAATGAAGTCTAATGGGAAACATCTGGAAATGAAAAGGAAAGATAAGATTAGAATTTATGAAATTTTCCAAACGATATAGCATCTATCAAAGGCAATAAATAAATTGTCATTTGGACAAATCCCACTAATCGAGCAATCAAAGAGCAATATTAGTTGGATGATAATTTAATTCCTAGCTGTGTAATTATAGGTTTGTGACAGATTCAGACTGGACCTCTAACTAAACCTCAAACACATTCCACAAAGATATAGCTGTACATAAGTCCATAAAACAGTGCCTTTTATGTGCTTCAATCAGAAAAAATTTCATGCAATTTGCACATGTCCGTAAAAGAGGTGAATCCAAACTGAGGCAACAATGACCAAATAATTTTGCGAACTAAAAGTACATAAATCAATACTTCAATACTTGAGTTAAAAAAATTCAGCTACCTGGTAGCATAATGTAGGAGCAACCATGAAGTATGCCAAACTCTTGAAGCTCACAGTGTATGGGTACTCCATATTCGAAGTATTGGGCAATTTTTCTCCCTATAACACAGGGAGCATGATTGAATAAGGGGAAAGGCAGAACTTTTATCAGTCATTAATCTGAACAGATTATAGTATAATACTATAATATCACCATGCAGCAAGAACAAAGGATTGGGGGGAGGGAGGGGCAGAATGGATTTTATTCTAATAATTAAGAAACAAAACAGTATATTTCTATGTAATTAAGTTTTAGAACACAGGAGCTTTTTTCTCTTTAGGAGAAGCTAATTTTGTGTTTGTGATCCTGTGTTAAAAGCTTACTAAACATGTGTTGGCAATTTTTCCCTATTAAGTTTGTCACTTGTTTAGGAATGAATGCATGCATGACTTCCTATGCTCTAAACTAATATGTGGATTCCACAGACTACAGTGTGGTCATGCAGGATTTTCCTGTTCAAAAACTAACCATCACATAAAATGTATAGCATATCCTCTTCTTTAAATATATTTTTCAAAAGTACTAACCACTACCTTTGCTACCTTTTCATTTGAAACAGTAAGCGCTCTCATATCATAGTTCGTATGTGCATATGACACCAATTTTAACCACACAATGCAAGTAAATAGCATCAACGTGACACCTGATAAAAAGGCAGAATCACACCTGCACAGAAAAGCAACGGATCCATAAGATATCTTTGCTATACCAAAATCCATGAAATGACCAAGCACCCATGACTATAGTTATCATATCCATCAAGTATACATTTTGCTGTATCCATCACAAGGCAATTCACTGTTTAAAAAAGAATGCCACAGATGTATCACCTTTTCTGCTCATGAAGCATAGGGATTTACTGTGATCTTATAGTCAGTTAAGGGCTTGTAAATGTCACATGGATGTAATTCAAATTCCTTTGTCACATCAGTTATAAGTATGAAGAAGAAACAAAATTGTTTTGTTTCCAATCTGATAAACCCTGTCAACGGGTAGGCACCTCATAATACCCCAAGTCCCTATCATAGCACCGCCACTCCAGCGGTTGCACTCTACGAAGCTTCACTCTGCCTTTCCGGTCACCCAAGCTCATGGGGAACCCTCCCTTAAAAGCTATTTGTCAAGGGGGAAGAACCAAGTCACTTAAGTATTCCACCGAGCATCCAATACTACTTGAAGTGGGACTTAGGCACCCCATAATACCCAAGTCCCTATCATAATCTTTCGTTTCCTTGGCATTACCTTCTCTGTTTCTAATGATAATAATTTGCAAGATAATTTAAGTTCAACATTGTATGAACCAAACATTAATATGAGGCTCACCAAAGGGCTTTATATCTCTTCTCATATGATGCAAAAATAATGTTTTAAAATTCCCTCCTAGAGCATGATATAATTTCATGATTATAACACCTTTATCAACGGAAGCTCATATTACGTTAGCAAATCCTTCCAAAGTTGATATTTAAAATGAGTGTAATCATAAATGTCTGAAAAAGTCAAAACTGAAGCCCAGAATTTTGAAGTCTATACTGACCTGAGGATTACTAAAACTGGATACAAAAATTCAACAGTCGTAATTATCAGATGAAGTAAAACAACAACCTGCAATGTTCAAGTCAACATTCCAGGCATGTTAAATATAAAAAATTATGTGATTAAAAATATCACACCATATTGCAAGAACATTTTTTTCCCTATGAAATGAAATATAATAAAGCTTACTTGGGCATATTACTTACTGGTTCAGAGATACACTTCTGTTGTGCCATCTTTTCCACTGCAAAGGCAGCTAGTGGAAATATTCCAAGACTAAGACTGTGAAAGAAGCATAAATATTGTTACAGAATGTCAAATGACAATCCTATGAAATGATACTTAAAACACAGTCTATTCTTAAGGGGATTCATCAAAAACTCATTACCAACACATGAAGAGGGGCCAATCTCTCAACGATTTTGAACTAAACCAAAAGCCAGATTTAATCAACCAACCATACTGCAAAACATAAAATACAACAAACAAAATTTAAAAGAAAAGAATGAACTGTCAGAATGAGGCCATAAAGATCAAACTGCTTACACAGATAAAGGCATATTTACATGTTAGAAATTTAAATCTTGCAGGATAGGCATTAAGAATAAAAGGTAGAGGCAAACCTTCATTAGATTCTCAATGATAAGCCTGCTGTTCACAGCAACAAGCACTACAACACAGAGATTGAACAGTCCTGCGTGACTCTGTAATTCATTGATTAATAATTATTAGTAAAAGAAAACAATTACAGATGATGCCAAAAAACCTAAGCAATCGCCTATAAGACAAAAGTAGTTAGGAAAAACTCGAATGTGCCATTTCATTTAACAGAAGTACATCTGCACAAAAAACTATCTCCTTGATTTTTGTTATTCAATCACCTCATAAACTTTTACCCACCCATGTTGCTATTTTCGTACGAAATAATTGGTAGGAAGTAGCAGTGCTGTTCATTTTATTAAACACATAAAATTGATCAAGTAATCAAACTGTACATTGTACAAATAAAAATAAACAACTACCATGCAACCAAGAATAATCACAGACCAGTACTATATGAACCTTAGTCTATTGGAGCAGAAATATATATGAAAAAAAAAATTAAATTCATAAATATTCATATGACATACCGGTACCACCATTGAATTGAATGTAAATACAGTCAGACAGATATTACAATTGCCTTCTATCTTGTTTTATATTTTAAAAATAGCGTATAATTTTCTCAACTACAAAACCTTATCAACTTAATGACATATACTAAAATTTATTATTATTTTTACAAAATCTTGAAAAACTGTTTATGTCGCCAACGAAATGCAATGATGAGTTACATTTTCAATTCATTTTGTTTTTCACGTCGATTCAGTGGATTTAGGAGCCACGAAACTAGCCATGCAGAACTTAATTATCATCAACCAGCATGAGAGAGAGAGAGATTAACTAACTAACTAACCTGTCTGAAAATGTTGTCAGAGCTAAGAGGACTCTCCTTGATTCTCCGGTGAGCAGGAACCGAAGGACGGTAAGCGAATTTGAAATCGGCGACCGGTTCTCGATCACCGTCGACGTCGTTCACGGCCGCATTGTCGTTATTCGTCGCTGCATGATCCGGTTTGTGATCTATATTATCCTCCTCCTCGTTTCCCTTGCCGTTCAAGGAGTCGTCGGAGCCTGAATCTCTGACCGCGTCTGCGGCGGCGCTCGCGCCGTCGAACAGCCCGCTTGGCCGTCGTCGCAGTCGGAGATCTGAGTCGGTTTGGACGGTGGCCACCGCGGCGGTGCCCACACTTTCAGGCACATCGGAAATAGCCATCACGCGAATAGTGACGGTGCGAATATATGATTTATTCTTTTTCTTATTTTTTATTCTTCAAAACTAAAATACTGCAAGTGAATGAGTCTTATATATACAGAGAGAGAGAACAAAAGAGAGAGGGAAAACGAATCAGAATCAATTCAAGAAAATAAAATAAAGATTCGAAACGAGGTCGTGTGACAGAATAGCGAAATTTCGCGAAGTGGTAAAAGAAATGTCGTCAGGGAGATTAAGCATTATATTTTTTGAATTTAATTTCGCACCATAAACATAAACATCACATGTATCTAATCATATTTTATTGTATAGATATTTGTAGATATATTTTAAAAAATGATATTATGAAATAGTATTATAAGGAGATATAATTAAATATTTATGTAAACAAAATTACATTGTCGGTACATAACAGTTAAACTCATATTTTTCATACTTATGAGATTAAGATTTAATTATTATACATTGACAATATAATAAAATTTATACGAACATTCAATGATATCTAATTATGAAAATATTTGCCCAAATATTGTATGAAGTGACATTACAAGTTGACATTATAGTAAGATATAATTAGACATATGTATAAAGTAATTAAACTCGACAAGATTAAGCACTATTTTAATTTTGGGCATATGGTAGATTTGATGATCAAGAAGAATAATGGTCAAGTAGCTAAGCATATATAAACTTTGGAATATTGATTTGGCTTCTTTTTTTTTTCGTGTGTTGTTATGGGGTGTGTGATTGTTGGTTTGTGATGGGAGTATTTTAAGAAGATAGAGAAGTGGTGAATGCGTTGAAGTAGAGCAGTTTTGGAGGGATGCTCCATCCGAGTGAAGGAGAATACGCGGGAGGCACCGCTTTCCGTTGACACGTAACGTAACTGCGACGTTTGCACTTGCAATGAATGTTTCTCTAAATTGCTATGTCATGGGCACAGACACGGGCACGGCTTCTTCAAACCTTATTACCTCTGTCTCTGACTTCCTCTTTCAAGCTGGTGGTTGAATTTTTGTCCTTTTCTTTTTCTTGGGTAGGGATGACAATGGGTAGAATCTAATAGGGTCTCTCTAGGGTATTATAGTATCGTCTTCATATCTATAATTTAAAAAACACCGGGATCTAGACCCATATTTGTGTAGGTAGCAATTTTGATCTCATACCCATTGGGTACTTATACTCGTGCCCATTATCTATAATTTAATTATAAAAATTTAAAAATTAATTTCTCAAATACGACACACTATTATGTCTCAAGAATTCATGAAAGACGCAGGAACTAGGCAGAGTGGTGTCGGTGAAAGAGGGTTGTCATCGTTGATCAAGAAAGTGAGACAATAATAGCACCGATGAAGGAGGCTCGTTGTTGCCGATCAATGATAGTGAAAGGCACGATAGAGCAAGTTTGTCGTTGCCCACAATAACAATAAAAGGCATGACGAAGAAAAGCAAAGAGTCAAAAAAATGTATCACATGGTAAAAAAAACACAAAAAGTGTCTCATGGCTATAGTTAGGGCCGACCACGGGTCGGGTTGTGGGTGAAAATGGAATTGAACCAAAGGAAGTGTCACAGGTTGGGTCGGATCCAATCATTTTTTGGTGAGCAACCCGACTCGACCCAACCCCCGATTATGAGCGAGTCAAGTCGGGTCAAATACCCGGGTCGGTCACAGAAAACAGAGATCTACAGAACAGAACCCCCACTCGCAACGCACATGACCAAAAAAAAAAGAACCTCACCACAAGGAAAAGGGACAGGGAGAACTAGAGAAGACAAAAAAGCAGAACCAGAGTTTCAAATCAAGCAAAAAAAAGGAAAAAGAAAGCCAATCGGAAGCCGCAATGGACGCCTTCTCCGTCTAGTTGTCCAAGAGAACCAGAGAACCATGGATCTGTCTTCGTCCAAGTGCCATGGAGGAATTGTCTTTGTCCAAGTGCATGGAGGATCTGTCTTCATCCAACCTAATCGCTAACTGTGAACATGAACGTGGTGGGGGACGACGGTAAGGATGACCGCGGCGGGGGACGACACTCTCTGTAAGGCTGATGAAAGCCAACGATAGTGGCATACGACAGTGGAGTCTGTGCTGCAACACTGTGAGACGATTGATGGCGGTGGTGGTTGGTGGACGGCGGATCTGTGCTTGGCGAACAGCGAATGTGGAAACTAGAAGACAGAGAAATGGCAGATCTGTGCTTGGTGGCAATAGATCTAGGTTAACGACAATGGGAAAGAGAAATGGAGGCACAGTGGGCATAATTTTTCTTAATATATGTTGGGTCCTGGTCGGGTCTCGCGGGTTGAGAATCCATAAACCCGTTACCCAACCCGGTCTGATCGGGTTCATTCCAATTCTACCCAACTAGACTCATGGGTTCAACCCAATCCAGATTTTTCCACTCGGTTCAAGTCGAGTTGGTCGGGTCGACCCAACCCATGATCACCCCTAGTTGTAGTGTCATGTACGTGGATTACTTTAGTTAATATTATGAAGCTTATAGGTTTCTTAAAGAAATTTATTAAATTTAATATTATATATATTGGGTCTGGGACGGGGTGGGTATTAAGGTACTCGTATCCACATCAATCCCCGTCAAATTTTGCAGGTAATTATCCGTACTCGTGTACGTACCCAATAAGTGGATAATTACCCTCCCATTGTGAGTAATTTTTGCGGGTATCCAATGAGTATGGGTCCTATTGTCATCCATATTCTTGAGACTTATTTAATTCTTATTTTGTACCAACATAGTGTGGTACAGGTAATAGATATCTGAGTCCTTTAAGCATGATATCGGGGTTTCGATCCCTAGAGCTGTCAAGATATCAACCTCTTAAATGGATTACCTTCAGACATTAGTCTCCATAATTGCATTTGGAGAGTACCCGAATTCAACAACAACAAAATTTCTTATTTTGTTTTGTTTGTGTGGTCCTCTCAAATCTCACGTTAAATTCCTTAATAGGCCAAGTAGACGTTCGAGTCAATGCCTCATGAATGAGCATTACCAAGGTCTTTGTACGTTTTTTGGGTGGATCATAGAATATGCTCTTGCTATTAATTATTACCTCACTTTCCCCTCAATACTCTTGGTAATGAATTGATCGTTGATCCTAAAACTCCAAATTTATTTGGCGACCCAATGGTACCAATGGTTTAAGGCTTTTGTTTCGTATATTAAATAACGGAAATGATTGTTGGTGTGACATTATATACGCACGAACCGCAAAGAATTTACTATAGCCGTTTATCTGTCATTGTTTTTTTAAAGTTAAAATAAATGATTGCAATCTGCACCGTCAAAACACCACTCGTATACTATTCGTGTGCTTTGTGTCGTCCTCAATGGCACTTCTCATTAAATAATAACTAGAATGCTACCGTGCTATGCCTGGGTACGAATGTATATGGTTAGATTGGGTTGGACTTGATCGAAAGATCTTAATCTGGGTTTGGTTGAATTTGTGTTTTTTTTTAACCCAAACTAAACCAATTTGATAAAAATGGATTGGTTTGAGTAGTGTCAATTGGGTTCAATATTGAAAAATCTATTTTTAAATTACTAAAAAAAAAATGAATCTCTCGAAGGATGCTTTGGGGACCCGCGTGGTGCCTCTTCTTTCCTCTGCTAGGGTTTGGCCCTTTGCAGTTTGCAAGAGGTGTTTCTTCCAGCTCCGCTAGGATTGGGTCGCCGTTCTGGTTAGAGACCATTGTCCCTTTGTCCTACCCATCAACAGATCCCCCGCGTCAGCCGCCTCCCACTCACCCGCGTCCCTGCCGCTGTTCCTCTACTCCGTCGCCTTCGTCTTCTTCGGCAGTAATAGGTTTTTGATGGCGGTCCGCCTCCTGCCGCTGCCAGAGCCGCCCGATCGAAGTCCGATGGGGGTTCACTGAAGGTAGTTTTTTGGCCTTTTGTTGTTGTTTGGCCGTTTATGATGTGGTTTGCTGGTAGTTTCGTTTGTAGTTGCTGTGTTTCTCGTTTCTGTTCGTTCGGCCTCCGTCTTGCTTGTTTTCTGTGCCGCCGTTATGCTGCTCGGCCGACCACCGCCCTCTGCCTCCTGCAACTCCAGCTCCGCCCTTGTCCTGGTAGTTTGATGTTTTCTGGTTTGCTGGTTTGAAATCTGTAAGGCAATATGAGATTGGGAAGCAGATCTAGATTTCTGACCATGGTTTTATGTGTTAAGTCTTGCCCATGCAGCTCACATGTCCCAGCTTTTGAGACTGCGTGTTAGATATGGTGTTTCATAGAAACAGTGTTCAAAGTAACAATGAGGCTTCGTGGGGAAGACGATTGGTTTTGGTCAGTATTGAACTCCTGGATTTGTGGGGCTTGTTAGTTTTGAGGATGTGGGTTAGTGGTGTTCTAGTTGTGGTAGTTTGGCAGTTTTTTTGTTTAGTTTGCTGTTTAGTTTATTTTTTTGTTTTTTAAAGTCCGTCTTTAGTTTTCAGTTCTTTAGGTGTTCTGGGTGATTACAGCAGCGTGTCATGGATTGAAATGTTGTATGTGTTCATACTCTGCATATGTTGTCTGTTTGGCCTGTGTGTTTGGCCTTCTGTTTGTAGATACCGTATGGCGGAAGTTTATCTCTTTTTCTATGAATCTGATCCTTTGACCAAAAAAAAATTACTAAAAAAAATCAACTTAATTTTTTTTGGATTGGATCGATTTAAGTCATCGAGAACCTGCGAATATCCCTAATTACTATAGCCCTATTATGATAAAAAATAGTGTTATGTCAACGACTCAGGTAATCGGGTTCATGAGTTCAAAATAAAAATTTGTTACCCAAACTAAATCTACTTGGGTTTGGTTAGGTTGGTTTGGGTTTGACCAGATCAAGGAAAAAAAATCCAACCCAAACCGTTTGAATCGTTGACAAAAAAAATCGTTTGAATCAAATTAGATCATCGAGTTACATGAACCATGAGCACCCTTATGCACGACCTTTAATCAAATGTTTTTAAAACTATTTTACATAAAATAAATATAATATTATTACCATGCGATACAATAGATTAAGTATTTATCATTTGCTGGCTAATTCATATAAATAAATAAATTAAAATAATTATAAAAAATTAGTTTTATTATGCATTTTAAAATAGATATATTAATTTTAATGCATCAAAATCGTGCGTCATCCCCATATGACAAAGTCGTTAATATACTTTCAAGTTTTTAATCTTCAAATGATGTATATATATTGGAATATTATTAAATTTTGTAAGTAAATTATTTAAAGACTACATGTAATTTACTGGGCCTTTTATTTATGCATATGCAAAAAAATTCTTCTTGTATGACATAGATACTAAACGATTGAGATAATAATGAATATATGTGGGTGTGCATCAAAATAATTATAAAAAAAGACAATTAATAATTTTTGTTTTATAAAAGTCTTTATTTTAATTATTTAAACTTTTGCTTTCATTTGACATAATTAGGTATTTTACAAAAGTCTTTCTTCACCAGATGCTAAAACCCATTAAATTTCATTATTTTAGAAATTCATAACGATTGCATGTTTGCCATTAATGAGAAAACATGTTTTCCCATCGCCACCGCAACTTCCACCATCACCGCCGTCGAGCCTTTCACCTTGTTCTTCGACGGCAAAGCTAGAAAGGGCGTTGACATAATTACCATAAGAAGGATTTAATGATGTCTAATTTAAGTTTTACAGGAAAAATAGAGGTGTTAATGAAAAAATCATTTGATCTAATCTCTTTGATCTTGTTATTTGACCATTTTTTTATTCTACATCGAATAGTATCCCACCGCCTGTACGACGGAGATTAATCTCTCGCGGGAGTTTGCACGAACCCGAGACCTTGGTTAAGGGGCGAGAGGCCTTAACCACTCACGTCAACCTCAATTGGTATTATTTGACCATGTAATCAATTTGATTGTTGAATCCAATCTAACTCAATTTATTTCGGTTTAGATTGAATTAATATCAAATTTTGAAAAGAAACTACAAATATTAAAATAAATTATGAAATACACAAATTAATCCAACATCATATAATCACATCTCATATATAACTCATAATATAGTTCAAAATATAAATTGTAAGTTATAATAATGTTAAAATCTCTCAATACAAATACATAACAGATAAGAAATTCCTAATTTATACAAATTCTTAAATATATGTATCTAATTATTAAATAAACTTATAGTTATCGATTCATTTTTGGATTGGATCAACTTTTTAGGGGCGTTCAATATTGAACCAATCCAAACAACCAAAAACTGATCAAAAATTAAATTTTTTAGATTTTTTTTAGATGACTATTTTGAAAGACCGAACCGCAACTTATAATATTATTCCTTTTGAACTTGCATATATAGGCTACTAGTCAATTGTTACATTGTGTATTTTTTTAGAATTGGCTTTTGCAAACAATCTTTGTGTTAATTATTAATTCACAATGATCTTGTGTGTGTTAAATATTATTTCACATTTTTTATTTCATTTGTTTAGAATATGATTTTGCAAATACTATTTTGTTGTAGCACATTTTATTTTAGAAATGACATATGTGTGTTTAGAAATTGGTCTTATAATTGATAATCTATTGAAAATTGTTAAAACAAATGTCATTGAGTTATATTCGGTAATATATTAAAAGTGAAATGGAAGCAGTATCACTTTGGTTGATATTTATTTATTTTTAAAATTCTAATCGCAAAAAATTGAAAACCGATATAATCTAAACCATATTGTTTTGGATCGGATCGCCAAGCCAAAATGCATGTTATCTTAAACTTTAAATCGAATGACTTTTTACTTCAAAATCAAACCGAAGCAAGCCGCAAACACCCCTATAACTTTTAACTTAGTAACCAAGATCTTATCCAATCTAATGAAAAAAAAATCAATTTTTTAGATTTTTGTTTTTTATTTAATTATTATAGTTTATATTGAATTGAATCGGTTGATAAATACTAAGAAAAACGGGATGACATTATATGTGTACATGTGCTGTCCAAATTGCTATATTGCAATACAACACATTCAATGTAGTCTGAAATTCATTTCAAATTCATTCCTTATTCAAGGTATACGAATATTATTCAAATTGATAAATTTCCGAAATAAAATACATAATTTATATGCTGAGATCTATTTGATGGAAATTGGATGTATTCCTACAGTGGATTATACAATGCACAAGCAATCTTTTTGTGCATGTGCACAAGTGAACCAGAAACTGGTAATAGGCAGTTTGATAGGTTTTGTATATATTTCAATTTTGACCCACAAAAGAAGTAATAACCTACTTATTGGCCCAATATTTAATTTATTAATTTTGACCCCAAATTAGAACCCCGGTTGTCCATATATTTCAATAATTCCCTACAAAACAACTAGTAATCTAATTATGTGGCCCAACCTTTCATTCATTAATATTTTAACCCCACAATAGAAAATGAAATCTTCCCTTGGTCCCCAAAAAATGAACAACACGCAGCATTTTCCCCAAATATTTTAATGTTCGTATTTCGGTCCCCTCTCTCCCTCTCTCGCTCCCTCTCCCCCTCTCTCCCCCTTTCTCTCAAGCTCTCTCTCCCTTTCTCCCTCCCTCTCTCTCACTCTCCACCCTCTCCCCCCCTCTCTCTTGCTCTCTCTCCCCCCACTCTCTCTCACTTCCACTCTCTCCCCCTCTCTCACTCTTTCTCTCTTGCTCTCTCCCCCTCTCTCCTACGCTCTCTGTCTCCCTTTTCTCTCTCGCTCCCTTTCTCCCCCTCTCTCTCACTCCCTCTTTCTCGCTCTCTCTCTCTCTCCACCTCTCTCACTCCTTCTCTCTCCCCCACTCTCATTCCCTCTCCCTCCCTTTCTCTCTCGCTCTCTCCCCCTCTCCCTCTCTCTATCGCTCTTTCTCTCCCCCTCTCTCTCTCCCTAAAGAGGGAATGAGAGGGAGGGAGGGACATAACGAGCAAGAGAGTGGGAGAGGGAGAGAAAGAGAGAGGGAGAGGGAGGGATAGGGAGAGGTTTTTCATAAAGCGAGAAAGAGATTGAGAGAGAAAGAGAGGGAGAGGGAGAGGTTTTTAGAGAGCGGGGGAGAGCGAGAGAGAGAGAGCAAGAGAGAGAGGGAGTGAGAAAGATAGCAAGAGGGAGAGGGGGGAGAGAGAGCACGAGCGATAATAGCATTAATTAGGGTAATAAATAGAGTACTAAGTTAGTAGAAATTTCCTTGACAATAAATATAATTTTTTAAAAATATAGGCAAAAAATGATTTTTTTCAAAAATGTGTTTAAAATTTTAATTTTAAAAAATTTAAGCTTTTTTGGTAATTAATGTCTTCTCTAGACACCAATCAGCATATCTTTAACAAACTTCCACATTACCTTTTAAACAGGTTGCCCTTCCCTAATCTTGACCGTCAGATTTAAAAGTACAAAAATCAATGATTTTTAGACCATTTGTGCATGTGCACAAAAAGATTTGTTTGTGCATTATAAAATCCACCGTATTGCTACCCCCTGTATTTGTGAGCATTCTTTTTTGCATATGTATATACGTCACTTGTACTCCAAGCCTACTGTGGGAGACTAAGGCAAAATCTGTTACCATCCATAAGCAGTTCGGTCTAGGCACTCTCGAGTGGAGATGGATCCAATCCTTACAAGCCCTTTTTTTGTGGTCCTGTCTCAGTACATTATTTGGTGAGTCAACAAGATAAGATCAGTGAATAGTAGCACCTATCCCATCATCTCTTCTAGTTAAAATTTCATTATGTGGGAAAGGCGACGCTATGCTAATAGTTATTTTTTTTAGTTTGTTTGGCTCATACAACTTAGTTTAGAATAATCTCATGTGAACCTTATATAGATGAGTGGCAATAAACACTTGATGTTGTAAGTGTACGTAAGCATTCGTGCTTGAGTATTTTGTTTAGTTACTTCCTAACGCTCCAAATTTGGTAACATCCAATATTCGATTGACATTATTTAGATAGGAGAACAAGGTAGAGAATCATTTAAGAAATCAAGCTCATAACTCTGAGCATATCAGTGTGTGTGCCAGGAACGAGCTGTTTCAGCATTATTATTGTTATTATTTATACATCAAGCAAATGTTATCCTTCAAAACTGGTCCGGTGTTACACCTAATATACCAAAACTAGAGCCAATATCCTTCTTTGTGATAGTGTGACATAAATATCAACGAATGCATCAACAATTATATTTGTCAGGCTTAAATTACGAACATTGACGACAAATTAGCAACGTCATCTGACTCGGCAAAAGGAGGATATTAAAAGTTGCTTTGACATAAGACAATGGCGACACCAAAAACCGTCACTAACTTTTTCTTTCACAAAACCAAGACACACTACTTATAATAACTTTACTTGAAATCCTTACAGTTTTCAGTATCATTATACCCAAAAAATAAGTTAACTACGAGCTCCATCAATGCTTATAAACAGTGCCAATCAGAGAAAATAATCAATGACAGATGATTAATGAGATCTACAATTATCTTACTAAGTACCAAGCATTGCTTTCCATACCTGGAAATGAAATCATCAAATTAACAGTAGAAAACCAACACCTAATATCTTGTATCACACTGGCTCCTCCCCCATTCATAGAACATCTTCTGGTATAGATAATAGTTTTCAATTGAGAAGGCAGTAATGATCACTGCAAACAAACTACCGGAGACCAGTTTCGTTTTATTAATACCATTTTAAAATTGCAAAGCAATCAAGAGAATGAAATGTTCTAAATAAAAAAGCATGTAACCCCCCTAACCTCAAATTGAGTCCTATCCTATGGCACCCCAACGCCAATAAACCAAAATTTTATGGGCCATGCTAGCGAATCAGCTTTGAATACATAGAAAAAAATCAAACTATCTCAACGTATGTTAGAATAACTAAAAAAACTTATGTTGAAAACCTTGCCTTTTAGAAAGGTGCAATAACGACCAATACACCACAATTCAGACAATAATGGGATTCCACATTGCAAGTACTTATCACTTCGGACATTCAGACGACTGATGATGTAAATTAAATTACTACACCTAATAAAAATGTCAAACAAGGTTTAAAAACAGAAATACAACAAAATGGGGCAAAAAGAAAGAGAAAAAAGACATTACATAACACTTACCTCAGAGACCAACTTTCCTCTAAAATGATGGAAAAAAATAATCTCATCACAGTAGTTCAGCGACATTTGAAGGCAGCTCCTCAACTAAGACATTATAGAACTTCTGGATGTCAAACAGCATTCTTTCATCATCCTTTGTGACAAAGTTGATGGCAACACCTTTCCTACCAAACCTCCCACTACGACCAATACGATGGAGATAGTTCTCAGGCTGTGTCGGAAGATCATAATTTATAACTAAAGACACTTGCTGCACATCAATACCACGAGCCAAAAGATCAGTAGTTATTAAAACACGGGAAGACCCAGAACGGAATTCGCGCATAATAATGTCACGGGTATTCTGATCCATGTCTCCATGGGTCGCTGAGACTGTGTGGTCACGGCTTCGCATCTTGTCTGTCAGCCAATCAACCTTCCTTCTGGTGTTCACAAAAATGACACTCTGAGTGATTGCCAGTGTTTCATAAAGATCACAGAGTGTGTCGAGTTTCCACTCCTCTCTCTCAACATTGACATAAAACTGTTTTATACCCTCCAAGGTGAGCTCATCACGCTTCACAAGGATCCTCACAGGTTTGTTCATAAACTTCCTTGTGATCTCAAGCGCCTCAGGAGGCATTGTAGCAGAGAAAACACCTACTTGAATCTTAGTTGGCAACAGCTGGAATATATCATAGATCTGAAAATAAAATGAAGGTTAAAGCACTTATGCTTTGATTCTTTTAGGATATTAAACCAATAAGGCAATAAAAATTAAATCTCAAAGATAAACAAAAGAAACTTACTTTGACATTATAGTTTTACTATTTGATAGTATAAGAAATTTTACGTGGATAAAGAAGTATACATTTTAAGACTGAATAGAGAAAGTTTAGTAAAATTTGAACTGTCAGAATCAGAAATATAAATATGGAAATAACATAACATGTAAGGAAGAAACTTGGTGAACGTGGATAACTACAAGTTTATGATCAATATAAAAAAAGAGATGTACAGTATGGGTATAATATATCAGACACACAATAAAATCAGTAATTAATAGTCAAAAGGGATAAAAGTATCTATGAATTAAAAAGCACCTGATCTTTAAAACCACGAGAAAGCATTTCATCAGCCTCATCCAATACAAACATCCTGATGTAATCTGGCCGAAGTGACTGCCTGCGCAGCATATCAAATACACGACCAGGAGTACCAACAACAACATGTACACCACTTGATAGAATGCGTTGGTCTTCACGAACACTGGTACCTCCCACACATGCATGCACCTTCACACCTAGATAATCTCCGAGTGCCCTCATAACCTTCTCAATCTGCTGAGCAAGCTCACGAGTTGGTGCCAAGACCAAGGCTTGGCATTCTGTCAAACTGTAGTCAAGTTGCTGCAGAATCCCAGAGCAGAAAGTTGCTGTCTTACCAGTTCCAGACTGAGCCTGTTGGATAACATCAAGCCCCTTGCAGAACGGAACTATTCCCCTTTGCTGAATAGCTGATGGCTTCTCAAAACCTAAAACACAAATCAAACTAGTTTAAGGATTTGACAATACATGTAAATATCATTATCAGCAACAGAATAGTGAAAATAATTGTTTGCATAAAAACCAAGCAGGATAAAACCAAGCAGGATAAATATCATTATCAGCAACAGAATAGTGAAAATAATTGTTTGCATAAAAACCAAGCAGGATAAAACCATACACCATGACCACAGTGTTACTGCTCACCATATATTTGAAAGATAAAAAAAACAGGACAAATCTCAAGGTCCCAAAGAAACATTTGGCTTAAAAGTTAAAATGAGGAAAAATGAAAATAAGAAAGGCCACAGAAAATAAAATCTACCATATGCGTAAATGCCTCTAAGGAGATTCTCTTGCAAGCCCATAGCATCAAAACTATCATAAACCTCGTCATAAGATGTGAAGAAGTCCTGTCCATCAGATGTAAGCCTGCAGTAATCAAGTCATAAGAAAAAATAACATAGAATCCCATTGCAAGTGTGTATCTAAAATTAGACAGATACTTGCACAACAATCACAGTAAATAAACACTAATTAAACAGAATTGTATGCTTCACTTCAAAACAAGAACCAAAATAGACAAGGGGAGGTCCTTACAACTCATTCATCTTGGTATCATATTTACCAGCATCAAACTGTGAACCCTCAGGTGCAATTCCTGCCATGACTGCAAGATGAAAAGAAATTATATTACCACACAGTTACTGATGCATCTTTGGTTTGGCATTCAGCAATCAAAACAAATCCCATTTGCAGCCCAAATGTAACTTATAACAGAGCTAACATGTTCGGCAAAGGCAAATTCACGTTTGCACTCAGAACATCATTCTCTCACAGCAGCAGTATAGGCAACACTTGGTTGCTTTGGCCATAAGAAAAAACCCATCAGTTTGTATTTCAGTAACCTAATGTTTTGATATAGCCCAATGATGTTTTCAAAATATTGTAATTATACTCAAGGAGGGATTCTACTTTAAATGCACAAACAAACAAAAATTATAATAAATTTTTGGCGATAAATTTATTTTCAGCCTTCCTCGAGAGAACTCATACCTTTTTGTTTATTACACATCCGAAAGTAATTTATATGAAACACTACACAAACAGTCATCCGGATTAAAAAAGTCACTTTCAAATAAACGTTAGCAGATATAAATCGCTTTCACTCTATCTCACTTTCAATAAAATCACGTTTGCAAAATCTAATCCGAGTGTCGGAGTACACACAAAGTGAATCATCATAAGCAAAACTGAAGTGACAAATAGAAACCATCACTATTAGCGCAAAAGAACGCGATTGGAACTACAAAAATTAAAATAAGAATCAATATAATCTTAAAAAAGAACAAAATTGATAACACGCTTCCAAAAATCAATAATCTAAAAAGCGAAAATATTCAGCATCAAGAACTAAACCTACGAAAGGAAGAGGGAGAAATAATAAATCGAAACAACTGAATGGTATCAGCAAACAAAAGCAAACAAAACCGATATCAAATGAAAGTGTTCCAAAAGCAAACAAAACCACTAAAAATCGAACAGCCAGAGAAGCATAAACAGATCCAATACGTAAAAGCTCGATAACAAGCAAAATCGATTGGAACACGACAAAACATCGAAAGCGGATGAGACGGAATAAGCAACGTTTGAAAAAAGCGAGAGAGAGACATAACATCGAATCGGAAAAGAGAGAAAGCGACCTTAGGGAGATTGAAAAAGTCGTTGTTGATCGGAGAGAAGAGAGCGATGAGGTTGTTGGAGATAGTGGTTAGGGTTTTCCCGAACTCCTCAGATCTACGCCGCGGAGTCGAGGAAAGAGAGAGATAGCGAAGGAGCGTTTTTTTGAGAAAGCGAGTGAGTGGGAACTGTGAGAGACAGAAACAGCGGAAGATTATAGCATTAGCAACAACGTATACCCTTGCTTTCCTTTTGGTTTTCGGGAGTGTGTGTGCGGGTGATTTTCCCAATTTACCCCTGGTCCCTCACCCCCACTCCACCTAATTTGCACCCAGTCAACGGGCGCAGGTCAAACCGCCATAAGATTTGAGGGATGTTTTTGGGCTCCAGCCCAAAAGGCAGAAAATCGCAAATGATCAATTTCTTCAGGTATAAGTATAATTGCACATTTCCCCGCCGATTCCAAACTGGCTGTGGGTTCATTTTTTGCGAAGCACCGTGGCTCTACTTTGGTGAGTTGGCGCAGCTGCACCCCTGTGCTCATTGGCCGGGGTTGGAGGGGCCGCATTCAGCGATGGGTTGGCGTGCTCCTCCCTCGGTTTGGTATGCGTTGTTTTTCTCCTTCAAAGTGTGGAGGTTCAGGGTGTTTTTGTTGCAGTCGCCGCCGCCGCTGCTGTGGAGTTGGTGTCGGCGATTCATCTCCATAACTGCTGGAGCTTCTTGGTTTTCGGGTTCTATTTTGCTGTTGTTGTTGTGTGTTGTTTTTTATTTGTGTTGGTTGTTTTCGTTCCTCTGTCTTTCTCTGATTCAAGTTCGTGTTTGCCTTTGTGTTGTTTCGTTGCTGCGTTTTGGCTTTTCTGGATCTCCGCTGCAACGACGTCCCCACCTCCTCTATTGTGGAACCTGACTTGGAGCTGCCATGGCTCCTCGGGTGGGTTTTTGCCTTCCTATTGGGCCAGACTTTCTGGGTTGAAGGTGTTGGGGTCTGATTGGAAAGAGAAGAAAAAAAATTGTTGGATATGTGACATGTGGGCTGATTTGTTGAGGTAGACGGGCTTGGGGCCCCAAATGAGCCAAAACCAACCCACTCAAAGAAATGTTTGGACATGTCGGAGGCGGGCTCAGTTGTTGCTTTGTTGTGTTTCTAGTTGTTGTTAGGGGTGTTCAAAACCAAACTAATCCAAAAATTAACCGCAAGCACCGATCAAAACCCAAAATTTTTGGATGACTTTTTTAGAGAATCGAACCGAACCGCTCGAATTTCAGATCCCTTGACTAAAACCGAACAAAACCGCAACTTATACAAAAAATCAAGCAATTTTTCATATTTTATTTTACATACTAAAGTGATGACATTCTAGCACAAGACTAGTGTGTTAGATGAATACTATCACCGTGATATTGACTTGGAACTTTACAATAATGAAAATAAATATGAACAATTTTTTTCAAATTGTGGCCAAGTACTTAAATATTAGATAGATTATATTTATGCATTAAAATGAATAGTAAACGGTGAACATATTGTCATAGTCGAGAAAATTTAACAAATGACATAAGTTATATTTAATTTAATTATTTACCTTAAAAAAATTACAACCGCAAAAAACCAAAAACCGATCCAATCTAAACCACATTACTTTGGATCGAATCGGATATTTTTAAGAAAACAAACTGAACCGCATGTTCTTTTAAACTTTGGATACTTTTTACCTCAAAACCGAACCGAGCCGTGAACACCCCTAGTTGTTGTTTAGTTTTCTACTTGGTTACTTTTTTTTTCTTCTGCTGTGTTTAGTTTAGTTTACTGATGTGTTTAGTTTCGATTTTCTGCTTGTCAGCTACAAGCCCTTGGTTTGTAGTTTTTTTATGCTTTGCAACTTTGCATGTAGCTTGACTCTGGTCAGTTTGTTGCTGGGCATTGCCCTCTGGGCTTCAGGCTTTGCCTGTTTCTAATGAATTCTACTTCGACCAAAAAAATGTATAATTGCGCATTACGCAAGTAAGGTTATTTATTCTTGCAAACATCACTATTTACTAATTGATTGAGTTTTTGCTTTTTTTAACCACAATATAATATAATACTAGAATGGTACCCGTGCTATTCACGGGTCTTTTTAAATAAAATGTTTATGCTTAATATTTTTAAAGGGTTTTGATTATTATATGGAGTACTAAATTGAAAAATAATCATCCTACAAAATTTAATACTACAAATATTATAAAATTATATTGTGATAATAAAGCATTTTAAAATACAAAGTTTTGATAAATATTTGCAATAACTTCAAAGAATGATATTAAATATCTTGAGTTAATATCTCAATCACAATACCTAATGCAAGAACTATGACACATAAGAAGGGTGAGATTTTTTTAGTTAATATTATTTTCTATAATTAAGTTGAGAAAACATAAAATTTAAAACTAATGCAAAAATAGGAATTATTCTTATGCAAAATATCATGATTATTATGTGATACAATTTGCTAACTATTTATCAGTTGATTATTCCTTTCGTCCTAAAATAAGTGTCATTTTAACAATATGTATTTATCTCAAAATAAGTGTTGTTTTATATTTTTAATAAAATATTGATTAATTTATTCTAATTCTATCCCTAATAATTGTAGTGTATCATTTTTTGAATAATAAAAATTAAATCTCACTATTATTTATTACAAGATTAATTTGGTAAATATTATACTTTTTATACATCAGAATATGTGTCATCTATTGACATAATTATTATAATTTATATTTTATATTTTTTATACATCAGAATTTGTGTCATCTATCGACATAATTATTATAATTTATATTTTAATATACTTTCAAGTTCTTATTTTCAGATTATGTAAATATTATTTTAATATTGATTTGAAATACCATTAATTTTTTTTGATAGAAAAATACCATTAATTTTTTAATCAAACTATAGATAAAAGAATTTATTTATCTATTTATAAACCGTAAGATGGAACATGTCTAATCCTTATAGTAATGGTAACGCTATGTGACGATCAAAGCAAAATGACGATAAAAAAAAGCATGTAGGCTACGTGGGTTTTGGAAGCGGAAGCACGTGAAGCCGTGAAGGCACACTCTGTGCCACGTTGTCACTTATAATTTATTTATATATTTATTTATATTTATAAAAGGGTACATTGCTTCAGTTATGAGAGAGCGTGTCATGCAGTTGCTTTAGAAGAGCATGTAAAGATCCCTGTGTTTACTGTTTACTGTGTTTCACTGTAGCTGCAGCGAATGAGTTTTAATAATACTATAGATTATATAATTATATATTATATATATATAAAAGCAAGAATTATCTAGTTTATTTTCAAAATTTAATTATACGTACAAGTTTTTTTCTTAATTGGATTTTTGGTCCCTCACTTGGTGCGATTGTGCTATTTTGGTTTGAAGTTTCCAATTGAGTCAATTGGTTTCTCCAAGTATCTCAATTGTTGTAATCAGGTCTCTTACTTATTATGTCAGCTAATTTGTAACACTTAAAGCCTACGTGAGACATATGAGACTAACTTGATACTGAATCAGGTGACATTTTTTTTTTGAAATTAAACGGGGCCAAAGCCCCAAAAAGCAAAAACTACACGAAGACACTGCAAGGAGTTGCAACTCCTAACAAATCAGCTAATATAAGTTTCCTAACGGAGTAGGAGGCTGCTCATACAACGTCAAAGTGAAACTGATTGCATCTCAAATTAGCCAAAGCATCCACACACGCATTGGCTTCCGAATCAGGTCACATTATTAAAAAAAAATTGATGCAAAGTGATTTGCGCACTAAGTGATTGTTGAAAAAATTTATCTCAACTTAACACTCACTTTCTTTCCTTGCTTTCTTTTTGTTATTAGGATATGTATTCTTAGAGCATATTAAACAATTATTATTTGAATTTTAATTTATTATGCTGTATTTGATTTTCTTAAGTAAATGAAAATGGAGGGAAATGAATAAAAAGGAAAATGAAGCGAACAAAGAATACAAGGTGTGTGTGTTTTGTCATTTTATTTTTATGACGTTGTTAAACTAAGACAATGGTAGAATTTTGTTTTTTAAAATTAAAATTTAAAAAACTAAATACCAAAAAAATAAAATACTCAATATCTGCCAAAAGATAAATATGTCTTAGGAGTAAAAGATTTGGTTCTATTTAATTTGAGCTTGTTAGGCAAATGGAAATGGAGACTCTTGACTAAGCCAGGCGTTAAATTTCAGATATGGGGACCAGTTGTCTAAGTATCCCATTCGAAGGATTAATCATTTTAAAGATTCAATTTGGTGGAGAGATCTTCACAAAATTGAGTCTTCTTTTCCTTTTCTACAGGGGTGGTTTGACAAGGCTATTAGGAGGAAAGTTAAAAATGAGAAATCTACAAAATTTTGGCATCAAGAGTGGGTTACAAATGTTGCACTTAAGGATCTTTTCTCAAGGATCTTTTCAGTTGCACTCAACCAAGATGTTAAGGTGGCAGATATGGGACATTGGGAGAATCATACTTGGTCATGGGATTGGATATGGAGAAGGAATATGTTTTCATGGGACGTAGCCGTGTTAAAGGAGCTGGAGGACATCACGCGGCCAGTTTCATTATGCAGTGAGGTCGAAGGCTCTTGGACTTGGATTGAGGATTCTTTGCACAGGTATACTGTAAAATCTACCTATTGTTATCTGTTTCGGCTACGTTTTGGTATCCACCAGGAAGGTGTTGGGCATCAGCTCTTTAATTCTTTTTGGAAATGTCTGGCTCCAGTTAAAGTCCAGGCATTTTCATGGAGATTACTGCTGGATAGATTGCTAATGCGAGTTCAGCTGTTCCGTCGGGGTATCCTTCAAGACCCACATGCTCATTGTTGCGTTTTTTGCTTCCTACAGCTCGAAACAAGGGACCATCTCTTCTTCAGTTGCAATTTCTCTTATCAAGTTTGGAGTATGGTTTTATCATTGGCTAGGTGTTTCAGTGTGGTGCTGCATAACATAGGAGTGGATCATTATCTTCATCACAGCTACTTAATACGAGGTAAGAGTTTTCGAAAGTCAAGATATGTCATTTGGCATGCGGTCACTTGGTCTCTATGGCTGATGAGGAATAGCATGATTTTCTCCATTGCTCTAGCTGACTTCACAGAAATTCTGCATAAAATAAAATTGTGCTCTTGGAATTGGTTCATAGCAAAAATTCATGGTGTGCATTGCTCCTTTTCTAATTGGTGCATAAATCCACTATCATATATGGTGCAGGTTTTCTGCTGGGGTGTTTAGCAGGGATATGGAGATTCTGGTTTCGTCCTTGGGCCTAATGCCTTCTCTTCTGTGGTGTGATTTGTTTCACAACAGTGAACAACTAGTTATGGATTGGAAGTGGTTGGGTCAAACGTCTTCACACAGGTGGTGTGAATTTCTTCGCACCTTTTTCATCTTTGGGTCTAATGACTTCACACCAGGGCTGAGAATTTTCCCACAATTGTGAATTGCTCTGGACAGTACTTTGCATTTTCGTACTTGGGTCTGTCGTCTTCACACTGGGGTGTCAAGTTTATCACAACTGTGAATAGCGCTGGTTTGGAAGTCGCATCATTTTGGGGTCTGAAGAATTCACACCAGGGGTGTGAATTTATTCACAGCTGCAAATATTTCTGATTTTGCAAGTTTTGTTTTCAGTGTATTGGGGGTGAATTTATTAGCTTATCTCATTTGTGGGTATTCTTTTGGTGTGATGTAAATGATAGATAGGGTCTGGGGTACTGTTAGGGGGTGGATGTCAAAAATCAACTTAAACAAGTACCAATTTAGTTGAAATATCTTTCTCTATAGTGATGTCTTTGCACGCTAGCTTTATTTAAATAATGGTAGAGCTGGGTCGATGTTGTACATCAGACAAATCTTATTCTCTTTTAAGTAGCTAAATATGGGCATAACTTGTGTTCTAGTTTAGCTGCTTTCTTTTCGATAATATTTTTGATTTATAAAAAAATACCCAATATCCCTTTATGCATGTTTAAATAATTATTTTTCTTCTATTAAATGAGAAATCATTTTGGTATTTGAAGGAAAAAGAAAAAGAATGCAACTCCTTTGTCTCATTCCCAAAAATCTTTTACATAACAGTTTGAATCATTTTCCCATAATTTCATCATTGCTGACTTTCACATTGTTTGTAAGTTCAAAACTCCCAATTTGGAAAAACTCAAAAAAAAGTAAAAAAGGTTTTGTAGAAACTATCGCATATTTTGTTGTTATAGTTTAAAAGGTTGAGGAAACTATCGGATATTGGGAGTCAACAAGGATCTGCAGCAGACCAACTGAAGGGGGAAATAATTCAGGGCCTGGATCTGCAGCAGACCAACTGAAGGGGGAAATAATTCAGGGCCTGGATCTGCAGCAGACCAACTGAAGGGGGAAATAATTCAGGGCCTGGATCTGCAGCAGGACTAACACAAGGATCTAGAGCTGCCTTCAATGCAGGGGAGATGACACAAAGTTTAGGGCTTGGACAGTGTGATGAGAGCTTTAACACTAGACACTGCTTTTATGACAGATGTAAATTATAAAGTGTATTAACTATGCCTTCATTAAACAGATCGGGAAAAAGGCCTACAAGTCACTGCTCAGAATATTCAACAAATTAACACATAGCATGTATATGTCCACCATGAGAAGCATTCAAGCAAGTGGAAATGTTCAGCAAGCAGTTAATGTGTCAATGTCAGCTATGGAGCAGATGAGTGCTTCCTAGGGAGACCAAACTCTCAAAGATATGATGAGTCAAACACTAGGGGAGGTTAATGCTTCATTGGGAAATGGTGGACAACTCCAACAGTGATCAAGTGTGAATGATGTATTTTGATGGCTAAAAGATCATAGTTGTTTATGTTTTGTGTTTGAAGCTGTGTTTTGTGCTTCAATTTCATGTGTCAAACTTTAGAAGTTGTTTTATTTAGACTTGGGTGTAATTCTAAACAATATATGTTTGCTGTCATATTATTTTGATGACATTATTTGTTGTGGACAACTTATTTTGAACAACTTATTATGTACACCTTATCCTAAGTTAATGGTAATGTTCAGTTTGGTCGATTTCCTGTTATTCCAGGATGTGTTAATGCTATTTTCAGTTAATGGTATGTTCATTTCATTTTGGTTCATATCATTCCACAATCAATAAAATTACACATAAACTAATCAGCAAAAGAGTCATATTAATATTGATACTGGCAAAATAAGTACATATTACATATCAGTTACCAATTACATAACAATGTACTTGGGAACAATTCCCTACAAAACCAAGTCTCATTCCCTTAATTTCCCACCCCACAATCCTGCCCAAATAACAACTACAACATCCAATAAGGTACACATTGTTAACATATCACAACATCCACTTCATATCATAACATCCAGTTCAAAATTGCCTAAACAGAATGAGCACCAACAAAATGCAAATGAACCCCCAACACATAATTCAGTTTTTTGCTGTGACTGTGAACCTTCTTTTCAATTTCTTTCAACTTCAAACAACAACACCTTCCTTCATCAATCCATTCGAATAACCCACAAGTATATTTCCTCAGCAAAAACACCATGTTAGCCCAAGTGGCTTCTAACAAGATGAATCTTAGAGGGGGGTGAATAGGATTCAATGTATTTTTCAAAAACTTTTCAAAAACAATTTTCAATTCGTGACGGTTATGTATATTACAAAAGAATGTTTCCAAAAATAATGAATGAATGTATGTTTTTATGACAGCTGAATAGCACTTGAATTCAATTCAACAGATATTCAGAAAACCCTAAATTCCCAAATGTTAATCAATTCACGAAATTCAAAGAGGGAAAGGGTTAAGAAGATGAACACAATGATTTATACTGGTTCAGTCACCTAATGTGACCTACATCCAGTCCCCAATCCGTTTCCGAATTGAGATTTCAATCTACTATATTCACAGGCTCGATTACAACACCTTAATCGTTTTTACAAGGAGATACCTCACTCCTAAACCCACTACAAACTAGGGATACCTCACCCTAATTCAGAAAAACTAGAGGATACCTCACCTCTAACAACAAACACACAAGAAATCAAAAGATTAGAGTTTACCAAGATTATCACACGTTCTGTGATTGATTGGCACAATGAAAGAACAACGATTTGATATCCAAACATAGTTGAGATGCAAGATTGAAGTGCTTTTTGATGAAATCGCCCTTAGGGTTCTTGGAGAATCTCTAAGTGAATGATTTTCGCAAAAGATCTTCTTTTCATCGCACCCAATTTGTTCCTGTTATAAAAAAATGATTTCTGACAGCTTGAATCGATTCAACTAATGCTTGAATCGATTCACAGCAAGTTCAGATTCTCAGATTTGAGTTTTTGTCAGGTTGAATCGATTCAGCCTTTCCTTGAATCGATTCACAGAAACTTGAAAATCCTTGAATCTCACTTGAATTCAATTCAACTGCTATTCACAGCCATAGGAGCCTTGAATTCAATTCAACTGTGTAAAATCAACTTAAATCAATGCATGAATGCAATTTCCTTTTTAAGCCCAGGTTGATTTTACTTTTTAGTTATGCATCTCAACCTCATTTTCGATATCAAGTACAATGGGCCTAAAATATAAAAACATTCAAAACTAAAATTGCTACCCATTGTACTAAATTCTAAAGTCTTCATGTCTTGATCATTTTCCTTGTAGTCCTTGAGCTTATTGTCATCTTCAAAACGTCTTTGCTTTCTCACCAAGAGCTTGCATCCAATTACACACCAAACCATAACTGTTAATAAACACC
Organism: Glycyrrhiza uralensis; assembly: GCA_030159175.1. Taxonomy (NCBI): domain Eukaryota; kingdom Viridiplantae; phylum Streptophyta; class Magnoliopsida; order Fabales; family Fabaceae; genus Glycyrrhiza; species Glycyrrhiza uralensis. Next base: position 4,444,423 of record BRZY01000007.1, read on the forward strand.
AAATCAGATGAAGGAAGATACACCAACACACACAGCTACACAAGAACAGAAATCAAACAAGGAAGAAACACCAACATTCCAGTTTCTACATCTAACGAAGAGACGACTAGAATTGGCCTCAGTATAAGAGGTGTAGATGACCACCTCCTCACCAGAACCGCATAGCCTTGCAGAGTTGCCCGAGCTTACACTTGCACTCGCACTCATCGATCCTTTGCTTTGCGCCATGAATCATAATTCCTATTGCGTAGAACAGTCAAGGACGGAGGACAACGAAATGGGTTTCACGGAGGTGATGAAATGTTGAAGAAGAAGAAGAAGAAGAAGAAGAAGAAGAAGAAGAATGCCCTAAAGTATGCAAAAATCCCAATTTAAAACCCTAGATGATGATGATATGGAAGCTTGTCCACGTCTGATGGCCAGCTAACACGCCAATTGGGATCCAACTCAGCTCATTAATGACATGGTGTGGGTGACGTGGACTTCCGTCTGCCATGTTATGTTTTTTGAAACAACCATGAATGACAGGGACTAAAATAGGCAATTTCAAAATTTGGAGGGATCGAAACCCAATAATTTTTTGTTGGAGCAACTAAAGCAAAAAACCAGTCATTTTGCAGGGACGTCAAACATATTTAAGCCTTTTCAAAATTACAGTATTACTCAGTGTTTTTTATATGAGATACTAAGATAATTTATATTTTAAGACAATATATTCCATGATATGATATGTGGTGTGGTTACAAGTATATTCTATTTATTTATTTATTTGTACTTCGTTTATGAAAATAAAATTTAAAATAAATTTTTAATAAATTCTTTTATCTATTTTAAAAATGTTTATAACTCATATAAAAATAAAAAATGTTTATAGTTTTTTCTTGAAAAACCAAAAAATCAATCCAATCTAAATCAAAATAAGTTGGATGAGATGAGATCAAATTTGATTTTAAAATCAAAACAATAAGATAGTCAAAAAGTAAAACCAAAAGAATTGTATGAGATATTTCCCCCCCTTCTACAATCAATCCAACTCAATCCATGAATACAGTAGGATATAGAGCTGGCAAACAGGCATATCCGATAGGCTTCGGGCTAGGCCAAAAATGTTCAGATTAAAAATGGGCTCTAATTTAATTGTCCAAGCCTGGCTCGCATAGTATCGGGCCACACTGAGTTCGGGCTTTTACTTTGTTATTTTTAGGCCGGCCCACATCGAACTCAGACTAAAAAAATCTGAATTAAAAATAGACTCAAATTTATATGTCTAAATCTAACATTTTTTCAGACAGATTCAAACCAATCCAACAGACTAAGCCCATTTTGTCAGCTCGTGATATATAACCAACTCAGCTCGTAAAGAAGGGAAACAATAATAATAAATCTATTATCTATTATCTATTATCTATTATCTATTATATATTATAAAGCAAGGTTATGCCACATAGGATAATGCCACATGTCAACACCACAATCATGTAGTTTCCCTCCAAAAGCAATTTTTATTTTATTTTTACTTATTATTTTATGGTAATTAATTTATTAATCATATTTTTAATGTTTTTAATTAGAGCTAATTATAAGTCATCAATAACCATTTATTACTCATATTCAATTTTAAAATTCAAATTAATTAATTGATGGCAATTGATTATTTTTCTATTTTATGTTAGACATCATTTTTCTATTTTATGATTATCAATCTATTTTTGTAATATAAATCATAATATATTGATATTTTTGGTTATTATGTGTCTCACTATTATTGTTATTATTCTATTTTTTATACTGACTTCTTATATAATAAAAGCTTTTTCTCTATTGTGTAATTGACCAATGTTATTTATTACTTTCATTCATTCGACAAAGAATGAATGAATGAATGTTCTATTCATAATGTATATAAATTGATAATGATAGCAAAGAATGTCAAAATATGAATAATAAAGAGAAATTCAATTGTTTTTTATTTAAATATAGATAGAAGAGGGTGCTATATATGAATAATATTGACATCAGTGATTGATTGATTGTAATATCTCATTTATGATATATTTTAAATAATTTTGACAATAAGGTAATATTGTAACGAATTTTAACAATAATGATTTAATATCTTAGTTATTACTATAAGCAAAATATTATAATAGGGTGAAATCTCTTCACCCAACCTAATATTCATCTTCTACATGTTTTTCATGCACCCTATTGGTTCCACTCTCTACTACTTGATCCAATCATATCTCTATTGTCAACTTCCATGCAATTAACTTTGAAATGGTGCGTCGACGATGGTTATAATAGGATCCTGACAAGGCAATAGGATTGAGTGCATTCGATAATGGTGGTGGCTGCACTGATATGTTACTCTATCTTTTTATTTCGTCTTTCTTCTCTTGGATTGTGGTTTATTTGATGAATACAATTCAATAAATCAATTCAATGCATAAATGTTATCTAAAAAGTAGGAAAGATTTTCTTCTTTTTTATATTTTTTTTCATTATTATTCATCTTCTTCTTATCGGTATATTTTAAAAGAGACAGATCAATTTCATGCTTCTATATTTTTTTTATAGATTGACATTACTATATACGGCATAATATTGGCTTTAAGTGGACATGAGTGCTATGAATGATGATTGTGATTGAGCAGCAAGTGAAATCAACATCGTGTTTAAATGAATTATGATTATGTCATCTTTAATATGATATTACATGTTTACATGGTGACTCCACCTTTACGATCCTACGTCACGCCACCAACTTCTTCATCCCATTTTTAAAATTTATTTTCCTTTGGCTCAATTGATTTTATATCCGTATCAATTTAGCCATTTAACATGTTCTTATGCTTCTTTCTTATAATTTGCTTTGGATCTTTTTTTTTTTTACTAGAAGACCATTTGATTTGTTATATCATGTATGTATAATAGGTTCATTTTCAATCAAATGAATTCATTTATCTAACATGTACTTGATAAACATTGAAATCAATATAAAACCAAATAGAATTTTACATTAAGTTTTCATATGAAATTATGACATATGGGATTATTAAGGGTGTATTAAGTTTCACATTAAGAGTGTATTAGTTTTTTTACATTAAGTTCTACATTAAGCTATTATTATTGTAGATTTGAATTCAAATATTAGCATTTATGAAAAAACTATATAATTCATATTTACAATAAATATTTGAAAAACTAAAATAACAATTCAATGAATGTTCCTTATCATAAAAAAAATACAATTCAATGAATGATAATTAAAAATATAATAATTATTATTAATATTATTAATATAAAATAAAATATCTTAATTAAATACTATTATTAATATTATCCAGCCAAACTAAGTATCTAAATTTAATTTACTAAGTATTAATATAATTGAATCCAATAAAATTATATTTATAAAGTTATTCTAATCTAATCAACGTGAATAATAATAATAGCATGGTGTGACATGAATTATATATATTTGGGTTTCTTAAACATGATGTTGGAGGGTTCAATCTTTAAGTCATGTGTATAGAAGAGTATATATCTGGGATCACCCAAAAAGTATTTTAATATAAAATTATCTCATTCATGAAAAGTTTAATTTAACCTACACTAAAGTATAACATTGTCTCAAAATTTAAAATTAAAAAAGATTTTTCTACTAATTTACTAATTAATTAATTCAATTTAATAATATATAATTTGTCATATTAAAATTATATCAAATAATACTATATTAAAATTAAAACTTTTTAATTTAAATTTTTTTATAGAATAAATATATATAATATTCCGTGCAAGGCACGAGTTATTAAGCTAGTATATTATAAAGTAGGGTTATGCCACGTAGGGTTATGCCATGTGGCACTCCCAAATTCATTCAATTTCCCGCCTAAAGCTATTTTTTATTTTATTTTATTATTTTTTTAATTATTTTATGTTATTCATTATTAGAGATATCAATTAATTTCATTAATATACCAATCACAATTCATTAGTAATAATCATGGTAATAAATTAGCACTAAATGCAAACAAAATCCATTTTTTGAAAAATATATTAGTAACTGAAGGCAAAATCATTTAATTGATTCCCATAAGCATCATATTTTATTAATTTCTAATTAAATTGATATTTTTATTAAAATCATTTTTAGGCATATCAATTTTAATTATTATTTATTTCCATATTACTGTTTTCAAAGTCTTACACTTTAGAAATTCAATTTCATTATGTTATTATATTTCAACTAATATTTTGATACAATAACTTTGCAACTAATAAGTAATAAAAAATTTGCAACTAATAATTTTAACGGCTAGCTATATCTCATATTATCATCAATTAGTTTACAGTACAAATATAAACAAAATTATTCTATTCTAATTTTTTTCACCTGATAATTTATAATTACTAATATTAAGGCAGATTAATTAGTAACTATTGCAATTAATCAATAACTATAGCAAATCATCAATCAAGGAAATTAGAAAAAAACCCATCAATTAATTCAAATTTTGAATTAAATTAAATTAATTTATATATATATATATAATTATTTTTATATATTCTCTCTCTAACCACTCTTTTTATCAATTTTTTAATACCAATTGTGTCTTTTTTCCTCCAACTCTTCTTTGTCTAATATAACTCACTCAATTTTTCTTTCATTCTTCTTCTCCTCAACTATTCATCTCTCCCATTTTTTCATTTTACTTTTGTTTTTCTCATTTCTTATTTTTGGTTACAAATACAATATTTTCTTCTATTATTGATTATCTTTACTACAAAATCTACAACAGCATCCAATCCCAAATTTAGGCAACGTGCTTGAAAAGTTTAATTTGATCTATTATTGGTTAAATTTTTTATTTGGATTTTATTTACCACTATAGTTGTTATATTTCGTATAAAATTTCTTTGCCATTATATTGAGATATAGTCAATGTCATTATCCTTACCCTCATGACTCTTTGAGGTGATATTTTCAGATATGGAAGCTAGCATTGTTGTTATTTCTACCATTGTCATTTTTTAAGATGATATTTGCTAATAAGAAACCGTGCTCCCAAGTCTATTCTCATTAATCACATGCTTATATTGAGATAGTTGCTGAGTAGGGGAAGTGGGTTAATCACAAGTTTTTTTTTTGACATAAATCACAATGTTTTTAAGTTTTTTACATGTATTGGATGATTTCTTTTATATAGTATTGGATATTTAGTCAACTAATATTATGTTACATTAACTTTGCAACTAATAATTTTATCTATTATGTATTATATATCAGGGTTTTGCCATGTAGGATTATGTCACGTGACAATACCATATGAATTCTTTTTTTCGCCTAAAGTGAATTTATTCTATTAATTTGTTTTAAATTTTAGATAATAATTAATAATTTCTTACTATCAATTTTAAGATATATCAATTAATTATTAATCAATTGATAATTAATAATCATAAAAAAAGTCATATTATGGATATGACTTACGATAATATAACGGCTAGCTATAAAGAATATTAATATGTAGATTACAATAAGTAAACATGAAAGCCTATTACATTTAAACATAAATACTTACATCATATAGAAATGTGCATATATCTTATATGTAAACATATTGGGAATACACTTATTTAAATGAAATTAATTTAATAAACAACGTTTACAAATTCACATAATTATTTTGTCAACTAATATTATGATTCAATAACTTTGCAAATAATAATGTAATAAAAAAATTTACAACTAATAAATTTATCCAATATAAAGTTATCTCATTTATAAAAAACAATTTAATTCACATAGTCACACTCTAATATAATAAATTCTTAAAATTTAAACTTAAAAAATCTTCTTTCAATTTATTGTTTTGTTAATTTAATAATATTTTATTTGACATATAAAAAATTCTATGGGTTAAATACGTTTGTAGTCCTTATAAAATGATGAATTTTAATTTTGGTGCTTATAAAAACTTTTCTTTGATTTTCATACCTCTAAAATCTAAAATAATATTTTTGGTCTCTGCCATCATATGACATCCATGAACTAATCATAGAATACTATTTTTCACTTACTTGCACAGAATAAAATATTATCATAAATCAGGAGGTTGAACTATTTTTCTATTTTTGTTCCTCTTCAATTCTTTGTAGACTAATTTTATCATCACGTCGTTTGGTTAATTTTGTACTGTTCAAAAAATCAAAGTCACTCAGTGTAGTAATTTGATAGCATATATTGGAGAGAAAAAATCTTAAATAGAGTTTATTAAACATGAATAATGCTGAATTTTTGTAGAGTTATATTAGGTTAAAAATATAAAAATATATAATATTTTTTTTATAATATCTATAAAATAATATAATTTTACATCCCGTGCAAGACACGGGTTATTAAGCCAGTAAAAAATAAAAAAGAAACAGAGGAGATTGAGTCCTTGTTGAGTTGTTGTTGGTTAATCCGTCACCAGGGAGAGAAGTACAAAGGCGCACGATAAAAAAGCGCACACACACTCATCCTTCTACCGCACACTCCCTCCCTCCCTCCCTTTGGTCTCTCACGCGAAGCCGCTTTTTCCCTGAAAGAAACCCCATCGCGGATACTCACGCCATTCCCCCAAGTAACCCCAACACTCCATCCAATATTCCAATCCAACAATAAATCCATTCTCTTCCACGATCCAAATCGCCCCAAACCAAAATTGTGTAAGTTATTATTCATAAATTTACTTCTCACTATTTGTCGTTCTATATAAACACACTCATTCATTCCCTTCGTTGCAATTTTGTTTTTCAATTCAAGGTTCTCCCTCTTAAATTGAATCCAAATCATTTTCTTTATCCTCGCTCACATTATCCCACGGAAGAAAGAAGAGTTCTTGGGACTAATCTTTGTTCCCTCACCAATTGTTCCATCATCAAAGATCGAACTCGGGTACCAGCCGAGTCCGTTCTTTCAGATAGAGCAATTACTCATTCATTTATTTGTGTTTTTTTAAACAATTTGGTTTTCACTGCTTGCAGGATTGGGATTTCTGGTGAGATGGGCGATAACAACAATAACATCAATAACAATTCTCCGTCAGCTTCTCCAAAAGCAAAACCAGATCTAGTTGATGGAGACTCGGGAACAATTCCGAGGGTCGCCGACGCCGACACCAACACCGAAACCTCGTTGGAAACCATCGTACGGAGTTTCCAAGACTCAATGTCTGTCATTGGCGGCGGCGGAAGCAAGAGGCACAAGTTCTGGGAAACCCAACCCGTTGGTCAATACAAGGAAATCGGAGACACAACCTTACCCGAAGGACCCATTGAGCCACCAACACCATTATCAGAAATCAAACAGGAACCTTACAACCTTCCAAGCGCTTATGAATGGACAACATGCGACATGGACTCAGAAGAAACATGCGACGAGGTTTATCTCCTTTTGAAGAACAACTATGTGGAGGACGATGAGAACATGTTCAGGTTCAATTACTCCAAGGAGTTTTTAATGTGGGCTTTGCGTGTTCCTGGTTATTACAGGACTTGGCACATTGGTGTTCGTGCAAAGGGTTCAAAAAAGTTAGTAGCTTTCATAACAGGTATCCCTGCAAGGATAAGGGTAAGTGAAAATGTTGTGAAGATGGCTGAGATTAACTTTTTGTGTGTTCATAAGAAGCTTAGGACGAAAAGGCTTGCCCCTGTTATGATCAAGGAGGTTACAAGGAGGGTTCATTTGGAGGATATTTGGCAAGCAGCTTATACAGCTGGGGTTGTTCTCCCAACACCAATTACAACTTGTCAGTATTGGCATAGGTCTTTGAACCCAAAGAAGCTCATCGATGTTGGGTTCTCGCGGCTCGGTCCAAGGATGACGATGAGCCGGACTGTGAAGCTTTACAAGCTGCCTAACTCGACAGTTACCCCGGGTTTTAGGAAGATGGAGCTGAGGGATGTCGCCGCGGTTACAAGGCTGCTTAGGGAGTATTTGGGCCGGTTTGTCGTTGCGCCAGATTTCGATGAGGATGATGTTGAGCACTGGCTTTTGCCGCGCGAGAATGTGGTTGATAGTTACCTTGTTGAGTGCCCTGAGAGCCATGAGATAACTGATTTCTGCAGCTTCTATACGCTGCCTTCGTCGATCCTTGGGAACCAGAGTTACTCCACTTTGAAAGCTGCTTATTCTTATTACAATGTGGCTACTAAGACTCCATTGACTCAGCTGATGAACGATGCGCTTATTGTGGCGAAGCAGAAGGATTTTGATGTTTTCAATGCCTTGGATGTGATGCATAATGAGGGGTTCCTCAAGGAGCTCAAGTTTGGACCTGGGGATGGACAGCTTCATTACTACTTGTACAATTATAGGATCCCTTGTGCCTTGAAACCATCTGAACTTGGGCTTGTGCTCTTGTAGTTGTAGCTTGATGTTTTCTTTTTTTTTTTTCTTTTAGTTTTGATCTTTTGATTTTGCTATGCAATTGGAAAAGAAAAAACCATTCATTTGTCTTTAGTTTTATTAGCGCGTTGTTTTGTTTCAACTTTCAACTCAACATCATTTCTTGTTCCATGAAAATAGTGGCAATTAACATCATAGGTTTGCAGGGTATGTGAGTTCTGCTTAAGATGCTTACATTGCAAAATCCTGAAGTTGTTTCCTTTTTCCTCTGTTTTCTTCTCGGATTTATGTTGCATTATTGCATATATAAGTTTTAAGAACTTGTCCACAGTTCTTACAAAGTTATTGCTGTTAAGTTCTTGTTGCTGTTTGGCTGCATATGTTTTGTTGCTCATGAGTGTGGCTGGCCGTCTGTGTTTGCACATTTAAACTCACTTGGTTGGTTCAGTTCGAGGTTTATCACATCTACTTAGTGGTTAATTCAATTTTTGCACATGGCATTTATCGCCATCTACTTTTGATTTTTAGTAGACTTCATCCTTAGGAAAGGGATAGGTTAGCTCTCTATGAAAGTGATGAAGGGATAGCTTTTTATGAAGGTTATTTTTTAGTAAACTTCATCATTAGGGAAGGGATAAGTTTGCTCTCTATGAAAGGGATGATGGGATAGCTTTTTATGAAGGTAAAGTAAGTAAGTAACATCTGGCCAGGGCTCCCCCCTCTCTTTTTTGTGATCAGTTTGAATTTTGAAAAGGTGAGAAAATAAATCTCCCTAAAAATCACCCTTCCCAAGCAGCAACAACAACCATAAAGTCTTATTCCACTAGGTGGAGTCGGCTACATGGATAACTTGACGGTGGTTTGGAATAGTAACAACCGGCAAGACTCTTAAAAAACATTATCCTATATGAAGCACATCTTGTGGAGTAACATTTGTATCATCCATATTAACAGAGTGATTACACATGAAGGCTTTGGGCTAAAAAAAAACCTAATCACAGCTTTGATCTAACAAAACACCCTTTTGGGCCTACTCAAATAAGCACAAGAATCTCTGTGCTAATGGAAACTTGTGAAAAATAACCAAAGTAGTCAAAACCGGACCGGTCATTGAACTGGTGAGGGCAGAGGTTCAAGGTTCAGAGGTTCGACTGGGGTTTAACCGATTGAACCGGAATATAATTAAATAATATTATTTTAGTTATAAATATAATATATAATACAATATATAACATATAATATTATTTTAAACCCTAAATTCTATACAATATTGAGCAAAAATTAACATAAAAGTCATAATTTTATAAAGAAAACTTAAACTTCACTATTAAATGTCATAATTTATAATATAAAATATTCAAAATTATAAGTAATTGAAGAAAATAATATCTATTTCTTTTAAAAAAATAAAATAAAATAAAAAAATTGATTTTTTTTTTAAAAAAATAAAAAAAACGAACCGGTCCAACTGGTTTTTACCCGGTTTTGATCGGTTTTTCCGGTTCTTGACCGGTTTTCTCGCAGGCCGGTTCGCAGGGTTTTTCGGACCAGACAGGGGTCCGATTCTCGGTCCAACCGGTCGGACCGACCGGTCCGGTTTTGACTACATTGAAAATAACAGAAAACCATCACCAGTGCTAATAATGGAACTTGGGACACATGTTAGTCATGCTTTTTTTTTTTGGTCAATCATGTTAGTCCTGCTTAACTAGTTAACTCGTTACAAAGATAGTGAAGCCTACTCTCACTAAGCAGCTATGTGAGGATGTTATCTATCTATTTTCTAGTTCTAACAAGTCCGGTGAATAGAATAGGTTCCTGTTGGATCTTTTCTATGTCATAGGTGAAGAAGCCATGTATTCGATTTCATCAAGTAATAAATGATACACATAGAGTTTGTTTAGATAATTTTTTTTATAAGCACTTATAATATGAGTATTTGAACTAATAGCTTCTCATATAAGTTAAAATCATATTTTATACTTCAATTTTTTCAAAAATTATATTTTTAACTTCTCCATTAGCATCTATCGACTATTTAACAACTTTTCATGTTTTCTATGTATGCAAAAAAAATAAGAATACAATCCAAAACTAATTTGTCCATAAGTTAGAAGTTGGACTTGTGAACCCAATCAGGACCATAATAATTCATAGGAAGCTTGGGGGTCATTGCTTGATATTCATATTTTACACTTGACCATATTCTGAATTCCATCTCAGAGGGCTCCTTTCATGTACTTAAGAAATGAGACCTTGCATCCCAATGAAAATTTCAAGATGACATTAAATTTATGTGAGATTGTACATCTATTGGTCTTGTGTGCACAAGTCTTAAATTAATTTCTAAAAGATATATAGGAGTGCTGTTAGTTCGATGGTCCAGCAAACATTGAAAATATTTTTAAGATGAGAGAGTTATAATACCCATTCTCCAACTTTCTTATATCGTTTACCAATGAAAAACGCTTCTGCCCCATCCTCCAGGACAGGTGGTAACTCGTAACCCTTCTATAAATTGACACTTATGATCCCACCCAACAAGTCAGAATGCATATCTATGCCAGCAAATAATCTTTTTAATTTCTCAATGCGTGCACGATTTCACAGTGCTCCAAAGTTTGTAGCTGAAATCGATCGTGCTTATCTTCTAATATATATATATTTTTTAATTAAGAGAGGGTACTATGATTTTGATTTTTCTTCATTTACAAATTAACTTCAATAGGAGGTTTACATTTCTCATAATTTGATAAGTAGGGTGACACCACTTTCAAATGAATGTGTGATAAAATCTTAATTATGAGATCATGATAAATTGATACTAGGTATCAAACTCTTATATTTATACCAATTAATTAATAACTTTATGTAGAATGTGAAGTTGATCGATCCAACCATTGAATCATGTGATATTATCATTCTAGTCACATATATTAAATTTGAGATAATTTGGACATTCATGTATATAGAGAATGGATCAAATTACACCAGTGGCTCCAGTATAGCACCAAGCAGAAGATTAAGTTAATTGCACCAACAATCGATAAAAAAAAATTTGCTAAATATTTTGTTTCTTGGCTATAAATAGAGCCATATTGTTATGTGTGTTTGCCACATACATAGTGAGTATTGACAACAACAAAGTGAGAATGAATAAATCATGCAGCTCTATTGCATATTTTTGGCTTTTGATGAGTTTCTTCATTTTGAGTGTGGCTGTAAGGCCCCAATTGACCCCAGATTTTTACAGGGCAACATGCCCTGATCTTATGAGAATAGTAAGGAGAGAGGTTCAGAATGCAATGAAATATGAGATGCGAATGGGTGCTTCTTTGCTTAGGCTTCACTTTCATGATTGCTTTGTAAATGTAAGTCGAGGTGGCTATTAATTATTTTGAAATATGACAATATATATAGATACCTCCTAATTCTTGAAATCCTTTGCAGGTGAATATTCAGTCAATTATTTCCAAATTAGCCTATGGATTTTGCGTGTTCATTTTTTTTCATTTTCCTTTTATTTTTCAAGAAAATTAAAGTGAATATAAGCCTCTTCAATTCAATAAATATGGCTTAACATGCATGCAAACTCTTTTTGTATTTGTGGATTGCAAGTTTTGGAAACCATAAACTTTAAAATACAGTATATTTGTTGCTCCAGAACAAATTTAATTTGGTCAACCAATTCGAGTTTTCACTGCCCTCATGCTAGAGTCTTCTTGCTGAGGTTGTAGCTATGACTATTAGAAAAAATTGAATTATTGACAAAAATAGAGAGAAAAAAAATAAAATTGGTCTCTAATCTTGTTGTTTCTAGCACTTAGAAATGGATTCCATTGTTTTTATCACCTCTAATTTCCGTTGGTAATTCAACATATATTGCAATATTTGATTGATAACATAGAAATGGTGAACAATTCTAGCTGGTGCAATTGCGGTCATGAATAACTCAAAAAAAAAAACCTTGATGTTGTGATTACAATTGTGGTGGATAGCAATTTAAAACCATGTTTTTAACCACTGATTTACTTGGGTTTTTTAGGAGAAAAAAATAGAATTTAACTAAAATTGAAATGTTTGAAACTTGGTCATTCCACAAGAAACCATTTGGGTAGATACTAATATACTATAGTATTCCAATTAATTTAAGTGGTAGGGATTGATAATATTTTTATTCCTTTTACTTTATCCAATAGGGTTGCGATGGTTCGATTCTACTGAATGGAGGCGAAGATAGTGAGAAACTTGCCACTCCTAACTTGAATTCTGCTAGAGGATTCGAAGTCATAGATACAATCAAAAGTTCAGTGGAGAGTGCATGCAGTGGAGTTGTGTCCTGTGCTGATATATTAGCCATAGCTGCCAGAGATTCTGTTCTCCTAGTATGTTCAATTATATTGATAACTCTTGAGAGAAAAAAAATATCGAACAATCTCTCTCTTAATTAGAAAAGAATTTTCTCTCTAGTAGTTGAGTTTATGTTTATTTCTTATGTACCCTAATTATTTGAATAATTTGCATTCACATTTTGCAGAGTGGGGGTCCCTTTTGGTACGTTCAACTAGGAAGAAGAGATGGATTGGTCTCAAATGGGACACTAGCAAATCTTGCAATTCCTTCTCCATTTGAAACACTAGATACTATCATTTCCAAGTTTAATAACGTTGGCCTCAATCTCAAAGACGTGGTTACTTTGTCAGGTATTAATCATATAATGAAATATGAAAACATTATAGTGGACAAACCTATGAATAAATTACAATCTTGACATATCATATAATATGACAAAATACAATGATATCTTAAAAAGCAAATTATTGAAAATCTCATTCATAAAAAAAGTTACTTATAGGCTATGTTTGGGAGAGAAGGGGAGGGAAAGGGTTATGGCTAGTATTTCCTTTGTTTGGAAGTTTTACAAAATGAGAAAAATGATTTGGGGGATTTTTTTTGATATGGGGAGGGGGAATTTGAATTCTTGCGGGTGTCACAAGTTACAAACGCTAAGTACTATCAACTAAGCTAGTATCCCTTGATATTTGGGAAGTTTTTAAAAGCTCCAAAAACCCTCATTTACTTGTGTTTTTTATATTTCTCCGAATTGGAGGATTTTGAACTTGCAAACAAGGTGAGAGTCTAGGCTCCGATCCCCTGTTTCCTCTACCCTCCCCTCCAAACTCTCAAACAAAGTAAAATGAGAGGAATTTGTCCAAGTATCATTCTTGCTTTGCATGGTATAGGCCACTCTCTAGCAAACTAGTATTAGAAAATTTCTTGCACTTTCCTTTCCACCTAGTTGAATTTATTATCACTAATCTCTATTTATCTCTCTCTCTGTGCATGTATATATGTGAAATGTTTCTTTAGGTTCCCACACAATTGGACGAGCAAGGTGTGCTTTATTCAGCAATAGATTGTTCAACTTCTCCGGGGAAGGAACACCAGATAGTACAATAGAAACTAGCATGCTCACTGAATTGCAAAGTTTGTGCCCACAAAATGGAGATGGGAACAGAACCAGTGTTCTAGACCCAAACTCAGTGGATTTGTTTGATAACCACTACTTCAAGAACCTACTCGAGGGAAAGGGTCTCCTTAGCTCTGACCAGATTCTCTTCTCAAGCGATGAGGCCACTACAACCACTAAACCTTTGGTCCAATTTTATAGCTATAACGAAAGAGTTTTCCTTATGGAATTTGCATATGCCATGATCAAGATGGGGAATATAAATCCACTAACTGGTTATGAGGGAGAGATTCGGGAGAATTGCAGGGTAATTAATTCTTAATGGTATGCAGATTACAGAGAGATGCATTAACTAGGAGACAAATGAAGCATCTCAACTCATAATTCTATTGGAATGGAGTTTTGTATATAAAATGAAAGGTTTGTTTCATGGCCAAAACGTTGTACTACTCACTACTCTTGTTTTGCTGTATTTTACATGAATAAAGTTTGAATAAAAAACTCTTATTAATTTTATAATGGCACAATATATATGTTATTATGTCAAGGATTCACGGAGTTGGTTTCTTTCTCAGTAATTTTTATGGAAGTTGTAATAATCATAGTATATATAAACCTCTACAATTTTTCACTGTTTGTATCAGGTGCCAAAAAAATCAGAAAATTTGACAGCCCAGACGGTTACACAGATGCCCAGGCGGTTTTCATGTTGCATAATTATGTACAAAAAATTTTCAAAGTGATTTTTCTTATCTCATAACTCAACCATGACCTTTCCTTCTATAAATTATGCCTACCTTTAACATGTAAATTGTAAAGCACGCATGAAGCTCGAAACCACTCAGAACAATTGAAAACATTTTCAAATCCAAAAATAACAAACACACAAAAATAGAAGATAAAACAAACTAAAAGCCTAAAATCCAAAAGAGAAGGGATTAGAACTCCTTCACATGGGTTGCCTACTTGCCTTCCATGAAGCGCTCGCTTAACGACCTTAGCTCGATGGTGTGCTACCTTATGTGGCGATCAAGTTGATGGATTCCATCGAATGCTTGAGTTCTACACCAAAATACACCTTAAGTCTTTGACCATTCACCTTGAAGCTTCTACCGGAGCTTGGATATTTCAATTCCACTACACCATAGGGGAAAACCTTCTGAACCTCAAAGGGGCCTGACCATTTTGATTTGAGTTTTCCGGGAAAGAACTTTAACCTTGAATTGAACAATAGAAATAGTTGTCCTTCCCAGAACTCCTTTGCTTGAATTTTTCTGTCATGCCACTTTTTGGTCCTTTCTTTGTAAATCTTGGCATTCTCATAGGCAAAAAGTCTGAATTCCTCAAGTTATTGGAGTTGAAGTATTTGAGCTTCACCAGCTTTCTCACAGTTAAAATTCAAGTACTTGGTGCCCCATAGTGCTATGTGCTCAAGCTCAAAAGATAAGTGACAATCCTTGCCATACACAATTGATATGAAGAGCACATGTAAGATAGTGTTTTGCCCGGAAGGTATTGGCCATTTTTTTTTATTAGGTGTCCAACTATCCTTTGGCTTTAAAGTTGAAGCTCCTTCTGCATTTGTTGTTGTTGGAGTGCAGGTCCATCCACAACAATATCTCAAGTCTACATCCTGAGACTCTAGAAATAGTTTCATCCTTTCCTTCCAATAGTAATAATATTTACCATCAAAAGTTGGTGGTCTATTCAAAGAAGGCCCTTCGGGTACAAAAACTCCAGCTGTTTGATTTGTCATCATTTCTTCGTAAATCTTTTTCTGTCATATTGTGAGATGAGCTCTGATACCAATTGAAGTGAATAGATCAAGCACAAGAAGAGGGGTTGAAGTGTGACCTCTTTACAATTCTGACTGTAAAAAAACCTTTCTGAAGAATTCTTAGGTATAACTTGGAGTTTAGAAAGATTTAAGAAATGACAGCTAACATATATAACTTGTTAGTACAGTTAAAAAATGATACCTTCTAAGTGAAATCAGTGACTTTTAAAAATAATTCCTTTAAAACTGTTATGATAAAATATATGAGTATAAAACTAACAGTTTTCAATAAAAACTTATGCACAAGAATTCTGGTTGTGCTTTCTTAACAAACTTTGTTCAAAAAGGTGACAAAAAATGTTGTGCAGAAAAGTGACCATTCTAAGTATACAGAAACTAAGAATTAAGTGCAGTAAGATAAAAGAGTTTAAAAGATAGAGAATACTGCACAGAGATTTATCCTAGTTCACCCGAACAATCTTTGGGCTACGTCCAATTTCCACACAGTGAGATTTTTCCACTATTGCATATAACAATACAACCACTAATGGACAAATCAGTATTCTTTTACCCCAGCCTCTGCATGTTTTGCAACTAGTATTCTTTTACTCCAACTTCTACAGGCTTAACACCAGTATTCTTTTGCCCCAGCCTCTGCAGGCTTAACCTCTCAACCAATCCTAGAATAACCTTTCTAGATTGGGAGTCACAACAAAGTGTAGAAAGAGTTTTGTGTATGATACAGCTCAAATCACTCAAAGAGTGTAATATGAAATGAAATCTAAGCCTAAATCACTCCTCTCAGTTACAAGAATACAAACGAAATTGAACTAGAGAAGTGGGTGCTAGCAAGAAGGATTCTCTAAGTTTTGCGAAGTTGATAGAAAGTTCAGATCTTTGATAGTGCAAGCAACCAAGCTTTAGGTTGTTAATTCAACTCCTTTTGTAGCGAAAATATCCAAAGTAGCTGTTACTAGCTGTTAGAGACATGTTTAGGCCATGTCCTTATGTTGCAGCTATCTTCTATACTTGTATGGATTGACTCGCTTTTGAAAAACTAGACAGTAAGATTCTGAGCACCTTTCTAAGAGAACCTTTTTGGCTAAGTTGAAATCCTTCTCGACAGTATTTAAAGCTTGAAATCTTCAAAGATTGTTGCTTTAGATGCTTTATTTGGACAATGCTTTCTCCTTAAAGCATTTTTGTGAGGTATAATTCAAGTACAAAGATTGTTGTCCGCACGTCATGTGTAGGTGTCAATCACGATAATGCTTGTCA
The DNA here is from genome assembly GCA_030159175.1 of Glycyrrhiza uralensis. NCBI lineage: Eukaryota > Viridiplantae > Streptophyta > Magnoliopsida > Fabales > Fabaceae > Glycyrrhiza > Glycyrrhiza uralensis. The sequence continues at coordinate 4,461,346 of BRZY01000007.1, forward strand.
GGCCGCGTGTTATTTGTGAGGGAACGCGGACATGGTTTATGTGGGACTACGAAAATGCTTTGGGGGCATTGTGGGAGTTGCGTGTTCAAGCGACGGCGGAAAGATCAACAACGCTTTTACATACTATTGGAATCAAAATTAAACGCATTTGTAATGCATTCTCGGCATAGTGTTTAAAAGAATTTTTAAAAATCTATCTTGTGACTCCCCAACATTTATACCCTTATGAACTTTTATGTTAAATTCAATCTAATGTTATTTAACTCTTCCCTGCAAATCTCTCCAATGTTGTAGGGATGCCAAAATTAAGTGAGGAGGAATTTTGCTTCCCTCCCCTAAAAAATATTGAGCTAAACAAATAAGATTTAAAACAATCTATTCTCTCTCCTCTTCTCATATTCATTTCCCTCCAACTAATGCTCCCTCCGGTCTTTTTTGTAAGAAACATAGGACAAAATCATAAAAACCAAAGAAGTGCATTGAAATGAATTAATTATAATTAACGATGCTATAATTTTCTAAAGGTATCTTTTGTAAGATTAATTTCTTTTTATATTCTTTTTGTGAGTCTCATAATAAATAAGAGTAAAGTTGAAAATAAACAATTAATATTATTGAAAACAAGATATTTCTTATAAAAAGGACCGGAGAGAGTACTATGTAAAAGAAAGTATATTAATGTGGTGGACGATTCATACTTGACGTTGAGAACAGGGGCGGACCTATGTATGTTTGAGGGTGGGCACATGCCCCCACTCAAACTTTAAAAATCCCACTTAATATCTAAATTTTTTGAATTTTGACCCCTCTGGAATTATATTTTTGCCCCCAGTCAACCATTAATTGCACCCAGGCACTCAGTTCTCTTCTTTTTGTCCCCATTCAAACTTTAAAAATCTCACTTAATATCAAATTTTTTCAAATTTTGACCCTCTAAAATTATATTTTTACCCAAGGCAACCATTAATTGCACCTAGACACCTAGTTCTATTCTTTTTATGTTTGCAAAAGCCTCAGCCTGCAAATAAGATTTAGTTCAACAGAAACCTAAACTTTTTAAAATTACGAGTTGTACCCCGTGTAGATCCAAGTGATCAAACCCTTACTTATTCTTAGAAGCAATATAGATCATTGGATAAAAAATTAGTCTTTCTCTCGCCCCAAAAGCTCCCTCATTCTCTCTAAAATAGTTTCTATCTCAACTCTCTTCTTTCTACAAACTACACTGCCTCAAGCAAGCAACTAGAAATGAAACTAAATTTGCAACAAAATCAACAAAAGTGACTTCCTTGAGATTTGATCAGAAGTCCTCTTGGATGGAGTAAAATTGTTTAACCATTGCGCCAGACCATATATTACACATTCTATGACAATTGAACTATATATGCCTTCTATTCTAATCACGTCTTCCCTATGCTTCTAGGCTCCAAATTGAATATATATGACAATTATATTTTATATACATTCCAAGTTGAATCTCTTTTTAAAAAATACAACCTCGTATGCCGCACAACCGCCACCGGACCACTGCAAAAAATTGCCCCCGCTGACCCCGGGTCCTGGGTACGCCACTGGTTGAGAATATTGAAAATTCAAGTGTGAATTCGAGCAGCTCATATCTGCTGCAGCAATTTTCTATTTGCAGTAAGATCTCAACCGTTCGATTAATCCAATGACTATCCGAGTTAATATCTCATGTGTTAAATTAATCCAACGGCCGAGATGTTGCTGCAAATAGCATCACCACTACATAGGATCCAACATCAAATTTTGAATAGGATAAATTCAAGTGTGAATTTTTTAAATGAAAATATAATTAACGTCTAGTATTACTTTTGTGTTTGTAAATGCATCCACCATGCTCGATTGCTCGCACATTACATGCCACACTTTCCTGCTATGTAGTCGCGTGTAACGTGTGTATCCAAACAGAAGCTAAACGGCACACAACACATGAACGACGCACTGTTTGGATTCGCACACTAACTTTTTTTTTGGTCTGAAATTAGCACACTAACTAAACCATGAAAGAAAAAATGTTGGTGTAAATTTTTATTTTTTTTACCGTTGGATCTAAAAAAACGGGCCGGGCCACGAATATCACAGACGGTTTAGATTGCATTCACACGTGGTGGGCTTATGTCGATCACTCTCGTTTCTGATAAGGAGTTGCTTTTTCAACAATCCACCCAATCCGAGAACGCCACGTGGAATTCGGATGAATGTTAAACAAGTCAGCAAATTAAAACGGACCTAACCATATCCCTCCCAAACTGAAACTGAAACCGCTCACACACACACACACAGAGAAAGAAAAAGAGAAGTAGCTCGTCATGCTTTTGACGTCGTCGTTTTAAGACTCACAAGTTTGGAGCGGTGGCGTGAATGCCATGTTGAGAAGGAGTGATATAAAAGCAGTACCATAAATCCAAAAACGACACAACGAAAAACCCCAACGAAAACCACAATGGAGTGTGTTGGAGTGAGAAACTTGGCGGCAATGGCGTTTTGCGTGAGTCCTTCTTCGAGGTTACGGTTAAGGAGGGTGAAGCATTGGAGGAGACGAAACTCGTCGTGCGGCAACGACGTCGTTTTGCGGTCGCATTCACTGAAGGTGGAGGCCAAAGCCGGAGCGGGGAGCGAGAGTTGCGTGGTAACCACCACCACCACGACCAGAGAGGAATTCGCTGACGAGGAGGATTTCGTTAAGGCTGGTGGCTCCGAACTTGTTTTCGTACAAATGCAGCAGAATAAGTCCATGGAGATGCAATCCAAGCTTGCGGATAAGGTTTCTTGTTTTCACTCTCTGTTTCTTTTGATTTTGATTGTTGTTGTTATTGTTATTGTTATTGTTGTTGTTGTAGAGTAGTTGTATGTTGAGATTCTCTATGATCGGTCCTGAAAGGTTCATGGATAGATTTTCTGGTTTTTTGTTTGTGTGTTTGTGTTTTTCTTTTTTGGTTGATAATTCAAAGGATAAGGTTTTGGTTTGGACTTGCTTTTTTGTTTTTTTGCTTTTAGGTTACTTAGTTGCTCTCTGTTGTTTGAATTGTCAGATGAAAACGTGTTTGGATTTTTTTTTTTCCTGGGACGAATTTATGAGTAATTGCATTCTGCTCTGTCAGTTTCGAATGGCGTTACATTTCTTTAGGACGTGTAGATATTTGGATTCTATGGGTGAAGCTGAGGCTCCTTCTCTGAATAAAAATGATGTGAATTGTGGCCTCTTGTGGAATATACTTTAGTTTCAAGCATAGCATGATTTTATTGTTTTGAACGTGTAGATATTTGGATTCTATGGATGAAGTTGAGGCTCCTTCTCTGAATAAAAATGATGTGAATTATGGCCTCTTATGGCATATACTTTATTTTCAAGCATAGCTTGATTTATTGTTTTGGTAATATTACTTGTAGTTTTGAAGGCATTGTTAACTTTCATGCATTGATGCACCGGTTTTGAGGGTTTGGAGATAACAAAATTGATTTTTAGACAATCAATTGTGTGTGTGTTTTTTCTCTCCCAAGAACTTGTGCCTAATCACCCTTGCAGTTGCCACCTATCTCTATTGGAGATGATATACTGGATCTCGTTGTGATTGGTTGTGGTCCGGCTGGTCTTGCTCTAGCTGCTGAATCCGGAAAGTTAGGATTAAAAGTCGGGCTTATTGGTCCGGATCTCCCTTTTACAAACAACTATGGTGTGTGGGAGGATGAATTTAAAGGTATCATTCTTGCTGCATCTTTCTAATTACATTATCTTTATATCTGGTATGCTATTCATTTATATCTTATTTTGGATAACAAGGTTATAACGCATGTTAGACAATATTTGCTCATAAATGGTGATCTTGAAATTTTCTCACTTTCACCAAACTTATGTTTATAATGCCTAATAAATTTCATCTAAAGGAATTTCTGTGTGCTTCGCTATTCTGATGACCAATGAACTCTATTGTATTTTGATAGTTTTCACTTACATTTATGCCCTAATAATCAAGATGTATTTTCCTTTTTGACAGGAGCATAAATTTTTTTTGCTTAATTGATATTACACTTTACTGATTACGCTTCATTATAATTTCAGGTCTTGGACTTGAAGGTTGTATTGAGCATGTTTGGAAGGATACCATTGTATATCTTGATAACAAGGATCCCATTTTTATTGGACGTTCTTATGGACGTGTCAGTCGGCATTTGCTTCATGAGGAATTGTTAAGAAGGTAAAACTGTTGGTGATACATTTAGTATCACTATTATTTCTAATTTAACTTCCTAGTAATAAATATTTTATTTACTTTTGTAGATTTATGATTCATATTAATTTTTCCTAGGTGTGTCGAGTCAGGTGTCTCGTATCTTAGCTCAAGAGTAGAAAGGATTGTTGAGGCTAGCAATGGTCATAGTCACGTTGTCTGTGAATATGATATTGTAGTGCCCTGCAGGTATGATATAATATGCGTTCTTTTAAAATTTTCATCCACTTATCTATTACATATTGAAACTTCTGACGTGTTATTATAGGCTTGCTACTGTTGCATCAGGAGCAGCTTCAGGGAAACTATTGCAATATGAGGTTGGGGGTCCAAAGGTGTCTGTCCAAACAGCTTATGGTGTGGAAGTTGAGGTAGGAGGCTGGCTCTGTGGTTCTCTTTTTTTCCCTACTAAATGTTTATTGTTAGACTGATGGTGGTACCATTATCTTACAATTCAACATTATATGTTGAATGTCCTTTCTCTTATCTCCTAAGGCTCCATATTTCTCCAGATACAGTTTTGCTAATAATACAGTTAATAAGTCTTTTTAAATCAAACTAATATTGGAGCTTCTTTTTGTCTTACGTTTTCAATAACAATACAATTTGTAATACAAGTCTGTTTAAAGCAAATCAATTGTTGGTGTTTATCTGCCAAGTGCAAAATGACAATATTAGAAATGGCACAACGATGTTATTGGTGAACAAGTCAGAGAAATTGTACCAAGTGTAGGTAGTCTCTAAATATAGTCTGTCTTCTTCCTTCTCTTGGACTGTATACTCGTTTATTCTTTTTAATTGAAAAATATTAAATATGTAAAATGTTATAGCTAGTAATAATGACATTTTTGTTACAATTTTAGGTGGAAAACAATCCTTATGATCCAAACCTGATGGTTTTCATGGATTACAGAGACTATATGAAGCAAAACGTTCAATGTCTAGAAGCAAAGTATCCAACATTTCTTTATGTGATGCCCATGTCTCGTACAAGAGTGTTCTTTGAGGTTTGCTCAATGTTTTTCAGTGTAGTGTTTTACATTGCGTATTACAGTTCTGTTTGCATTTATGTGAAAACACCAATTGCAGGAAACCTGTTTGGCGTCAAAAGATGCCATGCCTTTTGATTTACTAAAGAAAAAGCTCTTTTCAAGATTAAATACGATGGGGATCAGAATTGCAAAAACTTATGAAGAGGTAAAGGCATTAGAAATGCTAGGTTTGATTGTTGATTAGTCATTAGTAATATATATTTTTTAATTGAATATATATTGTCCAAGAGGGCTCATCCATTTTCCATATAGTAAAATATTGACGTGCTCATTTATAAATGACCACTCACTCCAATACTTACGTATCTTACTCTTAAAATTTTTTTTAATTGCTTTGTATTTATGGCATCTATTGGTCATCAATTTTATTTTCTTAGTTCTTTTTCCACTGAAAGCCTGCTTTATGCAGAACAGTTGAGGAGTTGAAAAACTGTGCTTCCCTTCATAACAGTGTCTTTCATCCTAATTTCCAGCTGTACTTCGAGCTTTTACATTATAGTTTCTGAAATTATAACATATGTACAAGTTCTTTTTGTGCAACTGGGCATATCTTGCATCCGATCTTTTTTTGGGTCATCTTCTTGCATCTGATCTGAATTTTGATGCTTTCATCTATAAATTTTTATGCAGGAATGGTCTTATATCCCAGTTGGTGGATCCTTACCAAACACAGAGCAAAAGAACCTTGCATTTGGTGCAGCAGCCAGCATGGTGCATCCAGCCACAGGCATGACATCATCACATTTTCATTTTATGGATATGCTTAATTTAAGTTATTGCTCTTCAATATCGGTTTTTATCCAACAGGCTACTCTGTTGTGAGATCTTTGTCAGAAGCTCCAAAGTATGCTTCAGTAATTGCTACTATTTTGAAAGAGGGTCATACAAGGAACATTGTTACTAATGAAAGAAATAAGGAGAATCTATCTATGCAAGGTAATCAAATATACCCGTTAGCTTAGAACCCTAGAACTAAAAGTTACTCAGTTTCTCTTATATTACATTTGTTTCTTTCCTCAAATAGCTCCATTATCTAGCACTAACTTGTAAATAATCTTGGAGATGGAGATTTTGTGTATATTGTATATTCCAAAATTTGAGAGCGGACTTTGTCAGACTTTATGTGAATGTGAGGTTTTTGACTTGTATGTGCATTTAAATTTTCTTTTTCTTTCAGCTTGGAATACACTTTGGCCACAAGAAAAGAAACGGCAGAGAGCATTCTTTCTTTTTGGATTAGCACTGATTCTGCAGCTGGACATTGAGGGCATTAGAACATTCTTTCGTACTTTCTTCTGCTTACCCGATTGGTATGGTCTTTTTTCTCTCATTTATGTGGTGGATGTTTTGGAATTTGCTCAGCTATTAGTATTAGCTATACAAATTATGTTTCAGTCCTACATGTTTGTTAAGTCCTATCTTGGCTTAAGTTGCAGAAAGCCAAAGAAATGCCTCAAATCATAATATCAATTCAATGTTATTTGCAAAAGGACCCCGGCATTTTTGTTAACATGAAGATCCTGTTTGGTAAACATGATAGAATATGATAAGGCCTAGTAGTATAAAGACTTGATAGTATAAGGCTTGGTATAATTTTTAAAACTATGTATAGTATTTGGTGCAATATTGTATAAGATATATACAAGGTAACTATCTTATGTGTGTAAACAATCAATAGGGTAAAAATGAATGCATTTTTACGAAAATATTTTTCACTTAAAACTATGTTATATTCAACTAAGGCGGTGAGAGAACTGAATATTTTTTACTTCCATATCAAGTTTATGTCTTTGATTGTTCATCAAAAGAACTGAAACTACAAAATTGAGTTACAACCTCTACTCAGGTCTTGGTTAGGTCTATTATATTCATGTCAAAATTTCTTTTGACAGTCATCTAATGCCTAAACAATGCTGTATCAGATGGGCTACTACCATGTGTTTAGGGCTTGTTTGGCAAGCCATATTAGCCATGATACAATAAGCTAATGCAGTGTATTATCAATTATGACTCTTCAGTTATTTGGTAGTACTACTGTATTGTTTTAAGTTTATCTATCAAACTCCTCTTATAAATTAAAATAATAGGTACCTTAATTAGACCCTGGAGGTTAATAAATGTATTGCAATTTTGTTAGGGTTAAGCATGCCATTTTTTCATATCATAAAATTTAGGATCAATTGTATTTTTAGTTCCTTATTATAACATAATTTAGAGATTTGATAGACTTGAAAAAAACTTGAGGGACTAAAATTGCACATAATCCAAACTAGAGGGACTAATAATGTCATTAAACCTAAAATTTATTACAAATCGAAGTAGTGTCAATTTTTATAAGTATTTTTTAAAAGTTAATCGATTATATATAAACAATATAAAACACAACAATGAAATTAAATTTATTAGTCAATTATTTAGTGATGCATAGATAATAAAAAAGTACATATGACTATTTAAAAGAAACTATTGTACACACAGATACAAACATAAGTTTAGGCTATCATTAGGACCCAAGGCTTTTGCAAGACCCCTCTAAATTTATTATTGGTTATTGGGTCTAGGTTCTTATTAGAATTTTGTTAATTTCTATTTGCAAATATGTTTTATCATCATCGCCATAATTGAATGTCTAAAGTGGTTATGAGTTTTATGTCTTAGGGATTTTTATTTATTCAAAAAATAGTATAACATAACAAATTTAGAGGGAATTTGGATAAATAGTTTAATCAAGTACTTATATTCAACAAACATTTATCATATAAGAGCTTATGTTTAAGCTATTTCTATAATTGAAGAGGAAATAAGGGTAAACTCTACACAACCTCCATACAAACTATTTCTATAAGCTATCTTAGAGAGCTTATGAAAATAACTTATGAACATATCACAAGTTGTTTTCATAAGCTTCATTCATACTCCAAGGTCTAATTAATTAAGTTATCTATTATTTTAATTTATAAGAGGAAACAACACAGTAGTACTACCAAATAAGTGAAGAGTCATAATTGAATCTAGCTTATCATATCATGACTAATATGGCTTGACAAAACGGCCCTAAACTCATCGTAGTAGCCTATTTGATACAACATATTGTTTAGACATTAGATGACAAACTCTTAAAAGAATGACTTAAATATAATAATGGATGTGATCAAGACCTGAGCAGAGGCTGTAACTCTATTTTGTAGTTTCAGTTCTCTTGATGAACAATCAAGGATTCAAGGCATAACCTTGATATGGAAATCAACGTTATGTTGGTCCGAGTAAAACAGGACTCAGATTTTTTAAGCAATTGGATTCGAGTTTTATGGATGGAAAAAACGTTGTTGGGAGGCAGGGACAGAACCATAAAATGTTGTCAAGGGGGGCAAAAATTTAACATATGCTAAGCAAAATTAACCATGACTAACTTCTACCATTAATAATTGTCTAAAATTTTGTTTAATGAAAAATAAAATATCATATACCCTACAAAAGTAAATATAATTACTTTTGATTCAAAGCAAATACATATAAACAATGATACATTTTTTGTAGTCATCAATATCATGATATTCTTTGATTCTCTTGATTTGATAAAACTCTTCTACAATTTTTTCTCTAATAAATATCTTTGCAATATCATTTTCAACATAAATAATTAAAATATCTAAAAAAACATTTGGTTGGATCAACGTGCTTTGCCATTTTTTATTCTATTGGTTATTATGTTACTTCTTTATCATTTCAAAAATGGTAGCCCAAAAGCTTTTGCTGGGCAAAGATCTTCCTTCATTTACGAATTTGGGGGTGGGGGCATATAGCTAACACTAACGGGGGAGCTAATCAATTTTTCCCTGGGTGGGGGCGACTGCCCCTGTGAGCTTGCACTTAGTTCCGTCCCTATTGGGAGGAGAGACCCACTAAAGGTGGCCAAGTTCCTTGGTGGAGATTAGAAGCCAATGGATATGTGGTTACCAAAAAAAGACCTTGATATGGAAGGAACAACAAACTTATGAGAGAAATTTTTCTTGTATAGTTTATAATTTCCCCACTCATATTTTTCCTATTTCGGTTCTTCAACATTCTTCTCGTTTCTTTTAATTCGTTTCAAGTAAATCCACAATTCATTTAGTAACTGGCCGCTTGGTGATGGAGCTTGATATCCTAAAAACAAACTTGTCCTCATGCTGAAACTTTCTCTTCTTATCACCTATCTTTCTACCACTCGATGCTCCCTCTCAGGATCAATACCGACAGGCTAATTAATGTTTGAAAGCCTCATGAGCTATCTCTAGTTTATGGATTAATGCAAAACACACAGTTATGTAATTCCCTTGTCGGAGTTAACATCTTGTTTCAGTGACCAGAATTTGTCGCAATGATTAATAAGTAAGGTTTATTTGAAATAGACTGATAGGTATAAAGCTGAAACATAACTTTTTTCTTTTTCATTGGTGACCATTATTCTTCATTAGATGATATCAGAAAGAAAGCCTCATTTTAATTCATTCAGTTAACCTGAATGGGATTAATTGGGAAACAGCTCGTATTCGTAAGATGGATACTCCCATCTCTGTTCCCAGGGAAACTGCTAGTGCTTGTATTCAATTACGGGAATGGATAATCTCATGAGATTTTTACATGATAAGGTCACTTGAAAATTGTGTGCATCTCTTTTCTCACTTACATTAAATAGGTTGGCCCATATTAAATTTTTTAAATATACTTTCGAGGATAGAGATAAATACAAAATTTTTACTAGATAGAAAGTCCTCACACAATCTTGTTATGTGAAAATCTAACATGAATGATTCATTCCCATGCATTCAATTACTTTGCTATGGGTTTTATTATAAGCTTCTATAGATATCTGAGATTAAATCTGAAATTTTGCGATCCTTTACATGCTACGACTCCCTCTACCTTTAAAAGATATATGTAATTGTTGACCTTATGGCATAAAGTTTAACATTCAATTTACTAGTTAGTATTAGATAAACCAGTTTGCTTTCTCGGGATACAAATCTGACTCCATCTTATTGCTTAAATTTTCTTTCCATTTCGCTCATAGAAATTGCTCTAGAATGGAAATGATGGTTAAATGGGGTTTTACCTCGCAGGATGTGGCAAGGATTTCTTGGCTCCTCTCTCTCCTCGACAGATCTTGTATTATTTGCATTCTATATGTTCATAATAGCACCAAATAACTTGAGAATGTGTCTAGTCAGACATCTGCTTTCAGATCCTACTGGGACGACTATGATAAGGACCTACTTAACGATATAGTACGTTTCTATAACTCCCCCCCCCCCCCTGTTAGGTACCCTGTATTGGGAAACAGGTTAGATTGCAATAGGAGCCATGGTAATAGAAGTTAGTAGGTTCTTGTATGTACATATATATTTTTCTAAAACCAGATCGTTCTTATGATTTTCATGTCCCTTCTGCTATTATTCTGAATGTGTCCATTCTTGTAACTCTTTTTTTAATCATGATTCTTGTAACTCTTTTGTTGATAGGTTCAAAGTTGGAATGATCGGAAACATATTTAACTAGTGCGTGCAATACACAAGATATATATTTGGATTGTGGATATGTTTATAGAATATATAAAAGAAACTAAAGATTTTTTTTTGAAATTGAAATATATAATCCTTTGATATAGTGAGAATTATTGGTATGAACATAATTCATAGGAAATTAGGATTTATGTAAACAAATTAGAAATAAAAAATAATACAACAAATTAGAAATTATTGGTATTAACCGGTAAGGTTATAAAAAAATAAATAAAAAATGTAAATATATTTAACTCTTGCGATCTATGTATGAATTAAGGATTTCTCAAATTTGTATAAAAAAGGTTTTCTTATATACTTTCTATATCATGAGATATAAATATTGACAAATATGAATATGTCTCAGGTATACAGTTTCTATAGTGCATAGGCCTCTCAAAAGATAACAAATACATGTGAAGGCAGAATGTTAGAATTCTAGCTCTTCAGCCTCTTCTGGAGTTGTATTTCGCTAATGGCTTATCTCATCCCCCCAAAAGGAGGCCTTGTTCGCCTTCCACCTAAGCTGCATATGAAAAGCCCAAAGCCAATCCCAAAGGGAACAAGGGAACTTATATATGCACATACACGTATTGTTATTCACACATATATAACTGGATAAAGTTTAAAATACCCTCGTCGCGTTTCGTTATCGTGCGGAATTAATAGTTCCGTATTAGTGCGGAACTATTAGTTTCGCACGTGTTATTTATATGTGTGTGCCTCAAATAACACATGTGGAACTAATAGTTCTGCACTGATGCGGAATTAATATTTTCACACGTGTTATTTGTATGTGTGTGCTCCAAATAACACGTGCGAAACTATTAATTTCGTACATTTATTTCAAATGCTAAAATAATAATTTCGTAGTCAGATCCATTCCCTTCTTCCCGCTTTTCCTCTGTCTATTTTCCCCAATCCCCAACCGCCACCCTTCATCTCCCTGTCACACACACACTTCAGTGCAGACACACAAAATTCCACACCACCCTCTCACACACACTTTTCAGTACATACACGCACAATCTTCGGCGGCTGGGAGGATGTTGTTGGCCTGGAGGAGCAGTAGCGGCGCCACATCCAGAGACTCGTCACCGTCGTCCTCCGATCTCAGATCCGTCGTATTCCGCAAATCGGGATCTTCGCCTCTCCTCCACCTTCATAGGGAACACGTGTGTTTTCGTCTCTCCTCCACCTTTAGTGTCTTCTACCTCTTCCTCCTCGTGCTCCTGTAGCTTTCCTTTGGCTTCTTGTTGTTGTTGTGCAAGAGAGAGAGAGAGTTGCAGAAGGAAGAGAGAGAGAGAGAGAGAGAGAGAGTGTGTGTGTGGTGCGGAAGTGTGAGTGTGTGCGCGGAAGAATGTGTGTTTGTGTGTGGTGAGGAAGTGTAAGTGTGTGTGCGCGGAAGTGTGTGTGAGAGGGAGATGAAGGGTTTTGAGGGTATTATGGTATTTTTAGGGTTTAGTGTATGTGTGAATAACAACGTATGTATGTGCAGATATAAATTCGCAGGGAACAATGAAGCTTCAAAAGGTCTTTCTGTTTGACAAAAAAAAAAAGGTCTTTCTGTCAATTTAAAAAGAAGGTGATTTGACACAAAAAAGAAAAAGAAAGGTGAAAATATTGAATTTGAATGTTTGGTACACATTCATATATTCAAAATAGGTCTAAAAACATGACCAAAAAAATAGGTCTAAAATTAAATGGACCAAAAAAAAAGGTGATTGTTACGGTACCCAGGTAAATTTTATAGGTATCGGTACCCAACCTATAGTAAAATGCTATATGTACTTTTTTAGCCATATCATTTTGTCATATTTATTCATATTTATTTGCAAATACATCTCTTTATTTTTATTTATTTACAAATACATCTCTTTTATCGAAAATGGAGAAGAGCCGTGAAAACCAAGCCTTCCATGGCAGAGAGAGTCAACGTTCTTACTTCGACTATTTTGTTGTGAAAATTCCACAATATCAGAGGAAAGAAAAATCCCTTCAATAGGGGTATCAATTATCAAGGCAGCAAAAAAGGAATTAATCAGCCTCCTCCACTGTTTTCAAATTGGCAACAACTTACAGGATCATGTTTATAAACTGGGAATTGCGAGACCCGTTTTCATCATATTTTCAATTTTTTTGAAGAATGATTAATTCTTGAAGAATTTCTTGAAGAATTAATCGTATGAAGAAATATATTTTGGACTTTATTCATAATCATGTTTATAACTATTATAACATGAAAGCCCCAATTTATAACAACCAAATCATGAGAAATTAAGTTTCAAATTGCGGTCTATATAAACCCTAGCCCCTCATTGTTTTCTTCGAAATTCTCTCTCTATAGTCAGCGAAAATTCACGAAACCAGTGTCAATAAATTCGTATTATCTTCCTCCACAAAAGCCCTAAGGTTTCAATTTTTGATTTTAAGTAAATCATTATCCGAAAAATTTATCCATAAACAAAAAATGAAAATAAATCAAAAATTGAAAACCAATTATATTAAAATAGGATGAACACATGCAGAAACCTTAGAATGACCAAAGGGAAAGAAGAGAAGTGGCAGAGAAAAGCAACTTGCACAAAGTAAGAGTTCTAAGTGGTTTTCTGAGGCAGAGAAGGGTTTTCCGTGCGAGAGAGAATGGTTCACGGCTTTATAACAAGTGATATAAAAAAATTTATTAAATTTTGAGTATTTGATTAAAAGTTCATAGGGATATAAACATAAATAATAAAAATATAATTTAAATTTAGATAAATGTTGAATCAGCATTCGTATATTTAATTTTTTTTTCACTTGTTATGTTTCTATTGGACCACCTTACCAAGGTACCCAAACACTTAAATTTCTCTAGGTATAATAGAATTTGACAAAAAAATAGGTCTAAAATAGAATAGATGTATCTCGGATTAGAAGGCACAAATCCATATTATGATTGTATGTCTTAAATTGGATTAGTGTATTATTATTATTATTACTATTATTATTATTATTATACTTTTAGTCTATTTAGTATGGACTATATGCGATTTTGGCCCCTTAAGTTTTTTTTAAAAGCTAAGATCAAGTCTCTCTATTATAAAAATTAATAAAATATAATTACCTCCCATCAATTTCCTTTTATCTAATACTCTTAAACTTTTGTTTTTATTAAAATATTTGAGGTTTATGATGAATTTTATATATAAAATAATCTTAAATGCTTAAAAGTAACTCCCTTCATCTCAAAATAAGTAACATTTAAAGTTTTTAACACAATTTAAGAAAAACGATAAATGGATGAAAGAGAGTAATAATTTTGCCAATTTAACATTATTCTGTATTCTCTTTTTCAATTTCTATAGATACTATTTTAAGTAATTATTTTTTCCAATTGGGATAAAATTTAAATAAAATAAAACAACATTTATTTCTTTGCTAAACTGTCACTTTTTTGGGATGGAGTAATTTTAGTGAAATTTTGATAAAATCCCAAGAATTTTGTAAGAAATGAAATTAGAGTTTGGATAGAATTGGGATTTTTTGACTAAAATTTGATATTTTGATTGGTAAGTTTTGAGTAAAAAAATGTTAAAACAATTTAATCTATTCAATTTGTGAAAACTTTGAATGAGTGATAAAACTTGAGAGTTTTAAATAAATGAAGAATGATGTGAGGCTTAATTTTTACGATTAAAAAAAATTGAAGGATTGAATTCGCTCAAAAAACTTATTGGGAACAAAAATACACATTAAATATAGAAGAATTCTCAAATCTTCTTCATCTTTGCTACCCACACACATCAGATAAGGAGAGAATGTTTTCAGTTCATAATTTATACAAGAATTAATACAAAACACACGCACGAATTGATCAAAAACCCACAAATAATAAAATCCAAGATGCTCATGAAAGTTGATAAAAAGATGTCACCATGCTAATACACATATATCTTCAAAAAAGCAGCAATACAAATCTAGTTCTACATGAAAAATAATCAATCTTATTAAATGATAATAATAACAACAACCATTGTACTTCTTCAACCTTCCTCCTCCTCACCCAAGGGATTCAAAGGAGCAATACTCTCCACGTACCTAAAAGCATGAAACTGCATCCCTATATTAGCAGGGAACTCCTTCACTCGAAGCTGGGTCCCAATGTCATACAAAGCCAAAGGCTGACCCTCATCTCCACCTATAAGAACAACCTCATCCTCTTTCCAAAACCCCCAAAACTTCCAGATCCCAGGAGAAGGTCCAATGTTGAACCTCCTTGTCCAAGATCCTTCATCACCATACTCACTCATCACCCAAATCTCAACACGAGTCCCCAACATTGCAGACCTGTACTCCTTCACATAACCAACAAGGTCATTGATCACGGCCACATTGGTATCCACAAGATGTTCACCACCACCATTAGCAGCACCCCCTATTAATGTGGGCAGACCCATTTGCCAGAATTCATCATTCCTCATGTCGAAGCAGAGGATGGATTCAGCCCCATGAGACAACTGGGTTAACCAATGGTAAACCCCATTCAAAAAAGAACTAAACACCGAGTTCATGATGGTGTTGACATTAGGGACATTGATATCAACCATATTCCATGAATCAGCATTTACGCTATATACCTGTGCAAAAAAGAATTTTGAACACCCCAAATGCTATTAGATAGAGAGAGCCTATAGGAAAGAGAGAAGAGTGATAGACGTGATAGATGGATGACGTGCGTGGGAGATAGAAAGAGATAAGAGGTGTTAAATGGGTATTGAAAGTGGGTGAGTGTTAAAAAATCGCAATTGATACCTGGGCATAGGATTGGTTGTTCTCTGGGTCGTCAAATTTCTGACCCATCATGATGTGCACAACCTTGTAGTCATTGGTCTCATAATCGACACCAAAACCATGTACCACGTTGAAGTAGTCCCAACTGGAGGAATATTCTGGGGCAAGAGGAAGAGGGAGAACCTTGATCTTCGTGGTGGCCGGGTTCCATAAGATCAACCTATCAGGATGGCCAACAACACTCACCTCGAGACAGAAAATGCCATTGGAAGGACCGTGTGCAATGATGGCATCCAATAGGTCATCTGCGAATGGGAACTCTGGGTTGAGTTCAACAATAATGTGGGGTTGTTGTTGATCATCATCATCATCATCATGATCAAGGAGATGATGATCAGAAATCAATGTCATGCAAAAGGTGTCTCGGAAATGGATAACGAGGAAAGTGGGTTTGTTGTTGGCAACGAGAGTGGAGTGTGCCAAATGTTGCATGGTGAAGCATTTTGTGGTGGTGCGAGCGGTGAAGTCTTTGCTTATGATTTTGAATCGCACGAGAGACTTCACCGGAAGCTTACTCATAATGAGCACCATTAGCTCTTCGGGAAAATAGTACTGACTTGCCATTTGGAATAACACACACACCAATTGCTGTGTAATTAAAAATGACTCAAATTTTTTTTTTGTTGGTTAATTGGAAGATGAAGATGAGAATGGGGTAAGTGGCTTCCAATATATATATAATCATACTTGAGGTTGGGGATGGTAGGGGGATATTGTAGTCACATAATGGAGGGTTGAGATTGGAAAATGAATGTTAGAATTTTTTTTTTGAAGCAAACAATGAATGTTAGAGTTGTGGAAATAATTAATTTATTCATTTATTTTCGAATTAAATGTTTACTACTGTTATACAAAAAGTGAAAAAAAAAAATTAAATGCAAATGCATGAAAGTTTTTAATTTGCATGATAATTAATGGATATATCATTAATTAATAGATTGTACTTTTTGCAATCTTTGTGAGGATTCTGTACGTGTGAGCGGAAATGTTAATTGGTACTAGGAAATGTTAATAAAAAATTACTGTAAATCTCTTTTTAAAAGGGGAGAATTCAATATATCGAAAAAAAGGGGGAGAATTCAAATGTTTTATGTGGATGCTAAATCAATTTAATTTTTTATCCTTAAAATAAACGTGTTAGGATTTATTTGGTTGGATTTGAAAGGAAAGATAAAAAGATATGCAATTTTTTTAAAAAGGAATAATTTTTTTTTCTTTTTGTTTAGTCCTTAATTAAAAAGATTTGAGTTTCCATGATAAGCATTGCCTTGAAAACAAAATTATTTATTTTGGTTTATAAAATGCAATATAATTATATGTTTTCATTTACAATGTTTGGATTCTCACATTTAATAATATCTTTATACCCAATATTTTTAATTACAAGGGCAACGACTAATTAGCATTCAATTTTCTTTTTCCTTAACCAGTAAGTCTCTGATTATTTCTTTAATTTTTCTAATAAATGTTTATATATTAAATTTGAGTTAAGACTTCTCCTAATTTATATTTTTTCAATATATCACATTTTTTTGAAAAACTCTCGATATATCACATGGTTTGTCTTAAGGGGGCTTCTATGGTCCCGTTGATAAAACAACAGTTTTGGAACCGTTGTTTTTTTAATCAATGATAAACGAGAGTTTTGCTATGTCAAATTATTATTTTTAAGGACTATAATTTTTTTATATTATATTGTAGTTCTTAATCTTTTTTATTTTACAAATTTGTCCGTGTGAAAAAGAGTTATGTTTGTAGGTGAAAATCCTGTTTTTCCCTCTCCTGTTTCAATTTTACGATCAGTGATCCTCCATGCCTGATATTCTATTTCTTATGGTCTCCGATCAACCACCAACGAAGGTTGCCCTCTCTTCCGCCGACCTAGTCTCCGACGACGACCGCTCCATCGCCGCTGACTCATGGTCGACAGTACTCTCGACGACGACCAACGCCATGCCGACGCCGACGCCGCCGAAGCTCTCTCCAACGCCAACTTCTGAGCTCCCTCCGACTACAGGTTCCTCTCTCTCTCTCTCTCTCTCTCTCTCTCTCTCTCTCTCTCTCTCTCTCTCTCTCTCTCTCTCTCTCTCTCTCTCTCTCTCTCTCTCTCTCTCTCTCTCTCTCTCTCTCTCTCTCTCTCTCTCTGAGATCGCAATGAGGTGTGGTAAGAAGTGGAAGTGAGGTGTAGTAAACTAAAATTGTTAACAGCAGTGACTCTGAGTTACACTTTCGATTTTCATTGTTTGAGGTTTTTAATATTATTTTGTGTTTCTAGATGTTTCTGTTTCAGAATGAGCATCTGAATGCATTTGAGCTTTTTCTTTGTACTATTTAGGTTGAGCACCGGAATGTTTCTGAGCTTTTTGGGATAATCGGTTTTTGCTTATGAGGGAAAAAATAATAATTGAAGTTTTCAATGGTTTCTTGGAGTGATATATAACCAAGTAAGTTGAAATTTAAGTTGTGGATGTTATCTTAGTATGCTTTAAAATTTGGTCTTTATAGAAGAGCTATTTTTTTACCCTGAAAGGAAAAAAGAGAAAAAAAATATGGTGTTTTCTCCATTTATCTATGTTTTGTGCATTAATAAAAAGGAATATCCCGTTTATTATATGTATACATATGTATAGAAGATGTATAGAGAAACAACAATTATTTGATATTTTTAATTCTTTACACTACCTTAGATTAAGGGTCTGTTTGTTATAGCTTTTTTTATTACAAAAATCACTTTTTTTTTCTAAAATAATTACTATTAAGAGTTTTTTTATGTGTTTGTTACATATTTTAAAAATATTCAGAAGTTGAAAAAAATCTAAAAATTGATTAAAATGAGAAGCTATATGAAGTAACTTTTTAAAAATTATTTTTAGGATTATAAAAAAGACAAATTAAATTCTACTTCAGACCAAAATCTATAAAAAAAATAACCACTAAAGTATTGTTTACATGAACAGTCGACCTTACACCCGGGGTGTGAACCGAAAAGTTTTTCACACCACCAGTGGGATGTCGCCAGGGAGCACAGTTGTTCGTGAATTGTACCTTCCAAGGACAGAGGCCCTTACACCCGGGGTGTGAAATTAAAATTATTTCACACCACCGGTGGGATGTCGTCAGGGGCACATTTCGGTTCGTAGATTGCACCTTCCAAGGACAGAGGACTTTACACCGGGGGTGTGAAACGAAATATTTTTCACACCATCGGTGGGATTTCGTCAGGGGCACAGGCTGGTTGGTGGATAAGGATTGTACCTTTCAGGGACAAAGGACCTTACACCCGAGGTGTGAAATTAAAATTAGTTCACACCACTGGTGGGATGTCGTCAGGGGGCACACTTCGGTTCGTAGATTGCACCTTCCAAGGACACATGGGAGAGATAGGAGATACCTTGAGTTTTGTCGTGCTCCCTACTTCGAAAGAGATGTGGATTTCGTGAGAGAGAATATGAAAATCCGCAAGTTTACCCGTAATTTTAAAATAAAATTTGAAATAAAAATAAATCTAAAATTTAGGGACTAAAGTGCAAAATATTTTCGCCGACGAGACCGAAACCGTTGTTTTTACAACGGGACCATAGAAATTGCCTTGTCTTAATTAAGCATTTCATGTTTACTATATTCTGAATTTTTTATTCTTAAATTATATTGCTTAAAATTAGTCAATCATAATTTATTTGGTTATCAGTTTTAAATATTTTTTAAATTATAAATTTATAGTTCATAAATTTAAATTTTAAAATATTATTTTGAATTAATATATAGATACAAGAGTGCTGACGTGTCTTGCTTACACTTATCTTTATTTTTTACAATTTTACAATTCTCATTTTCTCACTAAAATTCTTAAAATTGGAGAACTGGTTAGTGTATGATATAATTAATAAATAAGGGTTATGTTAAAAACTTATTTTCATTTAATGATTAATAAATAAGGTTTCATTATATAATACTTTTTAATTATCAATTACAATTATTTAATAGGGCGTGTATAAATATTTTTTAACTAGTGTGCTTAGGGACAATACTAAAGTATAGCTAGTCACGTGGATTTGAATTTAGGTTCATTTTCATAAATGTGGGTTTAAGTACAAACTTATGCATTTTAGTACTTATAGCTACCCATATCATACACATCGTCATTTTTTAAAGCAATTTTTGGCGTTTGCAAAACAACGTGGAGAATTTTGCAAAACAAGTCCAACTTTAAGCTGATTGTGAGTATGACAATAATAGTAAAATAAATGTTTAAATTTTAACATTGACAAAAATAACGTTTTTATTCTGTTTCTTGAGAAGTGTACTTCATTGTAATTTAATTTTTAAGAAAAAAGAGTGTTCACATTAAAATATATTCAAACAACCATACTTCATAAATTTTGCTCATGAATACTCCGGTTCAAAACTTTGGTGGTTTAAGGTTTTGGTATACATATTAAAAAATAATTAATTGGACAAACTTTAGACTAAAATTTTTCTATTTATTATTCATAATTCTCAACTATCCTAATTATTTATCCACTCAAAATTATTAATTATACTCAGGGTATAGTTGAAAAAATGTGATAAATTATTCCTTGAAATCCTAAAATAACCAAAGTTTTTGGACAAAAATAAAACGCTAAAACCACCAAAAATTTAAACCGGAGAGACAAAATGATAGTCCACTTTTAAAAATAAAAATGTTTCAAAATAATAGTCCACTTTATGTTTCTAATGTAGTATTATTTTTTTTCCCACTTTTATCCTTATTAATACATTTTAAATTTGTCACTTTGTATCATCAACGTAGCATCAATTACAAGGACAGTGTAGTAGAACTGTTTAACTTTTTAACTCATTTATTGTCTTTCTTAATCTTGATGAAATCACTACAATGGACTATTATTTTGAAACGAAGGGAGTACCGTAAAGGAATCAAAGCTAAAAATACCAAATGTAATGTAAAATATTTAATATATTAAACAGCTAGTAAAACATTGTTTTTTTGTCCTAACGAGTACTGCATAGGATGACAAAAAAACTCGTACCCGCGGATAAAACCCATTACGGGTATGGGACCGGTACCTTAACGGGTACTCACGGGTAAATTAAACGGATATTTGAGGTACCCGCTATAATAAATGGGAACGGGGCGCGGGTAGTGAGGTACACGTACCCGCGGGTACCCGTGTCCATTAATAAAATTATAAAAAATATTCTTTTATTTATATACATACCTAAAAGTTTAAATTAAAACACCAATACACAATTTGACAAGTATTAGAGTGTGATGCATTATTTTTAGTTGTTGTCTTCCTTTGTGTTCATATTAAACAAAGTGACTCCAAAATATGTATTATTGTTGTGTCATGTATTAATTCTCACACTCATATTTTTCATTTTGTAGTTTTATTCGTTTTTATTTAATTGAACAATTATTGATATAACAATTGAGTTAAAATTATAATGATTGGTATAATTTAGTCTTATTAATATGATGTTCATTATGACAAATATTGTGTAAAAATAATTTCTTTTTATAGAATTTTTTTAATTATTTAATATCAATGGATATCCGTGGATACCCGCGGATTTCATGGGTACCCGTTAAAACCTAAATCACGGGTACCCGCGTGGATATGGGGCAGGTATATCAAACGGGGCAAGTAGCAGGTATCTACTACCCGTACCCAGCCTGCCCCATTTACATCCCTAGTATTGTGAGAGTATTGAATAGTAAAGAACGTATTAAATGAAAAATATAGTATTAAATATAATAAAAATGTGAAAATATTTATTTTTATTTAATACTTATATTTCAATCAACACCCTAAAATAAAATCTCCATAATAAATACTATCTTCAGTCCTATATATAAAAAATATAGCACTATCTCTGGTCCTATTTATAAGAAACAAAAACGAGTTTTTTTGTCCATTTTATAAGAAACAATATTTTGTTTTCAACAAAATTAATTATTTCTTTTCAATTTTGCACTTATTAATTATCACATCACTTACCAAGAGTTCACCTATTTTCCATTTAATGCAAGGGCATTTCTTGGAAAAAAAATTAAAATTATAATATTATTAATGAAAAATAACACATTTCAATGCATTCCTTGGTTTGTGTGATTTTAGTACTACCTCCGGTCCTATTTATAAGAAACATAGTACTAAAGTCATACAGACCAAAGAATGCATTGAAATGTGTTATTACACAAATACCCTTGTATTAAATGGCTAAATGTGACATAATATAATTAAGTAATGTGGTAATTAATAAGGATAAAATCGAAAAGAAATAATTAATTTTGTTGAATCAAATTAAAGCATTGTTTCTTATAAAAAATATTAAAGAAAAACCATTTTTTGTTTTTTATAAAAAGGATTAGAGATGGTAATAAATAATCAAGTCTTCTCCTTATACATGTTCCTACATTTCTTTTTTAAAAAAAGTATTCTGTTCTCATAAGCATTTTGAGTGTTTGCTTGTCGTTCATTGACAAAATATGTTACATTTAAAGTTTTATTTGTTTAATGGGAAAAAACATCTCAAAAACTTTTCATTCATTTATAATGATTAAATGACTCGACCGTCTATGTATACCCCAACCCGTCTATTAGGGGTAGGGGTGGTCATTGGATCATATTGACCCGAAAAACTCGATGATTTAAATCAAACCAATTAAATTGGTTCGGATTGATTTGGATAACTAGTATACTTTACTTCAAATATGAACCAGATCAATTAATTACAATTGGTTTAATTCTTGAATTTTTCTTTTTAACCCGAACAAACCCAATCACCCAATTTTAAACTTCTTATTTTTATCTATTTTAAATATTAATACTTTAAATTTTCCAATTTCATGTTCATTTTGATATTAGTCTCTATATTGATATTTATTATTCACTTTCACTATCATATTTTAAGTAAAAAAATAATGAGATATGTAAAATTATAATTATAATTATAGAGAAAGCTAACATTGATAAAAAATAATAATAATGTTTGAGTTTGATTCAATTATTACTTATAGTCGTTAAATAATGAATCTTTTTACTGTAGTGATATAAAATTCAAAATTGTATATAAAAAATAGGGACCAGATCAATTGAAGCCAAATGTCAAACTCTTACACTTACGCCAATCAATATTTTTTAGTTGAATACGAAATTAATCGATCCAATCATTGAATTGAAAATTCTTATAAAGTAGATCAAGTTTATAAAGTTTCATGTAAATAAAAAATAATTTGGTATTTCATCGCACTACTTTATCTTATCAGATGATATATTATTTAAAATATAAGTAAATGCTCATTGTATAGATAACATACTTATGAATGTCAAAATTATCTAAAATTTAATATAAATGATCTTGATAATAATATCACATGATTTAGCTTGTCATAAGTGTGGGTATTTTTTGGGCGTGCTGCAATTGATAGATAAATACTGGGGTGCCAACTTAGTTGGGATGTCTTTCTCTATAGTAATATTTTTGCACGGTACTATATTTAAGAATAGTAGGAGCTGGATGGTTATGTACAACAAACAAATATTGTTCTTTTTAGTAGCTTAATCTGGGCATAATTTATGCTCAGATTTTGTTGCTCTGTTTCAATAAAAAATTTAGCTTATAAAAAAAACAAAATGTTATTCATTGGTATAAGTGTAAGAGTTTAACGCATGCTGTCAATTGATCCAATAAGATAACATGTAAGTAGAAAAATTTCAAATAACAATAATTTATTTAATTTCTTGTTTAACCCTATACCTGAACCAAATCAATTTGATCTTAATTGGTTTCGTTTGGATTTTATTTTATTTTTTGTTGAAAAAACTAGACCAATCCAATCAAATTAATTGTTTCAGACTTTATTTTATCCCAAACTCGAACCAAACTGACCTATTTTACACTATTACCGTCTATGTTCTGCACCATTATCTTGTATAATAATATGTCATAAAATCAAATAGGTAATGACATGAAAATAGACGAGTCAGGTATATACAAATAGCTGTAACCCTTAGTAATATTAATAATTAACTAATTATACATAACGTGTTGAGAAGGATGGCGTTAAGATTTTCTAATAATAGAAAAAGGAATGATGAATTCGGTTAACTCGTTACCGGAGAAGAGACATGGAAATAGAACAAAAAAAAAGGGTATGGAATTAGCAGGATTAATGACAAAGGTATCAATCAATCAATACAATTTTGCCAAAGAACAAGGGAAATATATAGGAGGAGAAGGCCTTCGTTAATTAAAGCAAGAGTGGGAAGAAATTAAAGGCAAATATAATTGAGATCACAAAGAGGTTTTGGAACACATCGATCGAGAGAAGTATAGTAATTATGGGAGACAATATTAATGGTAGAAATGCCGAGGCGCTATGCTACAATACACGAGTGGATAATCCCAATCCCATATGGAACTCCGAAAACATTCTAATGCACAACCTTGCACACATGGTCACCCATATGGCAATTGTTGTCTTTATCACTCGTTTCATATACTACATCCTCAGACCCTTTAATCAACCTCATATCGTTGCCGAGCTTCTTGTAAGTACATGCATGCCTTTAATTTGCAAGTTTTTTCTTTCTCTCTTTTGTTTTGTTTTGTTTTTATGTTTTAGTAATATGCATTTACAAGTTTGAAATTTATGTATCAATGAGGGCTAGCTTGTTTATGTTGTTTTAGAATAGCATATATATAGCTGTTGATAAAAAAAAAGAAAGAAAGAATAGCATATAGCCACGTACCAGAGAGCATGTTTGAATTGCAGTTTGGCCTCTCTAAAAGTACTTTTGGATTGCCAAACCCAGTTTGCATAAGTTTTTATGATATTTGGTTTTTAGTTTAAAACCCAGTTTGGCCCCAAACCCAGTTTAAAGTAAAATGGATAATGGGGTTATTTCTTATTTTTACTTTTCCGCTTGGATCATTAATAAGCAGTAATTACACATTTAGAAGTGTTTTTAATCAATATCATCTAAACAAAATTCATTGTCTAACATACTTTTGAGACAAAAGTATCCAAATATAAATCACGTTAGAGTAAACCTATTTTTAACCAAACTTGATTTGTAAACTAAGTTTGCTCTAAACTTACTTTTACCAACTTTAATCCAAACACACATAGGATTAGCCTACTTGAAGCATATATGCTAGGTCTTCAAATGATTGGAGAAAGAATAGGGACACACCTTAGTCTATGTATTTGATTCAAACCCTTGTGAAAAATAAATCGAGTAAACAGTCACTTTGGTCCCTGAGAGTGTCAGACGGTATCACTTTGGTCCCTGACAGATGCGAATTAGTCACTTTGGTCCCTGCTGTCAAAAAAGTGATTATTTTGAGGGACTAAAATGACAGTTAAGTAGTCACTTTCAAGGACCAAAATGACAGTAAGTATTACTTTCAGGGACCAAAGTGACTAACGGCTGACAGTTGATGACCAAAGTGACTAATTCGTATCTGTCAGGGACCAAAGTGGCACTATCTGACACTCTCAGGGACCAAAATGACTGTTTACTCAAAATAAATCCCATGAGAGATTCTACTTTTGTTACTGTCGGCCAGTATATATACACACACACAAAGAAACTTTATAGACTATAAATATAAGAAGTCTTGATTCAATGGTTAGATCAATTAATTTCACATTTTTATATAAATTGAGAACTTATCCATATAACTAACTAATTTGTGGGTATTTTAAATGTATGTTCTTTCTTTGTTTCTTTCATATTGTAGGCGGGTTTCTTGCTAAATATAAATGTTGGAAAGGTGTTCTCTGAAAGTCTAATCATTAGTTCCGAAACTCTGGCACATGTGGGTCTCATCTACTATGTCTTCATCACTGGGTTGGAGATGAATTTAGACATTGTCCTAGAAGCACGAAAGAAGGCACAAAGCATTGCTATTGCTGGCACCTTCATTCCAATGGCATTGGGTGCTGGTGTCTATCATTTGGTTGGAAATGTCTACAAGAGCGGTGATAATAAAGCAGCATGGTCCTCAAACATAGAAGGTTATGTTTTGTGGGCTTTAGTTCTTAGTGTCACGAGTTTCCCCATCACTGCTCACATCCTTGCAGACCTCAAAATCCTTTACACTGGGTTGGGCCGAGAGGCCTTAACAGCAGCCACAATTGGTGACTTCAACAATTGGGCCATGTTTGTACTCTTGACCCCTTTTGCCACTAATGGCCTAAATGGCTCTTACTCAGTGATATGCACCATAATCTTCTCCATGTTTTGCTACTTTGTGTTGCGCCCTCCCTTGGTGCGGTTGTTAGCACAAAAAACAACACATCAGAATGAGTGGGACAATTACCAATTGTCGTTTGTGATCATGGGTGTCTTTGCTTGTGCCACAGTTACTGAGATGGTTGGCACAAACTCTGTTGTTGGGTCATTGTTGTTTGGGTTAATCCTTCCTCGTGGAGACTTTACAGAGATGTTGATAGAGAAGTCAGATGATATCTGTTCTGGGTATCTGACACCCTTGTTCTTTTTTAGCATTGGCAACAGAACCACCATATCAGGAGTCATTAGAGGAACGAAATTGCTTTATTCTTTGGTATTCATGCTCTTATTAGGCTCCACCAAGATTGTAAGCACTATAATAGCCACTCGCTTCTATGGAATGTCTATGCGAGATGGTATGGCTCTTGGATTGCTTATGAACACGAAAGGCATCTTATCATTAATAATACTAACCACTGGATTTGATAAAAAGGTATCAATCGGTATATATACATTGTTGTTTATTTATCTTGTTTATCAGTTTCATGTATTATTTGCTTTTTGGCATATATTTGTGAAAACTATTTTCAATTACTTGCTCCCCTTTTTGTGTTTCTTGTCTTGATTTTTTGGGTGTTCAGTCACCTACAGTATCCCAGGGGAAATGGGCCTCGGCCTGCACTAATCTTAAAATTTGGATACTGATTGTTCCATTATCAGGGATCGAACTTGGGTACCAGCCGAGCCCATCCCTTTATATGGGACACATTAACCACTTGCTTCTCCAACGAGTGATTTGGTTCGATAAGTTAAAAATTTGTTTTTTTTTGTCCAGATGTTTTCCAAGGAGACCTTTACAATAATGGTATATAGTATTCTTGTTATGACTGCTATAGTGTCCCCTATCATCAATGCCATGTACAAGCCAAAAAGGCGATATGAGCAAAACAAGCTAAGAACTATAGAGAACTTGAAGGGTGATTCTGAGGTTCGAGTGATGGCTTGTGTACACAATGCACGCCAAGCCACTGGGATGATCAACAACATCCTTGAAGCTTGTAATGGCACCAATGTTTCCCCTTTGCACGTTTTTGCTCTTCACCTTGTTGAGCTCAAAGGTCGTTCCACTGCCCTTATGGTTGCCCACATAGACCAATCCTCTTCCCACCACTCTGGACCACAACCCTTTATCCAATCAGAGGCAAACAACTCGGACAACATCACCAATGTTTTTGAAGAGTATGCATTAAACAATGACAACAACACCACCGTGGAAACCTTGGTTGCCAAGTCACACTATGCAACCATTCACAAGGATATATACAACTTAGCATTGGAGAAACAAGCATCATTGGTTCTCCTCCCTTTCCACAAACAGGCAAGTGGGGAAGGCACTCTTGAGATAACCAACATCGCTTTCAAGGACGTGAACCTAAACGTCATGCATGATGCGCCTTGTTCTGTAGGGATCTTTGTTGATCGTGGCCACGCATCGTCGTCGTTGTCATCATCATCATCATCGTTGTTTAGGACTACTAAAATGCGCATCCTTATGCTCTTCATTGGAGGGCCCGATGACCGCGAAGCCTTGGCCATTGCTTGGAGAATGTCAAAGAATCCAAGGACTCAGCTCTCCATGGTGCGGATTGTGTTGTGTGGGAAAGCAGCAGAGGTAGATACAATATCAGCAACCAACATTAACAATGAGGTTCGACATGGGTTGTTATCTGCAGTGCTGGATGGAGGGAAGGAAAAAGAGTTGGATGAGGAGTATGTGGGTTCATTTAGGCTCAAGGCAGTGAACAATGAGGATTCCATAACATATGCACAAAGGGAAGTGCACACTAGTGATGCTATTCCTCAATTGCTTAATGAGTTAGACAAAGGGGAATATGATTTGTACATTGTGGGACAAGGGAAAGGAAGGAACTCTCTAGTGTTGTCAAATCTATTGGAGTGGACTGATTGCCCTGAACTTGGAGTTATTGGGGACATGTTGGCATCAAATAGTTTTGGTTCAAGCTCTTCAATACTTGTTGTACAGCAATATGGGTTTGGGGGAATGGACATGAAGACTAATTATAATAACAACACTCATGATTCTTCCAATTCAAATAATTTTGATCTTGAGTCACTTTCCCCAAAGAAAGAGTGACATATTCAATGTTGGTTGGTGATTGATTGGGGACGTGAGATATATGTATGACTTTTGCAAATGGAAACAACTAACTAGAAAAAAAAAAAAAAGCTACAAAGAGGCTTGATCTAGATGCATCAAGAAACAACAAGGAAGCTGATCAAACGTCAAATCTGCAAGGAGAAGATGAATGTCATTCTAAGACCTAACATATGATTAAACAAATACTTTGATTTAGTTGCAAGAATCAAGGACAGGAGTTGTAGAACTTGTTAAGTTTTTTAGTTTGTTGTATTTTGGATGTGATGGATTAGTGCTTGTGCAAATCAAGAATATGTTGTTGTATAATAGTTACTGACTTAAAAGTTAACCTGATTCATTTGTTCCATTCCCATTGTCATGCTAACCTACCTCAAAGAGTCAAAATTGATATTGAAGTTTCCCAAGTTAGGAGTGGATCACCTATAGAACCTAAGACAGACAAATTTATAATCTTGTAAAAATCTATTTCAACTCACTTTATGTTATGCGAATGGCCAAAAATTTTGAAAATGAAATGAAAATGATTTTATACTTTACATTCACTATTGCAGAATGTATCTCTGTCTTGTTTATTTTAATTCATTAGGCATGTGTACACTTCATTCACCTTGGTGTGAGTGTGACCTGCAAATATTGCTCCTAAATATATGCCTAATAATATTTCTCTTCCTAGAATGGCTAGTGCCTATAAATTACTCAAATTAAAGGTACAAAGATGCCCAGGGTGGCCCTGAGGGTGGGCAAGAGGGGCGACCTCCCAAGGCCTCATTTTTAAAAGGGCACCAAATTTTTGTTTATTGAGTATATATATTAAGCAATTAGCCCACATAATAGAAGATTTGAGTAGTATAAACATATATAAGGAGATTTTTGGATTTTTATTTAGTATTGAAAAACTTAAATCATTCTCTGATGATTGAAATTATGTTGCAAACATCTTGGAACTTATCTAAAACATGATAATTCTTATGATCTTGATGGTGAAATTCTATTTGAAGAATTAAAAGTCATTAGAGAGATTTTAATAGTTGAATCAAAATCAAGTTTTATGATATTGAGTTCTTTGAAAACATTTAATTGTTTTCCTAATGTATATAAGACTTATAGAATAATATTAACTGTCCCTGTTAATCTGTTATTGTTGCATTTGCTGAAAGAAGTTTTTCTAAATTGAAATTGTTAAAATCTTATTTGCAATTTAATTACTATGTCGCAAGGTAGATTAAGTAGTCTTGCTTTGATTTTTATTGAAAATAATATTTTAATGAACCTTGACTATGAAAGAATTATTAATGATTTAGCAACAAAAATCGCAAGAAGCAAAATATTCAAATAATTATTAGGACATATTTCTCTCGTTTGGCCCAGGGCACCTAAAATCTAAGGGCTGACCCTGAACACGCCTAAACTTCTTCACCTATCAACTATGATATTATGCAGATTACATGATACTAATTAAATCCTAATAGGTATTATGTTACATAGATATTATTGATAGCTAACGAAATATAACCAGCTTAATAATTAAGGCGAATATCAAAGAGTTTCTTTAAGTTAGAGCTGTCAGTATGTCCCACGGGCACAACTCACCCTATCTAGGGATTCTTGGCCCATATATAGCCCACTAGAAAGACATCCCCTATTTAGTGGGTTATTTTTAGCCCCTAATCATAAATTAAAAAAAAATAGTGGTGGAATGTTGGGGCTAATATGGATCAGTCCACTATCTATGACTTGGTCAAATTTTTAAAATTTTACATTCAAATATAACTAATATTTTTACAAGTAAAATAAATATATAGTTAAATTGAGTATAAGAGACACTAATACTTTTATAAGTTTTTTTAAGAAAAAATTGGCGTGCAAAAGTATCACCGTAGAAGTAATAATCCCAACTAGATTGACACCTCTACTACTACTACCAATCATTTACAGCACACCAAAAATTTACTAAAAGTAACAAAAACAAAAACAAAAATAGTGTCAGAATTTACAGCCAAGTCCCAAAGGACATCATCTAAATCTATAGGAAGGAAGACTAAATCTATTGCGGAAAAACTCCTCCCTAATGAAAATAGGAATCGTATGATCGTATCCCAGTAGATAGAACCCTGAATGGAGAGAGCATGAAACATCAATCTATCTGCACAAGTTTACCCTCCCTATAAATATAAGAAACATGAAAATTTATATTTTTAGTGATAGCCAGATAATTATTCCATCTATTCCAAAGCTTCCACAACACAAAGGCTAGGGTCTTGAAAGCTGCTACAACCAGCTGAGAATCACATTCCAACCAAAGATTTTCTCAAAACTCTCACAAAAGCATGCTCAATTGCCATCATGGCACCAATTAACTCGGCTTGCAACGAAAAGGACACTCCTAGATAAGGAGCGTAGCATCCCTAAAAAAAATTTATAAGTAAAAGAAATATATATCTACACGATAATGATGCTCAATTGTCACAAAACTCTTTTGAAGACGAGATCGAATAATATCGAATATAACTGTCTACCTACCATTGGGTCGGACTTGCCTAAGTGAATCCAATTGGATTAGAACGGTTTAGAGGAAAAAGAGTAGGGCATCAACTTATAAGATAAGTTCGAATAAGTTGTTATTCACCCAACAGATCCAAGAGTCTATAAAATAGATTGGAAAGAGTTTTCTACCTAAATAGTCAAGTCATGGGCGTATCAGCCAAAGCTGACTCAGGATAAGGTGAAATATGGATCTTGGCCTACTATGAGAATCTTCCAACAAGATTCTCTGAATCATTATGTTTTTAATCATGAGACTCATAAAATGAATTTACTATTTTAGATAACCATGATTTAAAACACGACATATTATGTGTCATTGCGATCAATCCTTGAGAAGGATAAATTATCTAGAAATAACTTTCTGGACTGGCATAGAAACTTGAGGACTATCCTCAAGTATGAGAAGAAGTTGTCCTTGAGCAACAACTTCCTGAACCATCTGTTGATATTGCTTCTGTAGCTGATCGAGATGCTTATGCGAAGCACCGAGATGACGCTATGTATGTCACATGTCTCATGTTAGCTTCCATGTCTCCCGAGCTACAAAAGCAGTATGAGAACAAGGGGATGTATGATATGATCATGCACCTTAAGATGCTCTATCAAGAGAAAGTAAGGCATGAGAGATATGAGACTTCTCGAGCCCATTTCAACTGCAAGCCAACAGAAGGAAACCTAGTTGAGCTTCACGTACTCTAGATGATTGGGTACATTGAGAACCTGGAAAGGTTGGGCTTTCATCTGGGATGTTATCCTGCAATCGTTGGCTTGTTGTCGGATAGCTAAAGTCAGTTTGTCATGAACTACCGCATGAATGGATTTGACAGACTATTGCCAGAGCTTGTTGGGTTGTTAAGAACTATCAAGCAGAATCTTAACAATGAAAATGGGAAGGCCATGATGATGGTCCGAGAGAGAAACTAAGAAGCAGTGCATGTTTGGTAATAAATGGAAGTGCAAGGGCAAGGGTAACTCCAAACCCAGCACTTCCAGCTTGAAGTCAATTGGAGGTATGCATAAGGAAGACACTTGCTTCCATTGTGGTGAGACCGAACATTAGAAGAGGAACTACCAGAAGTACCTGAAAGAGAAGAAGAAGAGAAGTGAGACTTCCACTTCAGGTATCTGTGTTATACTTATCTACTTGATCATCACAGGTATTGGATACCATATGTGGGTCTCACATTTATTGAAATGTGTAGGATCTAAGGAGAAGTAAATATTGAGTAAAGTCAAGGTTGACCTACAAGTAGGAAATGAAGCCAGAGTTGCTGCATCAACTATGGGATTTTATGTTTCAACTTTACCTTTTGGGCTATGGATTTATAACAACATATAGGCCCCGTAAGATCAGGTAGATACAGATTATAACATGTTTTATCAATCAATAAATATAAAGAGAATTAAACAAAATGTGTGTACGTGGGAGTGAACTCATCTTATCATACCTTGACGGCTAGAGAGAAAGCTACGGCTTAGCTACCCTCTACCAGATAGTTTTTGTCACACACTTAATCATCTAGTGGGGCAACTATTAAATAACCAATCGTGTGAGGTCAGAGACTTTTCATCAGCCATTAATTGAATACATGTGAGGGGCGCCTCCCTCAGTAGGTCATCAGGCCAATTACACGCTTAAACAGTAGCATCCACCCCTCACCTATCTGGCTCCTACCTTCGGCTAGCACCGCTTCTAGTTAGACGTCGCTTGCGTGGACTGAGTAGAGGTGCCCCTTCGGTTGGAGCACTTGGTGATCGACCTCTACTCATAGTTGTTAAGTTAATGCTCATAACTTTGTGATTCAATGTTGTTGCTAGTGATCTTGGGAAGGGGTTTTCCACCAATGAGTTGCTTTTTAAAGTAGAAAAATTTAAAATTTACCCCATTGAACCCCAACATCTGCCTATATAATTTTTGGTTAGTCTCTAAACGGTATTCCCGTCATGTTTTTCCTTTTAATATTACTTCTTTTCTAAAAAAAATTATTTGCCTCAAATTAAGTGGTGTGTGTCCGTTGTTTTTGGTCTCTCTTATGTATCTTTTTTAAATTTCAATGTTCATATATATAGCTATTCAACTTCCTACAAATATTGTGTAACTAATAGCCTCAAAACATATAAATTTCATATACATTTTCTATTGACCTCTTAATTAATGTTTTATTCATTTCAGTATACCCACAAATAAAAATTTCAAATTTAACTGGACCAAATACAGTTATAATTTCATGTTTTCAATTTTCAAGAGATTAGAGTAGGTTTTTCTATTATTTTATCAAAAAAAATAATATTACGTTGTTTTTACCCTAGCACATTGATTAACGAAAGCTCTATTCCTTTGTCCCGTTCGTGTTATCTTTCTTAGTGTTTTCAGTTTATAATATTATGGTTTTTTAAATTCTTTTTATAAATAAAATAGTGTTTATTTACGTATTTCATTTATGTTTTTTTTGTTTCTATAAATTTTAAGGTTAAAAAATTGTTTTTATTTTATTTTATTATTTTTAATAAATAAAATGACATTTACTTACCAGTTTTATTCATTTGTTATTTGAATAAATTTTCAAGTTACAGAATTATTTTTTTTTTAATTTTATTTTCAATAAATAAAATATTATTTTCTTACTTACTAATTTCATTCATATTTTTCTATTAATATAGACTAAAAATTATTTTAATTATTTTTCTCTATTTGTTTTATTTATCTTATTTGACCTTTATTTTTTTCATATATATGAAGGTGTTATTGTTGATTGTTTATAACATGAAGTTTGCATATTTAACTAAAATGCATTATATCACTAAATTAGCACTATCATAAATTTAAAGTATATTATATATCAAATTATTGCTATATACAAATAATTTTATATTATACGTAAAATTTAATAAAACCCGTGCGAATGCATAGGTCTCAACTATCTAGTATATTAAAAAAAAAAGGAGAGAAACATTGCTATCAAAAAGTTGAACAAAATCTCCTATCAGAGTAAGTGTTGATAAGTAAATGCATTGCTACAAATTCTAAATTTCTCTCCAGCCATAGATAGCTTCCTAGATGACACAACGTACATGGGATTAGAGCATTAGAGGGAGACCACATATTATTTATACAAATTTTTGGATTAAATATGTTTTTAGTTCTCATAAATATGTCAATGTCTGTTTTTAGTCCCTAAAAAAATTTGTTTCTTTTTAGTCCCCCAATTTTAAAAAATGTATCATTTTTAGTCCTTATGGTCTTTTTTTAAATTTACTTTTTAAAAAAAAATCATTTTCATCCCTCCCAATTTTTAATTCTCAATTTTTACCAAACTCTCATTCTCTTGAATTTTTCAATTCCCAATACACTGGGCCAAGCATACTCGAATTATTTACAAATAAAAATAACTCAAAGTATTAAAAAATACGTAAAATGAGGGTCCAGTCTAGCCCGGCGGATCATTAGGACGGGCCAAAATGGCTCGATTTCTTTTAAGCCTGTAATTAATGAGTTCAGTGTAACCTAAAACACAGGTCCATCAGTGTAACCCAAAAGTTAGGAGGGGTTAATTAAAATAAATTTTAAAAAAATATGTTTTGAATTTAAAGAAAAGCCATGGGGATTAAAAAGAGAAGGGGAAAAATAGAGTACTGGAAACCTTATGCACATAGAAGGACATGAGTGGGTGTCTAAAAGAAGGAGAACTGTCCAGAAGGAGCAGAACAGGAAGGCGCATGGATAGGAATACGCGAGAGAGCAATGAGCAAGAAGATCAGAATGCATGAAAAGAAAAGGGAGACACGTGCAGTTTTTAATGAGAAAGTAAATCTGGACCGTTTAATTTGATCCATGGATTATTATTTAATCCTTTCATCTCTCGCAATAAAAATGTTATTATGAAATATGTTTTTTGTCTCTATAATATAGGGATATTTTAATTTTAATCCCCAAAAAGACAAAAAAAATATTCAAACAGTTTTGGACCCTTAAATATATTATTTTGATTTTAGCCCTAAGTAGAAAATGGTGAGGTGACTCACTTAAGACCCACCTCATCTTAAACACTTCAGTTGACACGTTATCATTTTTCCACCACAACAAAATTCTCTCTCCCTCTCTCTCCTCCCTCCTCCCTCCTCCCCCTTTCCCCAACACCCCCTTCCCCTTCTCTCTCCTCACCAGCCTATCTCCATGTCCTCCTTCTTGCAAATAGTGACACCCTTTTTTATGGCTACCCAAGACAAGGTTGCTGCGCTATGTCATCACCAGCCCCCTGTGCGTTAACATCACCCCTTTTGGGTTTTTACAACCACTAAACAAAGATTTACGCAATAGCGCACAAAGATTTACTAGACCAACTGCTTACAACTCCTACTTCTGTAGGTTAGGGTTGTTTGTTTTCATTGTTCTGGTCGTGAAGAGGGCATTAGAGGCTTACAACTCATGAATTCATCGACCACCACTTGCCTCTACCTCCCAAAACTGTCAAATCCATCAGCTCGATATCGCAACAGTTGTACTTAAAGTCCCAAATTGAAATTCTTCCTAAAGAGAGAGTGCAGTGTGTGTGTGTGTGAGGGGAGATAGGTGGGTGAGGAGAGAGGGGGGGAGGGAGTGGGCGGTAGGAAAGGGGGGAGAGAGAAAAGGAGAGTGAGTTTTGCTGAGGTGGAAAAAATGCTAACATATCAAATGAGGTGTTCAAGGCGAGATGATTTTAATTGAGCCACCTCAACATTTAAATGAAGTCAACTCTACTTAGGGATTAAAATGAAAATAAATACTTAAGGAACAAAAGTGTTTGACTTTTTTTGGGGACTAAAATGAAAATACCCTCATATTATAGGGATCAAAAATATATTTGAGCCTGTATATTATGAACACACACACAAACATATATATACTATAGAATTGAATAACTATGCATTGGCAATGTAAAAACATTTTACACAGATATCCAATATATTTCACTATAGTGCCACCTCATAACATTATTTTCTAAAATATTTGCACAAATCTACATGACAAGATGCAACTAGATGCCCGTGTGAAAATTTTTTATACTATGAATGCATAGTAATCAAATTCATATATATATATATGGCTTAAATATGTTTTCAATCCCTGTAAATATCCAAATTTTGATTTTAGTCCATTAAAAAAAAGTCAAACAAAGTTAGTCCTTTAAATTTTTTTTTTGGTTTAGGTCCTTTTAGTGAATTAACTTGCTAGATGACACATTATGACCCAGTCAGCATGCCTACGTGGCAGAAACATTGATGTGACCTATCTACGTGGCTTACATAAATGACACAGCACCAGACACATCCCTATAAAAATTTTAAGTTTTGAATTTAGTCCCTCTCAAAATTGAGATTTTGATTTTAATCTCCCTTTCTCCTCCTCCACCACCCCCTCCTTCCTCCCCCCTCCTCAACCACCACCACCACCCCCCTCTCTCCTCCTTTTCCCTCCTCCTCTCTCCTCCACCACCACCTCCACCACCACCACCACCCCCACCCACACACACTCTCTCTCTCTCGTTTTCACTTAGCAAGTTAATTCACTAAAAGGACCTAAACTAAATTTTTTTTTTAAAGGACTAACTTTGTTTAATTTTATTTATGGACTAAAATCAAAATTCGGATATTTACAGGGACTAAAAACATATTTAAGCCTATATATAATAATAATAATAATAATAATAATAATAATAATAATAATATGATTGAACATTATTATCATATTAAGTTGTTAATTGTTACAGTTAATACTCAGTCACATGAGCTTATTAGTGGATTTTGTGATAAAATGGTAAAATTGTTTACTATGGGTTTAGCTTTAGATCCAAAATATATATACAAATCACTCGAAGTTGAGAAAATTTATGAATTGACTATAAAGTTTTATCTTGATGATTTTAACGAACAAGAGAAGTTACATATTAGAATACAAACTCGACATTATGAACTTAATGTTCCTTTTTATTCTGAATTGAGAAATCTATGTACAATTTCTGAGCTATGGCAAGGATTGGTGAAAACAAAATATATATTTGAATGTAGTAGTAACTAGAGAAGCAAATTTGAATGTACATAAAATCCAGTGCTTTCACAACTGTGAAATTTTGGCACTGGCGGTTCAACTGCAATGAAAACGACTTCAGTGACACCGGAGGTCGACGACATCTTGCTCACGGTGGACGGTGGCTGGGCGGAGGTGACTGGTGCGAGAAAAGCCCGTCTCTGCTCAAAGAAAGAAGGTGAAGGAAAACTGTGGGGTTATGGGTTTATTTAAAGGGGGGTAATTATTTGGCTTTTTTTTTATTAATATTACTTTTTAAAAAAATAATTTGGCAAATACTATGGTTTTTTCTCACCATTGTTTTATTTATCTTTTTTTCAAAATTGCTTATAGGAAGTCCCCTTCCCCAAAATCGACTTCTGAATATGTTTTTTTTATTTTTTGTTTAATTTTAACGGTATAGGGTTTGGTTAAAGTAGTTTATGGTATTAGGTGGTTTGTGATTTTAGGGTTTAGGTGATTTTAGGGTTTTAAGGTTATTTAAATTTAACTATTTATTTTGTTTATTAATTCAATATATTAATTAATAATTACTACAATTAAGTTAGTTTAGAACTTAATAGTAAATAATAATACAATAAAATGATTACATTAATATTATAAAAGGGATACAACGATCTACATTTCCTATTCTTGTGTAGAATGTCTAGGATGATAATTAGAACATCTATTCCTACTATGACCCTCATTTACACACAATCCACACCTTTTAGTGTGACGACTCATTTCTACCTGATCCATGTCAGTGCAAATGCGAGTAGATTGTGGACGACCCTGTGGTAGCCTCCACATTTATAGACCGTGGCACACTTGAGGTCCAATATATTGTGGCCAATATTCTTCGTTAGGCAACACACTGGACTCTTCGCGATAAACGTTGAAGACGTTTTCCAACTTGTACACGGGAGGCACATATATCATGTAGTTGTGGAAAACTGATAAACAAGCAGCGATGACATGTGAACACGGGATGTGTATTGCCTGAGATTTACCACAGTCACATTTCCTTTCATCTAGGTCTACCTTGAATGTCCCCGCAGGTCGCCCCTCCCGTGGGTTGATCGTTTTTTCTACACAGAAAATACTTTGTTGTCAGTTAAAAGTATGAATGTGGTGAGAATGTGCTTTTGCCCATTCCTTCTCAATAGACTTGGTCCGAATTTCAATGTAAACATGGCCCAAATGCCATCATTGCGGTCGCTTGCCTTCCATTCTTAACAAATGTTTCAGACAACCTATAATAGATTGCTTGGACCAATGCGGTGATCAGAAGGTTGCGTGTCCCCCTTAGTACTTAGTTGTTGCACTCTGCAGAGTTAGTCATCATGTGCCCCCAACGCCGCCCTTCATCATATGCTTGAATCCACTTTTCTCTTGGAAGGCAGTCAACCCATTCCATTGCAAGAGCTCATCTCGGCAATAAGTAATGCTTCTTTGAGTGAGGGAGTATCCTGAAGCGGTGGAAAGCAAAAATGTTAATATATGTATGAATAGAATAGTACCCTCCGAATCTTGGACCTAGTATACCCACACAGCAACATCCACGACATACTACACGCCGACAACTCAACCCCCTGTTGCTTTCACTTCGTCACTACAACACTTCGACCCGCCTCACCATTCATTTTCTTTTTGCCCCACACAACAAGAGACTCTTGCAAATTTTGATGTGCATCGACACTCTTTCGCATCTAGAGCAACGATGATTTCATGTCCAAACTGTTTGGTGTAGACGTTGGAATGCCACAGTCGGCGGTTGCTTATATGCAAAATATGTAAACATTTTATGGGTGAGTATCGGGCGGTTATGGTCGGTTTCAGGTAAAAAAAAAACACTAATCCGAATCAAACCGATATGCTTAGATTTGAGCCCATTTCCGTCCGTGTGAACATACAGGTTGTTCGGGTGACGGGTTGGTCGGGTGGATTGCAGCGGGTTTGGACAAATAAAAACCAGAAATGAAGAGCCTCTAGAATGGGAAAACATTACAAAACTTGACAAATTCCAGAAACACAAATTCTACAATATTCAAACTCCAGAATGAATAAAAATTACAGAACTTGCAGAAAGCATCAAACTTTATACAAAAAACAACTAAAAACACTAGATCTCAACATGAGAATGAAACCCCGATCTAAAAAACAGAGACTTGAAGCAAGAGGAGGAAGAGGGGATGGGGGTGGTGGCAAACAAACTGCATCGTCTCCTATAACATCCTAAAAATTTCACTCTACAAGACAGAGTGTTGATTTTAGAGGATTAGAATCATCCTTGAGCTTTTCAGATAAAACATAATCGTTTAGAGCTGACGTAGAAGTCAAACGGTACTTTACTGACATTCTTGACTGTCAGAATAAGTTGATAATGAATATGGAAAATTCATACTATATTTCTAAGAGGTATTTGAGGATACAAATAGTAACTTAGTGATATATGAAGATTTTAGAAATTAAGTTTGGAATTTTAGAGAGAGATATACAGGGAATTAGAGTTTTGGTATCTCTAAGAGAAAATACGTAATCTGCTAGTTAAGAAATGGATAAATGCTGGAGACTAAGAAATAATCTTGATAAAGATTATAAGATGAAATAGAGTTTTAGATAGTATAGAAATGACAAGTCTTGTTTGGTATTAAAGTTTAAAACGATAAGATAGTTAAAGTCTTATATAGACTTCTGTTTTCTATTTTTCGTCTATTTTCTGTTTTATATGAAATTGTATGATCTAAGTGTCGTGTGATTTATTTCTATCTTATAATTATAGTATTAATAGGCTTATTAAGTTGATTCATTAAAATAGTCATTTTTCACTTAACATTTGGGGCTTTTACAGAAAATAGTTTCCACCGTTATTGACGGATTCAGTTTTAAATAGCAAAAGTATATTGAAACCAACCCAGAAAACAAACTTTCTTTACAAAAATTGTTTCTTTTAATATTTATGATTTTATGGAATTTTATTAGAATTTTTGGAAAAATAATTTTGAAAATTACTGTTTTGGTCCCTATAGTTTACAGCAAGAACTAAATAACCAATTCAGAGACCAAGTTGAGGTCAAAAAGAGATTTTAAGAAGCTGAATCATGTTTTTACATTTTTTAAGATTTTTGAAAATTATTTCAAAATTTTCTGAAGGGCAGATCAAAAGTTACTTTTCAGTCCCTGCAGACACGAGAAACGAGGGTTTCTGAATGGAAATGGATTTTTATTGATCAGTGAATGCTCAAAATCTATTTTTAAGAGTGATCATTAGTGTTTATATCATATTTACAATTTCTTAGAAATTTTTCTAGAATTTTCTGAAAAATGTCTGTTTGGCACTTACGCGCGCATCTGTTTTTCCTTTGTTTATGTAAACCGTGAAACATACCCTTACCGTAAAAATTCAGAAACTCTTCCATGAAGCCATTAGGACTATTATAAGATATTTTCGAGATTTCCTATTGGTTCTTAACATTTAAATTAATTTTGGGAATTTTTGATTAATGAAAAGTCCATTTTGCTCTTGATTTTCATCTTTTCTTCACTTAAAACCCTAAGAGCAAAGATGTAACTTCACTCCCTACCTCTTCAGCCCTCTAAACCGTCTTACTACCAAGCCAAGAAGAGGACTAGGTTCATTTGGTTGTGTGAGTCATAAGTTTGGACCAATGAGAAAAAGGATTGATTAAACCTAATTAGTTAATTAGGATTTTAAGCCTCATGGCTTACATCACTTGCACAATTCTCTTTCTCCCTTATCCCTCCTCTTTGGCCGCCCCCTCCTCTCCATCTAGAGCCCTTGGATGATGTTTTTCACTTGGATCAAATCCTTGTCATATGCTTTAGACCAATTAGGATTTAAATAATTAGTTTTTATTTGTTTTAATTACCTTTTCCCTAAACCATGGTTTTGGCAAAACTATGGGCTAATACCACTACCCCTTGGCTGTCCCCTCACCTATAAATACCCCCCTCATGCCTCATTCATTTCTCACACAAAAGCCTTTGTATTGACAAAGCAAAATCCTTCCAAAATCTCCTTTGTAGTCTTAGTTTTTCTCTCTTTATTCTTTAGTTCATGCTTGATCTTCAAAGCTTTGTTCTTCCAAATCCTTGCCTCATGAAACACGCCCCCTCTTCTCTTTGAATACCATCTTTGCTTCATAAAATTCCCACATCAAGAAGCCTTGTATTGACACAAGCCAAA
The DNA here is from genome assembly GCA_030159175.1 of Glycyrrhiza uralensis. NCBI lineage: Eukaryota > Viridiplantae > Streptophyta > Magnoliopsida > Fabales > Fabaceae > Glycyrrhiza > Glycyrrhiza uralensis. Next base: position 4,502,247 of record BRZY01000007.1, read on the forward strand.
AATCCTCTCTTTTCCTCCTTTGAAGTTCTTAGTTTCTTGCTTGGTGTTCTTGGTTCTTTAAGCCTTGTTCTTCCAAGTTCTTGTGGGAAAGGTAAGGGGAACTTCTTGCAAATTAATTTGAGAAGTATATGTTTGATTCTTGGTTGTGCTTGATTTGTATGTTTGTGTGTTATAGCCTGTTTGTTTATTTATGCTTTATAATTGTTTTATAACTTTAAATTAATTATTTTGTGCTATTTATGAATTGTAGTGTTATAATGCCCAAAATTCCTTAAATTTTCGTGGAAGTAAAGTTACTATGGCAAAATTAATTTTGAGCTTTTGTAAACATGTCGTTATAATGGCAAATTTTATATATACCGTAAATATGATCTTACCGTAAAGAAAATACAAAATATTCTTTTATGAAAACCCTGATATTGTCTATCATTGATATACAAGGTGATGGTTAAGATAAATGGTTTATCAGTATGGAGCTGTCTAGGAAAGACAGAGACCTTTGAAGGGGCTTTTTAAACCCGATATATATGTGACTAAGATAAATTGGGAAAGAAGTGATTTCTTAATAACGTATATATAAATAGATTGGATTGGATAAATAAGTATAACAGTAATGGATTCTCGGTGAATTCTACTGTTGTATTATCAGTGGGAAAAATCGAGGGGGTATCAAATCTATATATATATACAATTAACTCAGTTTAATTTCCAATGTTTATGACAGTGGAAATTAGTGAGATAGGCTTTCAATGGGCCTATTTCCTTGAAGATAATTGGTGCTTAAGTATTTCAGAAGAGAAACAGCTTGATTACATTCACTTAGACTATATCATATTATTTTGAAACTGAGTACTGATTACCGAAGACGGCTCTGCCGCCGTGTAATCCTTTCATCTTCAAAATTAAGTAAGCCGGTAAAATAATCAGCTTTATTTTCGTTCACGAAGTCTATATCAAGTTTTCGAAAAGACGAACACTCATTACCACAGTCGGCTCAGCCGCCGTGTAATTATTCCATTCCCAAAGAGCTATCTAAAATATGAGAACAGACACTTATTCATTACAAAGTGGACGTAAATTTAAATACTGTTAATCTCTTCTCTCTTGATCAATCCTATGTGGCTATGCCCCGTTTAGGTTTTCTTGAAATGAATTAATAACCTTTAGTTTATATATCGAATCACTCTGTTGGACTGCTCACCTCAGTTCGGCTCTGCCGCGGTGTGATCAGTCATAAATTGACTTATTGAAGCCAAACAAATAACTTAACTCATAAACCATCTGTAAAATGGGTAAAAAGAGCAAGAACGATTTATTTAAGAACAGTAAATAGAGTTTCCTAATGTAAAGAGAAAGATGTGGTTTAACAGCTACCTGTTCACTCAAAAGTATTTCTATTCTAAAGTGATAAGTTATTTCATATAAAGTATTTTGGGTAAGATTTAGAGATTTTCAAGAGCAGTTACAGTAAAACAAAGGAAGTTTTTCAAAGAGATACTAGAGAGAATTTGTGTGCAAATTTAGACGGTCATTTGCATAAAGAATTTTTTAGCATTACAACCCGAAGTAGTGTGGTTGAGAATAGGGTTTAGATGGGCTACAATTACCTACTGGGATTATCTAGGTTTCGAAAGTCTCAATGGTCGTGTAGGTTGATCCCCTCGAGCCGAGACGAATCGTATACCCGACTTGGATAAATTTGACTGGCTGACCTATTCATAAATTGATATTAAGTAATAAATGTTAGTATTACCGAAGGATCCCTGGAAGTCTTAAAGAGGCTGTCTAGTTATTCTGATAAGTTTACTACAGTCAATCGCTCAATGATGTTAAGGTTGGTAAAGTCTCCCCTTGGAGCAATACACCGGTGTATTTTGAGAGATATTGAAGTGACATGCATAAATATACTTTAAACTTGATGGTGTATTTTTTAGAATGCATTGCTTATGTAGGGTTCCGGCACAAGGTAAGATCTGCTTAAAACGAGATTTGGTTATAAGTCTTGATTGATCTGTTATTTTAGATATGTATTTTTTATGTGCGAATTGGTTGATATGTGATCTGTGTTTTGGGTGTGCTTGTATTTTACTTATTATTTTATTTTAGAGTTTCACCCTTGCCTGGTTTATGTTGTGTTGATGCATAACTGAGTAGATAATTTACCCAAGAAGTGGGCTAGCTCTTAGAAGAAAGATCTGAAGGAGGACGCTGCATAAATTTATAGAGATTCCGAGAAGAATCTGTATTTACTGTCTTAGATTGTGGTAGATGTCAAGAGACTGAATTGGCTTAGATGTACAGTTTATTTAAACTTATGCTTGTACTGAAGCAAGATCTTTATTTATATGAGATGAGATCATGCTCACAAAAGGTGTTGCTCATATTTTCGCATTCAAAACCATTTTGAAAAGAATTAGGGAAACATATTCCCCATCCTTCTCATCTTTTAGAAAAGTGAAAAATTTTACCCGCATTTTAGAGAAGGATTACCAACTTTTATCAAAATATTTTCTAAATCTTTGCTAAACTTTTGGCTACTATGGTATAATATCCTTTTTGGAGAAAGGGTGTTGCATCTCCCCTCTGGTTGCGTTGTCTCGTGCTTTCGGCACCGGATCTGTTGTCGCGCAATGCTCACCCCAGATCTGTGGCCGTGTCGGTTTTCACAGTGGTCGCGCGGTCTCGCCCTTGTCTCAATGTTTGTCCTCAAAGTGCTTGTCGCGGCAGTGCATGAAGAAGAAGCAGATGGCGGCGACAATGCACGGAGAAGAAGAAGCCGCCTCTGTGTAGTTGGGTTTCATGAGAAGCTTCCATTTTTCTTTAAAATTTGCAGAGGGCTTTTGAAGATATGAAGAAAATGAACGTTTTTATCGGTTGATTTTTGTGTTTTGAGCTTTACGGTGGCCAGAAATAGTCGTGGAGGGTGGCGGTCGAGGATGGCCCTCTTGGGAGAAAACTCAAAGAAGGGGGAGTGCTAAGGGGAGAAGGGGGAGTGTTTTGCTATTAAAAAAAGTAAAAGAGAGAGATCGGGGGAGCGATTAATCTTTGAAGAGGGTTGGGAAGTGGGTAAGGGAAGAGTGGGTTAGTGAGGAAAGGTGGTTGGGATTTGGGGAAATTTCTAGAGTAGAGAGAGGGTTGGAGTTTGGGAAAATGTGTAGTGAAGTGACTGAAGAAAAGAAACACAAATATTATAATCTCAGCCGTTGGTTTTTCAATCCACGTCACTAATCATATACTTCTCAAATCTTAGCCATTAATTCAATAGTTGGTCGGGTTCAATTTTCGACGGAAATTTTTTTATGAATCCGAGCCCGACCGCACGAAACCAAACGAAACCGCTAATTTTACCCGTTGACCCGCTATTAACCGCCTGTTTGTAGTCTTTTTTTGTCGGTTCTTTCAGGTTGCAGGTGGGTGACCAGTTTTTGCCTAGCCCTAAAACATTTGGCACGCTGTCATTGCTTAACTTCGCAGCTGGTAGTTCCTCAACGTCATATATCGGCGAATTAAGAGAAGATCCCTTGTACCCTACCGCAAATCCTTATGTCAATGAGAATGTGTTGCAACAGGAGCAATTTGCCATTGTTGTTGAAGAAGAACCAATGCGACGTCGTGCACGACGTATACAACCTGCACGCAACCGGAAACCTCCAAGGTGTGGAACAAGACACCATTTAGGAGACTAACTTATGGTGTATTTGTAACCATAGCGACAAAAAGTGTCCTAACCGAAAATGTGGATCGTTGTACCCCTTTTATAATTTTAATGGCAATCATTTTATTGTATTGTTATTTACCATTAAGTTATAAACTAACTTAATTATAGTAATTATTAATTAATAAATTGAATTAATAAACAAAATTAATTAATTAATTTAAATAACCCCAAAACCCTAAAACCACCAAAACCTTAAAACCACAAACCACCTAACATCATAAACCACCTTAACTAAACCCTAAATCGTTAAAATTAAACAAAAAATAGAAAGAAAAAAAAACATGTTCAGAAGTCGATTTTTGGAGAGGAAACTTCCCGTAGGCAATTTTAAAAAAAATAAAACAATGGTGAGAAGTCAGTTTCTAGAAAGGGGACTTCTCACCTAAAATTAAAACAATGGTAGAAAGCTAAATAAAAAAACCATGGTATTTACCAAATCATTTTTAAAAAAAGTAATATTCATAATAAAAAGCCATAATTATTTCTTTTCAAATTCGAAAAAAGGAATGTGGGTGCACATGTAGCAATTTATGTGGGTGCAGGGAACAATTGTCGAGCTCGAAGTACTAAAAAATGCATAAAATGTGAGTCACGCCTACCCCAGAGAGACCATTTGGTCGAACCAAAATTATCCGATTTCTTTCGGGTCTATACTTAATGAGGCCAGTCTAGCCTAAACCACAGGCCTATTGGGTCAGGCTGTCGCATCAGACCGAAATTGACAGCTCTGGAAATGGAGAAGGAGGGTTAGATAAAAATTGGAAATTGAAAATTAAAAGGGGTAAAAATAAATTTATAAAAAATATTTTTTAAATTTATAAAAATGACCACATGTACTACAAATAATACATTTCTAGAAATGGAGAACTAAAAAGAGACAAAAATTTGAGAGACTAAAAACAAACATTTACATATTTACAGGAACTAAAAATATACTTAATCTAAATTTTTTATAGAATGATTGTTCAAATTCGTTCACCACCATTAAAAGATTTATTTGTGTTAAATTGTACTTAAGTGTAATACATATTTATTTCTAAAAAAATATATATTTTAGGGTAAAATAGGAGGAGAGTATAATTTAGCTATTTTTCAAGAGAAAATACTGTAATTTACCCATTTATATTATTTTCTATAAAAAAATATTGTTTAATTATTACCGATTCAACTACGGTTGAATCATGATTAAACAATTGAATCTTGTGCCTTGATTCAATTACTAGTCCGATTTTATAAAAACATTGATCCAAACACAGGCATAACTTGGTGTCTCTCCCGCAAAAGTGATTGCCACTTGGCAAGATAGAACTATTTCAACCTTGACATTAATTAATTAAATAAAATAAATCAACGGACAAAAGCCCCTCGTTTCTCAGTTCCTTACTTTCCTTTGCTTTGTTTCGCGCTTTTCGGCTTTCCTTCGCCCCCACCACCCCAATCTCAAAACCGAAGCTTCTCCACACCCCAGTTCTATCCCTTTTTCTTTTCCCCCCCTCTTTCTCCAACTTTTTGCAAACCCACAAAACTCCAAAAAGAAAAAAAGAATGATATTTTGACACCACAAAGATAAAAAAAAATATAAATATGATAGATAACTGATATGATAAAAAGAGAGATAAAAAATTGTTAAATGAGTGTTAAAAGTTAAAAAGTGTTTACAAATAGGGATTGAACTCCATAATAAATGAAATTAATAGAAAAATAATTGATAAACACTCCAATTCCAATTTATACCTTTAGAGAGATAGAATATAATAAATGAATAATGTGATAAAAAAAATAGAAATAAAAGTTTTGGAATAGGTGTTAAAAAAGTCAAGCGTCCAAAAATAATGACTCATATCAATATTATCATTATTTTATTTTTTTTCCCAAAAATGAAACCTTCAAAAGTACCAAAACCCAATTCATCCATCCATCCAACCGCGTAAAGAACCACGCTTCCCCAAACAAAACAAACAATCATTGTTTTTTATGCTTCCAAATCCAAAAAAACGAAAAGCCCCAACCCCAGTCAGAGTCACCGTCAAAGTCCCCACCCAATCGCGTTCACACTTGCCCACACGTTTCCTCCCTCTCATATAAATTCCCCCAAACACACCCCAGCATTCACACCTTCACACCATCAACTCAACAAACACAACACCACCCACAGATTATACAACACACACACAACACACCACATGGAAATTGGTCCCATTCCATTTCTCACCCAAGAGGATTACTCTCACTTCTATAACCTCTTCCCAGACATGTCCCCCAACAACAATAGTAAGAAGCGTAACAGAAAAGACAACGACGAAGGAGGAGGAGGAGGAGGAGACAAAGGCAAAGGAAAGAACGGTAATAACAACAACAACAGCAACAACTTAAAGGATATACTTGCCTCGCTTATTCTATTAGAAGAGGAACAAAACCGCGAGGAACAAAACCGGTTGGTCGAGTCAGAACAACACCGAGCCATGTTCAATGCTAGCTACGATCACCAGGCCCGGTCCATGCACGATTACATGGGCCAGTCTCAAGCCCATTACGCCCAATTAGACGAACTGGATCACACCAGAGTAAAACGGGCCCGTCATTCTGCCACGGCCGCTGTCGTAACCGTAACTGCTGGATCGGGTTTAGACTATCCCGACCCGGTTCAATCCAGTTTGGAAACCGAATTGACGGTTCAAAATAATAATGATCACCCACAGCCTACACCTCAGAGGAGGCTGTGGGTGAAGGACCGGTCGAAGGACTGGTGGGAGAGGTGCAGCCGGGGTGACTTCCCAGAGGAGGAGTTCCGGCGGTGGTTCCGGATGAGCCGGGCGACGTTCGACACGATCTGCGACGAGCTCGACGCGGCGGTCACAAAGAAGAACACGATGCTCCGCGACGCGATCCCGGTCCAGCAGCGCGTGGCGGTCTGCATATACCGCCTCGCGACGGGCGAACCGCTCCGGCTCGTGTCGAAGCGGTTCGGGCTAGGAATCTCCACGTGTCACAAACTAGTCCTCGAGGTATGCGCCGCCATAAAATCAGTCCTAATGCCCAAATTCCTCCACTGGCCAAACGAATCAACCATGAGTTTAATCAAACAGGAATTCGAGGGCATTTCTGGAATTCCAAACGTCGGTGGCGCAATGTACACCACGCACGTGCCAATCATCGCGCCCAAAGTGAGCGTGGCGATGTATTTCAACAAGAAACACACGGAGAGGAACCAGAAAACGAGTTACTCGATAACGGTTCAGGGAGTGGTGGACCCCAAGGGGGTTTTCACCGACGTGTGTATAGGCTGGCCAGGTTCGATGCAAGACGACGCCGTTTTGGAGAAAAGCGCGTTGTACCAAAGAGCGAACAGGGGAAGTTTAAAAGACGTTTGGATCGTTGGGAATTCGGGTTACCGACTTATGGATTGGGTTTTGGTGCCTTACACGCACCAAAATCTGACGTGGACACAACACGCTTTTAATGAAAAAGTTGGGGATATTACGAAAGTTGCGAAGGAGGCGTTTGGGAGGTTGAAAGGGAGGTGGGGTTGTTTGCAAAAAAGGACAGAGGTTAAGTTACAGGATTTGCCTGTGGTGCTTGGAGCATGTTGTGTTTTGCATAATATATGTGAGGTTAGGAATGAGGAGATGGATGCTGAGTGGAGGTTTGAGATCTTTGATGATGAGATGGTTGCTGAAAATGGGATACGTTCTGCTGCTTCTGTTCAGGCTAGAGATCAAATCGCTCACTATTTGTTGCACCATGGCCGTGCTGGCACTAGTTTTTTGTAATAGCAGATTTACATTAATTCTTTTTGGCCTATTGTATTTGTTTATAGTCAGATTAGGGAATAAGATCTCATTCTCCTGTTTTACCTTAAATTAAATGGACATGTGTAGTGTAACTAACTGTAGATTGTATACGGATTTTTGCCGGATTGTAAGAATTAATAGATACTAGAATTTTGTCAACAATGATATTTATTTTTTTGATAAGAAGTCAACAACAATGATATTTTGTAATACTTTTTTTGCTTGCAATCATTCTTGATATTTTGTAATAGAGTTCTTATACATGGACATCTATTTCTTTTTAACATTCATCTAACACTTTTATCTATTTTTATCTCTCTTTTCTTGTCATATTATTTATCTATCACATCTATCATTTTTCTCTCTCTTATTCCTATCTCTCTCAAGTGGTAGAATGACATATAGGTGTCCATTGATCATTTTTGTTTGTAATACTGATTTAGCAAAAGATAAAGAATTGTGAGATACCTAAGTGGTTAATATATTTCATGTAAAGCGACAAAATTGGTTGGTACGTGATTTCAATCTTTAGTAATAAAGCAATACGTGGCTGAAATGTATTTATTTTTTAACCGACACAAATTAGTCAAAGTCTCTCTGTTTGATGAAATACCGTGGGTGAAAAAAAAACTATTTTTCAAATTAATATAATAATAAGAGAACTTTTATGGTGTTGTTGATAAAACAATGGTTTTAGAACTGTTGTTTTATTAACCAATGACAAAATAGAGTTCAGTTACGTCAGATTATTTCTTTTAAGAAATGTAATTCTTTTACATTACATCATAGTCCTTAATTTCTTTTATTTTATGGCTATTCCTTTTTGTTTTTGCATCATTTTACTTCTTCACTTACCCAACATAAACTATCAAGACGTTCCACACTTTTTATTGAAACTGAATGCTCTTTATTATCTATAATTTTAAATTTTAAATAAGATAATTATCATTTTAAATAAAAATTTGAAAATAAAATTTTAATATTTAAAGACTAAATTACAAAATATTTTTACAAAAATCTTAATTACAAAACTAACAATATCAAAATCGTTATTTTCATGCCGGAACGTAGAAATTGCAAGGTAGTTAGAACTGGACCGGTCATTGAACCGGTGAGGACAGGGGTTCAGAGGTTCGACCGGGGTTCAACCGGTTGAACCAGGATATAATTAAATAATATTATTTTAATTATAAATATAATATATAATACAATATATAACATATAATATTATTTTAAACCCTAAACTCTATACAATATTGAACAAAAATTAACATAAAAGTCATAATTTTATGAAGAAAACTTAAATTTCATTACTAAATGTCATAATTTATAATATAAAGTATTCAAAATTATAAATAATCGAAGAAAATGATATCTATTTTTTTAAAAAAATAAAAAAAAATAAAAATTTTGAATTTTGAATTTTTTTAAAAAAAATAATAATAAAAAAATACGAACCGGTCCAACCGGTTTTTACCCGATTTTCTCGATTTTGTCCGGTTTTTGAACGATTTTTTCGGTTCTTGACTGATTCTCGAGTAGGCCGGTTCGCAGGGTCTTCCAGACCTGACAGGGATCCAGTTTCCGGTCCAACCAGTCGGACCGTCCGGTCCAGTTTTAACTACATTGAGAAATTGCCTAATAATAATTGACAATAATCGGTTAGAGCATCTCCATTGGAGTATCCACTTTTAGGTACTTAAGTGGGCCCCACTTGTACACATCACTCATTTTTATTTTTTTTAATTCAAGTACCTAATAGGCACCTAATCCCTCCAACCCACCAATTCTAAAAAATTTACTAAATGGGTCCTATCAATAACTCTACATCTAATTATAACTCACAAAAATACATGAGACCCACGATGAGAGAGAAGAGAGAAGGTACTTGTATAAGCACCCATCTCCATTAAGTATCCAAAATTATTCTCCCCAATGCCCATTGGGGGTACCTAATAGGTACCCATTAAATACCCATGGGTACCCATCAATGGTGATGCTCTAAGCTGAATTTTTTTTCTTGTCATGATGTGACGTGTCATTGGTCCCTTATGTACAATTTTTTTTTTTGCTGAATTTTTTTTCTTGTCATGCTGTGACGTGTCATTGGTCCCTTATGTACATTTGATGGCATCGCGTTCGCTGTTCTTCATGTCCTTTTTTTTGGTGGGTATCGCTTTTCTTCATGTCTGGTGCTACAAGAGTACGTGTTTCTGATGCGTCCCACAACGTCTGACCCAATAAAAAAGATTCGATTTTGCTTTTGACTTTTGTCTGTTCAGCACAGCAGCATGGGAACTTGGGGAAGAGGAGGATCGCTCGTGACTCTGTCATTAGAATATTTCGAACTGTGCAACCTAAATTGAGTTGTTTAAGAGTATCTTTAGTGGAGTATTTATTTTTAGGTATTTAAGTTGACTTTATTTATATATATTATTTATTTTTATTTTTTTAACTCAAAAACTTAATAGGTATTTAATCTTTCTAATTTAGTAATTCTAAAATTTTTATTAAATGGGTCTCATAAATAATTTTACATTCAATTATAACCTACAAAAATATATAGGATCTACAATAAAAGAGGAGAGAGATGGTACTTGTATAAGCACTTCTCCCCAATAGATACTCAAAAATTTTTTTCCCCCAATGGGGATACTCCCTCCGGTCTCAAATATAAAAAAAAGTACATGCATCTGGACCAAATATGGTCCAGATGCATGTACTTTTTTTCTTATATTTGAGACCGAAGGGAGTACCTAATAGGTACCCATTAAGTACTATTAGGTACCCACCAATGGAGACGCTCTAAGTAACTTTGGTGAGCCACACAATGCCCCATCAGATTTAAGAACTTAAACTCTTGTTTACTCCAATAGTACAATCCTTAAGAACTCAAAATAGGACCCACAAGTGACCCTACATCTTTATAATTTTATTTATAATTATTTTTGTTTCAAATTATATATTAATTCAAATGTATTTTAATTTTGATATAATAAATACATATAAAATATTTTAGTTTTAATTATAAATTGTAAATATAAAATATTATTTTGATTTTAATTTAATCTTATATAAAATAATGGGATTAAATATGTTTTTTGGTCTTTCATATTTGGGAAAAGATCAATTTTTGTCATTTTTCTTTAAAATTGATTTTTTTAGTTTCTCGTTTTTGGAAATGTACCATTTATAGTCCTTGGGGCTATTTTATCGATTCAAAAAATATTTTTTAATATTTTATTTCCACCTCTCCTAATTTCTAATTTCCACTAAGCCCCCACCCACTAGTTTGCACAGAGAAAGACCGCCGTGTGCAACTCACTGTCGTCTCCACCGTCTTGTTGCCTCCACCACGACGCCCCACCGTCCCCTAGCCCCCAACTGTGAAGCCTCCTTCCCCTAGCCCCCTCGATCAATCTATTCCCCCTCACCGTAGCCCCCTTTGGATACAAAATGAGAGAGACAGAGACAGAGAGTGAGAGAAAGAGAGAGAGACATACCTAGACGATGGAGCGTCGTGGTGGAGGCAACCGAGACGGTAGAGACGGCGGTGAGTCACGCGCGGCCGTCCTTCTCTGCGCAAAATAGTGGGTAAGGGCTTAGTGGAAATTAGAAATTAAGAGGAGTAGAAATAAAATATTAAAAAATATTTTTTAATTTATAAAATGAATCCAAAAACTATAAATGGTATATTTTCAAAAACAAATGACTAAAAAGATCAATTTAAAAAAAATAACTAAAATCAAATTTTTTTTAAATATAAAAGGCAAAAACATATTTAACCCAAAATAACGAGATAAAACGTTTTTTCAAACATTTTTTCCACGATAAATAATTTTTTTAACCTATTTCACTATCCCTCTCGCCTCTCCAATTCCCACTTCCAGAATCATCCCCTCCCTTTCTACCCGTTCTCACTCTCACTCCCCCCCGGCCCGCTCGCTCGCATCACTCTCACTTCCCCTTCTCCCAGTTGGTCGTACACTAACGAGACCCCCCCTCCCCTCCCTCACCAAGCCCCCCCCTTCACACTTAAGACCTCCATTGGTCTCGCTGTCTCTGTCTCCTCCGGTCTCAAACGGCGTCGATCTCAGGTGGACAAACACTGTAGCGGCCATGGATGCCGCATGCTAACAGTGATTCGGATATAGGACTAAACGGAGGCTACCAGGGTCGCGGCTGGAAGAAGATGAGGTGGCGTGATTCAGGGATCCAAGCGACACAGCGGCGGGTCTGGGTTTTGGGTTCTGGGTTTTCTTTTTACCTCTCCTCTCCTCTACTGCTCTTCTGTGTTTCATTTAGCTTCTAGGTGTTCACTTGTTGATTTTGTTTTGATTCTGGGTGTTGTTTTCCATTGTTTAGATCCAATTCTGGTTTATTCTGGGTGTTATTTTTTGAGATTTTTATGAAAAACTGATTATAGTTTCTGGATCTTTTCAATTTGTGGGCCATTTTTATTTTGGTTGATGAACTTTTTGTTTCTATGTAATGCGGTTTTTTTCCCTCCCGAATCCGTTTCTGACAATTTGTGCTTTAAATATTCATTTTAAATTGTAAGCAACCGTTCCTTGAAATCTGGTTTATCCAAGCAACCGTTACAACTGGGGCAAGAGGCACACCAGCGAAATTCCAATGAAACTGAACATTTTCTATTTTTTATTTATTTTCTTTTCTTTTTTTGCTTGTTCAAGAGTTCATTAGCTAATTTAGCTTCCTCTAGCTGGCAGGCACCCTCTGGATTGATCGTTTCCGAGAATGACAATGGAATTCTTGAATCTGTTTCCTCCCCTGCCCCCAACTTTCTCCTATTCACACACCAGAAAAACTGAGACTCTTTTGAGAAGAAGTTAAGAGATCAAATTTGTCACTGCATAATAAAATCTTAAATGACTCATCTTCCTAAATTCCATGCATATCTGGGAATTGGAAGCTGACAAGGTAAGGCAAATGGCTGGTAATTGACAAAATCTACGTATGTACCGACAACATATGACACAATATAGCTATTATTATATTATTATAATATTACTTTCAGAATAAATGGTCATTTTGATCCCTAAGAATGTCAAACGGTGTTATTTTGATTCTAAACAGATACGAAATTAAAAAAAGTCCTCAACTGTTAGCCATTAGTCACTTTAGTTTTTAAAAAATTATTACTTATTGGTATTTTTATCCCTAAAAGTGATTACTTTTCCGACGACAGAGACCAAAGTAATTAACGATTGACACAGTTGAAGAGGTTTTTTTTTCTATTTCGCATCTATTAAAGACTAAAGTAACAATGTCTGATATTCTTAGGGACTAATGTGACTATTTACTCGTTACTTTCATAATGTATAAGAATTTTGGTCAATATGGGAGAACTCGTTATTAAATTAATCCCCAGAGATAATTTACCTCCACATTTCATTTATATTGTCTATTTTTAGTTTACTGCCTCCAATGTAATGTCCATATCAAGTTTTTTTTTACACTCACCGTAATTCAAGGAGAAGAGCCCTAAGACTAATTTATGTTCACCGTTTAGTCGAAAAGTAAATAAAATCTAATAATAAATTGTTTCGTTATTAAGAATCAAATTTGGATACTAACTGAGTCATTCTCTTAGATAAAACACATTAATTATTTGTGTTTCTTTAAATAAAACATCTATTTATAAATTATAATTAAAAATAAAAATAAAACTCGTACATGTTTTGTCGTTTTCCTAATTTTTCTTTCTGGTGAGTGGACTGGGTAGGAACATCAAATTCTGCTTGACATCAGCTGCGAGATATTTCACAAAAAAGGATGTCTTTCATACCAAGTAAAATAATACAGAGAAAATGAAAAATCAGTGATGATCGAGTAAAATAAGGAGTTAAATAATGGGGAGAAATTGCAAGCAAGTGTATGGTACGGATGTTCCCACTAGAGGGTGAACATTCAATTTCATGTTGTTATATAGACCTCGGATTCATCGACAACAGAGACCGTAGGATCACAGAATCAAAACTACAGGGACCCAAAAACACAGAAACCAACCATAGTTCTACACTTGTCACACACCCAAAAAGAGAGAGAGAAAAGGACGCATAGATTAGATAGCTTTCCCCTTTGTCTTGGTTGGTGTGTTGTGTGTGTGTTTTTTTTTAGAGGGTCATCACCTTCTGTTGTTGTTGTCACGATCAACCATTATTCCGAGCCAATTCAAGAACCAAAGAGAGAGAGAGAAAAGAGAAGGAAAGAAGAGGGGTTTGGGTTTTGGTTTTGGTTTTGGGCATGGAGAATAATCACAAGGAAGAAGAAGAAGAGGGAGAGGTGAATGAGAAGGATGAGGTGGTGGGGCCCATGGGTGGTGATGGGGAAGAAGAGGTGGATCAACAAGGAGATGTGGGTTCGAGCTTGACCATGGAGAGGGTTGCTGCAGCCAAGAAATTCATTGAGAACCATTATAGGGCTCAGATGAAACACATCCGAGAACGCAAGGAGAGGTACTGAAAAAGCCATGCACTTTTTGTTTTTTTGTTATCAAACGTTTGTTTGTTTATGTTTTTTAAATTTTTTTGGTTTATAAGATCTGTTTGTTTGTTTGTTTGTTTGTTTCTCTTTGCATGTTGTTGGGGGCTTCTTAATTTTGTTGTTTTTTTTTTCGACTGATTGTAGTTTTTCTTCTTCTTTCCTTTGTTTTTTGTCCCCTTCCTTTTGTGAAATGTGTATTAATTAGTTATAGTTATTAGTTATTGCCGTATTTTATTCATGTGAATTTGCTAATCCTAATACAGTAATACGGGTATGTATATTGTAGAAGCTTTGGATTTTTGTTATGTTAAATGGTTACGTGTATGTTTGGTTCGACGCTCGCGAAAATTGATTTTGTAGAATTGATTTTGATTAAAAGTGAGTTGCATGTAAAATGATTTATGTTTGGATACATTTACATAAAAGTGAGTTGAACAATAAATTCGATGGTAATCACGTTTGGAGGCAAAAACTCCAAATCCTAGCTTGAAGTTAGAATTTATTCTAAAAGCAAAATCAATTTTACCCAAGAACACCAAAACATGTAAAAATCCCATTTTATGTCTTTGGAATCACTTTTGTATCTCACAACCAAACATGCACTACGTCGTTTGGGGTGTGATAGGTGCATGCTTAGTAACGTTCATTAATTTAATTCTAAATGGTTTTGTTTATTACATTTGGGTCTAGCAGTTCATTCACTTCAATGGTCTGGAAAAGAATTCAACTTTTCTGGGACAATCTTCTTTTTAGAAGAAAGTGAAAATAAATGTCTTTATGGGCACTTTAACTTGGATTCTGAAGAAAATTTAAGGTATCCCCTCTTCCACAAATTGTTCATGCTTCTATTGAGATGGCATCAATGAAATTTGAGTTTCAATGTATCATATCCTCATAATTCATTCTCATCATCAGTGTCACCCATACCCTGCTGCTCAATTATGTATATTTGGCAGAGACACAAACACACAAAAAAGCTTGCAATTTTTATGGCCTTTTGGCAGTCCCAATTCATTGACAGACAGATACACAAGTACATGCATGCACACACAAAAATGATTTTTCAGTTGTTACAATATATTTTAGGTGAAGATTTTTATTTTTCCGTAGAGGTTATTTCTTTTTCTTAAAATAGTAATGCATTCAATGATGGGACTTAACATTTATTTAGTCATCTTACTTTCTTTTTTCCTTTGAAAATCTTGGGAAGGTACTGAACATGATTTATTATTTGCAGGCGTTTAGTGCTACAAAAGAAGTTAGAATCTTCCCATGTGCCAGAAGAGGAACAGATCAATCTACTGAAGGATTTAGAACAGAAGGAGACCGAGTATATGCGGTTAAAAAGACATAAAATTTGTGTTGAAGATTTTGACCTTCTAACCATTATTGGCAGAGGAGCCTTTGGGGAGGTACAAATATGCACAATCGTGTTCGATAATTACTGCCTTTCTTTTTTGGACATGCGGTAATTTAACTGTTACTAGTGTTTCATATGTGGAGAGGGATCCATAGTGAAACTGTTAACAGAGAAAATAAATAAACTTTGAATAATGGGCAACCTTACCTTACATTTGCAAGGGGCTGATTCCTCGACTCAAACTTATAACCTCTTAGTCACATGGCAGTAACTCCAACCGTTGTGTGTGTGAGTGAGTTTGTGAAATTATACTTTCCTCTGATATCCTATTCATATTGCTGAGTAGTGTGGTACAACAAGGTAAATACAACATAAAATAGTACAGTAATTAATTAATGTATATAAAAATGGAAATAAGGAAAATACTCCTATATACATCCTTACAATAGTAGTGAATCAGTAACAAATATTTATCGAACATAAATAATGTGACTAAGGATCTTACAATCTTCAATTATCATTGAGATGGGAGAATCAATTTTTCATGTTAGTACAGAAATCTTTTTTTGAAATGAAATCACAGTGCAATGCATTTCAGTGAGAACATAAGATTTCCATATGCTCTTTTTCTCCAATACATTTAGGATTTTTTAAATATAACAGCTAATCATGGATGCTAGAATTAACACTTACTGATTCCTAACTTGTTACATGTATGAAATCATGGTTTGACTTGACTTTTGATTGTGCTCTAACAGCTGGTAAGTTGTTCTTCTTAATTTTGTGTCATTTCATTACCATATTTTCCTTTGGATTATCGATTTACATTTTTTTTTTGTATGCCCTTCTATGGTGAAATGGTGTGAATTTTTATACCATATGATTTCGCAGGTAAGACTCTGTCGGGAGAAGAAATCAGGTAATATATACGCCATGAAAAAGTTGAAAAAGTCTGAAATGCTCAGCAGGGGACAGGTGAGTTTTTCATACTTTTTCATTACTAGTATGAAAGTTTGTTCTTTCCATTGTTCAATGTATTATTAGAAAGAAAGGAAAGTTCTTTGTGCTATAAATTTTCAAGTTTCATCATCAAATTTGAACATTTTTTTTTTGATTCATTGGGTTTGTTTACCTTCACAGGTTGAGCATGTTAGAGCTGAAAGGAATGTATTGGCAGAAGTTGCATGTGACTGCATTGTGAAACTTTATTACTCTTTTCAGGATGCTGAATTCTTATATCTTATAATGGAATATTTACCTGGTGGTGATATAATGACTTTGTTGATGAGGGAAGAAACTTTGACGGAAACCGTGGCTAGATTTTACATTGCCCAAAGCGTTTTGGCCATAGAGTCCATTCATAAACACAATTACATTCATCGGTTGGTATTATTGCATTTCAAATTGCACTATGGTCTTATTCTTATAAACCATATTTTGCAATTACAAGTTTCTTCCTGTTTCCCCCAGGGATATAAAACCCGACAACCTTCTATTGGACATAAATGGTCATATGAAGCTGTCTGATTTCGGTCTTTGCAAGCCACTTGACTGCTCAAGTTTATCATCTATAAATGAAAATGAAATATTGGATGATGACAACTTGAATGATACCATGGACGTTGATGGAAATTTCCCAAATAACAGAAACGGTAGGCGTTGGAAAAGTCCCCTCGAACAACTTCAACATTGGCAAATTAACAGGAGGAAGTTGGTAATTTGCTTTCTGTCCACATTTATAAAAATTGTATTTGATGCTTTCGTAGTTCTTATATATGATTTCTTGCAAATTCATAATGGCAATGTGTAATTGATCTATTACACAAAATTATAGCTTACTTAACTTAGAGGTACTTAAAACATGTACCATATGTTGCATGTGCATACTAACCCCATGTAGCACCATTCTTGAATCAAAGTAAAGAATGAACAAAAGGTTTGTAATAGAGTGAAGAATGAAAGATTTATAATTGTTTATTTTTCCGCTCAGACATTGTACATAATGTTAAAATTCTTAGTTCTTCACCATATAGAAGGCTCCTGTTTCTTTCCTTATTCAATATGTTGGGAAGTTAATTTGTGTGATAATCATGAATTGTTACATTAGAGCATGAAAAGTTGATTTTGATTGCATTTTACCACTTCAAACTTGTTTTGTTTGTTTGCTTGCATGCAAATCCTTCTCCAGCTTATCTATTCACACTTCATGGCAGGCATTTTCCACTGTTGGAACCCCAGACTATATTGCTCCGGAAGTGTTACTGAAAAAGGGTTATGGCGTGGAGTGCGACTGGTTTGTTGATATTCTTTTTTGATTTGCTGTTGCGTCTATTTATTTTCAATTTTAGTAGTTTTGTCATCTTGAGGTGAATGCAGATGATAAATCTGCAATACTTTTATATATTCAGTGGTCAAGAGTAGTAAAAAAACTCAGGGTTCTAAGTTATTGCACATGGACTCTGTATGATGCAGCAGCTGAATGCTGCACATGTTTTCTATCCAAATATTAGAAGTCAAAAAATGCCCTTTTGGATATTATGTGTATACTCCAATCCATAGAGATCACGAACGGGAATCATCTTGTCATCTTTCTTAAAGAAAGAGTTGAAGCATTATTAACTTGAACTTGGAATTATCCGTTTAGAAAGATTTGGAGCACCGGATAGGAACCTTTTAGAATCATCCATTTGTAACTTCTTTTATCCAAAGAACGGTTTATCATTCAATTGAAACTTTACATTGTCATATAAAATACAGTTATGGCAACACTTTTTGCCGTTGATCGTCTAAATCTTATATAAAAGTCATTATGCTCTCAGATTCTACTAGTCTTGTAATATTCAGTATCAGGTTCTGTAATTGGATCTTCCTTGTTTCTGACATGTGTTTTGACTTGCTGCAGGTGGTCCCTTGGTGCTATAATGTATGAGATGCTTGTTGGTTATCCCCCATTTTACTCTGATGATCCTGTAACAACATGCAGAAAGGTTTTCGCTTTTTTCCTTATTCTTCTCACTTAAACCCTTCTTTTGGAGCCTCTGAAGAGTGAAGATATTTTATAGACACTGATTCCCAAGACCCTTGACCAAATAATAAAATTTTGATTATATAATCATTCCTGGTACTATAGATCTTCTCTTATAGTTGTTTGTTTGTCAAAGTAATTAGTAGCATTCATTTAGTGCCTTATTTTTTCAGTAGCACTGACGGTAACAGTTTAAATTATGTTCTACTTTTTTTTCTTTTTGCCTGGTGTCTTCAGATTGTGCACTGGAAAAACCACTTGAAATTTCCAGAGGAGGCAAGATTGACACCGGAAGCAAAGGATCTGATATGCAGGTTGCTTTGTGGTGTTCCACATAGGCTTGGTACCAGAGGAGCAGATGAAATTAAAGTGTGTAAAATGTGGTTTCCTTTCTCTCTTTTCCCCCCTTATAATGGATTACTGTTAAATCGTGAAGTTCCTGGATAACGTTACGGGTTTCTTAATTGACCAGGCTCATCCTTGGTTCAAAGATGTCATGTGGGACAGGCTCTACGAAACGGAGGCAGCATTTAAACCACAAGTCAAAGGGGAGCTTGACACTCAGAATTTTATGAAATTTGACGAGGTATAAGATATTGTGATATTTGAATTCTGAGTAGTGCTACCAACATACTCTCTAACACACTCTTTCCAACACACTCTCTATGATTGAGTGAAATGCATGTGGATCCCATTAAATCATGTGGGTCCCACTCTCAAAATAGTAAGACTGGGACCCACATGCATTTCACCCAATCATAGAGAGTGTGTTAGAGAGTATGTGTCCAACACCGGCCATGATATGCTTCATATCCATGACCTCTATGAACTCTGTCTTCGTCCTTCCACCTTGTTCCTAACTAGAGAAGTATGTGTGAACATGATGAAGTAATTATTTGCGAATTCACCTTCTTGCTTATACTTTCATATTTATGTGTGCATGGATTTTCATATCTTTTGCTTTGACCTGGTTTGATTACTTTTTAATAGTTTGAATTGTGACATTCTTGTAATTGTGTTAATAGGTTGAACAACCAAAACCAACTAGATCCGGTTCCGGACCCATGAGAAAGGTAGAACTCTATTTACTTGAAGGAAGATTAAGATTTCTCAGGCAATAGTCAATCAACTTTCCTTAGGTGTTCACTTTTATGTATCACTCAATTCAGAGTGGAAATTTAATATCCATTAGAATATATAAACGATTATAATAATCAATGGGTTCTCTGTCTTTAAATCTGTAAATACTCAAGTACTCATCCAAGTGGATGTAAGAAATAACTGTATGAATATGTCTCCATGGAACTTGCACTACATTTTGTTCCAATACAATCATTGTAATGTTGTTCAGACTTAAGGGTACAATATATCTCAATAACTTTCCCTCTCTAAAGGTGTGGTATACTTTGAAGTTTGATGATGCTTTAAAAAAATTGTATAAATTAATAATTCATTGGCTTTATGCGGCTTTCCATTAATTCATAAGATCCTATTCTTTCTCCCCTGTTGAATTCATCAGTTCTAGTTGTTTACCCCGACACAAATTTGCTCCAGGCTAAAATAAGTTGATCAACTTTGTAATGTACTAAAACCCCTTTAAAGTTTCTTATATCATCCTTGTCCACAGATGCTCTTAACTGCTCAAGATCTCAGTTTCGTTGGCTATACATACAAGAATTTTGCCGCGGTCAAAGGGATGCATCGTTCTATTGGTAGGTCTTTTTCTCCAAAAGTATAATATTTTACTATTCCTTTTGCCTTATCATGACCAAATCTTTTGACACCACTTGTTATCAATTTATAAATGTTGTATTTCTACCCTTTTGTTAGCATTTTAGGGCACGTTTACTTTAAGAAAACGTTTTCTATTTTCACTTTTAATTACAAAACTGTCACCTTGTTTTCAATTTGTTTTCATTTTCTTAGAGTTTGGACTTAGGGTCTAACTCATCCCCACAAAACCGGCTTGTAAGGTGAGGACCGTCTATGTCTTATAAGGACTACATTGTCCATATCTCTAGTCGATATGGGACTCTCAACACTGTTTTCAAATATTTGTATAAGAAACAGTGAAAACAACTTTTTTATTAATTGATCTTTCTTTTCCAAATTCCATTAGTTCTCTATTTATGTGAATGACAAATTCAACAGTCATTTCACGTATAAGGAGTATCTTTGAATATCTGATGGATATTTCATTTTATACATATTTTTCTATCTAGTCTTACATAGCTAATGAATATTCTACCACTTTTATTGGACATGAACACAGATCAGGGGAGATTGTCACCGCCGCGGTCATCAGTGGACTCCACACACAGTAATGGAACCTAACTTATGATAACTTACTCCTTTGTAGTGTATTCAGTTAATTTAAAACTATTCTAACAGACCCATTTTTATTCTAGGTGATTCTGCTATAAACTATTCCACCTGATGCTCAAAGGAACAAACAGCACAAAAGCATAAGTGGTTGCACCCTATGGGATTGTCTTTTTGCTTGTGAACAATGTGACCTCACTTTTTGTGTTTCACCATGTATAGCACCTTATTTTTGTAACAAAAAATAGATGGACCTTGTGTGATGAGTGTGGGTAAGCCTGCTTATTTTTGCAACTGGGGTTTTGCCTTACTCTCTCAGTGCTAACAACAACCACCTATCATGCAGAACTTTAGTGTACAGTACAGGGATATATCTGCATAGTGCATACCTTGAGGATTGATTCACTGGTAGCTGTACTACTAGTAGTGTCATCATATGTATGTGAAAGTTTTGAAGCCAAAAGTTGGTATTTGTAAACTTGTCACTGGGTCATGTATGACCACTAGATGCATGCCCAGGTTGGCAAAGAAAAACATGTATCATCATCACTTGTGGCAAATTCTGACCACCCTCCTTTTCTCTCAAATCTCCTGTTTTGTTTCCCCTAAATTCATTTATGGTAACTTAACTGGAAACACCTCTGGTACTTCCAACATAACAGCAAGTAATCTTTTGCTTCCATCAATTTAGATGAAGTTCAGGTTGTTGTTGAGTTTTGACAATGTAATGTTTGACATAATGGCAAAGTCAAGTGGGATCATTGACAACTTTGACAAAATCGAAAAAATTCACTGGGTGCAGCAAAGTTCTGGGTCCAGAAATCCCTGATGCTGGATTGCCCAACGACGAGATGATTCATTTTCAAATTTTATTTGAAATGAATCCTTTACAAAGATTGATGTACTTCATGCTAGCTCTAGCTTATAAGGGCACGTTTGGTGGTTAAGATAAGAGAGACATGATAGGATAAGCTATCATATTGTATCTTTCACTTAAAAATATATCATGAGGGGGAGGCTGGATTAGAAACTACCACCATATGATTAAAACTTTTTTGCCACATTCACGCATATCTTTTCAATATAAATTATAAATTATAAAAGGCTTAAATATGAACTTGGTCCCTCTAAAAATTCGAGTTTTGAATTTAGTCTCTATATTTAAAGTCAACGGTTTTTAGTCCTTCCAAATTTCAAGTTTTAAATTTAGTCCCTCCTTTGCGTTGACCAATGTCATGTCACCCTAAAACGCTGACGTGGCACGTTGTCTTGTCCACGTCATTTGCACGTCATTTATTTACAGGGACTAAAATCAAAACATATAATTTTTATAGGGACCTCCACCACCACCCCTCCTTCTCCCCCTTCCCCCTTCTCCTCCTCCTCCTCCACCTCCACCGCCACCACCACCACCACCCCCTCTCTCTCCTCCTCCACTACCACTCCCTTTCCACGCGAATTGATTTTGTCGAAGATCTCGAGGTAGAGGAGGAGGAGCTTCTGTACGGTGTGGTCCTCAAAAGGGAGAACGTAGCGGATTATTGTGATGACTAGCTGAGGGATCGTCTCGTCGTTAAGGAGGAGCATGATCGTTTTCTTCAGTGCTTCGATCTTTGCTACGACTTCGTTTCCTTCGAGCGCTTCCTTGTCGAAGTGCACGACCAAGCTGCACGACTTCTCCATTTCTCCGATCTGGAATGTCCTGTTCTGATCTCTTATGAATTCAGCGTGGATCGTAGAGAAAGAGGAAGCACACACACAGAGAGAGAGAGAGAGAGAGAGAGAGAGCGTGTGTGTTTTGAGAGAAGGGAAGATTCAGATGCAGATATATGAAAAAGAGGGGAGGGGGGAAAAGAGGGGGGGTGGTGGTGGAGGAGAGAGAGGGGGTGGTGGTGGTGGTGTAGGAGGAGAAGGAGGACGAGGGGGGGGGGGGAGAAGGAGGGGGTGGTAGAGGTCCCTCTAAAAAGTATATGTTTTGATTTTAGTCCCTGTAAATAAATGATGTGTCAAATGACGTGGACAGGGCAACGTGCCACGTCAGCATTTAAGAGTGATATGACACTGGTCAACGCAAAGGAGGGACTAAATTCAAAATTTGAAATTTGGGAGGACTAAAAACCATTGACTTTAAATGTAGGGACTAAATTCAAAACTCAAATTTTTAGAGGGACTAAGTTCATATTTAAGCCATTATAAAAAATAGTAAAATAAAAAAGGGTTAATTATGTTTTTAGTCTTTTAAAAATTGTCAAATTTGAATTTGGTCCTTTTAAAATAAGTCAAATTTTTGTAGTCCTTTAAATATATATTTTGTTTTTTAGGTCCTTTAAGTGAATTGACTTGCTAAGTTGCACATTTTGACCCAGTCATTATTCCTATGTGGCACGAAACACTGACGTGGCTTCCTCCACGAAATATTGAGTTTTGAATTTAGTCCCTTTAAAAATTGAGTTTTGATTTTAGTCCCTCTAAAAATTGAGTTTTGATTTTAGTCCCTCTGGTTTTCCTCTTCCTCCTCCACCACCTTCCTCTTCCTCCTCCAATGGCTTCCCCCTCCTCTTCCACCCTCCTCCACTCTAGCCCCCACCCCCCACCACCACCACCACCACACACACACACACACACACACACACTCTCTCTCTCTCTCTCTCACCCCCACCACCACCACCCCAACCACCACCTTCCTCCACCCACACACTCTCTCTCTCTCTCTCTCGTTTTCTCTATCTCTCACCGCAACCCCCACCACCAC
This sequence comes from Glycyrrhiza uralensis, assembly GCA_030159175.1. Classification (NCBI taxonomy): domain Eukaryota; kingdom Viridiplantae; phylum Streptophyta; class Magnoliopsida; order Fabales; family Fabaceae; genus Glycyrrhiza; species Glycyrrhiza uralensis. The sequence goes on from BRZY01000007.1 coordinate 4,525,722, forward strand.
ACACACTCTCTCATTCTCTCTCTCTCTCTCTCTCAAATAAGTTTCAAACAGCAAACCTAAGATTTCTGCAACCAAAAGCGATTGATATCATGACAAAAACGATTGATATCTCTCAATCTAATTGATGAAAACTTGTTAAATTTCAGTATGTTGGTCAATATGTCATAGGAAACAAAAGCCCTAAACAAATTGCAGTGATCGAAGCACCATGTGAGAGAAATCTAGCTTGAAGCTGTTAGGGGTCATCGTGGACGAACGTGATTGCTATTCAAAGGAGAAAATGACGTCAGAGACCTTATGTTGAGTTTAACATTTTAGTAAGGACTAAACTCAAAATGAATTATATTTACATGGACTATTATATGAACATTACATGTTTATAAGGACTAAAATCAAAAACCATAATTTTTATAGGGACCAAAGCACATCAACTGAGTCCAAACTTCCATTGATACTTTCATCAAAAAATTCGAATAACAGAAACCCAGACATGTGAATAACAGATCCCTTTTCCATTGATACATGTACGTTTGATTTTGTTTGTTTTGATCTTCATGACCTAGTATGTGTGCATGTGTGTAGAAACCGAGGGGGTGGTGATGGAGGAGGGAAAGGAGGTGAGTGGTGGTGGAGGAGAGATGAGGAGGGAAAAGGAGGAGAGAGAGGGGGTAGTGGTGGTGGGGGTGGTGGTGGTGGTGGTTGAGGGGGGGAGAAGGAGGGAAAAGGAGGAGAGAGAGGGGGTGGTGGTGGTGGTGGAGGGGGGGGGGGGGAGAAGGAGGGGGAGGCCATTGGAGGAGGAAGAGGAAGAGGAAAACCAAAGGGACTAAAATCAAAACTCAATTTTTAGAGGGACTAAATTCAAAACTCAATATTTCGTGTAGGAGGGCACGTCAGCGTTTTGTGTCATGTAGAAATGATGACTGGGTTAAAATATGCCACCTAGCAAGTCAACTTATTTAAAAGACTTAAATAAAAAAAATATTTAAAGGATTAAAAAAGTTTGACTTATTTTTAAATGACCAAATTCAAATTTGACAATTTTTAAAGGACTAAAAGCATAATTAAGTCAATAAAAAATATTTAAAACTAAAAAATAATATTAATAATTTAAAAATACAAAAGTTGATTTAAATTAATAAAAATCCAAAAAATAATGAGATTAATTTTTACAATTTAATAAAAATAGAAAAATAATTTTGAAAATTATATATATAAATTTAATTTGTCTCTTTATATGATTTATATTATATCATACTATTATTTGGTCTATCTCAAATATAATAATAAGATAATATAATAATATTATGTTTGTTATTCGGTATGCATCAAACAATGATAGGATAAAGACTTATCATGTCCATATCCTATCCGACTTTTATCCTATCATTTATACCAAATAAGCCTTAAAAGTAAGTTTAAACAAACATTGATGGGTAATTATATGTTCCACAGTGGACTGATAGTTGAGAAAATATTATTGTTAGCAAACAATTAAATGTTAATATTAATATGAAAAGAAAAGAAACTTATTCATCCATCCCTCGGTAATTAAGGGAAGGGTGCTGTGGCATAAGTAAGGCTAGGGAACAAATGAGTCCCATAAGTGACCTCCATGGGGGACGCCTCTTGAACAATTATGAGCTCTACTCAGCCTCAGTGCAAAAGAAATGAAAAGAAAGTAAAGTTAATGATACAAGATATATGGCCCTCGTTTAGATAATGTAGAGGTGTTGCAAGTGGTGCATAGAGTACTGGATTCATTGTACATTTATTTTTACATATTGACGTATATGTATGTAAAGCACTTACTAAGATGGAGCTATCAATATGGCCAATGGGCTATAGCCCCCTATTAGAGGTGGGTATACGGGTTGACCCGATCAATTCAAGGGGTGTACACAGGCTGGTTTCGATCAAATTTATCCAAATCCGTTATTCGAACTGATCAAAAGAGAACGGGTTGAGTTGGATTAGATTTTGCTTTTTTCCACAGTAAACCTAAACCGAACCAACCTAGTCAAGAATGGGATAGATCAGATTGAACTAATCGAGTTCAACAGAAATATAAAACATTAGGCTCCGCTGCTCCACTCAATTTACAGCAAGCCAGCAAATACAAAAAACATAACAAACAAAAGAAAATGAGGGATTCAATTTTAAGGCTCGCCAGCAAATCGATTGCACAGGCCATTGTTGAGCACTGAGCAGCCCCGTCATGAAGGGAGAAGAGGAGAGGGATTGCGGCAGCGCGGGGCCACACCAGAAGGTTGCATTTGCAGTAGAGGAGAGAAAGAGCATGGCTACCATAGCGCCATTGTTGTCGAAGAAGAAGAGTTCGGGGTCGGTGGTCGGTTGGACAATAGATTCGCGCACCTGGGCAGCGACAATGAGGCGACCATGGCGCCGCCGGTGTCGAAGGAGATGAGCTCGGCCATGGCGCCATCTTCGATGTGTGACTCGCAATTTAGTTGAGATTACTGATCCATTGCTTCTTCTCTACTCTCCTCCTGTTGTGATGTAGATCCAATTCTTGTGATGCATATGCAATGCTTCTTTTGTACTCTCCTCCTCTTGTGATGCAGTGCTTCTCCTCTTGCGGTTTAGCACTGGGGATTTGGCTGAGTACTTTGGAGACTCATCACACACGGAAGTGACACTTGAATCAAAGTAATTAAAAAAATAAAAAGTAAAAATAATGTGCACGGGTCGGGTTCATGAGTTTGCAAGTTCAAATATTGAAACCCGTCACCTGAACCAAACCACAACGAGTTTGGATGGGTCAGATCGAATTTCACCTGAATTGTGCAAAAAATTGAAGGAAAAAAATATGTTGGGCCAATTTGGATCAGTTTGGGTTCATGGGTTACCCAAACCCGTGAACACCCCCTAGATCAATTTAGGTTTGGCCCCAATTAGCCCACATATAAATAAACCGGATTAGGCTGGTTTGCAAAATTAACGGGCCTATTTTTGTGGTCATGTTTGCTCCGCATGACCCACAGGATAAACGGGCCTACCCACGGGTAGGAGTGTAAATAGGCTAGGGCGAGCAAGACTTTGCCTAAATAGGTCTATCATGTTTAAAAATTTCAAAGCTTAAGTCTGGTCTATTACCTCATATATGTAATAGGCCTTTTTTAGGCCTAATTTGGCCTTCTTGAATGTCTGACTTGACCTGTTAGCCTATTTAAAGGTTTGATTCCTATCACGTCTTCAAATAAGTCATATGAACTATTCCTAAATAAGCTATGTATAAGACAATATAAACTATGAACATTAAAACCACTCCTACTCGAGATATGGACATAGAAGTAGAGTTTAACTTGTTTATATGATATAAACTTTTTTTTAAAGATCTAGCTAACCTGACCTTCACGTTAGCTTATTTAAAAGCCTATATAATTTTGCAACAAGATCTCTAAATAGGTTGCAACTTTATCCTAATATAAGTTTTATAGGCTTGAGTTTTTGTATAGGTAAACATGTTTAAATATTTAAAATAGTAAATAAGTATCTGATTTCAACACATTATAAAAAATATAATATAATAATAATACTATCAAAATAATTATTATTTGTGTTTACTTAAATAGGTTAACCTATTAGGCTTAAAAGGTTATTTAGATGGCTTAAAACTTAACCTTTTTAGCCAAATAGAATTTTATAAAAGCATTGGTGTGATTTATTTAATGAAAAAGTCTGGCCTAGGCTAGTGTAGGCTAGGCTATAGGCTCGTATCGAGCGGTCTGACCTATTCTCATTCCTACCTATGGGCCTAACAAAGAATAAAAAACAACTACATTTTATTAAAAATAAAATTAACATTAAAACTTTAAAAAATAAATAAATAATTAGATTAAAAAAAGGGTTAACTATATTTTTAGTCCTCGTAAATAGGTCAATATTCGCTTTTAGTCTCTCAATTTTTTTTGTCTCTTTTTAGTCTCCTATTTTTAAAAATGTATTATTTTTAGTTCTTGTGGCCTTTTTTTAAAATTTAAAAAATATTTTTAAAAATTCATTTTCACCCATTCCAATTTTTAATTGCCAATTTTTACCAAACTCTCATTCTCCTAAATTTTTCAATTCCCAATACATTGGGCCAGCTTGAGTCCAAATTATTTACAAATAAAAATAACTCAAAATATTAAAAAAATATATAAAATGAGGATCCACTGACCCGACGAACCCATTGGGCCAAGCCAAAATGGTCTGATTTCTTTTGAGCCTATAATTAACGAGTCAAGTGTAACCTAAAACACGGGTCAATCAGGTTGGGCCGTCGAGTCGGGCCAAAATTTACATCGCTAGGATTGGAAATGGAGGGTGGGTAAAAATTGAGAATTAAAAATCTTGAGAGGTTAAAATAAATTTAAAAAAATATTTTTTAAATTTAAAAAAAAGCCACCAAGACTAAAAACGATAAATTTTTCAAAATTTGGGACTAAAAAGAGACAAAAAATTTGAGGGTTTAAAAGCAAATATTAACCTATTTATAAGGACTAAAAATATATTTAATCCATTAAAAAATAATCACCAACCCACAAAACCGGTGGACCAAACCAGCTTAGCCCACATGTTAAACAGACTAGGCTAAAAAAACCAACATTTAAATGGGTCTATATTTAAGTAACGAATTAACTATCATTTTGACCTCTGAAATTGTAATATGGTCTCGCTTAAGTCCTTGAAACTAACGAAAATACAAATTAGTCCCTGAAATTGTAAAACGTCAGTCAAGTTAGTCCCTGTCGTTACAATTTTAGGGACTAACTTGACCGACGTTTTACAATTTCAGAGGCTAACTTGACCATCGTTTTACAATTTCAGGGTCTAATTTGTATTTTTATTAGTTTCAGAGACTTAAATGAGACCGCATTACAGTTTTAGAGGCCAAAATGACCGTTAACTCTTTAAGTAACCCATAACTCACTCTACTGCCGGATAAATGAGCCATCTACGTGTCAAGACTCACCCATATATCTAACTCTAGCCCGTACATAACCCCTCAAAGAGTGCCACAATCTTGAAATAGAGTCCATCAATCTACTATAGATTATGATTATTGATATTGATTATAATAATCCAAGTACCAGACGGTCCAAATATAGGAAGTGATACCCGTATAATAATAATAATAATAATAATAATAATAATAATAATAATAATAATAATAATAATAATAATAATAAATAATTGTAAACAAATTCAGTTCCGAATTTTTCAATTACAATGAAAAATTCAATTCATACATCATAAAAAACAAATTACGATCGAGAAAAATAAATATAATAGAGTTGAATGTAACTTTGAAAAACAAAAAAAATTTAAAAATGGGTATATTGAATACTTCTTTATTTTAATTCAAGTTAAATTTTATTTTAGTAAAGTAGTTCACTGAATCATTTTTTTATCAAAAGTTCACTGAATCATTTAGATGACTAGTATTTATATTTATGAAAAATTTAAAACTAAAATAATTTATTTGTAATGAATTAGAAATGAACACTAATGAATAAAAAATAAATAAAACAACTAATAATTTATTTTATTTTTCCTTGTTTTCTTGGTATTAATATCTTAATTAATAGTTTGTGTTTATAATTGATATTAATAAAAAAAAGTAATCGTAAAAAATTAAACGTTTGAAATCTATATTCAATGAATATAAACCTTAATACTGGATTGTGTTTATAATATATATTGATTGAATATATATTATATTGAATAAATATATTGTATTTTAAATATGTTTAATATATTATATTCAATGAATATATACCTTAATACTGGATTTTTCATTTTACAGACATAAATAATAATATTTATTTCAAACAAATTAACATAATATATAAATAGATATAAATTAGATATTGTAACCAAAAAGATATAAATTAGATATAGTAACCAAAAAGAAATAAATTAGATATAGATATGTTTTAAATTTGTGTGCCATGTTATATTCAATGAATAGTACATATTCGATGAATATATACCTTAATGACAATTAATATTTTTATTATTAATATTTTTTAAAATTATAAATTCACTAATATATATCAACATAATACATAAATAGATATAAATATATAGATATAGATATGTTTTATATATGTTTAATATGTTATATTCAATGAATATATACCTTAATACTGAATATTTCATTTTATAGACACAAATGATAATATTTGATTTTAAAAAATTAAATAATTATATAAATAGATATAAACATATTTGTTCAAAAAATAGATATAAATATATAGATATAGATATGTTTTAAATATGTTTAATATGTTATTCAATGAATATATACCTTAATATTGGATATTTTTATAGACATAAATGATAATATTTGATTTAAACAAATTAACATATTATATAAATAGATATAAACATATTTGTTCAAAAGATAGATATAAATATATAGATATGTTTTAAATATGTTTACCATATTATATTCAATGAATAGTACAAAAAAATACATTCAATCAATATATACCTTAATGACAATTTATATTATATCAAATATTTTTAAATTATAAATTGACTAATATAATTTAAGATATAATATGTACTAATGCAATATATGAATAGATATAAATATATAGATAAAGATATACCATATTATATTCAATGAATATATACCTTAATACTGGATATGTCATTGTATAGACATAAATGAAAATATTTAATTTAAACAAATTAACATATTATATAAATAGATATAAACATATTTGGTCAAAAAATTGATATAAATATATAGATATAGATATGTTTTAAATATGTTTACCATATTATACTCATTGAATATTACAAAAAGATACATTCAATGAATATAATGATAATTTATATATATTAAATATTTCTTAAATTATAAATTGACTAATATAAAATAAGTTAATTTAATATATAATATATACTAATGCAATATATGAATAAATATAAATATATAGATATAGATATGTTTTAAATATGTTTAATATATTATATTCAATGAATATATACCTTAGTACTGGATATTTCATTTTACAGACATAAATTATAATATTTAATTTAAAGAAATTAACATAATTTATAAATTGGTATAAATCAGATATAGACATGTTTTAAATTTGTTTACCATATTATATTCAATGAATAGTACAAAAAAAAAATATTCAATGAATACATACCTTAATGACAATTTATACTATTATTAATTTTTTTAAAATTATAAATTCACTAACACATATTAAAAATACATAATTAGATATAAATATATAGATATAGATATGTTTTAAATATGTTTAATATGTTATATTCAATGAATATATACCTTAATGACAATTTATATTATACTAAATATTTTTTAAATTATAAATTTAATAATATATATTAACATATTGATTAAAAAAAATATATTAACATAATACGTAAATAGATATAAATATATAGATATAGATATGTTTTAAATATGTTTAATATGTTATATTCAATGAATATGCACCTTAATACTGGATATTTAATTTTAAAGACATTCATGATAATATTTAATTTAAATAAATTCATCGCAAATTTATATAAAATATGAAATTTATTTAAAATATAAGTTTTCTAATATATATTAATGTATTACATAAATAGATATAAATATATAGATATAGATATGTTTTAAATATGTTCATTATATTATATTCAATTCAATGAATATATACCTTAATACTGTATATTTCATTTTACAGACATTAATGATAATTTTTAATTTAAATAAAGTTAATGATGAAATATATTAAATTAATATTTATTTAAAATATAAAATGTCTAATATGTATTAATATATTAATATCATATATAAATAGATATAAATATACAGATATAGATATGTTTTAAATATGTTTAAGATATTATATTCAATAAGTATATACTTTAATACTGGATATTTCATTTTACAGACAATAAGGATAATAGAAAATTTAAATAAATTTAATGATAATTTATATTTAATGATGTTATTGTTTTTTTAATTAATTCTTTGTATAGAATAATTATTATATTTTAAAATAAATTGTTTTATTGCACTTTTGAATTTTCAATAGATAATATAGTTACTATCTTACCTATATATTTAACTATATATACACAGACAAAATCTTTTTCATTAATGTTATGCTAATTTTATGGTCTTCTATAAAAGCCCCTTAAAATTAAAGGAAAACCCCTGAATAAATCTTTAATCTTCAAGACGAAATGTGCTGTGTATATTGTTTTTGTCTAGTATATGGTATTTTTGAAAGATTTGTCTAGTATATGGTAATATGGCAACTAGTATATGGTAAATAGTACATTATTATTATCATCATCATCATTTGTATTATTATTTTATCCTTATTTATTTACAAGGTATATGTTAACTAGTATATGGTAACTAGGATAATTATTTATATTTTGAAAAGAAATTAAATTGAATGATTATAAATATAAATATAACTATAGATAGAAGTTGTCAAAAAATATAACTATAGATAGACAAAAATATTTTTCGTAAAGATAAGTCTAAATTTATAGATATTTCCATATATTATAGATTATGTGGTAAATTGTAATTTTGTCAAAAGAAAATGTGGTAAATTGTAATAATTATTTTGGCCGTATTTATTATTATTATTATTATTATATTTTTTCGACAATTTTTGGCCGAATTTATGGTACATCATTGATGATTGATAATAGCATAATCACAAGTAACTCAATGCCAGTTATACACACCGTATAGATCACTGTCGTGACGAAAAAGCCCCTTCTGAAACGCGGATACTATTTTCCCAAAAGATCACAAATCCATGGGTATAATCGTAATATCATCTATTCCCAAATACATTGCCGATCAAAACACCAGGGGGTTCCCTCGTCCACCATGGCTCCTTCGTAAGAACAACTTGGATTTGGAGCTCCAACCAAAAATCAAAATTCTAACACGTTTTCTTCGATTCTTTCTCCCAATTCTCCCTGCTATTCCCAAATTCAATAACACCATTGCAGGATTTTAAGGTATATCTGTGCGCTTGTCTCATAATTCTCAAGTTTGCTGTTGTTTCCTCAATCTCAAATTCAACTTCTAGGGTTTTGATTTTGGAATTCGAAATGCTTTTGTTTTTTTTGTGTTATCAACATAGTTCGTGTTTTCATTTTTTGTATTTGATTCTACTCCTAGGGTTTAATCATGTTCTTACTTCTCTCTGTCTCTGTTTTTTTTTTGTTTTTTTTTGTTTTATTTTAACTTTCGAATGAACTTAGAGTATCTGCATATATGAAGTAGTCAGAACATGTGCAACGGAAGTTATGTTTGTTTGATAGATACATGTTTTTTTTTTGTCTTTTTTTTTCAGAATAATTAATGTATTAAAATTTAAAACGCAAACAAATAATTAAATAAAGCTTGGAGTTCAGAAGACATAGGAGTTTTTCTTTATACTGCTTGGCCATTCCCTGTGTATTGGCAGATAATGCATTGAGCGGAGGAAGTAAACATAGGAGCAAGAGTAGACCAGGGTGAGTGTAGGAAGGAAAATTTGTAAGCAATGGTGTGCGTTTATTGTTAGAGGCTGGCAAATTCAGGGAGTAAAACTCAAAATGTTTTAATGGGTTCGCTCTTAAAGCGAATTGTTAGGAATTGTTGATGGTTTCTAAATAAAGAAACAGTAGTTGTCATGAGATTGACTACCTGTTTCTGTTGGGAAGATGGTAATGAAGTATAGTGTTAATGGGGCCGAGACTTGTGTTTGAAGTGCAGGGGATAAGTTGTCTTGGTGTTAGAAATTGAGACTGTACAATTGGTGTTTGAAGTAGAGATAGTAAGTTGACAAAATCTTCGTAGCATTTCTCATAATAACGTAGATTTCATTGGGCATTTATGTCTATTAAATTACATCTCTGTATGTGATCATTATTTGTGAATGAATTTGATTTATGTTTGCAATCAATGTGACTGACTTGCTTGAAACCGGAGAAGAACTTGCATAAAGTTTTCTTCATTCAATAATCTGCTGTTTCAAAAGATATCCATATTTATACCAGAAAGGGTTTCTACTGATGTCGATAAGAGCAGAGATAAATATATTATATCTAATAAAAATTTTGCCTAAAGAAGGAAAAGTTTTACCGAAATGTTTGTTCATTAAACTGTAAATGAGATAGTTGAAGTCAATCTATAAGAAGGGTCATTATGCTATGAAGTCTTTGTATGATCAGTCTTGAGGGTATATTTTTTTAAAATGAGATTTTGTCCTAGAAACTAAGTTTGAAATTGAAGTGGTACTGGTACGCTATACAGAGAGCTGATAGAGTTTTATATAAGAATAAGGACCAGGTCCCATATAGAGCTGAATCCCAAGCCTTTATATTTAGTGCGCACATGAATATCTCTACATCACAGCCAATAGAGTTTGATTTTTCCATGTTATTATTTTGACCCTTTCAGGTACATTGTCCAATTGTTCCCTTGCAATTTAGGTTTGCCCTTTATGTGCTATAGTGCCACTTCTTTGTCATGCAATACTCTCTGTTCTGTATTTTTTACTCAAAGGATGTGTGCGAATTAGTGCAATGGCAACATCCACCAAGTTTGACGTATCTTCGAGTAGCCCAGATAGACCATTGTACAATGGGCAGCGTGGATCCCACATAGCTGCTTCATTAGATAGATCAGGTAGCTTTCGCGAAAGCATGGAAAATCCAATTCTGTCTTCTCTTCCAAACATGTCAAGATGCAGTTCTTCAGCAACACAAGGGGATGTGGTGAACTTTTTCAATTGTGTGCGTTTTGATCCAAAGTTAGTGGCTCCAGATCATAAGTCTAACCGTCAAACGGATTATAAACGACATGTCAGTGCTGCTCTTGGAATTTCACTTGATGAATCTCCATCTAGTTCTGCAAAAGGCAAGCAATTGACATCCCTAGTACCAGAAGATATCAAACGACTCAGAGATGGTTTACATGTAAACTTTAGGAGGGCAAGGTACTTCTTTGTATGCTTTTCTACTTGCAATAAAGTTAGATCTGTTTAATAACTGTGTAGTGTTGTGCAACTCAACAGGGAACGTGCTAAAATGTTCAGTGAAGCCTTGTCTAGATTCAACAAAGATTTCCAAAATATAACTTCAAAGAAGAGATCTCGACCAGAAAATTTTTCCAATGACCGTTCTAGTTTCACGTTAAGTGCTCGGTCAGTCTTGGGGCCAAGCATAGGTAGTAAGGTTGGAGTTCAAGGCCATGTGGTCACAGGTAGTTTTGAACACGAACAGAAAAAATTGGAAGAAAGAATCAAAACTGCTGTTCCAAACAAGCGCACTAGAACTTCTTTGGTTGATGTAAAGGTATGTGTCCTTTTTTTTTGCTTGCTTGCATGCTGGTATCAACACAATATTTCTCGTCTTTTTATGCCTCCTAATTTTACTTGTTAGTTTCTTGCTATTCTCAACTTAATACATTCATGGTTATAATATAACCATATATACGTCCCCAAGTCGTAATCCAAAGTGTTTCATATATATCTTTGCGAGACATGAAGCCTGTTTTAAGTTTGTCTTTGCAAAAAGTTGCCTACTAGAACATTTTCCCTCTGTTTTCTGGTGGAGATAATACCCTTTGTGTAAAAATCTACTATGAAATCCTGTGTTTGTGTATTATTTAATTTGCATTTCAACCTTAAGCTTGTATGTCTTTTATGAACTCTGTTTTTTTGTGCGTCTCATTGCTTCTATGAATTTGCCAAAATACAAAATATTCTGTTTTATTTTACTGTTTTTCTGGTTTAATAAGGTGTGTGAATATGTTGGCTACTACACTTTACAACTTTATTTGTACTACTCTTTATATGGAGAGTCAGATTTAAGATTAACTTGGCATGCTTCAAAATCTGTTGAGCAAAACTGACTTGGGTATGTTTAATTCTAGATGGATGTGAGGACTAATTCACTCGTTAGGTCATCTGGGACTGTAGATAGAGATAAAGAAATGCTACGGGTTGCCAATAATGGTGCAGTTCAGGGTGAGGAACGACCTTTACCAATTGGAGGTGATGGTTGGGAAAAGTCAAAAATGAAGAAGAAGCGGTCTGGCATCAAACCAGATGGGTCTCCAAGTACAACACTGACGAAACCTGTCAACATTTTCCAGGAAACTAAACAAGGAATGCAACAACGACTAGCTACTGATGCTCGGTCGAAATTGAGTAATCATTCCCATTCTTTCAGGTATGACGTATTTGTATGCATTTTTACCATCATAGACAGATAATTAGCTAATATATGCTTTCCTGGTTCCATGTAATAAATTATTATCTAGCATTATGATAATAAATAAATTAATTCATGGTCTTTATATCTAAAATGAAAAAAAAAAACAAAAAAAGAAGTAGAAGCTATGAAGATTTAGGAAAATAACATGACATGTATATGGGGAATATCCATTCCTTAATTTTTCCGTTCATTTATTTATGTAGCTATAATTTCTATGCCTCGGTATCCATGAATAGATTATTATTTAATTTGGAATTTAAGTCGAGGGGAAAGCTTCAATGATTGTTCTCAGGATTGAAATTTTGATGGTTAAATTTCACTGCAGAGCAGGCTGATGAGACATTGCCTTATTGTGAATATCTAATCAAATGGAACTACTAATTATACCTTTGTTTCTAATGCAGATATGTAGATTAAATAACAATGGTATAATTAGTTGAGCAGTTTATGTCAACAATTTTTGTTACTTTGTGGTTTAGACTCAATGTAACAATGCACAACAATATCTCTTCTCATCCACTGTAAATTAACATTAAATTTTGCAAATGTAAATTTTAAATTTTAAATTACAATTTTCTCCCTCTTTATTTTATATTGTCAATTTATTACTGGATCCATACTCATCTAATGCCAAATTATAAGATGCCCAATTCCAGAAATACTTGACATAAAAAGAATCGCCTTTTATTTGTTAGGATATATGCAACGCGCTCATTCTACCGATGGTAATTTGTTGGATTCTCTGCCTTTTATGGTTAAAATGCAATAATGGAAAAAATGAAAGGAAATAAATGAGAGAGCCGTTGGGGTTTCTCCCTATATAATTTAATGGTGAAAGGCTCCAAACACACCTGCAAATAAGAAGAGGGTATTGTTGTGAGGAATTCTGCTAAGTTCTCTCTGATTTTAAGGATCTTCAATGGAAGATATCATGTAACAACTTTTTTTTTTTAATTCCTGCTGACTATCTTTATATTAGTATAGGCTATATAATATTTTAATGTATCTTTGTCTAGGTCGGGTGTTTCTAATGGAACTGCCGGAGCTGGAAAATCGGATGGCATCTCTCAATCAGCTGGGTTGGGCATACGTGTCTCTACCCCTAGAAATGACATAGATAACAATTCTGCTGTCAATGATAGGCGGGATCATCCTGTTAATGCGGACAAGGAAAGGGTGAATTTAAAGTATGTGCCCTGTGGAGCCCTTTTCTTATGATTTATTGCTTTCAGAAAGAAAGTTTACTTTTATCCTTGGCAACCTTTTTTCCCTTCATGTCGCCTTTTCATTGTCTTCTTGTTTTGGTGGGGTTGTTCATTTGTTCCATTTCATAGTATTATCGATCCTTATGAATTGTGATTAGTATTCATAACTCTCTTCTTCATTGTGATATTTATTCTATAATTGATAGTTGATAATTGATTAGGTGTTTTGGAATTAAGCAACTGCTTTTGGGATTCATAAGACTAGGTGTTTGGCTTCGTCTTTTTAATGGGGTATCTGTTACTATGTGGATGTGTATTATTCCTGATTGTTTAGTTTTTCTTTTCTCTGTCTTAATATTTTGTTTTTTTAAAAAAAAATATGTTCTATAATTGATTTTGATTTAGTCTTTACATTTGTTCTATACCCAGGACAACTGTTCGTGATGAATTTAATTCAGCTAGCCCGAATTCAAGTGCAAAAATAAATACATCTATTCGGGCACCAAGATCAGGTTCAGGTGTTACCCCCAAGTTGTCACCAGTGGTCCACAGAGCAGCTGTTCCTAATGATTGGGAACTACCTAATTGTACCACCAAGCCCCCTGCTGGTGTTGGCACTAACAATCGCAAACGTGCGGTATCAGCACGATCATCTTCCCCACCTGTTGTCGACTGGCAGAGGCCTCAAAAGAGCTCCCGCACTGCGAGAAGAACAAATTTTGTGCCTGTTGTTTCGAGTAATGATGATTCCCCTGCTTTGGATTCTGTATCTGATGTGACTGGTAATGATCTTGGGTCGGGATCTGCCAGACGTTTGGCTGGCAGTTCTCCCCAACAAGTTAAATTAAAAGGTGATTCTTTATCTTCAGCTGGGTTATCTGAAAGTGAAGAGTCAGGGGTGGCTGAGATTAAACCTAAAGAAAAGGGCAGGAAACCAGAAGAGATAGACCAGAAAACTGGACAAAATGTTCATAAGGTTTCTAACTCGGTCCTTCCAACAAGAAAAAATAAGCTTGTCTCTGGGGAAGAACATGGAGATGGTGTTCGGAGGCAGGGGAGGACAGGACGCAATCTTCCGGCCACAAGGTCATTGATACCGATGACATCTGAGAAGCTTGGAAACACGGGGACTGTAAAGCAACTTAGAAGTTCAAGACTAGGATTTGAGAAGAGTGAAAGGTTAAAATCCTTCTATCTAAATGTATCGCTAAAGGGCCTGTTTATTTGTTAATTTTTTAAAATATTTTTTATTTAAAGATCTGTTTAAAAATTTATAATAATTATGTAAGAAAAAATAAAAAAAATGCTGTTTTAGTTTTTTTCTTTTCTCAGAAGCTAAAATTAATAGCTGTTGAAAATAAGCTCTGAAAAGTATCATAAAATTACCTTTTTTATTAGCTTGAACAAATAGGCCCTGGGTTTTTTGACAATTTGTTTGGGCACACATTAAAATCTTATCTTATCCTTTGACATCCATGCAGCAAGGCAGGTCGTCCACCAACCAGGAAACTTTCTGACCGCAAGGCATATGCGCGTCAAAAGCACCCAGCTATTAGTGCATCAGCAGATTTTCTTGGTATGGTTAAGCTTCTAGGAAAAGCTACTGTAGTCAACTTTTCATTTGTAATACAAGTATATCATTATTCACTTTTGGTTTCATTGGTTTAGTTGGGCCAGAAGATGGACATGAAGAGCTATTGGCCGCTGTAAAGGGTGTTATCAACTCTGGTATGGATGGATCTTATTACTATCTGAATATGCAGCCTAAATACTTTTTATCTGATGGAGTAGTTCTGAATTCTCTTATTACTGCAGCTCATACTTTTTCTAGCCAATTCTGGAGGCAGATGGAGCCTTTTTTTGGTTTGATAACTGAGGAGGATATTGCTTACTGGAAACAAATGGTACCAATCTTTACCTTGTTAGTGATTATGAGCGACAATTATTGTTGCTATTCTCTCTAAGAGTTTGTGTTGGATCAGTGATCAACATGACAGTTCAACGATGCTTCAGATTCGTGCTGTTGTCCATAATAATGTAGCACTTGGGGTTAGATGACCTTTGGTTGATTATTTTGGAGCTAGAATTTATTGTTTTTACTATAAATGTTTCTTATTCCTGATGTTGTGTGGAACTAAATATATTTATCCTTTTATTTTTTTTTAACTTGATATATATTCAAAATTTCCTCTCCATTCTTGTATAAATTATTTGTGTTGTTATTACTTATTATTAAAGCATGATTTAATTGATCTGAATTTCTTAAACATATCTGTCATATGAATAATTTATTCGAACTTCTTTAGTAAGTCATTCGTCTTTCAGATAAATCTTGAATCAAGCGGATTGATGCCAACTCCAGTTTCTTCAAATATAGATGATTGTGAAGCTGTTACTGATGGGTTTGGGTTGATGGGCTGCGGAAGAGATATTGGAACTGGTGCTCAAAGGGGTGCTGGAATTGTTTCAGAGCAGTTACAACAAGCTAAAGGAGATTGTAATGTAATTCCCCTCTGTCAAAGGCTGGTATCTGCTTTAATTTCAGAGGAGGGTTGCAGTGAAAGCGAAGATCTCAAGTTTGATGCGTATGATACTGAGTTTGAGATAGATGGGGAGTTGGAACTGAACAGTGTGGATCACCACTCACAGGCTAATTATCAATTTGCTAGTCATTCTGCTCACAATGGTTATAGGATAACTCGGAAGCCAGAGCATGATGATACTGACAATGATGTGGTTGATATTCCATCCGCGGGGTTGAACTCAGGCCAGAAGATGCCTACCTTGACCTGTTCAGAGTTGGCATATGATACCTTGGATATGAATGAAAAGCTTCTCTTGGAGCTTCAAAGCATTGGAATTGCCCCAGAACCTGTGGTAAGTTACTTTCTTAAGAACTTCTGTGCTACTTTTCATGGAATTTTCATCATTGGGGAAATATGAATCAATTTCAGATTTGATTAAACTGTATTGTTCTAGTTTGTTCTGTAGTTATTTCAGTAGTCTAATTATCAATAGACCTAATGAATTTACTTCAAGATGTTCTGTCTGTTATTGTTAAATCTTTAGTATGTTTGTGTGATACTTGTTTTTGTTTTTTTCACTTTTATTTTTGTAGCCTGAAGTGTCACAAACAGATGATGAAGGAATTTGTGAGGATATCAATAGGTTAGAGGAGCATTATCAAAGACAGGTACTGACTGATGCTGAAGCCAAGTTATAATGTGCTAATTGCTAATCATCTAAATGTTTTTTCCCCGATATTTTTTATCGGTTATGCAATTTTTTCGGACAATGGATATTTAAATGTTGCTTTCCAAGATTGTGTAAATGTATAGATCAGGTTTAGAATCAGGCATCAGATTTATGAATATAATTTTACTTTGTGAAGTCAATGTTGTTCTTATATAATTCATGTTGCGATTTTTACTTTCATGTATACTGTAGATTTCCAAGAAGAAAGACTTGCTAGATGGGTTATTGAAATCTGCATCAGTGACCAAAGAACTTCAAGAAAAGTAATTGCACTGCCATTTATGCCCTGATTATTTTCTGAACTTAAACTTTTGTTGCTCATTGTTCTGAATGGAAATATAAAATTTTGATTAACAGGGATTTTGAACAACGTGCTCTCGACAAACTCGTTGTGATGGCTTATGAGAAATACGTGGTAACCTTCATAACGTTCAATATCATTTTTTTGTAAATGATCAGTTTTACAGTTTTCAAATAATTTTTTTGCAATCCAACCTCGTCAAGTATCCCCAAGACCAAGAGTTGTATTACAATAGTTGAAAAGGATGGGAATCTTTATATTAGACTAATGGGTATTGGGGAGTATGGATAGATTGAAAACATGGTTTATAACTCTGATTATCCAGGTATAAGTATGGGGTGGGATAAGGGAAGTAGAAAAAGGCACACATCTAAGGCCCTGTTTGGATAACAAGCTTATCTACTGCTTATGGCATAAGCTGTATAAGCTACTTTTATAATTGAAGAAAAATTATAGTGAAATTTATTTTATATAAGCCATAAGCTGTTTTGATAAGCTATCCTGGGTAGCTTATGAAAAATAAGCCCAAAACAGCTTATGAATCAGTCATAAGCTGTGTTCATAAGCTCTGCATAAGCCAATCCAAACAGGCCCTAAGTGTGCAGGGTGCTATAAATTAAGCTGCTGGAATGTATCCTATACCCTATAGATGTTGGTGATCCTGATGTCCTTGTATGACTTGTATGGATTATTGAGGTTGTTTTCAGTATGAAAATGGAAAACCTACTATTCACAACAGGAAATAGCAACTCTCAACCATGAATTACTCTGCTTTTGTAATTCAGACTTGTGACATGTTTGACCTATTGTTATTTTAGTGTTTTATCAGAGAAATCAAAATCCATGCACTGCCTTACTGTCTTGTGTACAATAATTTAAATTATCTGGGAAGAAGAGTCAAACACTCCATTGCTAAATAGATGCAATCATATTAGAAAATGCTCTCTATTTTATATATAGGTTACATGGCAGAGTGAATTGACAATAATTGGTTGGCAGGCTTGTCGGGGTCGTAGTTCCTCAGGTGGGAAAAATACAAGCAACAAAATGGCCAAGCAAGCTGCATTGGGATTTGTTAAACGAACATTGGAACGGTGCCATCAATTTGAAGATACAGGCAAGAGCTGCTTCAATGAGCCTATATTCAAGGATATGTTCCTTGCTGCCTTTTCCCAGCTAAGTATTGTTCGGCAAGCAGATGGCATGGGGGCTGAATCCACAAAACTACATGCTTCTTCCTTTTCTCTGGAAGCAAGGACAGGTGTCTTTTTCATTACCTTTTGAATAAATACTTGATCTATTTTTTTTCTATCTTAGCTGTGTTTTGTATGACCATTTAAGCCAAAATCTTAGATGGGTTTAATTGTATATGCCATCTTCTTTGTGGACAATCCTTTGTTCCCTTTCCTTGTTCCCAATCCTGTCTTCCCAATAGAATACTGCAACTAAGGCAAAAGGTGCCGCCAGCTAAGAGAGTTAACTGCCAACTGAGGTGTAATTTTGTCCTAGTTATCAATATTCTTAGAATTTGGATTTAGGTTCTAACTTGACCCCACAAAATCGGCTTGTAAGGCAAGAAGTGCCCTAGCCTTGTAAGGATTGCATTGGGCATATCTCTAGTCGATGAGCGATCTCAGCAAATATTTTATTGAGTTCAAGGCTAGGGGACATAGGGAGGGGACATATGATTTGAATCCCTTCTCTGCTTGAACCGTTACTTCAACATGTTTTTTCTATATCTTTTGTCCTTTGAGTACAGGCTGGATTTTGATATACAATTCTTATGTTTTTTCTTTCTGCAGGTTCCATTGGTTCACAGAAGAGCCCTTCACAATTTAGTCAGAGTATGAATAAGCATGGTCTTAATTTATCAGATATTCTTCCTGCTAATAATTCATCTGAACAAACTAGTGGGAAGGAAGATCTTTGGTCAAACGGGGGGAAGAAAAGGGAATTGTCCCTTGATGATGTTGGTGGTGCTATTGGTGCTTCAAATGCTCCATCGGGCATCGGAAGTTCTCTATCAAGCAGTGCAAAAGGAAAGAGAAGTGAGAGAGACAGAGACGGAAAAGGGAAGGGCAGAGAAGTGCAATCCAGAAATGGAACTACCAAAGTTGGTAGGCCAGCATTATCCAGTACTAAGGGGGAAAGGAAACCCAAAACAAAGCCTAAGCAGAAAGCAGCTCAGCATTCTGTTTCTGTAAATGGCCTTGTTGGCAAGCTATCAGGGCAATCTAAACCAGCATTGCCATCTGTTTCAAGGTCTAATGAAATGTCTACTAATAGCAATGCCAAGGAAAAGGATGCGGGTGAAATGGATGACCATGAGCCTATAGATTTGTCCAACCTGCAACTACCTGGAATGGATGTACTTGGTGGTGATCTTGCTGGCCAAGGCCAGGATCTTGGTTCATGGTTGAATAATATTGATGATGATGTATTGCAAGATCATGACTTTATGGGCCTTGAAATTCCCATGGATGACCTTTCAGACTTGAATATGATGGTTTGAAACTGCTTTCTTTGTATAGTACTTTTCATTATACCAATGACAAAGGAAACAAAGTACCTTTAAGTAATGACTAGTTATATAGGATGGTCTTATGGCTAATCCTGTCCTCAATTAGGTTATATAGATTCTTTGGTAGACTACCCTCTCTGAGTTTTTTCGAGTGACTTTTTCAGCTGTTTCGGATTTTGCTCGTGTTGAAGTCCACGACTTCCACTGTAAAGATCTTTTTGTTCAAGGTACAAGTTAGTATTCCCGGTGATTATATGTTAGCAAACAATGTATCCTGGTTGTAGCTCTTACAGATCAGAGAACAAGGCCTTTGTACATACATTTAATATTTCTAATAAAATCAGCTTTCATTTACTGAAATGACCAGTCTCGCTACTCTCTGTCTCTTCTCCCCCCCCCCCCCCCCCCCCCAAAAAAAACCCCAGGCTTTTGTTTTGGTATTTTGTATTTTGCAGATGCATTTCCTCAACATGATGCTGTCAAGCAGTTTACCATGCAGACTTTCCTGCGAGGCCTTCAGGAGAAAGTGATGAATATGTAAATGTGATCATTTTGTGTTTCATCAGATAATGAGTACTGCTTTTTTTTCCCCCTCTATTTGTCCTGTTTCTATCCTGCTTATGATTTATGTTATGTGTATATGAAACAGATTCTTGTTATCTAATCATCACTGAGGCTCTGCAGTTCTGAAGTTCTTGTTTTGGTTTGTATTGTTTTTCATAGTGAATCTGGATCACACATTTATCTTGATCTTGTAATAGAGCCTGTTTGGATAATATTTTCTATAAGCACTTATAATATGAGTTTCCTAACTAATAGCTTCTCATATAAGTTGAAATCAGCTTCTATACTGCAATATTTTTATAAGCTTTCATTTAACTTCTCCATTAGCACATTTGTAAGCTTTTTCTCTTTTCCATAACATCACACCTAGAAACATGTATGAGAAAAATAAGAATACAAAGTGAAGTTAACTTCTTCGTAAGCTTTTTTTTTTGGTCAAAAACTTCTTCATAAGCTAAAAGCTAGACTTTTGAACCAAAGCAGAACTATAATCTTTATGTAAAAGGTTGTACCCAGGAACTTCTGATGTCCTTCTGGTTGATTTTGACTCCTGCTATTCTTTAGTTGGGTGAGTTATAACATCTGAAGATTGCAGGGGCCAACTTATCTCCATTGTTCTATAGACACGATCCACATTTTTTAGAAATTAATGTGGTAGGAATTTTTCCCCGAATGGAATTGAGCTGTTCTTTTTACCTAGGTAGGTAAGCTTTGAGTCTTTTGCTGACCTTCCTGATCTCTATTATTTCAAGTTCTTATCTCTGTTTTTGAAGAGACAGTGCTATTATCTATTAGTAAAATTGTCCAGGATAACCAATAGAACGTGGCTCGCATGGTTATCTTCCTTCTGAGATGGTGTGAATTCTGAATTTCTTTACATTCATGTGTGGTTTTAAGCTTTAACCCTGACTTGTTTCAATTTTCGTATGGACATCTGCTTCCAATTCAAGAACTTTGCATGCACTGAAAAAAGAAGGAAAAAAAAAATTGACTGATGAAGTTTATCAATGGTGGATGGAGATTCGTGGCAGCAAGCTAAAAATCTGCCATAAAAATGTGTGGATGGCAACGTATGCAAAAAGTATACAATAAAAACTGCATAATATAAGAAATGAAAAAAAAATACACTCCCTTTTCCTGAGAGATATTACTATTACACTTCTCTCATCTCTTGTTTAAAAACACTCTCCTCCCCTGAGAGATACTAATATTACACTTCCCTTCAAAGATAAAATATGATACACTTTTTTTTCATTTTTGTAATTTTTCGTTAACGTAAAAGTTAGTCTATGTTAAAATATCTTTTATTACCATAATATCTTTTTACTTTTTATTTCACTTCTATTTTTGCCTTATTTTCTTTCCCATTCCAATTTCTGATTCCTGAAATTAGAATCACTATTTCACTGCCGTTCACCACCACATTTCACCAACAATGGTTTCGATTTAGTTTTAGTGGAATGTGGTGGTGAATGGCGGTAAAGTGGTCTGATTTTAGAAATTAGAAATTGGAATGAGAAAAGAAATGAAGCAAAAATGGAAATGAAATGAAAGATAGAAGGTTATTATGGTAATAAAAAAATATTTTAACGGAGACTAACGTTTGCGTTAACAGAAAATTAGAAAAATGGAGAAAAGTGTGTTATATTTTATCTTTGAAGGGAAGAGAGTGTGTGTTTTCAATTAAGAGGGGAGGAAAGTGTAATATTGATATCTCTTAAGGGATGAGAGTGTATGTTTTCAAACAAGAGGAGAGGAGAGTGTAATATTGGTATCTCTCGGGGGAGGAGGGTGTAAATCAAGCAAGTTCAAGTAACATATGAAATAAAATTCACCAGAAGTATTACAATTCACAAATTTACATGATAATATCATAAGCCTCATAGCATAAAATTTACGAGAAGGTAGAAACTATCAAGTTTAAGAAACAAAAATTTGATAGAAAAAAAAAGACAGATAAATTGAAAATCTAACCCTAACATAGTCATTCTCATTTGCTTGCCATTATTAGTACCATCGATGAGAAATAGAATAATGAGATTCATTAAGTGGAAAATGAGGAGAAAAGAATAGTGCAGATTATAGAGGAGGAGAACCATGGAATAGAGGTCAGTGAGGATAGAGAGGGAATAAAGAGATCTAAACAAAGAGGACAAAAAAAAAAGAAACAGAGATAGTTAGGCAATACAAAACCGAAGAAAGAGAAAGGAATAAAGTGTTAAGAGTATGATTATGATTAGAATGTGTTCAAGAATGAACTTCAATCGCGGAATATGGTGACCGGAGAAGGTGCTGCTGTGAGCGATTAGCGGCGGAGGGAATGTCCAACACGACGGAGGAGGTGGAGCCACCTGCAAAATACTCCGACGCTTAAGTCAGTGTTTGAATGAAAGGAAAGTAATGCGTGAACTTTGACGTTCTACCTGTCGCATAGAGAAGTCTCACTATATATACCTTTTTCCTGACTTGAGGCAATTTTAACCGTCTCTATGCTCATCGGCAACGCGTCTTCTTTGTTTTTTTTTGGTCGAATCAACGCATCTTCTTAGTACCTTTTTTTTGGTCAACACATCTTTTTTTTTTTGGTCATAAACGAACTTGTATAGAAGAAAAGGCAAGGCCCACGATTACAAA
This sequence comes from Glycyrrhiza uralensis, assembly GCA_030159175.1. Taxonomy (NCBI): domain Eukaryota; kingdom Viridiplantae; phylum Streptophyta; class Magnoliopsida; order Fabales; family Fabaceae; genus Glycyrrhiza; species Glycyrrhiza uralensis. Next base: position 4,548,478 of record BRZY01000007.1, read on the forward strand.
GGCACCAGGGCCATACACTCAGCATAAGCACCATTATTTGACCAAAAAAAAAAAGCAGAAGCACCATTAAGGGATAAGACAATTCAACTTAAACGTGCAGCCAAGACAACCAAAAAAACAACTACTATGCGATAAGCATTAACAACAACAGACAAGTACCCACCAACTCATACAACAGCAACTTCCAAGAAGCAAAAAAGTGAAAGAGACAAAAACACCCACTGATGGAACCATGGAGAGATCTGAAAAGCCAAGACACTCCAAACCCAACCAAAGCAAAAAAAGACCGCAGGCACAAAGTCACAATAGCTCCCCCCTGTGCGCAGCACCCCTTCAAGCACAAATCAATCCCCAACGAGAAGAATCCAAGTGCCCTGAGGTCACAGGTAAGAACACATCACACACTAATCTTAGATCTACAAGAAATTGCTATTCTATAAGAAAGTGCCCATAACATCAAAATTAATCATTGTCAGGAGGTAAGAAGATTAATTCAGCAGCAGGTTCCAATATTGGGATCAAAACACCCCCACCAATTGAACCCACTGAAACCACCCCACAAGCTCTAGCAGCTTGTTCCATATCGTTGGCAATGAGTCCTTGCAGGGAGGGAGGATGATTCCAGCGCCAATGTACTGGGAGAATACCCTGCATTTTAAGCTTTGCTATCTGATGGGCCACCATATTGCCTCCTTTTGCCACCCAGGTAAAACCGCAATTCTGAAATTGACTTTTGTATTGCAGAATATCTTGTACAATCCCTTTAATCTCCCCAATCTGAAAATTTCCTCTACACGCTTGAATGAGGTCCAGACAGTCATTTTCGAAGATCACATCAGAGATTCCAAAGTTAAGGGCCACTGCAATAGCTTCACGAAGTGCAATTGCTTCAGCCAGAATAGGTGAGTTAGCAACAAAACTCTTAGATATGCCAAATAAAATTTTCCCCTCTTTGTCTCTTGCAATGATCCCTGCACACCCAATCTTTTTAACTTTGTTAAAGCTTGCATCTGTATTGACTTTCACAGTCCTATTACTAGGAGGCCTCCACACCTGATAAACATTATTAAGCCTCAGAGGTGTTTCTGCAGTAGAAATCTGACTTTGAGCAAACTGAAAATATTCTGCAATAATACTTTTTGTATGTAGCACAGCAGCCATAGGGTTCACAGTTTTTGCTTCAAAATAAAAAGCGTTCCTATGTAGCCAAATAATCCAGAGAGTACAACATAGAGAAATAGTAGCATAATCCCTTACTGCAGGGTTCTGATTAAAAACCTGAAAAACCTGGTTGAGCCATAAATGAAAACTGGAAACCACCTCCCTACTCGGAATAATCTGAATTTGACTACCAAGCCATATAGGTCTAACCCATTCACAAAAGAAAAACATATGTTCAATAGTTTCTGGTTCCTTATTACAAATAAGGCAAAGGCTGTTTTGAAGGACCCTTTTCTTGCACAGATTTTCCCTTACCGGGAGAATATCATGGCAAGCCTTCCACAGAAAGTGCTTCAATTTCTGAGGTATTTTTGCATTCCACACCCCCTGCCAAACTTCCCTGGTGATTCCCACCGATCCAGATGGGCCTAGATCAACACTCTGATCAGCTCTTTTAGCCTCATAATATCCAGATTTAACAGAAAAATCCCCAGACTTTACCTGGGGCCACCAAATAGAATCTGAACCACCTGACCAATTCAATGGCGTTTGTAAAATCATGATTGCAGTGGTTGGTCTAAAAAGACTCTTGATTTTGGTCACATTCCAACATCTATTACTCTCCTCAAAAAGTTCCGCCACCTTAGTACAAGGGAGATTTGGGTGATCATCAATTAAAACACCAGCTTCCAGCCAACGATCCTTACAAATATTCACTGATTCTCCATTGCCAATCCTCCACCTAGCTGATTTTAGGATCACATCCCTCCCATGTAAAAGACTTGACCAAGTCCAGGAACAATTCCTCTTTCGCTGAACATGCAAAAAATTAGAATTAGGAAAATAAACCGCTTGGAGAATCTTCACCCATAAAGCATCTGGGTTGTGGATGATTCTCCAAGCCTGCTTGGCCAAAAGCGAAGAGTTCATGTGAGTAAATTCCTTGAATCCTAACCCCCCATTTTTCTTACTTTCCGTAAGAGCACTCCACCTCCTCCAATGAATACCTCTATCTCGGCCAGAAGAGCTCCACCAAAACCGGGCCACAGCTGAGCACAGACTGTTACAAAAAGTTTTTGGGAACCTCACCATAGCCATTGCATATGAAGGAATGGCTTGAATAACTGCCTTGATTAGCACTTCCTTACCAGCTTGGTTGAGTAGTCCTTCCTTCCACCCTTCCATTTTTGCCAGAACCCTTTCCTTTATCCAAGTTAAACCAGACACTTTTGACCTACCCCATTCAGCAGGCAACCCCAGATATTTTCCAGGATTTTCCCACTGCTGCATGTGTAAAATACACTCCAAGTCCTTTTTAACCCAAGGATTAACAAATTTGCCAAAAATAATACCAGATTTTGTCACATTAATGCGCTGGCCCGAGCTCTTAGAGTACACGTTGAGGATATTTAGCAAATGATACACCTCTCTCGGATCAGCCTTTGAGAACAACAAAGCGTCATCCGCAAACATGAGATGAGTAAGAGGAGGGACCCCCTAGCCATTTTGAATCCATTAAAAACTCCTTTCTCAACCGCACCATTAATCATCAAGGATAACACATCAGCCACCAAAATAAATAAGAAAGGGGAAAGCGGGTCACCTTGCCGTAACCCTCTATAAGGCATGACCTTGGGACTAAGGAAACCATTAACTTTGTAGCTGTAAGAGACCGTAGTAACAAGCTTCATTAATTTTTTCACCCAGTCAAGGTTAAACCCATAGGCCAGAAGCACTTTCTCTAAAAAGCCCCACTCCACACGATCATAAGCTTTGCTCATATCTAATTTAATGGCCAAATTCTGAGCTCCACCCCTAGATCTTTGTTTAAGAGCATGAAAAGCCTCTTGAGCAATAATCAGGTTGTCCTGGATCATTCTACCTCCAACAAAAGCACTCTGATTTGGAGATATCAACTCCCCCATAAAACCTTTAAGCCTAAGCACCACTATCTTGGAGATAATTTTATAAATATAATTACAACAACTAATGGGTCTCAAATTATTAAGGCAATCAGGTAAGGGAACTTTGGGAATTAAAGTAACAACAGTTTCATTTAACTCACCCGGCAAAAGGCCCTGGACAAAAAACTCTTTAATAGCTGCACAAACATCAACACCAATAGTAGCCCAATTTTTTTGAAAAAATAACCCATTAAAACCATCTGGGCCTGGAGCTCTTAAAGCCCCCATACTATCCACCGCTTTCTTGATCTCTTGGTCAGAAACATGATTATTCAAAACACCATTCATTTGTTGAGTAACCTTCCCATTCACCCCACTCAAGCACTCCTCATCACAGGGAGGATTATTAGAGGTATAGACTTCTTGAAAATGAGAAGTAATGAGCTGGAAGATCTCACACTGGCCTTCTACCCACTCTCCATTTGAGTTTTTTAACCTTTCAATTCTGTTTCTACCCCTTCTTTGCACTGTGGTTGCGTGAAAGAAACTAGAATTACGATCCCCATCTTTTAGCCACTTAACTCTAGATCTTTGACACCAATACAACTCTTCCTGTCTCCAAAGACTTTTAATCTCATCTTGAATTCTTTTTGATTCCTCATCCATTTGCCAGTGATTAACCAGATCCTGTCTCCTCTTTAATTCCTCCTTCAACTCCTTAATTTGTTCATCAGCTCTCCTAAAAGTCAAATTCTGCAATTGCTGCAAGGTCCTTTTACAGTCCTTTATTTTCCCAGTCAAATTCTTCCATGGATCGTTAGGCACTGTACTCTTTAACCACCCATCTTTCACCACTTGGCCATGTAGGTAACAAGATGAAACACAAGAAGGGGGGGTTGAATTGTGTTTCTAAGCTTTTAAAACTTTTCGCAAATGTTGGACGCTGGCTGTTAAAAACGTTGGACGCACAGCTTGGTTCAAATATTGGACGCACAGTGTTTTCTGAAATATTGGACGCACAGAGTGCTAAAACACTGGACGCATAGAACTGTGAAATATTGGACGCACAAAAGATTGGACGCTGAGGCTTCCCTCTTAGTTTAAAAACTTGTTTTCTTTGTGCGATTTGAGGTGTATGAAAAACTTGTTTAAACAAAATCAATTCAATCCCCTTGGTTAGTAATAAACACAAATATAAAAGGAGTTAAGGGAAAGAAGAAATAATACAAGTTTTTATACTGGTTCACCCTTTCCTAAGAGCTACGTCCAGTCCCCTCAAACTAGAGAGATTTCACTATCAAACCAGATAGGTACAAGTATTCTTTGCACACAGCCTCTTCAGGCTAAATCCCAAGTATTCTTTGCACACAGCCTCTCCAGGCTAAAACCCAAGTATTCTTTGGACGCAGCCTCTTCAGGCTAAACCCCAAGTATTCTTTGAACACAGCCTCTTCAGGCTAAAACAACTCAGCAGAGTTTTAATTCAAGTGTTGTCTAACTCACACAAGTGAGGATATGAAAACTAAAGCACTTTGAGAGTTAAGCAAACTCTCTTTTACAAGAAGATAAAGAAATACAAGACTTTTCAATACAGAGTATAAAAGATTGCACAGCAGTTCAGCTCTTTCTTTTTCGTTTTCAGTCTCTTGTATTCTTCTTCTTGCTTCTCGATATTTATAAGAGTAGTGAAGCTTCAGACTTGTTCTTCAGTTGCTCAACTTCAGCTCTCATAAAAGTTACCGTTCTCAAATAGCATTTAATGCTATTTTCCCGTTGCTCTGAGGAGATCTACTTCATTGTGCATGTCTGCGTTTCTTTCTCCCAAATCAGAAGCAACCTGTACTCAAAGTCTCAATTGTACAGTGGTTAATAATAATATCTCATTGAGACAGAGAGAATACACTGTGTAAAGCAGAAAGATGTGTTCAGAGATATATAGAGTAGTTAAAAGTACATTCTCTCTCTTAGTACACTTTCCACAGTACTTTATGCTTTTCAGAAGTACATTCACACACGTTGACAAAGATGTACAGAAAGCATTGCATACAGCTATTTATTTCAAATCATTTGCTCAATAAATATATTTCATATTAAATGCATGAACAGTAAATAGCAAGTTTATGGAATCTGCGTATTGGACGCAGCATGTAGAAATCATTGGACTTTCAGTCCTTTTAGCAAATGGACGCATACCTTGTCCTTACCATTTGCACAGAATATTCATTCAATCATTGGACGCATCCTGATGCTTACCATTCTATTCCATTTGGATGCAAGGCAGTATTGGACTTATTGCCTCATTCTGGTTATTGGACTTTTGCCATTTCCCTATAGTTCCATTGGACGCAGAGTTGATTGTTGTACATTTGTTCTTCTGCTTCATTGGACGCAGAACAGTTGTTTGATGTACCTTTGTCAATCTGCTTCATTGTGTTCCATTGGACGCAAAGCAATATTGTTGTCCTTCTTATTTATTGGACGCAGAACAGTATCTTTGTCACTCTGATTTTATTGGACGCAGAGCAGTTCTTTTGTTTGTTCAGTTTCATTGGACGCAGAGTTGCACTCTTGCTCACACTGAACATTGGACTTTTATCCTTCATCTGCATTGGACGCTCACTGAATCTGTTCCTTTGAAAATCATTGGACTCTTACTGCAATTCTGCTTCTCATAAGAACATTGGACTTTGCCAGTATTGCCTTGTTCTTATCATTGGACTTATGCCAGTCTTGCTCTATTGGACGCTTACTGATTCTGCTTCTTTGGAAAACATTGGACGCAGAAAGTAGCGTGTCTTCAAGACTTGATTTCTTCTACTTCTGCGATTCTGCTTCTTCAGAAGACATTGGACGCAGAACTTTGTTCTTGCCTTGTGCTCAAACATTGGACGCAGAATTCTTGTGTCCATTCCAGTGCCAACATTGGACGCAAGGCTTCTTCCTTCTGCTCAAGCATTGGACGCAGAACTCTCCAGTGCCAACATTGGACGCAAAGCTTCTCAGACTTTGAATATGAGCCAATGTTATGATGAACTAATTTATTGGACGCAGACTGCAATAAACTTAGTTAGGCAGCTTTGTTATGCATTGTACAAGCTTAATACAAATTGATTATCCTTTGTAAAAACCTTAATACATTTTGTTATCATCAAAACCATAAAATCACTTAGGGAGTTTTTGTATCAAAAACACTTTTAACCAATTTGGTTCCAACAGGCCACACTCTGAATGCTCCTCCCAGAACGCCTCATACTTGAAAGATTTACCACTCCTCTTAGCAGGTGTAGCTTGAAAAATTAAAGGGGAGTGATCCGAACTCACCATGGGGAGCGCTGTAACCATAGCATGCGGAAAGATACTCCTCCACGCCCAATTAGCCAAAGCACGATCCAGCTTTTCTCGAACAATAACCCCATTCCGAGGATTACTAGCCCAAGTGAAAATACAGCCCTTAAGGTCTAGCTCCATAAGCCCAGTAATATTGATAAAATCTCTAAACAAAGCAGCTCTATTTTGATTAATAGGCCTAAGACCACATTTATCCGTATGGATCAACATTTCATTAAAGTCCCCCATGCAGCACCAAGGAAAGTCTCTATTCATTTGAAAACTCACTAACGTACTCCACAACCCCCTGCGCAGTTGATAATTAGGATGACCATACACAAAGGAGCAGTCAAAAGCCCCCCCTTCCTGTTTGAAACATAAGGCCGTGTGAATGTAATTTTGGGCCTCATGAAGAATCTGCACACTAATTTGATCTGTCCAAAGTAAACAAAGCCCGCCTGACAAGCCCCTAGATTCAACACAAAAGGAAGAATGGAACCTTAGGCTTCTTTGCAACTTAGAAATTCTCTCCCTTGGAGCCTTAGTCTCCATAAGAAAAATCAAGGTCGGCTGATAAATTTTGCATAGCTCCCTGAGCTCATTCATAGTCGCGGTCGCCGCCAAACCACGACAGTTCCAGCTAATAATGCTCATGGCGACATTGGGGGCGTGGTAAGGCCCGCCTCCTCAGCCATGTGGGATAGAAAAAAAGGACTCCACACATCAGTTTCCATATCTGTTCCTCCCCATTTCTGCACCTTTTAACATTACTTTGTGCAGCACCCTCTCCTTCCATTTCATTCCATGTCAGTCTTGGTCTTTTTAGTTGTAATAAGTTGGACAAACCCAAAGAAATTCCATCTTCCTCCTCAGGCCTTAGAGTAGATTGTTCCCCCTTATCATCTTTTAAGTCCTCAGAGGGGTATTCGACTACATACTCTGGTTCCTTTGCATTCCCAGGGAGATCAAGCTGACCCCCATCCTCATCACCAGCAAGTCCATTCTTGAGGTCCTGTTGATATTTATGTCCCTGTGAATTCTCTTCCCCCTCAAACCCTTGAATACTAGCCTTAGAGACCGGTCCAGATTGCTCAGTCATTGGGCTCAGATTATCAAAAGGCCCATACCCACTTCCTTGACCAACATACACATGATTCATACCCGTGTGCATTATAAACCCCGGAACCTCCTTTTGGATGCGCAGATTGATAAAAGGAAGCGGACTCGGTTTGACTCTCCCATACCTCCCATATCGTTCCCTCCTATCGTGTGGTAAAACATCATTCGAGGAAAAATTCCCCACTGTGCAAGGAGCCACCTCTACTGTCTTGTCCAGGAATGTATTACAGGGATCTTCTACTTCTTTTTCCGAAACAATCACTCCCTGTACAGTATCAACTATCTCCCCAGTGCCAACATGCCTTCCAGGCCCATCTCCCTCTGATTCACAATCCAAAGCCGCGAGATTTGCATAAAATTTATTATTGAAACTAATATTGACCAGATCCTTCGAAACTTTTTCCTTGGCTTTGCTAATTTGGGCCTGATTTAATTCTGCTCCACCATATCTAACAGTTGGGTCTTTTGGGCTAGGATAGTCCAACAATACAACTTTGTTCTTCAGCCCAATAGAGTCTTTAAACAGATCTAAATCTTTTAAATGGGCCGGGCCCAAACCTGGTTGTATCTGTTGAGTCTCCAAATCCAAACGAGTTGGACTATTCAATCTGCACTCCACCCCATGAGATCTACACTCCTGTTGATCACCCATATCTTGATCCCTTGGGTATTGTGTAGAATTCACCGCCACAGGACTATCCCTCCTTAAGCTAACCTCTCCTTGATTGAGTATATCTTCAAAACCCACCTCAGCACCTATGATTGTACCAACCCTTTCTACTAACTCTGTACCAACACCATCTTTTCTCCCTTTTTCTTGTACTTGCTGCACACCTACTGGTTGCACAGGCTGTAGGGTAGACTGCTCAACCCATCTCCTATCATAGTTTGCTACTTCGAGACTCTTTCCTCTCTCCACATGAGCATTGAAAGCCGAGCCTCCCCCTCTAGGATCTCCCGCCACCGGTACCACCACCCTGTGCGGCGGCAAGTGATGCCCTGGAGAGTGGGAATCTTGAAAAGTTGTCCTCCCCATCACCGCTACATCACCCCTGAGGTCTCCTCTAACATTCTTTCCCCCCCCATCCGCATGGCCATCCTCTGCTCCTCTTTTATCCCCATACATACCACCAGTTGTTCCTGCACTAGCCCCTCCCTTGTTCCATCTTCCAAAGTTAGCCGCTATGGAGCTAAGTGGTCTCGCAGGTGGGGTTGCGAACTCTGGCCCAAATCTATGAACATCTTTGTTTGGCCCCATCATACTCCAAACTTTATCACAGGATCTGAAATCATGTCCCAGTAAGCCACACTTATAACATAAGTCCTGTAACCTCTCAAAACGGAAAACAATCCAGGTCTTTGGCAAGTTTTTCCTAGGAATCCAACACCCCACGGGAAGAGGTTTCAGCACATTTAGCAAGATTCTTACACGCATAAAATCCCTATATAAATTTCCATCTACCAACGAATTTTCCACCTCCCTGACCTCACCAAATCTTTCCATCACCCGCGTTGCATTCTTGCAAGTCATGGTCCCAAGAGGCATTCCATGAAGTTGAACCCAAAAGGACACCCCAGTGTAATCAACCTCATACGCAGAGACTTCCGGTATCCAGTATTGCAAACTGATTAGGTGGTTCATTATATACCACGGTCCCCTCCGCAAAATTTCTTGGGTCTCCATCTTGTTCTTGAAAGTGAACATGTAAATATTAGGCCCCATGTCCACCACCTTTAGCCCATCTGGTTCACCCCATGCCTTAGCAATAATTGATTTTGCTGCAGCTTTGTTTAGGACTTTTGCAAAAAGAATTTTCCCAACAAGGGTTCGTTGAGCAAATTCCTCACCTTCATTGCTATACTCTTCGATTTCAATAATTTCTTCTTCCGGTTCGTGATTCACCCTTGATGAACCTTCCATTTCCATCATAAAACCTAACGCTTGAAACCTACGCACTCAACTGTTTCCACCCCTCACCCACAGGAGCTAAACCAGCCCCCACACTCGCTCTCTCAACAGTTTCCCAAAACACACCAAAGAAAAAACAGAAAGAAAAACAACACTAGTAAGATTGAACACCGATAAGAAAGACGTAAGCCACACTAAAACTTGCTAAGCAAGACCACAACTCCTCAAAGAAGAGAACACTAACTTCAGTCAACACCGAAGGCCTCAAAGTTATGCATTGAACAAATCTGGTCAACACATCTTCTTAGTACCTGTGTTTCACGTTTCGCGCATATGGGCTACCAATGGGCCGGTGGCATATTGTGTGTTAACCTAAGGGAAATTTATATTCGCAACGTTTCGCGCATATGGGCTACCAATGGGCCGGTGGCATATTGTGTGTTAACCTAAGGGAAATTTATATTCGCACATACATAATTTACTATCTGCACATACATGTCCGCGGAACTATTAGTTCCGCGGGTATATTTTTTTTTCCAACACACACATTCCGCAGAACTAATAGTTCCGCGGGTTATAATTCTCCGTGGAACTATTAGTTCCGCGGGTTGTATTTTTTTAACACACTCTCTCCGCTGAACTAATAGTTCCGCGAGTTGTAATTCTCCGCGGAACTATTAGTTCCGCAGACATATATGTGTTAAATTACAACCTGCAGAACTAATAGTTCTGCGGAAAATTACAACTCGAGGAACTATTAGTTCCGCAGAGAGTGTGTTGAAAAAAATATAACCCGCGGAACTAATAGTTCCATGGAGAATTATAACCTGCGGAACTATTAGTTCCGCGGAATGTGTGTTGGAAAAAAAAAATATACCCGCGGAACTAATAGTTCTGCGGACATGTATGTGCAGATAGTAAAGTATGTATGTGCGAATATAAATTGCCTAACCTAAGCCATGTGACTGGGCCAATCCGGGCTTAAGCCCAATCCGGAACAATGTATAGTCAGTTAATCAGAGCAATGCAACTTGTGTATTATGTCCAGCTAAAACAAAGGCCAAGATTGACCAAAAAAAAAAAACAAAGGCCAAGAAAACATGGCATGCTAGGAAAGGAATAGACGATCAAATGACATCTAGGCAATCAAAGGGAAGGTATCATTATACTCTTGACCATAAACTTGAGTATATCATTTAGATCCAGATGAGCCTTAAGACTTAACCAACTCCAAAGTGACATTACCAAGCCTAATAGCCTATGATCTCCTTGGGGATTTTGGTTTCATGACTTTTTGGTTGAGAGCAATATATGTTTTAGAGACACGAAGTCCAAATCTTCATTGGGAATTTTATGTGCCAAGTACAACATTCTTATGAAAAATGTGTCTATTTTTGGAAGAAGTCATGCTCTTTAGCAATAAATGAAAAAGCATGAAAGATGCACGAAGAAGAGCCAATTAAACACATGTTTGTTAGAAAATAAGGGTGGGCAAAAATTAAGTATACTATGCTGCTTTTTTTGTTTATATATTTCTCACTTCGTGTTCATTTCTCTTTGTTTTTTTGGGTCAAAACTTCGTGTTCATTTCGGGTATATTTTTCTATAACTTTTTGCGAAAAAAGGCCAAAAACCCATCTGGTCAAAAGCCCAACGTGAGTACGTGACTCATGCAAAAAGCATGGATATTATATTAGGTGAAAATAAAAAGAAAATTTTAATAGTTTTAAGTATGACCAATATATATAACAAAGATAATGTGTAGTGGATTAATACTCTTGATGAATTTTTTTTCCTTTGATGAATCGTAGTGGATTAACACTAGTAATCTATCTATCTATTCTATTTATAGTATATAATAATTTCTAAAGCGCGAACTATTGCGTTGACATGTCATCAACATCTATTTTGCCACCTAATTATTAATGCTGACATGTCACTTCTCCAATACGCCTTCTGTGTCAAAACCAATGACCTTTCAACGAATACAAGTTTTTTCAGTTACACAAGCATTAAAGCATATTAATTAATGTATGAAAGCGTTTCCATCACATTGGTGGCCTTGGCCATCTTTTCATTTCGAAGAAAGGTTGGAATACTCACCTGGATGTGCAGTGTGATCTTGCCGGTGCCATCAGACAAAGCTAGCCGTGAAGGCAATGGAATTCAGTTACACTAAAATCACTTACAACCACACAAAGGCATCTTTTTTGTGGATTTTCCCATTTTTGGTTCTCAGCTTGATGCCTTTCTTTTTGGTCAATGACTAACTGTTCTTGTGGGTGTGAATTAGAGCTGGCAAAATGGGTCAGGCTGAAAAAGCTCAAAAAATAGAGGATTCAAGCACACAAATTTGAACCTATTTTCAATTCGGGTTTTTTGGTCCGGTCCAACAAAGCCCGAACTCGGTAAAGTCCGAGTCCGAAGCGGCCGGCCCGAAAATATAAGCTAAAGCCCGAGTCCGACCCAAAAAAAGCCCAAAAAATGAAGGGCTCATCCACACAAATTTGAGCCTGTTTTAAATCCAGACTTTTGTAGCCCGGCCCAAAACCCCGTTTTGCCAACTCTAGTGTGAATTAATATGACTTGTGATATTAATTTTTCATCCTTTTTGGGTGAACCCGAGTATCCTCCACGCGCAACTGTGAAGACTAATCCCTCAAGGACCTGAGATCCATTTAAGGGGTTGAGAGCTCTCCCGACATATAATTTTTCATCCTAATAATACTAGGTTCTTTGACCTCAAGGTATGACATATAATTTGATTGCAATTTAAACTCCAATTTTCCTGACTGTATCATGGCCATATGTTTTGTGATTTTTCTACCCATCACCAATGATATGTTATGGTGACAATTAATTAACTTTCAGCTATACTTGGTAGAACAGTTTATCAAGTATTTGAGAGAATAATCAAGGCAAAATATGGACAAGCTGCATGCAATATTGTTGGACTCAGAGGAGGATTTTCTCCCAATGTTCAAGATAACGGGGTTGAATTTGTTGGATGTAATGTGAATTGCAGATTTGGGTAGTGTAATGACTCTGTTAATGAAGTTTCTTTCTCTCAATTTATTTGCCTTAAAAATTTATTAAAAGTTTATTATATTATTCTTAAATTGCAAGTTGATTATATTTTCTTGTATAGACACATGCATCTCATTGTGCTTATCTCCTGTGTTATGGAAAAAATTAAAAATAAACTACTGTTTCTCTATATAGAAAATTACATGATCAGTTACAAGTTGGATATCATGTATAATGTAAGAGCAGTTTTACACTTTCAATTATGACCACCTTGAATTGAGATGCAAGATAGCCAGATTGAAAATGCCTATGATAATGGTTTTGAACAAAGAAGAGATAGAAATTATGTGTCTACAATAGATTACTGAATACTTTGGTGAGATTTCTATATTATGCATCTAATGTTTTCAAATGTTTTAGAAATTTGTTAATTCTTATTTGGTTTCATCCAATCGCAGAAGTACAGGGTAGTCGTTCACAAAGATTTGCTGAATTAATTTTGATAAACCTTCTTCAGAAGGAAGCTTTTTTTTTATTTTTTATTTGAGGAGGAACACCACCTTCACTAAAAATATAGGTACTAAGAAACGTTTCACCTGAATACAAGTTCGTTTTGTGTTTGAACTCGGTTAGCAGTTCATAATATATAGTGCGCTTTTAAACTAGAAAGCAAGCAAATTAAAGTTATGAAACCAATTTTATGTCATCAATTAAAAATTCAAACTCCTCTAACATATTCATCACACCCACTTTCCCAGTTAATGCCAACTCTTTTACATTTACATCTCTAAAACAACAAAAACTTACAATACGTTTATCAAAATTATTAAATGTACTTAACTGAGGGAAAATTGTCTAAGTATTCATGAAGGAATTAAATGTACTTTAAAAATTATACTTTAAAAATTATATAGATAACATGGCCAGTCCTAATACATACTTATCCTTATTTCTAACAGGACATTCAATTCCTGTTACCCCTGCATGAGCATGAGCCTGGCTAACCCAATGATAAGTCAATTCAAGCCTTTGTTAATTATTATTTTTACATACAATTAACTATCTATAATTTCGAGTATTCGAGAAATATTAATTCTTGAATTATTTATCTCGGTAGAAGAAATAAATGAAAACATATAATAAATATTGAATAAAAATTAAAATATATTTTGTCAATTAAAAAATTAAATTAAATTAATTTATTACCCTAATAGTCTGGTTTCCTGTCTAATTACATGAGGCAGAGATAAAACTATGTACATCTACTCTATTCAAACTCCGCGTGGTGAGAGTCTCGTGTATTGAATTTTCTTTTTTACCTTTTTACCCTTCTCAGTCCTGTTTGCTATAATTAATTCGAGGATTTGGGACATGGATGATGGATGACATGTATCTTTTGTGATTGTCATGTGGCTTTTTTACTCTTATAACACAAAAAAAAAATTATTTACCAAAATAACACACTTTTTTTTTTATTTACCAAAATAACACACTTTTGAATATAATATTAATTTAAATATTTTTTAATTAATTAAATATTAATAGTTGGTTTAAGATTGTGATTAAGTTGTTAATTAAATTAATATTTAATTGTTAAATATTTATTAACCCAATTTGTCACAAAAGACAAATACATCAATATCTCTGTCTCCGTACACTGATCGGAACACTCCCCCTCTACTCCTTTTTTGTCACAAAAGACAGAAACATCAATGTCTCTATCTCCGCACACTGATCGAAGCACCCCCTTCCACTCCTTTTCTGTTACAAAAGACAGAAACATTTAATGTTTCTGTCTCCGCACACTGATCGGTGCATCCCCCTCCCCTCCTTTTTTGTCACAAAAGACAGAAACATCAATGTGCCTTCACAGTACACATTGCAAAATGTATACAAAGTTTACCAGGAAGAGTTCAAACCAGTGCCTCACCATTCATATTGGCCAGAATACAATGGAATTAAATTGTGCCACAATCCCGTAATGCAAAGAGATCCAAAAGGTCGTCCACAGTCGACGAGAATTCGTACAGAAATGGATCAAATGGAAAACAGTCGTCATCCCAAGAGATGTGGACTGTGTCGAAATGAAGGGCATAGCAAGAAAAATTGCCCTTACCGTTCAGGAGCTGAGATGCGGTACTAAGAAACTTTTTATCATTTGCATTTAGTTCACTGTTTTATCATTTCTGTTTGTATCACTTTTGTACTTGTATTTTTAAATTTTGAATCAATTTGAGCTATTTCTATAATTATATTATTAATTAATTGTCAAATTGGGTTAATAAATATTTAACAATTAAATATTAATTTAATTAACAGCTTAATCACAATATTAAACCAACTATTAATATTTAATTAATTAAAAAATATTTAAATTAATATTATATTCAAAAGTGTGTTATTTTAGTAAATAAAAAAAAAGTGTGTTATTTTGGTAAATAATTTTTTTTTTGGTGTTATAAGAGTAAAAAAGCCTTGTCATGTTCCTTGGTTTGTCGTGTTCGGACATCTAATCTCCCTCTACGCTTTCGGGGGATCTTTTCTTGATTTTCGCGCCCTTTTCTTCGATCTCATCTCTTTTTTACGTGCTCTCCTTCTATTGGTCTTTTGCATTTTGTTGCATTGTTTTTTCCTTATTAAAATACGTAAAAAAGATATATTATATGTTGTTTATTATCCCGTTCAAACTTGATCTCAATTATTATAGTAGTAATAATAATAATAATATAATAATATTGAAGAATGGAGTACGATTGTGAAAGATACCAATGGCCCACAAATGGATGATGAGAAATTGAGATTGAGATTGGATTGGAATCATCACTTTCACGTATAAAAATCTTGTGCTGCTATTGTTGATTGATATTATTAAAGAAAAAAAGGCTCCTTTTAGATATTTGTTAGGGAATGATGTAACCTAACCAACCAACCAACTGAAAAGAAATGAGACGAAAGGGCTATTTTGTCAAATTCTTGCATCATTCAGCAAAGGAACAAACACATGTAAAAACCCAGATACAATTCTCCTCTTCCTTAATTTCTCCATTTTGTTGGTGAAGAAAATATTCTCTGTAAGACTTTTTATCTCTTAAAGATAAGAAAGGCAATCATCTTAGGTATTAGTTTGTTTTCATTAGGCTGAAAAATCTTCTCTTTTTTTATGATTGAAGAAAATATAAAGACCCACTTATTTTGAGAGACCATTTTTTATTTTTACTTTTAATTAATCACAAAATTATCATATTATTTTTAATCTGTTTTCTGTTAATTTGTACAGGAAAGAGTGAAAATAATCAATTTTTTCCCCTCCTGTTGCTTTGAATGTTTCATTGTTTATATAGTCTGATTGATGCATATATAACCAATAAATGACATCTACTAGTTGAGGATTTTTTCCTCCTTTTATTCCCTTCCATCACTCTTATATATATATATCCATTTTGTGAAGTTAAGCAACTTAAATTTGTCTGTGCTTTCACTGTTTCTAGAGATTAACTAATCTCAGTGCACTCAGGAAAGAAAAATCTAGGTACAGTTTCATTATTGATAGCAATGGAACAAAGTAGGTGGGAGTTGACATGACCAATAATATTTGGCAATGAGGATGGGGTGGCCATATTGTAGTTAACACATGAAAGGAACAGAAAATGAAATCATAGGGAAAATTTCAGTGGTACATGTTGGTTCCCTCACAACCAAGGAAACTATCTTCTTCTCAATTGTACCATCTCTTGTTGTTTTCATTTTTGTTTCTTTAATTTTGGTCATTTTTAATGACCCCATTTCCCTTGTCTCCTTGTTTTCTAGACTCAGAGAGAGACAAGGCACCGACTTTCACAATTATTTGAGGTTTTGGTTTCTTGAATCATCTATCTATTGTCTTCTGGTATAGGGAATCAAAAGCGTTATTGTGGAGGTAGAAAGAGAAGATTTTGGAACACCCCTTGTGTCCTTTTGACTGATATATAGAAATTTAAGTATAGAGAGTCCAAAACAGGTAAGTTAAGAAAGCATCTAGAGGGCTATTCTGGCATGTAGCTTTGCTGTTTCAAAATAACCTTTATATTTTTTATGCCTAAAATTGTTTTTTTTTTATAGTGTAGTTGATTGCTACTGAGGAGATTAATTGGTTCCAAGTTCTTGGTGTTTATATACCAATTGAACTTGTCCTAGAGAAGAGACTTTCAGGAACGTTAAGGAAGCAATTATAGGATTCTAGAGAATAAGGCCATAAGGGTATTGCTACAAAGCAAAGTAAACTTATGGAGGAAATAACTTCGACGGTTGCAGTGCCATTCACACTTGGGAACTTAATGCAAAAGGAGTCAGCAGTGACAACCCACATGGAGTTAACTAGTCTAAAGCTTATGGCAAATACAGCAGCAGTTTTCATGTTAAATCCTTCAATTGAGGGTTGTCAATCCTTCTCTGTTGGAAGTGAAGAGGTAAAGGAGAATCAGGTTGTTGGAGCTGACCTTGTCTCAGAAATGGTTATCAAAGGTGACAACAGTCAGGGCCGGTCTAACACATTTGTAGGCCTAAAGCAAACCGAAAGTTATAACCAGGGAAGAAATGAAGATGGGTTCAAGTTAGATAAGGATTTTCAGTGTATACATGATCCATCCTCTCAATCTGCTGCTAGTGACAAAAGCAGTACTTGTGGGGAGGAATCTGCTATTTTGAAGACTAATTTTTATGAAATGAATTCACCAAATACCATCAAGGTTGATGATGATAATATCCATGGTAAGTCCAGTTTGGTGGAGAGTGAAGATGGAAGTAAATCAGAAGGGACTGATCCAAAACCAATTGCTGAGGTTCATGAGATGCCAGAGAAGCATGAAACATGCAGAACAAGCTGCCATAATGCTTTGGAATTGAGTAGCACTCCTCTTTGGGGTTTCTCATCAGTTTGTGGAAGGAGAGAAGAGATGGAAGATGCTATTGCTGTTAAGCCTCAACTTTTTCAAGTCCCTTCACAGATGCTAATGGATGATGACCATGTTAATGAAAATACAAAACACTCAGTACCAGCTCACTATTTTGGTGTCTATGATGGACATGGGGGCTGTCAGGTATAATAACCTTAAAATCCTTCTTTTTTCAAGAATGAATCACTAAATTAGTCTCTAAAATTGTAGACTGCTATCAATTCAATCCCTATAATTATTAATATTCTGAATTAGTCTTTGAAATTGAAAATCCTCGATCACGTCAGTTCCTATTGGACAATTCCAGAGACTAAATTGACTGATCCTAAAGACTGATATGATGGAGGATTTTCAATTTTGAGGACTAATTTGAAAATATTAATAATTCCATTTCCATGTACTAAGTTGACAAAGTTTTTCAATTTAAGGGACGATTTTGGTGATTTACTCCTCTCTCAATTATACAAATTTGTTTGTATAAGTATTGTTGAAGATGATTCATTCCATTTAACTTATTAACTAAGAGGGTGATGGTTTCATAGGTTGCCAATTACTGCCAGAAACGTCTTCATTCAGTGTTGATTGAGGAGATAGAAGCTGCTGCAGAATCAAGTTTGTCTGAAAAGAATGGGAAAGACAACTGGCAGGACCAATGGAAGAAAGCATTCTCCAATTGCTTTCATAAAGTAGATGATGAGATTGGTGGAGCTCATGCAGGTAATGATGGATCTGAGTCAAGTACTGAAGAAGAAACTCTTGCTCATGAGACTGTTGGCTCCACTGCACTGGTTGCCATTTTGACTCAAACCCACATAATAGTTGCAAATTGTGGCGATTCAAGAGCAGTCTTGTGTCGCGGAAAAGAAGCACTGCCATTGTCTGTTGACCAAAAAGTAAGACAGTAGAAGTCTGTGTGGATAATTTTTTCTATAAGTATTTATAATATGAGTTTTATAACTAATAACCTCTCATATAAGTTAAAGTCAACTTTTACACTTCAATTTTTTCAAAAGCTCTCTTTTTTAATTTTTCTATAAGCACCTATCTATTTAACAACCTTTTCTCTTTTCCATATATGAGGAAATAAGAATTCAAAGCAAATCTAACTTCTCCATAAGCTAGAAAATGGGATTCTGAACCCAAACAGGACCTAGTTTGTTTCTAGTTTCACAACTTGTCTGCTGGACTTTTGTTAGAAGCTGAAGTAATCTGATGCAGGAAATTTTATTTCCTGTTTGCAGCCAAATAGAGAAGATGAGTGGGAAAGGATAGAAGCTGCAGGAGGAAGGGTCATACATTGGAATGGGTACCGAGTTCTGGGTGTTTTGGCAGTGTCAAGGTCCATAGGTATATGTTTGTTGCATTGTTTCTGAATTATGAATTCCAACTTATACAAAAGTACAAAATTTATGCTCAATTCTGAGTTATTAGATTTAGCAATAACACGTCAATTTTTTCCCTAAACAAATCTATATATAAATGAATGATAAATTTTGTCTCTTGATGTAACATTGTAACTTGATATAGTACTGTTTGTATAACATCATCTTTTGATAACAAATCATTTCGTTTAGTTTTTCCTTTTCATAAACATTGTTGATATCATTTGTCCTGGTTTTTGTGCTGAAGTCAGATTGATATTGTTACGAATACAAGTGACTTCTAGTCTGACATTGGCTAGTAATGAGTCAAATGAAAGAATCTAAGGACAAGAGCCGAGCACATTTTACTTTCCCCATGCGGGATCCATGATTCTGGAACCAAAAGCATTCTAATATACTGTGATAGTGATATTTTAAAACCTATTTAAATATTTACTTTGCAATAAAGCCTTTAAAATTAATTCTATGAATAGGCTATCAGACGAGGAATCAAGCCTAGAAATTTAACTAGATTAACATGTAATAGCAATAATAACATGAATTTAATTACAATGCACTAGACGTCCAATCATACTTCACTATATAGATATTTGCACATAGTTTTACACTGTCTCTAATAATATATTTATATCATGTGTTATATTCAGTCTTGTTAATTAAATGCCAATTAGGCATCTCCTTCTGTAGTAAATAGACTTTTATGTATATCTTAGTCTAATTTGTTTATTAAACAAGTTATGATTAATATATAGCATGCCATAAGCTCTTTCTAAGCCTCCTATCTTATTCTCACCTTTAACTGACTTGTATTAAAGGATGTTAAGTGCCTTTTCTTAATGTTTATCATCCATATCAAGTTTATAGTAATCTTTGTTGAAGTGTGGTTTTGCTTCTTTGTCCACCACCAGGTGACAGATACTTGAAACCATGGGTAATTCCAGAGCCAGAAGTCAAGTGTATCCTCCGAGAGAAGAATGACGAGTGCCTTATTCTAGCAAGTGATGGTTTATGGGATGTCATGACAAATGAAGAAGCCTGTGACATTGCAAGAAAGAGAATCCTTCTTTGGCATAAGAAGAACATTATTGGCAACAACAACAACAACGTGTCATCAAAAGGACAATTAGGCCATGATCATGGAGATGTTGATCCTGCAGCTCAATATGCTGCAGAGTATCTATCTAGACTTGCTCTTCAAAGGGGAAGCAAAGATAATATCTCTGTTATCGTTATAGACTTGAAGGCTCAAAGACAATTTAAGAGAAAAAATAGCATAAAATAAATACCCCATCATGCATCTGGAATATTTACAGATATATACTATTATTTTACAAGTATTTTTCAGTCAGTAAGTAGCATATTTATTTGAGGGCAAGCTTTGGCGTAACGGTAAGGTTGCTATCTTGTGACTTAAGGGTCACGGGTTCGAATCTGAAAACAGTCTCTCCGCTTGCAGGGGTAAAGCTGCATGCGTCTATCCTCCCCATACACCACATGGTGAAAGCCTCGTGCACTAGGCCGCCATTTAAGTAGCATATTTATTTAGCCCTTAAGTTTTTCACCAGGGCTAAGTTATGTTATATTATATATATATATACACTAAAATTTGCAGTTTACAGGGATATCTCAGCTTAAGATGAGTTATCACTTGGAGAGCTGCCAATCATCAGAAAGTTAAATTATTTTTTTGATGATGTAAAATTTTTTAAGTTAGCTGCTCAGATAATTAAAACAACATAAATGCATACATACATGCTTGTGTATTTTCTCATAAGTTTGTATTATCTATATTCTTTTTCTTTTAAACAATAGAGATATGAAGTTTGAGTTTATTAGCTCAATTAAATTACTCAACTCCATGTGTACTGTACCAATTCCAGTTGCTTAACATTTTTTATATCTTAGGCAAATTTAAATGACACCTCATCTTTTTATTTTTTATATCTTAATATTGGTACTTTTGTTACAAATAAAATCTCATTTTGTTGATAGCACCCAGTAAAATC
The DNA here is from genome assembly GCA_030159175.1 of Glycyrrhiza uralensis. Taxonomy (NCBI): domain Eukaryota; kingdom Viridiplantae; phylum Streptophyta; class Magnoliopsida; order Fabales; family Fabaceae; genus Glycyrrhiza; species Glycyrrhiza uralensis. The sequence goes on from BRZY01000007.1 coordinate 4,569,244, forward strand.
CTTCATGAACTGCCAATCATTGCAATCTAAGAGTCTAATACAAATCCTTCAACTTCAACCACAAGTAATAAAATACAAGCTTTTCAACACAAAGGATCATTTTAATAGAAAATTAGAATCCAGTCATGTAATCTCTGAGCACCAAAACATTAGCATCTGTTTAGTTTACAGATTACAGTTACAATTACAAACCACTCCCTCAATATAGAAGCAATAATCCTGCTGTTCATAACAGACCATTTTGTTTTTGTACATATAGTGATCTCCATTCCAGAATACCAAGTAAAGTGTTACATGACACAAATTAGAATAACCTTTTTACCTTTAGTTTGAATTAAGTCCACGATTGGAACATACCAAGTTTTATATTATATGGTTGTAAGTGTAGACCCCGCATTGGAGAAATAAGCTGAAAGATCCACATCCAAGTCATCATACATGTTGATAAAAGGATGCCTCTGAAATTTAAATCAAATTAGTACACCATAAGAACAACTATTTACTATTTAGTCTATTTTACATGACATATTCATATAGGTGAGACTTATGTATACCATAAGGTCCCGAGCAGATGGTCTATCTCTTGGATTTTTCTGTAAACTACACAGAGAAGATTGGAAGAGGATCAGAAGCCTCGTAAAATAAAATGAACATTAAAAACAGTAAAACAATTCAATAAATAAAACAATTTTGATTAAAAATAAAAAGAAACGTGGAGGTAACACTTGCCACGTTCTGAAAGATGACCTGTGTCCCAATATAAAATCTTAAGCTTAGATTGAAGGTTCAAACTTTTAAGATATAGGTTTATAAGTTTAATAGGTTTAATTGCCCTTTTATCTTTGAAAATAATATTTAATTGTACTTTTGGTCTCCAGGTATCTGAATTATGTGCTTTTGATCTCAGTTTCCAATTGAGTCATTTGGGTTTTCAAGTATCCCAATTGCTGCAATTAAGTCTTTTCGACAATGTGTCTTCTAATTTTTAAGACCCAAAACTTACGTGAATCAAGATGGCCCTACTCAATGCCAAATCAATCTCATGAGTGTCACGTAGACTTCACATGTTAAAAATTAAACAGTAAAATGACATAGTGACCTAATTACAACAATTGAAATATTTTGAGACCTAATTGACTCAATTTGAAACTCATGGCCAAAATCGCTAAAAAAAGTGCAATTGAGCATAAGATATCATAAAAGTGTGGTAAGTCTTTTAGAGCTAACATGGTCAATAAAAGTGCATATCATATATTTCATCTATTTCAAAATGATAGTCCATTTTAAAAAATAACAATGTTTTAAAACAATAGTCCACTTTACATTTCCAATGTAGTATTAATTATTTTTTTATTTTTACTCTTATCAATGTATTTTGTATTTGTCACTTTGTATTATCACAATGTAATATTAATTACAAAAACAATTTAGTAAAATTGTTCAATTTTTTAACTCATTTATTGAATTTCATAATGTTGGTGAAAATACTATAGTGAACTATCATTTTGAAACAGGGAGTACACCACGTCAGATAATATGCCACGTGTTTAATTCCACGTGTAAGAGGATGTCCACATGGATTAATTTTTGTTTTTTTTTAAAAACTTTAAGGTGCTTCTATGGCTTCCAAAGCTTCACCCCTCTTCCATGGCTTCAGAAGATAAAGCCACCAATCACCCAAAAAATCGTTAGCCAAAGAATACACAACTAACATCATGTTTTGCAATCAGAATAAAAAAAAACCTCTTTTTATATTTACTCAGCTAAAATAAAAACAAAAAAAAAGCAACAGAGTATCTTCTATTTGGGTGGTGCAGAAGCAGAACCAGAAGAAGAAGAAGAAGGAAGAGGCAAAAGATTATAACAGTTACGAGCCAAGTTAACACAATCAAGCCAATGCAAGATCTCAGCATTGGGATCCCTCTCGATCACAACATCCGAAGCGGTGATCTGAACGGAGCCCCTGAAGGAAGTGATTCGTCCCCTAACCCTAGCGACGTTGCCGATCTTCACTTTTGCGGCGGAGCTTACGGCGGCGTCGGAGAGGAGACGGAGGTCGTGAGGGCTTCGACGGCGTGCGAGGTGAGGTGAGGTTAGGTGGTTGAGCCACAGGATGCAAGGGATGCATCCGGTTCCATCGTCGATGAAGAACCGGAGGAATTTTCCTGGTTTTAGGTCGCGGAGTGTTACGGTTCCTACGGTTTCGGCGCGTGAGAGAGGGATTCCTCTGCGGTGGAAGAATGATGGTTGTTCTGATGAAGAGGAAGAAGGGGTGAGGGAGAGGAGATCGAATGCGAGGAGTTTGACATGGGTAGTACTGTTGTGAAGTAGTAGTGGGTGTGGGTTCTGCTGCTTTTGCATTTTGGTTTTTGGGGTTTCTCAATCAATGCGTCTCTCTCTCTCTCTCTCTCTCTCTCTCTCCTGAGTAAAATGGTGGCATCTGCTTGTGCTGAAACCAGGTGAGAGGGGTCAAGCTGTGCAAGTGCAAGCCAGCACCTTTAAGAAAGTTTCTTTTCGACATTTTGGAAGGAAAAAAAAAAACCTATTTCATATAAGAATTTTTCTCTCATTGGTTAAACTTAAGGGTGTGTTTGGATAAATTGTTTCTTGTAAACCCTGCATGAACAAGACCAAATAAAAAAACACTGCATGAACTATACGATTGTATAGGCTTTCTTTAAGACCGTCTCAGGTTCTTAAAAATTTAAGAACGCACAAGAACGGTTCTTAATTTTTCCTTGCGTTGGAGTTGTCTTACGTGGTGGACACTCTAGAACCGTTTTTACTGAAAAATTTGTCAAGAACGTTCTTACATGTTAAAAAACAATTTTTCTCAGCACAAAAGCAAATGCAACCTCAACAAGAAAGGGTGGAGAAAATAACAAAATAAAGGAGAAGTAGGAGAAGTAGAACATAAAATCAAACCCAGTCAGTGAGTGAAATCCAAAAATCATATTGACCAAAATTACAAACTGAAACCCAAAAATCACAAAATAAAATGTAGAAAAATAATCACGCAATAAAAAAATACTAGATCTAGAAACTCCAGAACAAAAATGAGTAAAACCCCAAAAATGAGAATCCAAAACAGCACCAAATCTGTTCTGATCCGTGCATGTCACCCAGTCCCCAAATCTATTTTAATCTGTGCATGTCTACCCAGTACCCAGTGCACCAAGCTAAAGAACACCATTTGCACCAAGAGCTATGGGGGCGATCGGTTGGGGGAGAGGGAGAGGGATGAGGGAAAGGCTTGAGATGCAGAGAGAAAGAAAGGCTTGGTTTGTGAGAAACAAGGAAACATGCAGATTGGTAGCTTGAGAGGCAGAGAAAAAGAAAGGCTTGGTAAATAAGCTCTTTAAAAAGAACTTTGAATGACATCATGAATCTCTAGCGGCATATATGACATTGGACAATAGGGACCAAAAGAGGTCATTTTGGACATTTCAAGAATTTCAAAACCAACCAAAATTACTATATTTATAGGGATTTAGAACATATTTAAGCCAATAAGACCATTTCCAGCGGGAGGTTCTTAGAAGGGTTCTTAAAACAAGAACAGGTTCTATAAGAACCAGCATTGGAGAGAGTTGTGGTGGACATCAATTGTAAGAACAGTTCTTACTTATGAATATTTATGAATAAAAAATTAACTTTATGCTAAACCAATAGAAAAATGAGGGAAAATAATAGATGTGGGGATAATTGTGGGATCCATTAAAAGTAAATTCAGAACTCAAGTTGAATTCTACCATTGGAGTAAAAAACGGTAAATGTTCTTAAATCTTATGTGGCATATTTGGGCCCACTAATAATGAGTTACGACAATTTGGTTCCTGAAATTAACTAAATTCCATAATGATCCCTAAAATTGAAAATTTTCTATCATATTAGTGCATTCGTCATAAAGCCCCTTATTTGGATGAGCTCTAATGGTGTGTTTGAGAGTTTTGAAGGGGAGGGGAGGGGATGGAAGGGTTTGTGATCATATTTTACCTATTTGAGTATTTAAAAAGTATGCAAAAACCCTCTAAAATCCTCCAAAGTCACTTCTCTAGTGCATTTTTTGAGTTCCCCTAAATTGGAGGGTTTTTGGAAATGTACTAAAGGGGAAGACTTTGGAGGATTTTGGAGGGCTTTCAAATGTTTTCTCCATCTTTCTCCCCTATCTATACAACTAAAATATTGGAGTAAACCTTTCCCTCCCCTCAAAAAACTCCCTCCCAAACGCACCCTAAAAGATAAGCAAAGAGGGCTTTGGAGGGTTTTGAAAAATCCTCCAAAACCCTCTCCTCATTTTTAAGAGCTCCCAAGGGGAAAGCCAACTTTAAGCATCCTCTCCCCTCCTCTTCAAAATCCCCTCCCAAACACACTAAGTGTCTCCCTCCCTCCCTTCTCTTCTCTCCCTCTTCATTTTCATTTGGTGGTAGACCAAGATTCTCTAGACTACACAGTTTAGATGCTGAAGAATAGTCAATAATTTACCATGCTGAGATAAATGAGCAAAATTCTGGAGAACATTCATCAGATGGAGCACTTGGTGTGGGTTTTTCAACAATGGCTTCAATAAGCTGGAACATATTTTCCCATCCTTCACTCTGATCTGGTGGTGTATATGGAAACCTCCCAGTAGCACACTCGAGCAACATCAGTCCCAGGCTCCATATATCACTTTTGTAGTTGTACCCTTGCTGGCTTCCACTGATTCTCTCTGGCTATAAAATAATGAGCATGATGGATAATTTAAGTATTCAGGACAATGATCTAGTTGGTTAGAGGAAAATGATGAATATACTATGTGTATATTTTACTCACAGACATATAGATGTATGTACCAATGAAAGTATTTGCTTGTTCAGATGTAGTTTTCATGACTGCACTCACTCCAAAATCAGTAATCTTTGCCTCCCCTCTATGATTTATCAGCAGGTTGGAAGGTTTCAAGTCCCTGTGGATGATATGTTTCTCATGGTGAAGATATATCAAACCCTTCAACACCTACATTGTAGAATCAAAACAAGAAAGGGGTTGAGTATATTTTAGGCATACAGCGAAAAGAATTCAGGTTAAATATGTTTTTAATCCCAGTAAATAAGTCAATATTTAATTTTAGTCCCTCATTTTTAAAACGTCTCTTTTCGATCCTCTATTTTCTGAAATAATCCACTTGTAGACTCTCATAGTATCTTTGTTTAGTCAACTAATAATGTTCAAACAGAGTGACAACTCAGATTTGGTCGTGTTAATTATAAATGACTGATTACGTGGTCAAAACTCTTCAACTCACCCCACTATACCTCAATGAAGTTACCATGAAGGACTAAAAATGGTTTATTTCAGAAAATGTGGGACCAAAATGAGACGTTTTAAAAATGAGGAACTAAAACGAATATTTTCCAATTTGCAGGGGACTAAAAAGATATTTAACCCAAAGAATTATGGGTGTGTAAGGCTGAAAAAAAGTACATTTTCCTCTTCCTCACCTGCTTACAAATGGCTGCAAGATATGGTTCTGGAATTGTTTTAACTTTGTTCAGAAGATCCTCTAAGGACCCTCCATCCATGTACTCTAAGATGATTGATATGACACCATTATCATAGAATGATTGGTAGCAGACAACAACATAAGGACATTGTGATGATTGATTGATTTTTAGCTCTTGTGCTATCTGCCTGTGCACAGACTCCTCAAGACTCTTCATTTGAATTTGCTGATTGTGGTGAATGCATTGTAAATGACAAAAGAACAAAGTGGAATAGGAGTATATGACAAGATTTATATTGTGAACATATCAGATAGCAGGAAACTAGTTCATAAAGTACCTAGATTAAAATGATGACACAGATGCAAAAGACTTTCAAGCTAATAAAAACCATACCATTAAACTAAACAAGCACATATAGAAATATTTCAAAACTAGTTTTCAGTTACAAACATACGTTTGAGTCTAAAAGTATAGTTACTTTAGATTCAAACGTACTTTTGCAATCTTCCAACTGAAAACCAAACATGCACTAAAAGCTAGAGGAAGAACCAATATGGGACTTATAACCTCGTAATTGCTCCAATTCCAAATATGAGTTAAAGTAGAAAATGCATACAAATACCAAAAAAGATATATGACTGCAGCAGGTGTCTTCTTTGTTTGAGTCTTTTGAGTTTTGACCATAATATAAATTTGTCCAGTTGAATGATTGACTAAAATATAAAAGATCCTAAGGTGAGATCCACATGTTAATCATTTATGGTCATTGAAATTAAAAGGTCCAATGTTGGATGAACAAAAAGAAGATGTTCTGACATAATGGACATGAAGCCTACTGCAACAACAAAACTTAAACTAATTGAATGAAATGAACTTATTCCTTATGAAATTAAGTAAACAACTCAGTCAAACACTAATTGAGATCTATACTTTCTGAAATTTTATTTTCCCTTGACTTACACCATGATTGCATGGAGAAAACAGATTTTAAATATTCACAAAAACTAAACTAAATTGAAAATATCTGAGTGCTCAATGAGAATGGGAATAATTTTACCTTTGAAATTATAACATTTAGGTCTACATGCCAGTACAAAAAAATAAATAAATAGAAAAGAAAAACAGAAGATGCAAACTAAACCAAGCTATGTATGCAGCAAGTATACCTTCAATGCAAAAAACTGATTAGTCCATTTGTGTTGCACCAATTGCACTATCCCACCATTTCCCTTTCCAATCACTTTGATTGTATCAATGTCTGCCAAACTTAACTGGTTGTCTATTGGCCTTATTGGTGGTTGCTGAAAAAAAAGAGCATAAATATTAAACTCAAATAGCAAATTATCAGAATTCAACTAGCTTGTAATCTGGTCTCATAGTTACAGTAACCCAATAAAAATATACAGGAAGTCCTACACTCAAACCTCCACACCATCATTGTACCAAAAACCACAGTGGTTGTGTGCTACAACTGATTGTAAGTATAACTATAAAATATGGAGTTTAACATGGAAAGGGAAAGCTTTAGATCAAGTTACTTAAATTCAAGTTCAGTCATATGGGCAATATTGTGTGATTATAACATTATGCTGCACACCATCACCCAAATGAAGATATCCAATCCTGCTGGCAATTTATTTATTTTTGGGTAGATCAATAACAACGTCAACAATAACAATCAATCATTTTCCCACTAGGTAGAGTCGGCTACATGGATTAGTCTATGCCACAAAGTACTGTCATGCATTAGGTCCAAAGATAGACAATTTACCTCTAAATCTCTTTTAATGGTTTAGTCTATAGTTTTACTTGGTCTCCCTCTATCTCTAAACATTGGACTATCATCCATCTGTTGAACTCTTTTTATCAATGCTTTTACGAGTCTTCTTCGTATATGTCCAAATCACCTAAGACGAGATTCTAGCCTCTTATCTACTAAAGGGGTTTCTAATTCTATTTTGTTTTGTGTAATTAATCATGGCTTAGTAATTTATTATCGATGTAACCTGTTTTGAAAATATTTTGATTTGACCACCATAAAAGCATGCATAGGAATTTTTCCAATGTAAAACATAGATTGGTGGTTTTTACCATGATTGACAGGTTAAACCACCAAAACTAACAGAAGCATTGAAAGAATGATGCTCCGGTACTTTCTGTTGATTCTAAAAATTCACAAAACACTCTGGCAGAAACGTAGGGCTCATTACATGCACTCATCCCTCTTCATTTTCCTAATCCAATTATTATAGTGAATATCTTTATCTTAACCATGAGGGGTGAAACACCAAATAATCCTTTTTACCAAAAAGTCTTTTTTTTTTTTAATATAAACAAAAAGTCCTTTTTGTTTCTAAATAAACAGTGCTCCATTTTTGTCTGGAAACCTTAAAAAAGGCAACTAGAGAAAATTCAGGAACCCCTTCTTGTCACAGAGGGCATTTCATTAGGATCAAAACATCAAACCCAAAAAAAAAACAATTGAACAACCCAATTGGATATAATTCAAAACAAACAAATAAACAACTGCAAAAGATAAAAAAGTTGAGAGAGATAAATGTTACAGCTTCCACATCACTCTGAGAGACAATTTGAACTCCATCCTTATTGACAAGCAGGTTCCCATCCTTAAACGTCCCACTTTCAGTCCTATACCACATCACATGCCCCATATATATACCCTCAATTCCAATTAGCCAAAACCATAACACAAAAGAACTAAAGCACATTCACATGATTAAAGCGAGGGAGGGACTCACAGGAACTTGGTGAAAGAAGGCTGATCAGATGCAGGAACAGTGAGTTTGAGATTGGGGCCTAAACATCCTTTCCTCATGATTATGATTATGATTATGATTATGGGATCCTTATTTGGTTCCTATATATTTCGAAGCCTCTGGTCCTGAGAGCATGAAAGACTTTATTGTAAGATTATAGTCAAGATATTTATGTGACTAACTGAATGGTGATTTTTTTTTTTAAACCAGGGAATCCTCCGTGCGTGTGAGGAGACTGATCCCGAGATTTAAGGCTCTGTATTCCTGGGGCATGAATTCGGACCCAGACCACCGGTTAAACTAGGAGAGGCTTGTGCTATCTCACCCAAACCTGCTGTGGTAACTGAATATTGATTATATTATAAAGTATAATAATAGTAGTATTTAAGTTAAAATTGAAAGCTTTTTAATATAGTTCGAAGGATCATCGTACATTCGTACTAACATTTAATTTGCTATACTTTAGTAAGAAGAGTCAGCCTTGACAAAGGGGAGAAGGGAGCAATAAAGATTCAGACCCTGTTTGGATAACAAGTTTATCTACTGCTTATGACATAAGTTGTATAAGCTACTTCTATAATCGAAGAAAAAATATAGCGAAACTTATTTTATATAAGTCATAAGCTGTTTTGATAAGCTATCCTAGGTAGCTTATGAAAAATAAGCCCAAAACAGCTTATGAATCAGTTATAAGCTATGTTCATAAGCTCTGCATAAGCCAATCCAAACAGGCCCTCATTCAAGTGTGTTGACTGTTCAGACACTTTACCTATGCAACTGACTCTCTCTCTCTCTCTCTCTCGTCTTTTTCTTCTCCTGCTAGTGCTACTTCTTCTTCTGTTCTCACGTGCGAGTGCAACTACAAGTAATTAACCATAGAGAATAGAGACCCAGTAGATGAGACTCAGCAGTCAGTTGGCAATACACGCCGAATTTGTGGGTGGAAAAATCAAGGTTCGATCTCCACAAAACACACTATTGAAAAGGGATGAGGAGTTTTAAGTGTAACTAAGTCCAGAATCGGAGGTCAAAGACCTTAACGGTAGCTTAACCTAAAAAAAAAAACTATAGAGATTAGAGAGCAAATATAATTATGTCATGATTACAATTATATGTGTCCAATAAATTCTCACTAGGCTAATTTAATTTAGGCTTAATTACATTTTTGGTCTCTCATGTATCGTGATTGTGTGATTTTGGTCTCTTAAATTCCAATAATGTGATTTTGGCCATGATTGTGCGATTTTGTTCCCCTAATTCTAATTGCGTGATTTTGGTCTCAGGTATCACGATTATGTATTTTTGTCCCAAATATCCAAATTGTTACAATCGAATCCTTTTGTCACTAATTCGTTTTTAACAAGCAAGTTTTTTTAATAACAAAAGGACATGATTGTAATAATTGGGATATCTAGGGACTAAAATCGCACAAATCGTGATACTCAAGGTCCAAAATCACGTAATTGGAACGGGAATAAAATCACGCAGTTAGAACCTAGAGGGCAAAATTGCACAATGACATCCGAGGGACAAAAATGTAATTAAACCTTAAATTTATAGTTCACATGTTTGAATCTTATCAATTTTTCTTTTTTGGTATTCGAATCTTATCAAAATTACTATTCACTGAAATCATGCTTATGTGTACAATTATGCATACTACACACTTAATTAACATTCCAGTTTCGTCCATAAAGACAAACATTTTAGTGGATGATGACAAAACTAAACTTTTCTCTTAATACTTGTTTATATACGCAATAATATAACTTGAATAGTAGTACATCACTTGTCTCTTCTTAATGGAAGTTAGTCAAGAAGCACGTGGTTGGAAACAGAGAGGAAAAAGGGAACTATGCGTGACTCTTGAATTATCACTTCGTATACTTTCACTATGGTCTCTTCTGATCTAGAAAACGAGCCCTTCAGTCATTTTCTTTGCCTATTTTTTTCTCTGCTGCTGGCTGCTGCAAGGGATGGCCGACACTAGTTTTGGCCTAATTGGGAGGGAATCAATTGTAATAAACCAAAACATTATGATGCTTTACTGAGAATCCAAGTGTAAGTTATTAGTTAACATTGGCTAAAAATGAGTCAAATGAAGAGAATATAAGAAACAAAACTCATGCCACATACCGAATGTCTTAAAGTTTTAAATGAAGATATAGTATGATTGCTTAACCCCTTAACGCAAATGGACCCCTGTTGTTGGGCTCCCTGGAACTCCCTACAGAGATTTGACATACTTGAGTTGATGTTTTGTGCACCTAATTGGGAGAAAAAAGCGTGCTTTACATGTGTTTAGGTGAAATAACTTTGGTTTGTTAGAAATTATGATTATGATTATGATAGGTGATTGAATAAGTTTTTGGGTGTTGTGTCTATGCCTATAGATATTGAGCTTCAAGTTGAATCGACACGTTTAACTCAAGCTATTTGTTGACCCAAAAAAAAAAAACTCAACCTCTTTAAATTTCATATTTTAATTATGCTAAGAAATGCTAATACATCCTTCTATCATTTTGCAATGTTGTATCTCATTTAAAAAAGCAAACTAAAAAGTGTATTCGCTAGCCAAAGAGAGTGAGTGCAGAAAGGTCATTTATGAAAAAGTTTTTGACTTGTTTAGTGAAGATAATTTCTTCCTTTAAGTTACAGTACCTTAATTTTTTTGAGGTCTATCTATTTTATGTGGATGAAGTTGATGAGCCATTCTTATTTTTTTCCTTGTATTACTTAATGTGCAAATGGTGATGCTTCTTCCAGATGTAACAAAAGCAAAATTAGATCACTGCTGTGATCATGTTAAATGAAAATATTTTAGTAATCCACCGTCTCAGAAAAACCAAATTCACATATAAGAAGCATACATCCCTACAATGAAAAATAGGTAGCTGGTTACATGAGAAAAAATCAACGATTGGAGAGAACCTTCTGTGAGAAAAAATTGTTCTCTACCTGATTTTATTTACTCAATAAATGAGTAAAGACCTCTCAGTAGACTACAAAATAACCAGCCCAACCCATCATGGGCTTACTCATAAAAAAAGCCCAATTATATGACCAAGTACATTATTCTAAATAATAATTTCATATTGACCCAAAAAAAATTCATAATTGATATATTAATGATTTAAAATACATTTTAATTATTGATTAATGTTAATTCAGAAAACTCAACATAATGTTGTTATCTGTTATAATCCTATCTCTACAAATATCTGTACAAAGTTTAAGTAAAATTTAACAAAAGCTTTTTATTTCAACCATATGTACATCAAAACTCCTCTTGGCTTGTGGCCATGGTGACTTTGCAATCCTTCACACCAACCAGGCAAGATATATGTTGCTGTTTTCAACATTACAGTATCATTGTTGTATAAAAAAGCTATGATATATACAAGTCCCTGTAGGAACTGGCTGCCTAATGAGATTTCTTCACTGTGCATGACAGATAGGTTGCAGTGAAGCATTAAGATTCGATCATATTGAAGGAGAATTTTGAGAGGAGCTGTGGGACCCCTGATATAATTGTCCCGTATGTCTGCAAAATGCACAGGTAAAGGCATCAATATAGTCGTCAACTCAAAACACCAGCATATACCTTAGCAAACCTCGCACTGCCATGTGAAGCCATAACCAATTAACCACAATCACCACAATGAGAGAAGAAAAAAAAGGAATTGTTATCCTTGAATAGTTTTTATTTGGCTATGTTATCCTAAATTATGGTTTTATTTATAAACTAGTCTATGGACCTGACCCATACAAAATACGAGTCTATTCCTAACAAAAACAGTAAAAAAAATCTAACAATATAAAACAAATTTAGTTGAAAAAAAAGTGGGAATGTGACATGTGTCACAATCTGAGGTGACACGTGTCATAATCTAGAAAACCAGAGCTTAATTTTCTGTTTTTTATTTGGTCAACGAGCTTAATTTTCTTATATGTAGTAATAGTAATGCTGACATGAATGAACTCAAATAGATGAACAACAGACTAGTCATATATGCTAAATATCAAATACTGCAAAGAAGTCTCAATGATCATGTTTGTACACCAAATGGAATATCTGGAAACCTGGATATTTCCAAGACTGATGGAAATCCAAAGTCTATATTCCAAACCTTGTGGTTTTCATGAACTTGGCACAAGGGCACTGAAAGCAACTTCAGGTTCTTTGGCACAGTGAACCTTCGACTTGCTGGTAGCCTTACAAGGAAGATTTTTGTACACTCCTACACCATGAAAGCAAGGCCATGAGACTATAGGACATCTCCCCATCATAACATGCTTAAAAAAGGCCTTTTGAATAATGTACCTACCTTTGGCTGTTTTACATTAGGTGGCAAAAAGGGGTACATCAATGTTTCAAAATCAGGTCTCCACCACATTCCAAGGCATTCACCAACCTTAATCAAGTAAATTACGGTTCAGCTTCTCTATATGTTGTAAGGTTGTAGTGATAAAATGAGAAAAAAAAAAAAGAGTTTGATACCTCCCATTCTGCCCCATCCCCATTTTCATCAAGGGAAAGCTTCCTTGCCAGCTTACGCTTCAATCCGTCAGTATCTGAAAATTCATAAATTTTATCCTCAGTAAAAACTCAGTAAAAATATTACAATCTACAAAAGCTTTCCAATTCAATGTTTGACAGCTTCCTTCCATACCTGATTCACCTGGCCTTAAACGGCCACCAGGAAGTTTAAAAATGGAATTTTTTACTTGCAACAACAACAAATGTGGATGTTTGAACAACTCAACCTAAAACAAGAACAGTCACATTTTCAGTTCAGAATTATATTGCAAAAATTTTGGCTCATATGTGTAGATGATTGACAATATCAAGATCTTGGTGCAGAACCAAAAGCTCAATAGCTAAGATGAAGTGTATGAATAGAAACTTCAAGCAAAGTTTTCAGTCAACCATGCCTTCCCCAATCTTCAAGAAGAAATTTGGAAGTTTAACTGTGAAAGGAAGTTTGGAAAAGAAAATATACCTCGAGACAATAGAAGAAGTTCTTGAAAAAGAAGTCAAGATATTGAAAAATATACTAATTGCTTAATCCCAGTGAGCTTGGTCACAAGAACATTAGGCATGTGTTTGGTTCTTTATTGAAAAATCAGTGACAGAATGAGAAAAAGGCAACATTTTGTGCTCACTGCTCAATCATGTCTATAACTTTTTAAACTAACAATTAAGCATGTGTTTGGTTCTCCATTTGCAGCGTTCCAATGCATATAAATGGAGAAGCATGTCTCTTGGTACTTTTTGGGCAAACATCCATTTACCAACCGAAAAACAAACATGCACTAAAAAGGTGGCCTACTTAGCCTTGGCCAGCTTACAAGTAGAACATCTGTCTTTGCCAAGTTAATACTTGCATTGAACCCCTCAAGTGAATCATCAAATGCTTCTCATCACATAGTTTTCTATATGTATATCCAAACAGAGTATTAGGCAATGACTAATAAGACTACATTCATTTGGCACAATAAATAAGTGCAAATGAAAAAAAATAAAGATGTCCTACATATATAATGGGATTCACTTACTTCAGAATGTAAGACTTACCGCATAAACTCAATTAAATAACTTCATACAAATGTTCAAATTTCATCAATTCTATTACTAAATTGAAAGTTCACACAAGGTAGATCACACCCATATAACATCAATGAATTTAAGAAGTAGTTGTTTCTTCATTGAACTACTCTTTTTCAACATATAATATGTTTTCAAAATACAGATCAATATATATACTATTAGTTTGAATCCTTGTGAATATCCAACTCATCTTAAATTTTGCATGCATAATGACCACAATAGTATTAAATTATTCAATAATCGGATTGGTAACATTTATGTTCAATGGTGTAAGTGTGCTAGTCTTTCAGCTAGAGGAAGTGAAACCATACGAACACACATACAAGGGACAGTAACTTTGTCAATTGTCTTTAAATTGAGACAACAAAAATGTGTTTATTTTTAAATTTTAGTGGATTGAGATCAAGTTACAACAACCACCACCACCACCAAGTCTATCACACTAAGTCGGTTACATGGATTAGATAGCATCATAATTTCCTATCATATATTAAGAACGTGTTTGGATTCGACCGTAACGGTCGATAGCTCTCTAAAGTGCGGCAAGCCAAAAGCTACTCTCTGTAGCTTGTATGTTAACTAGCAGTGGCGGCAGCGAAAACACGCACTCAAACATGCGATAAGTATAAAAGAAAAACTGTTTAATTTGGCATTTTTGGTCTCTCTATCGCTAACTATTAGACTATCTTCCATTTGGTCAACTCCTCTTATAGATGCTTCTATAGATGTTCTCTGCACATGTCTAAATCACATAAAATCAAAATTCTACCATCTTTTCTCCGTGAGAGCTACCCCAATTTTCTATCTAACAATTGTATTTCTAATCCAATCTTGTCTTGTGTGACCAACAATCTCTACAACACAGTCAATCTTCCCAGCATGTGTTCTGTCGCTCAGAATAGTAAATTAGTATGTTATGTTAATGGGAGAGGTTTGAACCCATAACCTTCTTATCACTCCAATCCCTATGCTCCTCTCACAAACCATCAACCCACTCCCGATCAGATTATACTTTAAATATTAGTAGATTAATAGGGACCGGTACTAGCTTAGGAGCTTTTTCCCATATAAAAATTGCAGGACTAATAATCTGGAAAAACTAAAACATTAAACTTTGTATATAATGGGGGAAAACATAATGCAAGAAGCGAATAGCTGAATAACTGACCAGTAAGACAGCTTCCACACAAGTTCGCATTCCACGGGCCGCATAGCTAATATATGCAAAATAAAAAAACAGAAAAAAAGATTAGTTAAAAGTTTAGAGAAGTCCCTACAATTAAGATTTATAGCATAACTCAACCACACAAAATTAACTTGTAAAGTGAAGACCGCTCAAGTCTTATGAAGACAACATTGATCATATCTCTAGCCCACGTGAGACTCTCAACAAAAAGAGAAGCGATGGAAGTAAAATTGCAAGGAAAAAAGAAAGAAAGAAAGAAAAGAAAAGAATACGAACTTGGATTTGATCCTTTGAAGACGATCAGGGAAGGAGTGGTCTTTGAAGGGAATGGCATCTTTGGATCCAAAATAGTAACAACTGAGAGGATATATATCAACTTCCAACGGTAACACCCTCCTCACATCATCACCATCACCATCATCATCATCATGGCTTCCTCTGTTTTCACGATTATTATGATGACGACGATGGAAGAGAGCGTTTGCGTTTGCTTCAGTAACGGTCACTTCCTCACCCATCACCACTACCAATAAAAGCTTTAAGTGAGTGCACTGAAATCAAAGATTCAACCTCGCTCGCAGTGCGGAAACTACACTTGTTACTTTACTTAAAAATTATAAAAAGGTAAATACTGATAGAGAGAGATTGTTGAGAAGGAGAAAGAAGGTTGAAGAAGAGAGTGGATAGAGTAGGTAGCGTGTCGAGGTTGCAGAGGGAGAAGGGAGTGTGTTGTGCCACGTGGCGCTAAGCAAGGAACCTCGATGGTCAAGTGTTTCAACGCCTTCGTAATGACAACTTCTACTTTTTTCCCGGATAATCTATAACAATATATAAAGGCGATTCACACTTTTGGTGTAGCCTTTTTTAATCTCTATTTTGCCCTTTTAATTGTTATTAACTAGTACATCTATCTCTAAATATAAAATTTTTTTAATTAATTTATATCTTTTAAAAAAATTAGTTAAGTTAGTTAATAGTAATAAATTTGTCAATGATTTATTATATTTTTTTAAAATTAACCCTAACACTTATTATTATCTCTTTTTCTCTCTCTCTCATCACTTAATTAATGCATTGAAAAAGATAAAATAGTTAGATAATCATAAAAATATTCTAGTCAAAAAATAATTAATGTAATTAATTTTTTAAAAATATTCTTATATAAAAGGACTTTCATTTTTTTATAAAAGTTCTTATATTTAGGAATAAAGATACTACTATATTAAACGAAAGGGGAAATTGTAGTAAATAGTATCCATAATAGTCATTAATGCAGGAGCACCCATTTCATCCCTCTATAATTTTTAATAGGCTTCATCTTTCACTTCGCGACGTGGGTGGGCACATGAGAGACAAAATGGTTGGCGCATTAGATTAAAAATGGGAAAGAATAGTGAACTGCTATTAACCGTTCCACCTTTATTTCAAGTGCGGGAAAATACCCTTAAACTGATATAACCGCTGTTTGGCCGAATGTTGTTAAGTAAAGGGGTGTTTGAATTGTTCTGTCAAAAAAATGGGGGCGTTTGAATTGAGAAGCAGAGTCAGAGAGTATATATCATCCCTACCAAATCAAAACCACGAAAAAACCAATCCAATTGATTAAAACAACAGCAGCATCTATAACAATAATAGGAAGCAGAACACCGACAAAGCATTGACTTGAAGGGCATATGAAGAAGACCCAGAAAGTTAAAGGGAGAAAAGAATGTTACTTTTATCGGTTTCCAGATTTTCCCAGGAATTTTTTGCCGGAAAACAAGTCGAGTGGATCTCCGAGAAACAAGTCTGTTGTGTCTCTCTCTTACGTTGTTTACGTTAGAAGGAGTGAAGGAGGAAAATTTAGATGAAACAAAACAGTTGAAAGCAAGATTTGCACATAGAGAGAATAAGAAGAAAGCTTTGGTTTGGGGTGGGAGAAGCGAGAGGTATTTCTTTTTCATGCCCATTTCTTTAAGCAGGTCAGTTAGACTTTCTTTTATATTTTCCTGTACTGTTTCTTAGATACCTCCCATTCGTGTATATTTTTCTTTTTTCATTTGTCTTTTTCTGATTTCCATTTGGGCTGAGCCCGTTTTATTAGTATGTTTTCAGATTGTGATTATATTCTGAGTATTTTGTTAAAGTGTACACCAATTATATGAATTGCCTCAAAAGCCTGCAAAGCCCCTTTGCTTTCACTTATATTCAAAAATTTGTCAGTTTTTCCTTTTTGCTTAAAATTTAAGGCAAAAATTAATTCATTTTATTTTTTCTTATGCTATCAATATATAATTTTTATATTTAACAATTTAACAATAATAGAAAAAGTGGACAAACGAACACGGCAGTGCCCGTTTGTCCGCTAGTAATAATAACGCTAGTCGGTGCAGAAGCCGAAAAGAGACAACTTCATCTACTTTTTAAAAAAAAAAATACAAAGATGGACTTTAATTTTATCCGTATAAATTAGGGTTGGACAGTTTCTTTTGACCTGACCCGAATCTGATGGGCCCAAGGCTGGGGGGAGCCGAATTGGGTGGTTTTGGGCGGCTCGCGGGTTGTCCGGTTTGAAAATTCAATTTTTTGTGGTTAACATTAGTCGGGTTTGGTTTCGTTCAAAAAATTTCGCAAATAACTGAACCACTAGTGAGTAAGTACAAGTGAGTGGGGTGTGGTTCAGCAGTGGTTCTCTCACTAACTCGAGTTACAACACGCGGGCGGCTCACACACTCATTCTCGCTAACAGACTACTAACTCACGCCCTAACCCTCACAACACTCACTCACTTCAAACACAATCACATTACACCCAAAATGAAACCCTAGCACAGCTTCATTGAAACCTGAAACCGTGGAACCCTAGCACAGTGCCGCGGCGCCGCCTCACCCAACCCCAACCCATACTCGTCCTCTTCTCCGTTCCTAGCATAGCTGAGCTGAACACAGCGCCCTTCTTCGCCCTTTTTCTCTCTTTGAGTCTTCAAACCCATTCGAGCAAGCGTTCTTCTCTTCTCTCTGTTCTTCTCCGTTCATCTCTCCATTCTTCTTCGTTCCACTTCGAGCGAGCGACGTCGTGACGGAGTGCTTGGACTACGGGGACGAATAACAAAACGACGACGAAACGAAGTGACGAACGGTGAGGTTTTCTGATTCTCACTTGTTTTTTTCCTTGGTTCTTTAGGGTTTCTTGTGGTTTTCATTGGTTTTGTGTCTCGTTGCTTTTTTTTGTGTTTTTAGGGTTCTTTATTCTTTTTTTCTCTATATTGTGGTGATATCTATTGAAACGCACCGTTTCAAAAAAAACACACACACACACACGCACAAAAATAAAACCACCGACCTACCCCCTCTCATTTCTCATTTCTCCTCTCTCTCTCTCTGTTTCTCTTTCCTTTCACCGAGACCCCACCCCTTCTTTTCCTCCATTTTTCTTACTTTCTTCTCATTCAAATCACCAAATCCCACCATTAACACATATACTCTTGAGAAAAAATTACACATTTCCAAACAAAGCTTCTCCTACTTCTCACAAGTGTTTGGGGTAGAATTTGGGAGTTAGGGACTGTACCCCAAGTGAGGAAAAGGGTACCCACACCTTAAAGGTTGCTCATTGGGACTCACTGAGGTATACTCATAACTAATAGCTCATAGAATATGTTTTTGGTATATGTTAGCTATGTGTAGAAATTATTTTTGGAGTTTGGAGTAAATAATTGTGGGATTTTATTGTTGCTCATGGTTGGTGGAGATCTAGAACAGCTATCTAAAATCTTGAAAATATTGTTGATGCTCAGATCTGCCAGTTGTTGGCCGTTTGCTTCTCTGGGAGTTGTTGGAGAGCCAATTAGTTGATTCCACGTAACTGTGAGTAGACAACAATCATTGTGACGTATTTTGATTGATTTATAATGGCTATTTTATTTATTCTTTATATTATTTGGGAAACATGCTCTATAAAAATTTTCATTCTTATCTTTGATTTATTTTATGGTCATTGATATCACTGATTAATTGAATTTGATTTATTTGTGAGCTATAAACTGGTTTATATTTATATGATGTGGATGTGGATTTGAAAATATGATATTTAGAATTTTATTCTTGAATCAAGCTTTGACATGAAATAAAAATGACTTCGAGATATGTGTTTTCAGAAATCCATGATATAAATCGTAGCCGTTAGCGGGGATAACGGCCTAGGTGCACCTAGTTATATGACTCCGGGTGGAGCCGCCGCTAAGGGAAAGGCCACCCTTAGGAGGAGAGGGCTATCAACGAGATGTAGCTACCCCTGTTGAGTTGATATGATTGTGATTGACGTGATGGATAGAGGAGAGGGCTATCCGTTAGATGGAGCTGCCCCTAGGGGAACGACCACCCTTAGGAGGAGAGGGCTATCAGCGAGATGAAGCCGCCTCTTGTTCTCTCACGTGTGGTTCCATGTGTTTACTCTTTTAGATTTTTCTATGTTTTCTTTTAAAAGAAGTTTATTTCTGATTCTATTTCTTCAATGAAATTTTGTATTTGAACTGTTTTTGCTTGATAGATAAATTTACAAGTTTAATGATTTTAACGTGCATACTTTATTAAGATTACATGAGTTTACAGTATTCAGTTCTTTTGAAAATTTACCATGAAACTATTAGAACGAATATTCGTGCGTTGTGTTTCCCTTCTAGTTCATGGTGGTTGTTGTCTCTGTAGGTAACAAGATGAAACACAAGAAGGGGGGGTTGAATTGTGTTTCTTAGCTTTTTAAAACTTTTTCGCAAATGATGGACGCTGGCTGTTAAAAACGTTGGACGCACAGCTTTAGTTCAAATATTGGACGCACAGTGCTTTTTGAAATATTGGACGCACAAGTGCTAAAACACTGGACGCATAGAGTCTTTATAAAAACTGGACGCACAGGTTTTCTAAAGATTGGACGCACAGAATGCTTCCCTTTTGGTTTGAAAAACTTGTTTGAATAAAAACAATTTCAATCCCCTTTGTTAGTAATAAACACAGATATAAAAGGAGTTAAGGGAAAGAAGAAATAACACAAGTTTTTATACTGGTTCACCCTTTCCTAATAGCTACGTCCAGTCCCCTCAAACTAGAGAGATTTCACTATCAACCTGATAGAATACAAGTATTCTTTGCACACAGCCTCTTCAGGCTAAAACCCAAGTATTCTTTGCACACAGCCTCTCCAGGCTAAAACCCAAGTATTCTTTGGACGCAGCCTCTTCAGGCTAAACCCCAAGTATTCTTTGAACACAGCCCCTTCAGGCTAAACAACTCAGCAGAGTTTTGATACAAGTGTTGTCTAACTCACACAAGTGAGGATATGAAATCTAAAGCACTTTGAGAGTTAATCAAACTCTCTTTTTACAAGAAGATAAAGAAATACAAGACTTTTCTAATCAGAGTATAAAAGATTGCACAGCAGTTCAGCTCTTTCTTTTTCGTTTTCAGTCACTTGTATTCTTCATCTTGCTTCTTGGTATTTATAGGCTTTGATGAAGCTTCAGACTTGTTCTTCGAATAGCTCAGCTTCAGCCTTCATAATATTACCGTTCTCTAATAGCATTTAATGCTATTTTCCCGTTGCTCTGAGGAGATCTTCTTCATTGTGCATGTCTGCGTTTCTTTCTCCCAAATCAGAAGCAACCTGTACTCAAAGTCTCAATTGTACAGTGGTTAATAATAATATCTTATTGAGACAGAGAGAATACACTGTGTAAAGCAGAAAGGTGTGTTCAGAGATCTATAGAGTAGTTAAAAGTACATTCTCTCTCTTAGTACACTTTCCACAGTACTTTATGCTTTTCAGAAGTACATTCACATACGTTGACAAAGATGTACAGAAAGCATTGTGTACAGCTATTTATTTCAAATCATTTGCTCAATAAATATGTTTCATATTAAATGCATGAGCAATAAATAGCATGTAATGGACTCTGCGTTTTGGACGCAGCATATAGAATCTATTGGACGCATACCTTTGCACTTACCAATTTGCACAGAACTTATGCAAACATTGGACGCATCTTTATGCTTACCAATCTATTCCATTTGAATGCAAGGCAGTATTGGACTTTTGCCATTTCCATTGGACGCAAAGTTGATTGTTGTACATTTGTTCTTCTGCTTCATTGGACGCAGAACAATCGTTTGATGTACCTTTGTCAATCTGCTTCCTTGTGCTCCATTGGACGCAAAGCAATATTGTTGTCCTTCTTATTTATTGGACGCAGAACAGTGCTTGAGTAACTCTGACTTCATTGGACGCAGAGCAGTTCTTTTGTTTGTTCAGTTTCATTGGACGCAGAGTTGCACTCTTGCTCACACTGAACATTGGACTTTTATCCTTCATGCTCACTGAATCTGTTCCTTTGGAAATCATTGAACTCTTACTGCAATTCTGCTTCTCATAAAAACATTGGACTCTGCCAGTATTGCCTTGTTCTTATCATTGGACTTATGCCAGTCTTGCCTTGTACATATCATTGGACGATCAGCATTCTGTACCTTGGTCAAGAGCACATCCTGAACATTGGACTTATGTTCTGATCATTGGACTTATAGAATTGTCCTTGTGCCTTGTACTGATTTATTGGACGCACAACATTGCTTGCCTTTGTGCTGAAACATTGGACGCAGAACTCTTCCTTCTGCTCAAACATTGGACGCTGGACGCAGAATTCTTCCTTCTGCTCAAACATTGGACGCAGAACTTTTGTGTCCATTTCAGTGTCAACATTGGACGCAAAACTCTTGTGTCCATTCCAGTGCCAACATTGGACGCAAGGCTCACTTTGAATGCCAGCCAATGTCATGAAGAACTTATTGGACGCAGACTGCAATCAGCTTAGTTAGGCAGCATTTATACATTGTACAGCTTAATACAAATTGATTATCCTTTGTAAAAACCTTAATACATTTTGTTATCATCAAAACCATAAAATCACTTAGGGAGTTTTTGTATTAAAAACACTTTTAACCAATTTGGTTCCAACAGTCTCCTCACTAAGTCTTTAAGACTTACCCTTTTCTCTTATTTTTCCATCTAGATTCTCAGGCAACTGAGTAGCAGACTGCTAGCAGATTGAAGTTTTCAGCGTCATCACTCTTTTGGTAGGCCTCCTTGGTTGGTGGCCCTTTTGTTGTCTTTCGGATTATGTAATTCTGCAGCTATAGGAAGTAGTTATAAATGTATTTTGGGATGATATATGTTTCTAACTTATTTTGGAGATTTACTATTCTATTCTGGATTCTGGCTGGAGATATATATGTGATACAGGACTTCTGGTGTTTGGGAATGTTAAAAATATAAAGGAGACTCTGTCGAAATTTCAGTAAAATATTATGAAAGTAAATGTTAGACAGAAAATGTTGTTGTTTGTCAAGTTTGGTTGTTAGGCTTGCCAGGCTGGAAGTGTCAATCTGTGCACCGGTCACGGCTATAGATTTTGGGTCATGACATCTATTGGTTCTGTGTCTTGTCTCTGTATTCTGTGTTTATTCTTTTTTTTCTCTGTTCAGGGTTTTCATTGGTTCTTTTTTCCTTTAAACTGATTTTGTTTAAGATCCGTGCTTTCAAGATCCCTTTTGTGCTTATCACGTTCTGTGCTTTCAAGATCCGTATTAATACAGTTTGGTTTATAAAAAAACATATTGTTGGTTGGTTTTGCAGGGACGAAATTGGTTAAAAGCATTATCAAAAGAAAAGCTTCCAGCTTCTGTAAAAAGGGTACCAGTGGTAACGATCTTCTACTCCTTACATATTATGACTGCTGCATTTTGCTTGATTTCAATGTTCCATCAAGAATTAAATTTATCGTACTTTGGCTTTAATTATGGTGCAGTTCTAAATGCTTTTTTTCCTTAAAATAAATATGATTGATGCTTAATTTGAATCTTGCATTAAAGATATTTTGAGGTTTATTTTCTTGGTTGTGAACGTGTAATGAACTGATGATTGAGATCTATTATATGCAATGATGATTGGAACATATGGGATTACTCTGTTTTTCATTTTTGAGCAAACTTGCAGCCAAAAAATATATTTTGAAAATCAAGCAGCAAGTTGGTAACATTACTTTGTTTGGATACTTGATTATTGTTCATTTGTTTCAATGTGCTTCAATTTATTTACTTATTTAGTTTCGATCTGTTTCAATCTCTAAACCTGTTTCAATCACTTATTTAGTATGTATATGTGTGTATATTTTGGTAGTATGTATGTGTTTGTTAAAATGCTGAACATATTTTAAATCTTAATAATTGTTGAACATATGTACTTAAAAGTTAAAACTTAAAAGTTGTTGAACATATTTTAAATTTTAACTCAATCTCTTTTGCTGGATATCTTTTTGGGTTAGGTATTTATTTACTTCATCATAATTTACTTAATTTTAGATTTTCAGATTTCAGAATTCAGATTTAATTTTTACTTCTTGTTTGCTTTTGGCAGTTGATAGAATTCAGATTTCAGAGATTCAAATTTTCAAAATTCAGATTTTCAGATTTTAACCCACCACAAGTGGAATAGTTCTGTTTCATTACTGATGACACATACGACAAGGAAGAGGTAAATATACTGCTTTTATTCTTTCTTTGCTATCAAATTGTGTTCTTGTTGAATTAAATATTTCTTTTTGTTCATTGTGTTGATGCACTTCTCACTTTGTTTGCTAATAATGTAGGTTGTAAAGATGGAAGCCGACATGTTCAAGTCCCCAAATTTTGAAATGGGCAACCCTATTGTTAAGACTTTTCTAAGGCAAGAATGCTCAACTCTGTTCCTTATTCTGTTCTTCCAAGTTACAAGCTTTAAACCCAATTGACTAATTATGTGTGGTTATTATTGTGGTGATACATGAGGTTTAATGGGAATGTATTGCATAGCTCCATGGATAGTATTAATATTTAATAGCTAATCTCTGGCTCTAATTGCTGACAATGAAACTGTGGACAGTATTAATATTTAATAGCTAATCTCTGGTTCTGAATTTGGATTTACTCATATTATGCATTGTAATTTGTAAGGACCTGCAATTTAATTTTGTCACAAAGAGTGACTGAATATTTACTTTAGTACTTGTATTTTTCCAGTGTGTATTAATCTTATTTGGTTTTTTTTTTGGTACCATGGCATTGGCGGAGGTATCCTCCGGCTACTAGCACAGAGACTAATCTCCCTCGGGACATTGGCTGCATTAAGGCTATCCCTCCCAGCGCCGTTTCTTTATCAAACCCAAGGCTTGAACACGAGACCTTGAGATGAGGACCAACCCCAGTTGCCAGTCAGACCAATGGACGTTGGTAATCTTATTTGGTTAAATTGGTATTAAATAATTTTTTAGGTCAACTAAATAATAAATATTTTAATGTCAAATTGGACTTTGGTTTGTAACACTTACAATCACAATTTTAAAGGGCCCAATGTATGAATCAGGCCCATTGGTTTTCAGCTTAAAAATCTGACCAAACTAAAAAAATTGTTTAAAAATTCTACCAGGCCCAAAAAAATGAATCTAGCCCACTAATGGCCCAATCCGACTAAACCCACCCGATGGATGTAACGTCCGTAATTTTAGGTTTCTAACTTTATTACATTTTAATATGTGGATATGTGATTCATGTAAATTAAATATATTTTAGGAAGATTAAGTTGGTAGATGAAGTTTTCCTGACATTAGAAAACAGTAGTTTAAGTCGGACGTTGAGATCCATATAGAGTTCTGTTTACTGTAAATAGACGGAATGGTGACATTGTGAAGTAGAAACCCTAGATTTAGGTTAAGAATAAGATTTGAAGGTACAAATAGTGATTTTACAATATTTGAGGATTTTAGAATTTTATTCAGGAATTTTCTGAGAAGCGGATAAAGATGTTACCGTTTTGGTCTCTGTAGTTTGACTAGGTTGAACTGTGAGTTGGTTTAGAGACCAGAACCAGTTAAGAAATATTTTTGGAGGTTCCAAATGATGTTTTATATTATTTTAGAATTTTAAAAATTATTTTGAGAGTTTTTAGAATAGCAGACAAAGAATTGCGGTTTTGGTCCCTGTAGACCGAGAACAAGATAGCAGGGAGAACAGGTGAATACCAGAAACTTAGGAAATGATCCAAAATCAACCAAAAGACTAACCAATAGTGTTTTTACAGTATTTATGATTATTAGAAATTTTCTGGGATTTTCTGAGAAAGTTCATTTTTACCCTAGTTTACGGGTTACGGTAAAAACCGAAAATTACCGTAGTGCTTCTAAGCTTGATCTTTTTGAACCAAGACTTTTGTGGCACCTTATTTTCGTGGCTTAGGACTTATTTCAAGGTTCATGAGAGTTTTTACCCCAATAGGTTAATTTTGGACAATTTTTACTATGAAATACAAAAGTTACCACACTTAATTACCTTGGAGACTTACCATTTACCATGGTGAAGGTGAAAAATTATTTTTACCCTCCCTTGGATCAGTTGTGCACCAGATTTGAGAGAAGAAAGTGGAAAATTCTAGACTCATGACTCATGAGTGGTTAGCCAATAGGATTTGTCCAAGTTTCTAACTAGGGTTATAACCATGGTTAACTGTAATCATGGCTTAGGAAAAAAAAAATCTTTTGGCTTAGGAAAAAGGGAGAGGGCTGCACGAAATTTTCAGGGAGAGGAAGAGGAGGAGAGCTCTTGTTCATCTTCTCCATTTTACTCTTTCACCATAACCATACACAAAGCTTTCTTTCCACAATTTTGTCCAAAAATTAGCCAATTTTCAAGAGTTTGTTGTTAATCTTGTGAGCAACAAGCTAAAAGGAACCAAGCAAGAAGAAGAATGAGAAGGAAGAAGAAGGGATTGGAGGTTAGGGTTTTCTACAAAAGCTTGGTAAGGGGAAAGTTCTTATACATGATTTTTAAAGCTTAGTGGACATCTTAGTGTCATGCTTGTGTTGGTTTGATTTAGATGATGTTAAAATTGTCTTAGGGTTCATGTTGATTGGTAAGCCATGTGTCTTTGTGTTCTTATGATCATAGGTGGTCCTTGAGCCATGATTATGCTAGATATGAATTTATTTGAGTGACTTGCTCATGAAGAACTTGATTGATGATGGTTTTTGAATTGATTTAACCTAGGTGTGTACAAGATGAGTTTGTACTTGATTGTGGATTGCTCTTTGTGAGAAAAATGACTTGTGTTTGTGTAAGATGAGATTGCTCTATGTTGGTTACATGATGATCTTGTTCCATGCTTGATTTGAATGGATTGGAGTGGTGGTTGTATGACTATTTGCAAAAGTTTGATTTGGAAATTAATATGATCTTGGTGTGAGGTTTTAGCTTGATGCTTTGGTGAGATTGGAACCATGGCTTGATGATTGAATGATTGTGTCTTGTGGTTGATTCAAAGATGATAAACTTTGCTTATTTTCACTCCATTGGTCATGACAACACAAAGGAAAAATTGATTTTGGTTTAACTTTGAAAAATCGCATGTCTGCCACGCCCTGGGTGTGGTGATTTTCTGAAGTTGTGAAAATCTGGAAAACAGGGGACAGAATGGTCCGCACCGCGGGTGTGAAAATTCTCGCGTCTGTGAACAGCTCTGGATCCTGAATTTTTACAGCAAATGATTTTGTGAAAAATTAACCTTTTAAGCTTTTTAAACCAAATATGGTTAATAGAAAAATGTCATTTTTGAGTCTAATAGTTGATAAATATTTTGGTTAAGTTATTTAAGTATTCAAACAAATGATTTGGAAAAAAAAATGTATTTTTGTTAAAAGCTAAAGAATGTGAATAAAAGGGAAAAAGCCATGATGATTGTGAATATGCACAAAGAGATGTGAATATGCACAAAGAGATGAGAATGCTATAACCAAGAGTGAAGGTTATACGTGATTGTGCAAGTGATAACCTAGTGAAAAGGTTAATGCAATTATAAGAGAAATCAAAGTGAATTGATTGGGCTTGAGCTTGGGATGATTATTGTGTATGCTTAATGTATGTGGCATTTTGCATAGAGAGACTTGGCGGATGGCCAAGTGATATTGTGTGCTTAATGTGTTATGTCATATGCATAAAGAGAAAGAGATTTGGCGGATGGCCAAAATAATGAGCTACAACCCGGATGGGGTTGAAAATAGGTATGGTTGGGCTACAATTGCCTACTGAGATTATCTAGGTTTCAAAAGTCTCAATGGCCGTGTGGTGGATCCAGCGAGCCGAGAACGAGTAGAGCACCTGGCTTGGATAAATCTGACTGACTGACCTATTTGTGATATGGTGTCACAGAGTGTATTGAATAATTGTCTTGGACTTTACTGTTTGTTTAGCCTTGAACAATTTTGACTTAAACATGGTTTTCCTGAATACTGTCTTGGACTTTACTGGAGGTTTAGCCTTGAACAAGTATGTTAAGGATTGACTATGGCCTATCGCTCAAATGTTGTTGAGGAAGAGAAAAGTCTCCATGGAGCATTACACCAGTGTTGAAAGGGAAATAGAAGTGTCATGCATTTTAAATGTATATGAGTTAATGATATATTGATTGATACTGTGTTATGCGTTGTGACGGTGAAAATTTTCATTGTGTTTGTGAGAATATCTCATTTGCAGGAAAACTATATACTCTTGTGTTTGAGAAGAGTAAGTGGTAGATAATTTTCTAATATAGATAGGTTTGATAAGTCTGATGTATTTTATTCTTACCTGTTGTCTCTATACTTTATTATCTGTGTATGAGGATTTTTCACCCTTACCTATATGTTTTGTGCTCCTTTGAACATGATTCATATAGATGTGCAACCAGTCAAGTGAATTGACCAGGACGAAGGAAGGAGGAAGACTACCGTCTGAAGTGGCTTTGGCTAGATAGTATTTTGGAGGTGATCGGAGACTCGACCGACTTAGGCTCATTCAGGGTAGACTGTTATTATTATCTTTACCGGATGGTTGTACCATTTTATATGACATTACTAGCTATCTAGTTTTGATGTACTTGTAAAACTTTGGACCAGTATATATATCTATATATGATGTATATTATTCATTCAGATGATGTTAGTCTTGTTTTTCTTCACTAATACGTTATGACATAAATAAGTTTTGAAATCTAAACAATGTAAGTGAGAGTTTCAAGTGAAAATAATTTTCAGTAATTAAAAGAAAAAAAATATATACTCATTTTCGAAATAGACTTGAAATAATTAAAAGAGAATTTTCTTTTAAAAATAAATATTAATATCATTTTCGATATATAAGGTTAATTATGTTGTAATATCCTTTTATGAGAAAGGGTGTTGCAATGGACCCGAGAACCGACCCAAACCGAGGTCTTAGATGGGCAGAAATGGGCTGGCATATGCATGGCTCGGTTTTGGTCGATTTGGGCTCGAACCCAACCGCTGTCCAAGCCTAGACTATAAATTGTTGATTTTTTAACATAATAAATAGCAACAAAAAAATTAATGAATAAAAATTGTACTGTTCAGGTATCTTGTCGGTCGGGTTACTACATAATGATGACCTAAAGGGGACGAATATTGTGGCGCCACATCAGTGCCAAGGCAAAGACCAAATAAAGCATTAATGACGCACTAGTCAAGGAGAATTAAATCCCTTGATTACCTCATCACATTAACAAACCAAACAATATAAAAGGAAGATGCATAACACCGGGCAGGTTCACATCTCAGCCAGAATTGTCATCTGTCTCAACACTAGAGCTCAGGTACAATTCTAAGAACAAAAATAATTATAGTATAAAAATTATAAAAAAATGCTATAATATATTGGTCATGCTTCACAGGATATATATTAAAAATTTGTATTAATATGTAATTTTTATTAAAATATTCATCAACGATAATTTATATATTAAATTCAAAGCATGGGCTTAGTAAAAACATATGAATTTGAATAAAGACATTGTTATGAACAAAAATGGTGAGTCAAACCAAGGGCTTAGAGCATCTCCAGCGGCCATGTCTTATGCGGTTGCTTAAACTTAAGCAACGTTGTTTAACCATTTTTGTCATTGGAGCAACATGACATGGCAGTTGCTTAATGCCACCTGTAAGCAACGTTGCTTATATAAGCAATGGTTGCTTAGCAATAAATTTTTTTTTCCCTATAGAATCTATCAAAGAGCAACAGAATCGATCAAATTGCAACAGAAAGAGGAGGGAGAATAACTGAATCCATGATACATTCTCAGATCTAGAACAAAATCACCAGATTGAAAAAATAAAAAAACAAAAAAGAAGAAAAATTTCAATAGATCCAGAAGCAAAACAAACCAGATCCAGAAAAAATAAAAATAAAAAAGAGGAACAGCGGATTGCAGTGGAAGGAACTGTGTTGACGTAGGAATTAGCCACAATCTTCACTACTCATGCACGGCCGCACCTTCATCCACCCCTGGGAGCACCACCGCCCCTTGTTCTCCGGCGACCGCACCGATCTCGCCACGACAGCGACGACTTGGATGAGAAAGACAACATGTGTAACATCCGTTTTTCTGAGTAACTGTTTTGATTTCTGTCTTATATGAATTTTTACAAAATGAATGTTTTGAGATTTATTTTTAGTTTACAAATAGGATTTAAATATCTATGTTTAAAATTTCTTCCGAAAACGGTCAATTTCAGCTTCTGTCATGTCTACCTACACGATCTATTTCCTTGTCTATCTGTCTCTATTCTGTTTTATATGAATTTTTATGACAAAAATGTTTTGTGATTTATTCTTAGCTTAAAATTAGGGGTAAAATACATGTATTTCGAAATACTTCTGAAACGGTAGCTTTTCAATCAATATCGGGTTTTTTTTACAGAAAACGGTTTATGTCTAACTGATAGAAAGAGATTTAAATAGCGTGAGTGTGTTAAATCAACTCAATAAATAAACTTCCTTCACAAAAGTTGATTCTTTTATTATTTAAGATTTTCTGAAATTTTTGGGAAACTTTCAAAAAACACCGAAAACTACGCTACCGGGGGCGTTTAAACGCAAAAACCTTGTTACACAGGTATAATTTTCGTGTAAAAGGTCCATAAGTATTTTATATTTTATTTTTAATTATTTATTTCATGATTTTTAAAAAAATTTCTGTGTAAGTTTTGAAAACTCTATTTTTCTGCTTTTTCGGGGTTATATTTGCAAAACGATGAAAACCGAAGAGTTGCACTATCTATAAATTTCAAAAATGAGTGCCACGAAATTATTTAGACTTCTTATGGCATTTTATAGCATTCTCATTAGTCCTCATCATTTTTAACTAATTATTTCAATTTTTGATTTATAAAAAGACATTTTACCCTTGGTTTCCATTATTTTTCATCCAAACCCTAGGGGTATTTTGGTCAAATCACTTCCCTTTCCTCCCAGCTCTATTTGGCCGACCTGCACATGGTCTTGAAGGATCATGAAGCTTCTCAAATGTTCTAGAAGCAAGATATTTTGTTAGATATTTTTAATAATTAAGATTTAACTATTTTTCTAAAATGGAAAAAAATTAGATATTTTTCTCTCCTCTCCCTCACTTGGCCGTGACCCTCCCCTATAAATAGGGAGGGGGGTGCTCTCATTTTTCTTCATCCTTCACTTGTAGAAATCTCACTCAAAATCATTTTTCTTTCATTTGTTTCCTTTGGTTTTTCCTTGTGTTACTAATCAAGATTTTTTGTTTGTATTCTTTGTGTTCTTAGTTTTGTTCTTCATTGTTCTTGGCCAAGGTATGGGGAAATTCTTCTTAAGTTGGTTTGATCTTGTTTTGATGAGGATTTTGTGTTTTGGGTGTTTATTTGTAAAATTGTTTTAAATGGTTACTATGTCCTTTTTTTATTTAAAATTGTAATTTTATAATTAGTAAAGTTATAATGCCCAATTTAATTATGAGGTTTAATAATTGTACTGTTACGTTGGCAAAATTTACTTATAAAGGCTTGATCACCCAGTGGGCTATGCCTCCGTGATCAACAAATCTAAAAATTTGTAAAATTGAACCTCTGTAGTTCTTTTGACGGATATGGATCAGGTGCTTTGGTCAGGCGTAAGAATGCATCTTCGGTGTACTCATATGGTCGGGCTCAGGGGCCGTATCTCTATTACGTCATTAGGACGTGAGCAAGTGATTAAAATACGCTAAAATTCCTAAACCAGTGTTTTCTTTCATTTCCATGTTCTTTTCGAAAATATATATATATATATAGGCTGACTAGGTAAAATAATTTAATAGTAATGGGTTCTCGGTGAACTCTACTGTTAAGTTATTTGGTAGAAATTCCTGGTTTAGAGTCCTGTTGTATATAAAAACTTGTGATTTTTACTGTTTATATACAGACTGATGATTGGGTTAAGGTAGTTCATTTGTATGGATCTGTCTAGGAAAGAAAAAGGTCATTGAAGGGGCCCACAAGCCCACCTGATCTTTCCTGAGAACCATACCGGTGCGCTATTTTTCCTATCTTAGAAAGTTCGTATATATGTGGCGAAGATTATTTGATCAGCTTCCAAAGGGCTTTCCCAAAGAGAATGAACCTAAGTAATAATTTTCGTTAATATTATTACAGTTATGATCCGTTACCGCGTTTGACCCTGTCACAGTGTAATTATTCTTAAAACAAATTAATAAAGCCGAAAAGAGTAGAGTGACAAGAGTATTTTTGAGTATGGTGTTTTACCTGAGATTCTATGTTTTATCTGAGTTAAGGGATTCCGTATTTTTTTAAAATTAAGAAGTGTGATTTTATTCTTATCTGAATTTGGTGTTATCTGAGTGATGTAATTTGATGTTCCTATCTGAAAAGTGTGATCATATGTTGAATTAAAATGGGTGAAGTTATGTTTATATAAGAGATAAGATACGGTTATTGAACTGGCTATGTGTGTATTACTATACCAGTGATTATGATTGTGTTTAGCCATTATGGTATAGGCGAGGATTGGCATTACTGTACCGGTTTGTTTGTGTTTGGCCATTTACGGTACAGGCGAGGACTTTGGCATTACTATATCGGCGATTATTTTGTGAGTTCTGCCATTACGGTATAGGCGAGGATTTGGCATTACTGTACCGGCGATTATTTTGTGTATTTGGCCATTACGGTACAGGCGAGGACTTGGCATTTTTGTGTTCATTTTGAGGATGAGTATAAAAGTATTTGTGCGTAATGATTGTCGTATAAATTTTATTTGTTGTGTTCATTTTATCTGTTGAATGTCTTAAATGATGAAGATTTTCACCCAAGCCTACTTTTCATGTTTTGTCCATATGTGGTTGAGTAGATGTTTTTCCCAAGGAGTGGGCTAAGCCTTAAGAGGAGATCTGATGGAGGTTACTGCGCGAATTACGAGAAGAACCAGTGTTTACTGTATTGCTTTGGGTAGAGGTCTAGAGATTTGACCGGCTCAGGTGTTCACTGTATAAACATATTTCGAGATATTGAATTCTCCTTGTAAACTTTGAATATTTTTTTATATGAGATGAAATTTTCCTTACAAGTGTATTATCTTACGTTTTCGCATTTAAAAACCTTACGAAAAGATTTAGGGAAGCATATTCTCCATCCTTCTCATCTTATTTAAAGGAAGAAAAATTTTACTCGCATTTTCAGAGAAGGAATGCTGAGTTTTCATCAAATATTTTTATAAGTATTTCGAAAATTCTTGGTAACTATGGTGTAATATCTTTTTTGGAGAAAGAGTGTTGCAACATGCAAGAAAACACACCTGCTCCTTGTTTTACATTTTTTCCATTAGAGCCTCTGGCGGTTGGATTTGTAGGGAGATGGGGTCTGAGGGAGAGGGAAGAGAGTGAGAGGGAGAGGGCTGATGGTGATATTGGTTGCCAGTTGGGGGAGAGGGGTGAGAGGGGAGGAGGAAGTAAGAGAATAGAGAAAGGAATGATGTTGGCTGGCGTGAAAGGCAAATAGACAAAAGGCACCTAAATTAATCTCAATTGGATTTGAAGTGAAATAAAATTGGATTGCAATTGATTTGGGTTCCAATTTTTTAATGGTTGATTTTTTGGTGGAAGAGTCTAGAGAAAGGAGTAGAGATGGGGCTTGATCTTTTTAGGTTTCAAATTCAATTGGCCCGTATGGCCGTATCCGTGTGATGCTTGATTTCAAATGAATAAAAAAACTAAAGAACCCATTTTTTAACCATTGATTTGTTACCGTTGATTTTTGTAACCATTGATTTCAAATTGAGGAATACATTAACTAATATTTTAATTTAAATTAAAAATAATTTATATTTAAAGTATAAATATGTGTGCATAATGTATGTGTGCATAATATTGCATAACATAATTGTTGAAGACAAACGGGACACATATACTAATAATTATGATTTTGATCATGTAGAGAATGATTAATTTTTATATTTATTATTTCTTATGTTTATTTAATATCATGAATTTCTTATCATTTTAACTTTTTGTGATAAATAAGTTAAATTTGTAATTTGTAATATTTATTTATTTTTTGAATTTTTATTTGTTAAAATCAGAATAGATATGAATTAATATTTTAATTTGAATTAAAATATTTTTAAATTAAAATATAAATATGTGGGGTTCATTGTAGGACCCACTTAAACAACTCATTTTAAGCAACTCTCATTGGAGTAAAAACAAGTGAGTGTTGCTTAAAGTCTATGTGGCATTGTGGGACCCATTTAAGCAACTTAAGCCACCCAAGTTAAACAACTCCATTGTGGGTGCTCTTAGTAGTCAATCAAAAGTTACACTGTGTTTGATTCTATAGAAAGATGATGGAAAGAAAACAAGAGGAGGAAAAGGGAGAAGAAACTGACATTTTCCATCGTTTGGATCACAAGAAAAACAAGGGAGGATTGAAAACTTTTGTGGGGCCCATGGC
Organism: Glycyrrhiza uralensis; assembly: GCA_030159175.1. Classification (NCBI taxonomy): domain Eukaryota; kingdom Viridiplantae; phylum Streptophyta; class Magnoliopsida; order Fabales; family Fabaceae; genus Glycyrrhiza; species Glycyrrhiza uralensis. The sequence goes on from BRZY01000007.1 coordinate 4,603,157, forward strand.
TAAAACTTTTCTTCGCAATGATGGGAAATTGGGAATTCGGACGGGAAGAAACGGAAGGAAAGAGGCATTATGTTGATAAAAGGACTAAAATGTCTCATGTACAGCAACTATATGCCACTATGCCTTCAAATTCAATCTTCATATGCCATATATACATATGCTTTTTACAATCGAAGTGAAAAATACAATCGAAATATATACATATGCTTTTGTCTTTTTTTTTTCAAAAAAAAAAAACACTCAAGTCGTGCTACGTGACCACGTCTACGGTCTATCCCCGCATCTGCTTCAAAATGGTGACAAGAGATCATATATATGTGAAATTAATAAAGGTGAAAGTTAGAAATATAATAAAAAGTATAATATTATTTTAAATTTTCCTTTAAATATTTATTAATTTCAATGTCATTTAAATTCTTAAAAATATAACAGTAATAATAAATAATATTTTTCTTTTTTTATTGTAAGATAATCTCTTTTTTTAATTTATTTTACTCATTTTATTTTTATTTCATATTTAAGGTCAAAAATAAATATTTTATAATTTTTAAATATTTTTTTATTTATCAAAGGTTTATGTTTATTTTCTCTTTTTGTATTGGCGATACTTGAGAGTATACTTTACATTTTTACTCTACATTGCATTCTATTTTTACAAAAAGGTATTTTTGTCATTTACTAAATACGTTTTTTTTTCTCTTACTTTCTAATCAATCAAACAAGGAAGAAAAAACTCTCACTTTTCTTTTTTTTCACTTTCTCTCATACCAAATAACTCAAAAATCATCTCATTTTTTTACTATTTTTCTTTCTTTTCTTTCACTTTTCTTTCCATCAACTTTCTTTTGCAAATCAAACAAAGTGTTAGCTTCAATTATTTTTTCACCCGCACATCACAAGGTTGGGGAATTTGGACAACAAAGCAACCAAGGCAAGGTGGCTGCGTAAACAACTAAAATGTCTTTTTAAAGAATTTCAAAATTTACCATGTCATTGTGATACAATATATAATGGTAATAGTACTAATTTTGATAGAGTTTTTTAAGGTATAAAAATATCCTTAGCATTTGCGTGCAATCAATTGTAGCAATTTTTTTTTAAAAGAAATGATAATTTACTTTTCATATTATTTTTATCTCATTAATCTTTTAATTTTACCTTTTTCTACTCCATAAAGGGGAGAACTACACCTGGCATTCGTGTCTGGCCCCCTAGTCTATATAAAGACAAGAAGAATTTTAATTTTAATTAAAAAATACAACTTATATCACCCGAAAAGGAAAAATAATTAATTAAGACATTTTTTTAATTTATATGATTAATAGGGTGAAAACAGAGTCAACTTGAAGTTGTTTTATGTCGTGATGAAGGTCGTGCACCTAAAATAGAAGAGAAAATAATAATCAAAATCACAATCATCATAATAATAAAAGAAAAGGGCAGCAACAATTGTTGATCATGTTTCAACATTGAACACATATCCGATACAATAAATACAAAGCGTTTCTCTCTCTCTCTAAATTTATTTTCTGTCCCTTTCTTGATCTTCCTTCTGATCAGTGGAACTTCTTGTTGCTCTTCCAAGGCAAGTGTTTCTTTGATTTTCTCTGTTTCTTGATGTTTGTTCGATTCTATGTTTACTCTAGTCTTCTGTAATGGGTATTCCATTTTTCCATCTGGGTATTCCTTGTGATGCATCAAAGTTTCCATTTTTTTTTTTCTTCCTGGCGCATATCTGCCATCTTTAATAGCTTTTTCTTTCTTCAAGGTTACCCAAGATTCCAAAAATTTGGTTCTTTTTTTTTATCATTATTTATCTGGTTTTCTTATATCACTACATGTTTGATCTTGCAATATAATTTCAATGGGTTTTGACTTTTATGTGAACTGGAATTCTGAATTGGGAGATCTTCTAGCTTGCTTTATGCAGAAATTCTCTACCTTTGGTTATTGTTTGGATACCCATTTTAGTACACTGCACTATCAGTTTCTCAGTTCACATGATTGGGGTTTTAGATGAATAATATTTTTTGTCAATTCGAATGGTTTTGGTCTCATATGTCATAAATATTATTAAACCTTACAAAGGTTCTTTTGTAACATACTGCAATCTGATAAGGTTTGAAGGACAAGTAGAATATTAGAATTTCCCTATCCTCAGAACAACTGAAAAAAAATGGATGTACTTGAAGAAGTTTGGTTATTCCTTTGATGACATTTATATATTGCCTCTTGTAACCAAAAAAATAAAAAATCAGATATTTCTCAATAAAAATATGGGAAACCTTTAATCCCTGGTTGTGACTGAGTTTTGAGTGGCTACAAATGGATAATTGTTAAATAGAGTTCTTTAAATCATACATTCTAAAGATTTGATGTGTTTTAAGGTCTTCAAAACTGATATGCCATATCTTGCAAGTGCTATGGATTCTTCTCTTTTATCTGCTTCTAAGGGGATACACGCTGGTCTCACAAATCATGATTTTATCTAAGATGTTGTTGAATTCGATGTAACAGGGTTTTTGACTTTTGAGTGTTGTTTGAACAGCTGAAGGCCTGAATCCGTAAACTAGCTTCACTCACAAATCCATGGATAAAGGTACTCAAAAGTTAAAACAATTTTTATTAATATTATGAAGCAACTGATTCCTCTAAATATAATTGCATAAGCTTATAATTAAATTATAATAAGAAAACAGCAATGGCACTTGATTATATCTAGTCTTTACATCGTGCAAAATGTGGTGTCATGTATTAAACATTCTGATTCAGTATTGATCCTTCTCATATAAGTCAGAGTGAGATTTTATTTAAACAATATTAATTGAATAATATATTGGCACCAGAGTGATGGCAGGAGAAACGTGAGATTTGAACAGTTTCAAGTCTTAATTCTTTAAGGCCTTACATCTAGTTTATCCTTTTTTGGATAGTTTGAGAAATTAGGTTATAATGCTGCTGTTAGAATAATATTGTTCCTATTACTGTTGACAAGCTATAAACAAAAGTGTGAAAGTTTCATGATATTAAGGGTTCCTTGATTCCTTCTTTCCAACTTGCTGACATCCTGTATCTAACAAAATCGCAAGGAAGATGAATATCTGTCATTGAGATACAATATACATGTTTTTTTGCTACAGTTCATTTTTTTTGGATGATATGGTCTTAGTTGGAAGAAATACATGGGAAGTTAGAGTTGTGGAGACTGGGGACTAGATTTAGAAGCACATAATCACCAAAAAAAAAGCTTTAGAAGCACATAACTTTTGTTATCATGAAGATATAGAATGGTAATTTAGCAGAAGGTTCACTAATTTTAGCTTAGAGGTGAAAGTAGAAGATCATATCATACCACTAGTCCATGGTTTAAGTATTTTGGATCTAACATACAAATGACAGGCAGATGTAGGGAGATGTAAACCATAGGATTCAAGAGGGGTGGATGAAATGGAGAAATGCTTTAGATGTAATGTAATTATAATTAATAATAGAAAGTTACCACTCAAGCATAAGGAAAAATTTTACTACATAACTATAAGACCTGCAATGTTGTGTCAGAATGAATGTTGGTCGTAAAGAGCCAATAAGAGATTAAAGTCGATATATGGATATGTGGACACACAAGACAAGATAGGATTAGGAATGAAATTATTAACGAGAAAATTGAGGGGAAAAGATCGAAGAATCTCACCCTAGGTGGTTTGGGCATGTGTGGAGAAGACTTTTAGAAGCCACAGTTAGGAGGATAGATTAGATGGAGAATGGTCTAATAATTAGAGGTAGAGGGAGACTAAGGAAAACTATAAACCAAATTATATTAAGAAGAATTTAGATCTAAATTATTTACGATAGGACATTATGGCATCATTTGATCCATGTAGCCAACCATATCTAGTGGGAAAAGGCAATTGTTGTTGTTGTTTCAGGCTATAATATATATATATGCACCAACTCAAGCAGCATGGAAAGAATGGTTTTCCATGGAAACAAGCTTTATTGTCTTTACTTGGCAGGTTAATATGCTCATTGACTTTCCACTATCCACTACGAGAATATAACTGCAATGATGACATGTATTGGCATTTGGAAATCAATAAGAAACAATGCAAATCAATGCACTTACCATGCAAATTTGTTTTGTTCATTGTTGCAGGTTCCAGTATGGAAGAGACTCTTGATTTGAGAAATTGCGTGGAATTGGCAACATCAGTCTCTGATAAGCATCTTGACCTTTTGAGACCATCTGCTCGAAGTTATTCAATTTTTAGAGGTATTGACCGTCTATGACATTGATGATATGTCAATATTTCTGAAATACAGAAATGGTTTTACTTTCTTTCCAAATTTTCATCTATTATTTTCTTGCATACTTTATTTATAGTGCAAAGCAAGGATTGGTATGCTTATGGGTTTAAAGGATTTAGGTCATCCTTTTTCTTATATCTTTTTCCCTTTTCGAGGGGATGCACAGGTGGTATATTGTCTTCAAGGCTATACTTTAGTACATGTAATTGTTCAATGTCAAACAGACTTGGCAGTTATCTTTCTGGTTGATTTTCTTGCTCTATTTTCCTTTTCAACTGTTCCATCATGAAGAACTGTTTATCTTTCTATAATTGAAGGCAACATCATCATTGTACATTGTCTTTTCAGTGGACTATTTGTGCTTTTGTTGTATTTAACTAGGCAAATCTCTTTTGTTAGAAAATCTGAAAAATATCTCCTCACATTATCATTCTATCATAAAATATGTTAGAGTATTTAGATTTTCCCTTAAGATAGTTTCCATATTTCTTTATGTATTATTTGTTTCTTCATTTAATGAGGATTAGGAGTCTAGTATTAGTATAAAAAAGGATAAGTTCTTTGTCTTATGTAATATCATCCAGTTTATCATTCACATCGATATCAATATAATTTTATTAATTTTGAGTATTCCTTTGCTTCCCTCTATACCAAATGGCAAACCCTATAACTAACCCTCTTTATAATCTTACCCTTTGATCTTTGAGTTGCATCCTGGGACCTGGTTTTCTTAGTTTGATGAACTTACTCTACTATTTATCATGAGTAATGACATAATGCTAATAACTTTAGGCCAAGCAGTTCCTCCTCCTTGAAGAACAAGATCCAACCGAGGGTTGGTAACAAATTCATTGATGGTGTACAGGACTAGTTAAAAAACAGCACACTTGCAGCAAATGTGTCTCTCTATATCATATCAATTACTATCAATCAATTAATCAATTACTATATAAGAAAAATAAGTCATGGTTGGGACACGTGTCACCTCCTATGCTAGGACATGTGTCATCTCTCATGTTTTTTTTATTTCCCAACAAAATTATTTTTGTTTATTAGATTTTTTTTTTTTACTATTTATATTTGGAAAAGGTCCATCGGCTAGTTCACTAAAATTGTGTTAACAAGTTTGCTCTGAAGCATTGACAATTTTTTGTGGCCATGACAGGTCAGACAGCAGATGCCACTGATCATGACAAAGGCAAGTATGCCCTAATTAGAGATCCAGAGGACTTCCAAACTGGACTTTATGACAAACCCCTTCCATGTTTTGGATGCGGAATCGGATGGTTCTCGTAAGTAATTTATCTACCCTCTTCCCAAATTTCTTCTTCTCATCTTAATGTTTATTTTTGTTTTAATTACAGATTTCTTTTTGGATTTCTATGTCCACCTCTGTGGTACTATGCTACATTTCTCTATTTTGGAAACTACTATAGGAAGGATCCTAGGGAACGGGCAGGACTGGGAGCATCTGCAATTACTGTAACATTTCTCTCTCATCCTTCTCTTGCTCTCTTTCCTCAACTTGTCTATTTGTGTGTGTGTGTGTGTGTTGATGCATGATTTTGCAGATAGCAACATTTATGCACTAGAATAAGATCAGCCATCAAATAGGATTGGTTTTAACATGAGTCCAGCATACCCTAGCTAGCTCAACTTGGATCAAACTAAACACTTATTTGAACTTGTCTCATACCATAAACACTTATGTTAGTGTTATATACACTTATGAGATAGTTTATGATAATGTCCATAGGTTGTTTTCAAATTATTTTAATAAGCTCCCCAAAATAGCGTATGAATAAGCACTTGGGGCCTGTTTGGATTGGCCTATTAACAGTTTATTTTGGCTTATCTACTGACATACGTATTTGTGAGAATATTTGAGAGAGTTTATGAAAATAGCTTATGACTGGTCTATAAGCTATTTTGGAGAGCTTATTTTAAGCTCCCGCAAATAGCTTATTAAAATGGCTTATGCAGAGCTTATGTAACCCATAAACACTTATTAAAATGGCTTATGCAGAGCTGATGTAACCCATAAATGGCCTATCTTAAGCTATCTCTCAAATGAATCTCAGTATCTCGAGGGATTAGTCTCCACAGTTGTGCGTGGAGGATACTCGGGTTCAACAAAAAAAGAAATAAAACACTCTTATATTATAGGATTCAAAATAAATACTAACAACACACCCTATATGATTTTCATATTAAACGATAATAAAAAAAGCAGACAGATGGGTCCCACGAATAGCTTATTAAAATGACCACCAAATGGGTTACATAAGCTCTCATCATGTGATAAACACTTATGCCATAAACGCTTAAATAAATTGTTTATCCAAACAAACCCTTAATTACATTGTTTACCCAAACACAGGTCTAGAAAAACTTGTTGAAACTCCAGTTTTTATAAACCAGACTTCCATGGGGAAACAAACATTTTCTGAACTCGAAAAAGCGAGTGAGCTTGAGCAGCAATATACCCCTTTCAGTAGTCATTATGGATTGCTCTTTATAGTTATTCTTGTGAATCCTAGTTCATTTATGCACTTCAAATATTGTGGTATTTGTAGTTCCCTTTTGCTGCTTCATTTTTCTGAATGCTGTGGTGATATTGCAGGCGTTATTATGCTCTGTAGCATTGCTGATCATAGGAGCTATTCTTCTGTTGCGTTCCCTCTGATTCTAATCCCAAAATACTACTGTGAAAAATATATATCAGAAACAATTGGGGCGTATATATATAAGATTTTTCAAAATACAAAGAAAAAATATCATGCTTGTGGATTATATTGGAGGAGGAAGTCACTGCAAAGTTGAGAGAAGGATGATAAATCATAGCCTTGTTTGGTAAACTTGTGTATTATCAAGTGTAAACAAAAATCTTACCACGGTTTTTGTTGATTCTTACATTTTTTTTTACTATTGATTTTTTTTTTATAGAGATTTGCAATTGTTGGAGAACACTTGTTGGCTGCTACCTACTGTGTTTTGCGATAATGTTTAATATGAATACGAAAATGTGTGCACGAGAGAGGTTATGTGTCTTTTCAATTGACGTAGTTACTAAATTATAGTATTTACTTTTTTTTTATGAAAGCAAGGGGGAAGCCCCCAAGCAGAAAAACAGGAAACAAACTAAAACCCTCTAGGGAACCAAGTCCCGTTACAGTCCGCTCTAAGAGCCAAGGAAACAAAAGCAGGAATAGTCCTGTAAATTCTACTACAATTATTCAAACTTAAACCACATTTGGCAAAACTATCTGCCACTTGGTTCCCTTCACGCAAGGTGTGAATGACAGAGAAACTCCTCTCTTCAGTTAACAGCTTCCTGATATCTGTCAGCAGGTTGAAATAACAGTGTTGAACAGAAACGCCTTCCTCAATTAAATTAACCACTGCCAGAGAATCTGATTCAATAATAACTTTCCTTTGGCCATGAGTTCTAGCCAAAGAGATCCCCATGAGAATAGCTTCCAACTCAGCTTCAGTAGTAGTACCCGAACCTAGGTGGAAAGCAAACCCAAACAGAAATTCTCCTCTGTAATTTCTCATCACTCCACCCACAGCTGCAGTCTCTCCAAGCCTCGAGACAGCCCCATCAACATTGACTTTAACAAAACCCATCTCAGGAGCATTCCAACGGATATGGGTTCTGTTCATAGCACTAACACTAGTCAAGGCAACACGTTTAGAATCATTATAGTGGGCAGAAATCACGCCAGCTTGCGATAAAATTCTCTTGCCAATACCAACCCCACTCGGCCTATTACCATTAAAGATAAAGTCATTTCTACTTTGCCAGATCAAGGAAATAGCCACACCAAACAAGATACCCCATTTGCACCCTCTGATTAAGGATCGATCTTTCAAATTGATCCTCAACCAAGTGTGAAGGTCATCCACATAAAAGTCACGCGGCATCATATCACAAGTTAGAAACCGCCACACCTGAACTGCAAGCCAACAATCTCTGAACAGGTGTAACTCGGATTCTATCTCTCTCCCACATAAAAGGCAATCCCCCGAGCTAGCCAAGCCAATTCTAAACCGGAAATTGTTGGTCACAAGCGCCCTATGAGAAATCTTCCACAAAAGAATTTAAAATCTCTCCGGTCCCTGCCACCCCCAAATTATAGTATTTACTAGTAACTAGTAACTTAATATATGAATAACCAAAATCCCGCATGGTGGGCAACTCTTCTTAGGGAGATTCTTTGGCATTTAGGGTCTAATTGAGTAGCTGCAATTGGGTGAAATTGTTTTTTTTGGTCAAATGGGAATGGGGTGTTGATAAATACATCTTACAAAATTTGTCATTCACTCTACTTAAATATTTTTTGTATTGGAAATTTCAAAATTATTCCTTTTTAATGTCGTGTTTTGCTATTTGAGATTCTGAAATCACAATTTCTTTTTTTGAAACTCGAATTTTCAGGAATATGTAAAAAATTGAGTTTTTATACATTTTGGAAATTCAAGTGTCCAGAATAAATATATATATATATATATATATATATATATTCTGAAAATTCGAATTTATATTCCGGAAACTCGAGTTTATAGAAAATATACGATTTTGAAATTTGAAGTGTCAAAACGTGATATTAAGATGAGGTAATTTTGGGATTTTAGGTGTAAAAATTTTAAAATGGGGTAGATGGCAAAAAAAAGTGAGGTGTATTTACCAACATCGATGGGAATTCATAAAACAGCAGAGTTCAAAAGCCCAAAAGGCATTACATCGAAGGCACAACATATATTATGACCTAAGTCAAGCTTAAAGCGATGTCTCTAGACATATACATTGGCATATCACAAACACGCAACTGACAAATATAGTAATCTAGACATCTAGAATAACTAAAAACTAATAGAAATTCTAATAGTTTAAGACCGCCCAGAGCATAAAGACCAAAATGATGTCCTTCCTTTTTTTCTTCTCTTCTCCACCAGGCTTGCCTCCACTGTTTGAAACACCAAGCCATACACCATGCCTAACTGCTTGCAGTTTGGGTCTGTGCAATGATATTTTTGGGTGGGTCTTTGCACCCAGCATGCCAATTGGTGCCCCTCCAGGTAGTATTGAAAGTATCTCTCCTTTCACATATACACAGCATACAACCACCTAAATTGCCTTGAATCTCATTCAATCATACTCACAAAAATAAAAAGAGCGGTCATCCAAAGTCCATAAGCAGTACCAGTCACCACTCATTCATTAAAACTCGGGTTCAATTTCTCAATAATTTGTTTGGAGTAAACTTAAGGATCCTAAAATAATATTTTTGGTATTTGAGGAACTAAAAATGAACTTAGACCAAACACGAGAGACCAAAAACATATTTAAGCCTTATTTATATATATATGCAATTCGAGATGTAGCTCGACCTGGGTATCTGCCACCCATATCATACAATGTTGGTAGGTTTTAAAAGCTTAATTAATTATTTCAATGATGAAAAGTTAATAATTTTAGATCCTAAACTAGGAAAATTTAAATTCCTATCCTCTAACACAATTTAAATTCCTATCCTCTAACACAATTTAAATTATTCTTAATCTAAATAACTTTCAATGGCATTATGGCAGTGTAAATTCACACTGTCATTTGAATAATACTATAAAATTATAATATCTTCTACAATTAATTTATTGCTACTTTATATAATAAATTTTATTAATAAAATTTTTGATTCACCAAAAAATTCAGACGTTACAGAAGAGTTGATCACTTAGATGTTATTGACTATTTTGGACCAAAAAAAGAAGAAGATGTTATTGACTACTTGATTCAAATTTTGTTGGTTGCCCAAATGATAGAAAATATATTTATGAATACATTTTCATGTTAGCTGGAGAAGTTATATATAGAAAAAGTGTAAAACAAACTTTGATGTCTCTTTAATTATGCAAACAAATTAAGTTTGTTGCGTGATATAGAGTTGCATTAAATGTTGTATGGCTTAGAAGCTTTGTTTTGCTCTTGGAGTTAATTATGAACTCCATTTCTAAATCATTCAAAAAAAATTGTGACAAATTTCATTACTTTTTTTAACAAAAATAATAGAACCACTATAGCTTTTATGCGTATAAGGATTAAATTCTTAATTGTTAGAGAGATAGTTGAGAACTGAGAGACTCTTGTTGAACTTATTATTACATAAAAGATGTTTGTTGGCCCCTATCTAAGGGAGTTAGACCCTTATATTGATGTTTATGAAACATCTTTAGAACATAGATATTGTAAGATCTTTTGATCATGTTACTTTTTATGGCATTGAACTTATGTGATTTTGCTTTGATAATATATATATTATATGGTCATATTAATATTTTATATTATTGATGAAATAATTATTATGCAATTCTATTAATATATTTGTCTTGAGTGATTAATTCATTTCTCTTTCTTTCTGGGAGAATGGTGCTTCATGAGAAATATGGATTTGATCTTCTTGGGGGAGAATTGGTTTTGTTTTCTTAGAAAAAACACAATGTTTGATTCATAAGCAATTAATTATAGCATAAAAAGAATCACATATATTATGTTATGATATATGTACCTACACTTGCACTGTTGCACACTCGTGTTAAGATCATACACTAACAAGATTGTTGGTTATGTGGTCATTTGTGAACTAAGTTTTGAATATAGTTTATCTTTTTTTATGGCTGTTAACTAATGATTTTATTAGTTGTATTGGTCTTGTTTTTGTTGTGATTAATTATACTCAAATTGTTTTTGTGGCCATGGTTGTTCAACCAAAAATCATTTTTCAAATGAATTTCAAAATAGATAAAACCTAATTAATATTGTTCAAGTGAGAGAATGTTTGATCTTTTTTTTATTTGGAATTCTATTGATTGGTGGAATTTTATTTTTATTAAAATGGGCTAAATATATGATTTGATATTTATTGTTTTGTGAGCTATTTTATTTTTGTAATATGCTTTTGGATTTTGGCAATTACCATGCATATATGTGGTTATTGGGCTAAGCCACATATGAGAATAAGCATGTGTGCTTATGTATATAAAAAAAAGAAGAATAAGCATGTGTGCTTTTCCTAGTAGATCAATCTATTTGACGTGATCCCCCACTGCAGCTCATGCGGAAAGGAGCAGGGGTGATATTGTAACGGGGTGGGGTTCAATCCCCCGCCCCCCAAAGACCAAAAAAAAATCTAGAAAATGCTTTTAAGAGATAACTATTTGCATGATTTACAATATTCTTTAGTATTTTAAATCTTTTTTTAATTATATTATTGGTGTGAAGTATTTATCGCTTTTGTCGATGACTAATCTCTGCCGAAAAACCTAACTTGCCACCTTTAGTGGGGTCTTTCTTCCCAATCACATTTTTTCTATCTACAAAACTTGAACCCAAGACTTAACTTAATGGATTTGAACCTAGTTCCACTCGGTCAAGCAACATAATATTGGTATTCTAAATCTTTTTCTTTACCAATAACGAGACTCGTGAATTTCCCTCCCATGTACTTATATATAATATAATTCCATTGAATAAAAAATAAATGAACACAAATAAAATTTAGGTGAAAACTTTTTCCCCTTCCCTTTGGATTTGATTTGACCATTGCAACAATATGTCATAGATTCCTCAGTAAATAATGGTGTTCTTACCATACCTGATGAGAAAATCCGCATCCTTTGTTCAATAATTAATCCATGTTGTGCTCCTAAAGTCAATCTCATTTCACTTTTTTATCATTGGGGTAGAGAAATTCAAACTCAAGTATTCAAGGCTACAAATATTAAGCTCTAATACAAACTGAGCTACAACCACTTGACAACTCAATCTCATTTCTAAAACTATAAATAATGAAAAGACCAAACGAGTGCTATACAATTTTGTATGCGAGGGAGAACAGGCTGTGCAATAGAGAAGCTACCTGTTAGAGTAGAGACTTAGATTTGGACTGGTGGATAGATAAGGGTCCCTTTGTGGGTTCTTTCTTTGCCTGTAGGTGTAGCTATGCTTTCCTTTCCCAACCTGTCTCTGTCGCCCCTTAAAAAATTATATATTATCCACCAAAAAAGAGAAAACTTTCGTTGATGGACAATTTAGTACCCGTCTGATTTGGATTCCAAAACCATGTTGAGGGCTCATAATCAATTCTGGGTGTGGTTGTTATTGTAATTAGAATGTTTATTTTAGATTTGCATTGAATAAAATTGATCTTAGAGTGGGTAGAATTGATTCTAATAGAAGTAATAATTTCTAACTTTTACAGTGAATAAAATCAATTCTGAATGTGAGACTTATAAAATTCTTTATATTACTTTTATTTAGGGGTGAGTGCGGGCGGGTTTGGATCAGATTTGGCAAAATCTGTTATCCAAACCGATCAACATAGGACGGGTTGGTTTGGATCGAATTTTTAACTTTTTTCTCGCCAAACCCTAACCAAACCAACCCAGTCAAATACGGGTTGGATTGGATCGGGCTAATTGGGCCAGCTTTCAAACATTTAAGAAAAACTAAAAAAAACCAAAAAGTGAAAAAAGATAGAAAAAAAGGGCCTTTTAGCCAATGCAGAAGAAAAACATATGGGCTTGAGCCCAATCAAATCATATAACTACCAAAAAGACAAAACAATGAGATGTTTATTTGACAAAAAAAACAATCAGATATGATGTTGAACAAAAAAAAGCCAGATAACTAACAAAAATAAAATAAAACAAATAAAAAACTGGAACCCTAATCCTAGACAAAGAAGCCGCCGCATAGTAGAGAGAGAAGGCCAAAGTGCAGCGACACCTTGGCCCTATTCCAACGGCGGCTGGTGGTGGCGCAGCGTTAGACCGCGGCAGTAGCGAAGGGACGAAAACAGAGCAGTGAACCAGAGACCGAACCAGAGACGATGAAGCAGAGACGAACCACCGCATGAACCAGAGACCGAACCAGAGACGATGAAGCAGAGACGAAATAGAAACGAAGCAGAGACGATCTTAAGCAACGACACGAACCAGAGAAGAAGGATCTACAGCGACGAAGCAGAGACGACCTTAACAAAGACACGAACCAGAGAAGAAGGATCTACAGCGACGAACCAGTGCGGTGGCTGTCCAAGGGAGGCGCGGCGGTGGCTTGTGGTGCTTGGACGCCCTTAGGAGATGAACTCGCAGATGGTGGCTGGTGGTTATGGATGGTGACACGGTGGTGGCTTGTGGTGGCTGGGTCGGTGGAAGCCATAGGAGGCAAAGGGAGAAAGGAAGATGGAGAAAGGGCTGACTGCTAAAGAGATGTGTGGCGTAAGACTTAAGCGGTATTTTGGGGAAAAATATTTTTTTATTATGAAATGCCACGTGACCAGTTCGGGCTCACAGGTTCAGAAAATGAAATCCGTGAACCGAACCAAACTAGGCCGGGGTTCTATCGGTTCGGTTCAGACCCGGTAATCTTCAATTTTACCAAAAAATCGGGTTGGGCCGAGTTGGTCCGGTTCGGATTCGCAGGTGAACCAAACCGCTGCTCACCCCTACTTTTATCATCTAAATGAAATCAATTCTTCTTAACTCAATTTTAAAATATCATTACTAAACACAGATCAATTCTTTTAAATTCATTTTTTTAAACTCAATTCTTTTAACATCAATCCTATCAAAATTTTAATCAATTCTTTCATAATCTAGATAAAACGAACCCTTAATCTCAATACCACTTTTCTTTTAGTTGGTGTGTGTTATCCACGTACCTAATCGATACAAACAATGCTTGATATTTTATTTTTAAGATGAATATAGTGTCGTATATGATGAGGCCATGGTCCTTTAGTGTACTATATAATATATCTATTGGAATAGGATAATAGGATTAGGAATTGAGCCCCTCATGGCCCCCAACAAGTGGCCAATGTGAGTAGATAAGACTTGTGCTTCAAACTTTAGGTTCCGCTGCTTGGTGCGCGCTAAAAGAAAGAGCTTGCTTTAATTTGGTGGGCATATATAATCACATGCTAATGAAAGTGAGATTTATGACTTGTTTAACTTTGTTTCAATATTGGTTTCTGCATGGGCTAATAATATATCTCACAAGAATTTGAACAAAAGTGAAAAGGGTATAAAAAGTTTAAGATGAATGCATACCAACACATGTAACTCCTTTTAATATTCTCTATGATTAGTAGGGATGGCAATTGGACTCATATCCATTGGGCACCCGCAAAAATTACCCACAATGGGGAGGGTAATTACCTACTCAATGGGTACGGGCACGGGTATGGGTAATTACCCGCAAAATTTGATGGGAACGGGTGCGGGTACGGGTACCTTAGTACCCACCCCGCCCCAGACTCGCACGCATATATACATATATATATATATATTTATTTATAGTTATATTTATATATGTATATGTGTGTGTGTATATATATTAAAGAAATTTATATATGTATATGTGTGTGTGTATATATGTATATGTAATATATATATATATATATATATATTAAATTTAATAACTCTTAAAGAAATTTATAAACTAATTCTTATTCCTAAAGTAACTCATGCACAAGATACTATAGTCATAAGACACATTTTCTTTCCTTTTCTATGAGATACATTTCTTTGACTCTTTGCTTTCCTTTACCGTGTGTTTCATCGTTATTGTAGACAACGACAAGCTTGCTTCATTGTATCTCATTCACTTGCGCTATTATTGTCCTGCTTTCTTGATCTACAATGACAAGCCTTCTTCATTAACACCATTCTGTCTCGTTCCCGTGTCCTTCACCAGCAAATTCCTTATGCGCCTTTGAGACATAATATTGTGTATTGCATTTGAAAAATTAATTTTTGAATTTTCAGTTAAAGTGCGGGTAACGGGCACGGGTACGGGTACTTAGGTACCAAATGGGTAAGGGTACGGGGATCAAAGTTGCTACCCACGCGGGTATAGGGCCGGGTACGGGTATTTTTTGAAATTACGGATATGGAAACGGGTACTATAGTACTCTACCCATTGCCATTCCTAATGATTAGGAGGTTCAGTAAACAAAAATATACTCTCTATAATTAGACAAAATTTACATGAATTTCATTAAATATGTGTCTTATATATCCCATTTGGTTGGTGGGACGTACACATTTATAAAATGGTAAAATTTATGTAAATTTCAATCACTCATAAAAATGCGTTAGAAAGGTATTTCAGAGAAATGTATTTTTAGTACAATAGGTTTCTTTGGGCAATATTAAATTTGCTGTTTGTTTAAATTATATTTTAAATCCATATATTAAATTAGAGTCTAAAATATTAATATTTATTGGTTCAAATGGTAAAAAGTTGGTCTTTTAAAAAAAGTGATAAGATTAAACCAATATATTTTTATATGAATATTTTATAATAATAAAAATTAAAGCCTAAAACAGTGGAGCAGACAGAAGTGGTTTGTGTGTGGTAGACAAAGAACACTTTTTGTAACTATTAGTCAAATGGTAAAAATCTGAAGAAAGAGAAAAAAAGGTTGCGTTTGGGTTTCCGTCTTTTGACAAAGTGCGACCGCCCCCTAAAACCAGGTTTACTGTTTCAATCATTGTAGCCACGCTCCTCCAATGATTCAGGGTAAGCAAAACTTGTACGGCTACGAGTTTCTAGTACTTGTTTGTCGTATGAGTGTCCCCCGTTCTAATCTGTTGTGCATGTTTTGTGGATTATGAGATTTTTTTTTTTGGATTGTAAAATATTTTTATAGAGAATATTATTTTATATTAGGCTTAATAGGATTTTTTGTCCCTGTAAATATATCACTTTTTGGTTTTTGTCTCTGTAAAATTTTTTTTTACTTATTCATCCCTGCAATGTTCACGTTTTTGTTTTTGGTTCTTGCTGTCAGCTGCCGTTACAAAAACAGTGATGTGGCTGACAGAAGCTGAGTTGGCACTGACATGTGGCTAACAGAGGCTAGCTGTCGCTTGTCCACTCAGCACATGTTGACTCAGCCCTAATTAAGGTTTTAATATTCTTTATTATGAAATTAAAAATTTAAAAATTTTTAATCTGATCTTATGTTATTTTCCCAATTTTTTTCTTTCCTTCTTTCTTCTTCGCTTCCCACCCCATCACAGCACCACCGCCTCCACCCCCATCACAGCACCACCGCCATCAACTTCAACCACATCTACGAGAAGAGCATCACCACCATTACCACCAACCATCCAAAGAACCCTATCCCATCTTTCTCCCCTTCCCCTTCTCACTCCTATTCTGCAATCTCTTCCCCCAACAAACCCCAGGACTGCATTCTCATCCTCACTCGATCTACACCCCAACCCAAACGCTTGCTGTCGCGTGTGCTTGCCAAATGGTTCCCTCTCTGCTGCTCTGTTTGCTAGTTGTTTCGTGTTCTTCTTCATGGGTTGGGTTCGATGGGTTGGGTTCGATTTGGGACTTATTTCACAGATTCCTTTGGAGAGAAGAAGAAGAAGTATGGTGATGGTGGTACTGGTAGGGGAGATGGGGTTTGATGGTGGTACTGGTACTGCGATTTTTTGGTCAAGAATGGATGCAAAAATGACCAATGAAGGCGGAAGGGTGGCTGGGGGAGGGGGAAGAACAACAACAGTAATAGCAACAAGGGGTTGCTCTAAAATGTGTCCACTGATTTCTCCCACATGATTCTTTCCCCTTCCCCTTGCTCTCTGTCTTGCTTCGTGGTCCAGATCTGATTTTGGGAGTTGGGTTTTAGGGATCTAGGGTTGTTGGATTTTGGGAAGAAGAAGAAGAAGAAGAAGAATGATGATGGTGGTGGTGGGGTTCTGGGATCAGTGGTAAGAAGAAGAAGAAGAAGAAGAAGAAGAAGGTGATGGTGGTGGTGCGATTCTGGGATCAGTGGTAAGAAGAAGAAGAAGAATGATGATGGTGGTGGTGCGGTTCTGGGATAGAGAAGAAGAAGAAGATGCTGAGATCTTTCATTTTCAATTTATCTGACTTTGATTTATTTCAGTTTTAATTTTAATAGGATTAGTGTTTTATTAATTCTAATTAGTTTATGTTAATTAGCATGTTTAAAACGTTAAGCACGCTAAGTCAGCATATTCGCCACGTCATCAAAAGCCATTTGGTATCTGTTAGTCACGTGTCAGTGCCAAATCAACGTCCGTCAGCCACGTCACCGTTTTTGTAACGGCAGCTGACGGAAAGGACAAAAAACGGATACGGTGAACATTGCAGGGACTAAAAAGTAAAAAAAAATTACAGGGACTAAATTCAAAAACAACTATATTTGCAGGGACTAGAAATATTTTTAAGCCGTTATATTATTATTTGTAGGGTATTCCTAAAGAACCCAGATATAGGGGATCTGTACCAATATGGAGGACGGAGGAGTTCACATATAGAAGACTTGCGCTAATAAATCAAACAATTACAATTTTTTAGATAGATATATATCTTTATTCAAAACTTTAAGATATATTGATATGCAGGTCTTATCTTTTATATTATTTTTATTTGACTGATTTCTATTCGATGTAGAATTGACTCACGAAGTTGCCAGCATAACCCACTAGATAAAAAAAAATACAGAAAACAAATTTACACGAGAGAAGCGGATTAAGCAGAACATTCGCATGCGTGTGTCTAGGTAAGACCAGTAACTTGAAGACAAAATAAGAGATTCTTACAATATAGGTTTTGTTTTTTTGCTTTCTTTTAGTATTTAGCTATAGCTAATAGCTCAAATATTTATTTATCCACCCTCTCGTTCTTTCTTTCTTTCTTTTTTTTAATTAGCGTTGATTTAGTTGGATGATGAAGACAACGCAATTATAGACATTACTATAATTGTCAATAGAAAAGTTGGATCGAGATAGCAACGAGAAAAGCGCTCGCGTTTTGTCATCTTAAATATGCAGTAATGTTTATTGATTGAAATACTCTCTCCGGTCCTATATATAAGAAATAAAGAGAGTCATTTTAATGATCTTTTTTATAAGAAATAATGTCTTATTTCCACTAATATTAATTGCTTATTTCCAACTTTGTCTTTATTTATTATGAGACCCACAAAAATAATATCAAAAGTCACCAATCTCTAAAATGGTACTTTTAGAAAATTATAGTATTATTAATTATAATCAACCAATTCCAATACAATTCCTTAGTCTTGATAATTTTGTACTATATTTCTTATAAAAAAGACCGAATAGAGTAATTGACTAAGGGTATGTTTTGGAGTTTTCGAAGAGAGGGGAGGTAAAGGAAAAAAAATGATTTATAACAATATTTTAATTTTATAAAAAAGAAAAAAGAATGTAAAACACTTTTTAAAATTCTCTAAATATCTCTAAAGTCGTCTCCTTAATATATTTTTAGAGTTCTTTTAAATTAGAAGCTTTTGGAGGTTTTGATTTTTTTTTTATTAAAAATGAGTATTCATGCAAAGTAGGGGACTATCTTCCATTTCTTTTTCTTTATTTTTTTCTTAAAATGTCAAAATCCTCCCATTCAAAACTCTCAAATATACCCTAAGGAGAGGGGAGAGATTTTAATAGAGGAGAAGAGAGTGAAAGGGGGAAAAGAGATTTAATTAGATATTGTGTTTGGTTGGAAGGATGAGAGGGAGATTTTAATGGAGGGAGTAGAGTAAGTTTTTAAACCTTATGAGTTGTTATATTAAATTTAATGTAAGATTATTTAAGTAAATACTTTTAAAATATTTAAAGACTTTTTCTCTCTCCTTTAAATCCTCTAATTATTGGAGGAGAGCCAAGTTTGTCCCTTTTTCTCCCCTCTTTTCCTTAAAAAATGAATCAAAAAAGTTTTAAAATATTCTCTTCCTTTTCCTCTTCTCCCCTCCATTTCCCTCCAACCAAACACTGTGTTAATTAGTCTGTTTATTAGTCTGTTTAGAATTTTGAAATGTTTTATTTTTATTTTGAAATGTTAAAGGATCAAATTTGAAAACCTTAAATTGATTTGGACGACCCTAATGTGGCGGTTCTCATTAGAAATAAATGTTTCACTTGTTTTGTTATTGTTTTAAAATTTATTCAACATGAAAAAAGTTTCTCACTTATTGGTTTTTTTTACATTTTTTTATAGGCATATATTAGTAATTAATATATTATTTTTCTGCATATTAGCTTATAAATTATTTATACTCGATTAGTTAATAAAATGTTTTGATTTTTTATCTGTTGTTATATAGCACTTGTTTGTGTAACCAAAAAAAAATAGCACTTGTTTATATATAATATTAAATTATCTTTTTAGATGGCATTTTTTTAAAAAAAAAAGTTCATCCAAAGTTTTTCAATTCAATGACCTGTGATCCAACCACTAAACAGTGATAACCCCTCAAACTGGTCATACACTTCCTATTAGACCTATATACACATGCTTGATACCTCACACGTGAATTGCGATTCATATATATATATATATATATATATATAAATATAGAGGATGTATAAGATGAGAACTCTTTTTTATTGTGAAAAACGAAAGCTATTAACGACAACCATTTGATTGAAATTAACGACCCAAATTAAAAAAATTAATTACGAAATCACGTGATACTGTCACATGACACCGTTACCTCTCCCATGTTCTCTCCTTCCATCAGCCCTTCCCCTCCACCCCATCGCCTTTCACTTCTTTCTCCGGGTTAATATCTAAAATTTTATAAACGCACGATCTACATCTCGTATATCTAAAAATTAAACCCAGATTTATAAACGCACGGTTTGCACCTCACATGGCCAGATTTAAACCCAGACTTGAGTTCCACAAATTGCAAAGGAGAGAACATGGTAATTGTTGAGAGAGAGAAAATATGAGAGGCATATGAGACAAATCCTTGTGTTTCTACTACACACAGGAAAATAGTATATATAGAGAGAGACATAAATATAAGAGTAAGAGTTTATAGCTACACCTAATAAATACAACTACATAAATGAATCTCTATATATTCTATTATTTACATTAATTCTAACACTTCCTCTTAAGCTGGAGCATATAAATCATATGCACCAAGCTTGCTATATATATAACTAATTCGAGGACCTCTCAACGACTTAGTGAAGACATATGCTAATTGATCATTTCACTTTACAAAACCAATGGTAATATCTCCAAATAAGATCTTCTCCCTAATGAAGTGACAATTTATCTCAATGTATTTGGTCCTCTTATGAAATACTAGATTGGAGGCAATATATAAGGCTGCTTGATTATCACAAACAAGAGTCATCTGTGAAACATCTCCAAACCTAAGTTCTTTAAGAAATTGTTTAAGCGATCAGAAGTTGCCGAGATCATGACTCTGTACTCTGCTTCTGCACTTGATCTTGCCACAACATTTTGTTTCTTCCTCTTCCATGAGACCAGGTAATCACCAACAAAAATACAATAACCAGAAGATGATCTCCTGTCAGTAGGAGAGCCCGCCCAGTCTGCATCAGAATATCCCACTACACAAGTGTGACCCTTGTCTTCAATCTTCATATAAAAGGCCTATTCCTGGAGCTCCCTTAATATATTTCAGAATGCGGATTACTGCATCCCAGTGACCTTCATAGGGAGAGTTAAGAATCTGGCTTACCACACTAACTGCAAAGGAAATATCTGGATGAGTTACAGTGAGATAATTTAGTTTTCCAACCAGCCTTATATACCTCTATGGGTTTGGAAAAGGCTCCCCCTATCCTGGTAAAAGTTTGGTATTAGGACCCATAGGAGTGTCTACAGGTTTAGCATTTATTAATCTTGTTTCCTCTAACAAAATGTCCATGGCATACTTTCTTTGAGAGATCGCAATGCCATTCTTGGATTGTGCCACCTCTATCCCCAAGAAGTAATGAAGTCTACCAAGGTCCTTTGTTTGAAAATGATGGCAAAGATGCTGCTTTATGTAACATCCATTTTTGTGATTAACTGTTTTAATTTCGTTTTATATGAATTTTTGTGATATAAATGTTTTGAGATTCATTTTTAGCTTAAAATTAGGATCTAAATATGCATGTTTGAGAATACTTCTAAAAACGGTTAATTTTCAGCTTCCGTAAGGTCTAGTTACAACATTTGTTTCTTTATTTATCCGTCTCTATTCTGTTTTATATGAATTCTTGTGGCAAAAATGTTTTGTGATTTATTCTTGGCTTAAAATTAGGGGTAAAATACACGTATTCCAGAATACTTCTAAAACAGTAGTTTTTTAGTCAACATCGGGTCTTTTTACACAAAACGGTTTACGTCTAACTGACGAAAAATGATTGAAATAGCTTAGTGTGTCAAATCAATCCAGAAAACAAACTACCTTCACAAAAATTGGTTCTTTTAATATTTATGATTTTCTGGAATTTTTGGAAAACTTTTAAAAATTACCGAAAAATACGCTAAACGGGAGCATATAGCGTAAAAATCTTATTTTGCAGTGTTTAAATTCGTGACAAAGGTCCACAAGTATTTTATATTTTATTTTTAATTATTTATTTTATAATTTTAGAAATTATTTCTGTGTAGGTTTCGAAAATCCTATTTTCTGCACTTTTTCGAGGTTATACCTGCGAAAAGACAAAAACCGAAGAGTTTGCACTACCAATAAATTTTAAAAATGATACCATGAATTTATTTAAAGTTGTCATGACATTTTTAAGCATTCTCATTGGTTCTCACAAATTAAATTAAATTATTTCAATTTTTTATTTATGAAAAGTCCATTTTATCCTTGATTTTCATCCTTTTTTACTAAAACCCTAGGGGTAAAAATGGAAATTCACTTTCCCTCTTCTTCCAGCCATTTTTGCCGCCATTCTCTTGTCAAGTGGGGGAGATATTTGTGCAAGTTGCCTTGTGAGTCATTAGGGTTAACCAATTAGATTTTAGATAATTATTTTGATTTTTATTTAACATAAACCATGGTTTCTTTCTAAGCCAACCATGGTCACCTTTTAACCCTCAATTGGCATTTGGCACAACATTTGGGCTATAAATAGAGGGGGTTGCTCTTCATTTTTCTTCATCCCAATTCTTGATTCACTTATAAGAATTCCCTCTTCTCCCTCTTTTATAGTTTTCAAAGTTTTCTTAGTTTTTTCTTGTCAAAGTTCTTGAGTTTTGAAGCTTTGATATTCAAAATATCCCTTTTCTTCAAGTTTAGAGGTAAGGGGAAAATTCTTGAGAATTTTGAAGAGATTATCCACTTTTGTGGTTTTAGGTGTTATAGCTTTATTAATTGTTTTATAGCTTTTATTTAATTATCGTAAGGTTATAATGGCAAGATTGGTATATGCCTTATAACTATGTTATAGCTTTTTAATTATGTGCTTTCATAGTAAGGTTATAATGACAAGATTGGTATATGTCTTATAATCATTTATTTAAGCTTTGTAGTTGTTTTATGGCTTTAATTTAATTGCTTTGAGCTTTAAAATTTGTAGTATTATAATGCCTAAATTGTGAAAACCTTGATATTGTCTATCATTCATATACAAGGTGACGGTTAAGATTTGAGTGGTTTATTAGTATGAGTCTGTCTAGGAAAGACAAAGGTCATTGAAAGGGGCATTAACTCACCTCTCTTTCCTGGGAACCATACTGATAGTCTATTTAAAGATCTTAACCTAGGGACTCGGTATATACGTGGCTAAGATAAATTGGGAAAGATAGTGTAATGGTAAAAGATTCTCGGTGAATTCTACTGTTATATTATCTGTTGGAAAGTTAGTGTAACGGTAAGGGATTCTCGGTGAATTCTACTGTTATATTATCTGGTGAAAAATTAGTGAGGTAACATGTAACACCCTCTTTCCCGGAGGGCATTACATTTAGTAACCAACCCAAACGCGGAAAATAAATTTCACTAAGTCTGGTTTTCTTTCGGAAAAATACTGACAGACTTATTTAATTTTCACAAATGGATTTTCATTGCCATTTTTTTTCATTCTAAAGATATTAAAAGAAGACATCAATAAATTAACACTCAACATATAAGAACGGAAAACAATCATTGAATACAATTGACATCTCTCTTTATAAATCAGTGTTTGGAAATAATATATCATATAAGAAACTTTTTCTTCTCAAAAGAATTCTGACTCCCTATGCTGGTCAAGCATGAAGAACTTCTGCAAGAAGCTCTAATAAGAGAACTGTAACTCGAAACTAGGACCCGCTCGCCCTTCCACTTGGTTAACACTTCCTCAGAGTATGTCTCAATCTTCGAGTCCTGACAGGTCCACCCAGCTAGTGGTCCATCTATATGAATCATGTTCCAAAGAGCACAAAACATATAGGCAATGGTGAAAAATCCTCATACACAAGTTATCAAAACATAGTGACACAAAATAGAGAAAATAAATCATGTTTATCAAACATATGGCACAAAATAAACATAGATCATACCGCACATATACACCTACAGTGTTATACTCATCCTCAAAAGAAATCACATTCACTAACCACATTTCCAGCATGGGTCACACAGACACCAGTAACACAAACCACTATTCCCAACTTTACACAGAAGCATCACCGTTTCACACAGAAACATATCACAAAAATTCAATATATATATATACACACAAGACACTTCAATTTCCTTTTCATTTTCCTTATAACAGATTCGACACACAGTCACGAGCACGTAGCCCGCACTCCATGGAGATTACTTTCCCCAAACTCCTCATTTATTTGACACTCAGTCACGAGCATTTAGCCTACACTCCATGGAGATTACTTTCCCCAAACTCTTCATTTATTCGACACTCAGTCACGAGCATTTAGCCCGCACTTCATGGAGATTACTTTATCACACAACACAAAATGTCACTTAGCATTTCCAGAAGCACACAGCTCCTCGCACACAACATTTGGCACACAACCCTTTTACACACAGCTCTTGGCATACAGCCCTTTGCACACAACACGAAATGTCACTTAGCATTTTCAAAGCACACAGCTCTTGGCACACAACCCTTTTCACACAGCACGCAGCATTTATATCACATAGCACTTTTCATATCACAAAGCATTTCTCAAATCACATAGCATTTACATTCCACAGTATTTAAGTTACACAGACTTTGCTCCACACAGTATTTATATCACACAAAAGTGATACCACCCGGTACTCATATCACACAGTATTTATCACATAGAATGTATATCACACAGAATTTGTTCATTTCCCCTTATTGACACTTAGTCCCACAATCATCGCACCATCCGTTACTCAACCTCCCTAAGCACATAGTTCTCACTTCGTTTATACTTGATTCTAAAATTTCCTTTTAAATGCTAGGTTCATTACTCTTGAAATCCTAGACCTATATTTTATTCCTTTTCACTTTTATACCCTTCTCTTTCTCATAATTAATATAAGTCACTTAACTCTGTTATGCAAAAAGACACATACATTGAACATACAAAGCAATTATCTCAAGCATTGTTAAACTTTGGTTTCTCTTATAATTTAATTAACTTCTTCTCTAGGTTATCTCTTGCACCATCACCTATAACCTTCTCTCTTGGTTATTGCATTCTTATCTCTTATATCATTCTCATCTCTTTGGGCTTATTCACACTCAACATGTCTCTTCCTCTTCCATTCATACCTTTTTAATTAAACTTAGTCTTTTAACCAAAAAGCATTTTCCAAACTCAATGTTTAAGTTCTAAAATAAATTAACCAAAATACTTATCAACCTTTAGATTTAAAAATGACATTTTTCTCTTAAACATATTTGTTTAAAAAACTGAAAAAGATGATTTTTGCAAAATCCTTGGCTGTTAAAAATTCAGGATCCAGAACTATTCACAGGCGCGAGAATTTTCACACCCGCGGTGCAGACAGTTCTTTCCCCTGTTTTCCAGATTTCCACAACTTCGAAAATTTACACACCCAGGGCATAATAGAATTCGAGTTTCACCAAGTTCCAACCAAATTCATCTTTTCTTTGCATGATTAAGACTTGATTAATAAAAATGAGCAAACTTTATCTTTTTGGATCAATTACAAAGCTTTTCACCCACAACCACCTTGGATTTTCTACTACTTCAATCAACTCTTCAATATCAAGAGACAATAAATGAATATCAAGCTATTGGTCCACTTTTAGCAAGACATAGAGCAAAATCACCACACACAAAACATAGAGTAGGATCATCACACACCCAAGACAATTATTTCTCAACCTCCAAGGACAATCCACATCAAAGGAAACCAATCCCAATCACATAAAGTTCAAGCAAGCCAAACTCATCATCAAGTTAATCTATCATGACAAGGCTACATAAGAAATTACCTATCAAGCATAAGTACATCTCTTGGGCTATTCCAATACCATATGAACAAAGAGCACTTACCAACAATCAAAATACTCTCTACATAAAATTACT
The DNA here is from genome assembly GCA_030159175.1 of Glycyrrhiza uralensis. Classification (NCBI taxonomy): domain Eukaryota; kingdom Viridiplantae; phylum Streptophyta; class Magnoliopsida; order Fabales; family Fabaceae; genus Glycyrrhiza; species Glycyrrhiza uralensis. The sequence goes on from BRZY01000007.1 coordinate 4,628,832, forward strand.
AGCTTCTTGTTCTACCCACAACCAACATAGTACATAATCATCACCCCAAGCCTTAATAACCATGTATAAGAAAATTTCCCCTTACCTTGCCTTCTTCCTTGAATATATGAAACCCTAACCTCTTGGTCTTCTACCACTCCTTGAGGATCACCTAACAATTCATACAAATCATACCAAAAATTCAAGGTAAGCTTTCATATCTATCAAGAAAAATCTTTAGAACATAAGATGAAATTACCCCAAATCAAACCCTAGGCTCATGAACCCTAAAGAGATGGTACCAAAACTTAATCCATTAAGCTCTTACCTTCTCCTATCTCCCTTGATGCTTGTGGATTGAAAATCAAGAAGAAAAGCTTGAGAAAACTTAGAAATTTTTGGAAGAAAAACTAGAGAAAGTATGGCAAGTGTTCTTGGTGCAAGAAGATGAAAATGGATGAAATGAAACAACAACTCTCCCCTCTCCCCCTTGGCTGATCGAGCTCCCTCTCCCCCTTAGAGTTCTTGGACAATTTTGCCCTTTAGCCATCATTACATTAAAGATATTTTGTAAAATAATTATTAAGAATTTTTCTCATTGGTTGATAAATATGACTAATAAGTTCAAGAGTCTTCCACACCCTTCTCCATCCTTCTAAGGGGCGCCCAGCTGGTCTAGGAGGAGGGTAAAAATATTTTTCACTTTTAACCATGGTAAACGGTAACTAACAGGTATGAAAGTATGGTAACTTTTGAGTTTCATGGTTAAAATTGTCCAAAAATAACCTATTGAGGTAAAAAGCTCTCATGACTCTTATAATTACCCTAGACCACGAAATTAAGGTGCCAAAAAGGTCTTGGTACATACAAATCAAGTTTAGAAGCATTACGGTAATTTTTCGATTTTACCGTAACCCGTAAATTAGGGTTAAAATGAACTTTCTCTGAAAATTCCTAAAAATCATAAATATTATAAAAACACCATTTGTTACTCTTTTGGTTGATTTTGGATCATTTCCTAAGCTTCTGGCATTCATTTGTTCCCCCCGTTTATTCTGTTCTCAGTCTACAAGGACCAAAACTGTAATTCTTGATCTGCTATTCTAAAAATTCCCAAAATAATGTAAAAACATTAATTGGATCCTCAAAAAAAATTCTCAACTTGTTCTGGTCTCTAAATCCACTCACAGTTCATCAGGGTTATACTACAGGGACAAATACGGTAACATTTCTATCCATTTCTCAGAAAATTTCTAAATAAATTTCTAAAATCCTCAAATATTATAAAACCACTATTGGTATCCTCAGATCATTTTTTGACTCCAATTTGGGTTTCTATCTAATTATATTCTTATTCTGACAGTCAAAATGTCTACAGATTTTTCCGTTTGACTTTCCACGTCAGCACTAAACCATTATTAATCTCATCGAAATCCTAATATTAACAATAATCCTCCCTTATTAACACTCTGTCTCTTAGAGTGAAAATTTGGGGCGTTACATAACATGAGATTCTATGTTTTATCTGAGTTAAGGGATTTCGTGTTTTAAATTGAGAAGTGTGATTTTGTTCTTATATGATTTTGGTGTTATCTGAGTTATGTGATTTGATATTCTTATTTGAGAAATGTGATTAAGTGTTTACTTGTGATTCTGTGTTCATTTGAAATAATATGATTTTGGGTTTATTTGAGAGTTAAGTCGTAAGTTGGTGTCTATGGTTACAAAGTAAAATCTCCAAGAGTAGCGGGCTAAGTGCTCGTGGCTGTGTGCCGAAATTCCTAAAGTAAAATCTCCAAGAGTAGCGAGTGACTTACTCGTGGGTGTGTCCCAAATTTAAGTGTAAAATCTCCAGGAGTAGTGGGTTGAATGCACGTGGCTGTGTGCCAAAATTTCCAAAGTAAAATCTCCAGGAGTAGCGAGTGACTTACTTGGGGGTGTGTCCCTAATTTAAGTGAGTAAAGTCTCCAGGAGCAGCGGGTTGTTATACTCGTGGGTGTGTCCCGAAAGTATTAAGTAAAATTTCCATGGGGTAGCGAGCTGAGTGCTCGTGGGTGTAACACTCTAAATTTTCACTCTTAGAGATAAAATGTTAATAAGGGAGGATTATTGTTAATATTAGGATTTCATTGAGATTGACAATGGTTTAAAACTGACGTGGAAGTCAAACGGAAAAGTCTGTAGATATTTTGACTGTCAGAATAAGAATATAATGATATAGAAACCCTAATTGGAGTCAAAAAAATGATTTGAGGATACCAATAGTGATTTTATAATATTTGAGGATTTTAGAAATTTATTTGGGAATTTTCTGAAAAGCGGATCAGAAATAATACCGTTTTGGTCCCTATAATATGACTAGGATGAACTGTGAGTGGTTTGGAGACCATAACAAGTTGGGAAATATTTTTGATGAGTTAAATAATGTTTTTACATTATTTTAGAATTTTAGAAATTATTTTGAGAATTTTTAGAATAGCAGATCAAGAATTGCAGTTTTGGTCCCTGTAGAATGAAGAACAGGGTAAGTAGGGGAACAAATGGATGTCAGAGAGTTAGGAAATGATCCAAAATCAAACTTAAGGGTAACCAATAGTGTTTTTATAATATTTATGATTTTTAAAAATTTTCTGGGATTTTTCAGAGAAAGTTCAGTTTAACCCTAATTTACGAGTTACGATAAAATCAAAAAATTATCGTAATGCTTCTAAACTTGATTTTTATGTACCAAGACCTTTTTGGCACCTTAATTTTGTGGTCTTGGCTTATTATAAGGGTCATCAGAGCTTTCTACCTCAATAGGTTATTTTTGGACAATTTTAACCATGAAACTCAAAAGTTACCGCACTTTATTACCTGTAAGTTACCGTTTACCATGGTTAAAAGTGAAAAATATTTTTACCTTTCTCCTAGACCAGCTGCTTGTAGAGGACCATGGATTTTTCTTGAAACTTATGAGTCATATTTATCAACCATTGAGAAAAATTCTTAATTATTTTCCAAAATTATCTTTAATGTAAGGATAACATAAGGGCAAAATTGTCCAAGAACCCTAAGGGGGAGGGGGAGCTCGACCAGCCAAGGGGGAGAGGGGGAGAGTTGTTGTTCCATTCATCCATTTTCACTCTTGCATCAAGAGCACTTGCCATATTTTTTCTCTAGCTTTTCTTCCAAAAGTTACCAAGTTTCTTAAGCTTTTCTTCTTGATTTTCAATCCACAAGCATCAAGAGTGATAGGTGAAGGTGATTTTCAAGGAGTGGTTAAGGATCAAGGAATTAGGGTTCTTCCTACACAAGTAAGAGGAGAGGGTATGGGGAAAATCTTCTTTTAACAAGTTACTAGTTTCATATGATTATGTTTGTTTGCTTGTTATTGATTTCTCAAAGCTTGGCAATCATGTTGTTTGATGAATGATCCTATCCTTTCTATGATTGTGATTTCTATGCTATGACTTGATCTCTTGAATAAGTGATATATATATATATATATATATATATATATATATGTATGTATGATGAGATGTGTCCTATGATGAAGGGTGTTTTTCTAGATCATGTTATAAGCGTTTCTTTAACTTGGTGTTTTATGAATAGTGCTTGATAAAGATCTTTGGATTGATTATTTTGATTCCCTTGTATTGATATGCTTGATGATGATTTCTTATCTTGTTGAGATGGTGATTTCTTACCTTGGGGAAGAGTTGATTTCCTATGTTGTGATTATTTGATTTCTTATGTGGTGAAAAAGTGATGTCTCATGAGTGGTGATATAAGATTTCAAGGAAATCATTTTTATGATATTCTTATATGGTGGTGATTGATTATTGAAGGAGTCGAGAGAGTAATAAATTTAAATCACGATCTTCGAGAAAATTTAATCTTTAAATGTCCATTTAGTTATCTTTTTGAAAATCAAAGTTAATGAATCAAAATTCATGAAGTTGAAACTGATTTTTGGGTTTAGAAGGGTTCGAAATAGGTTATATAATCAAATTTAAAAGGAAAAATGCATTTTTGGATTTTTGTAAAGTTTTCCAAAACTGTTCACACCCGTGGTGTGAGAGTTTTCACAGGATGTGAACTCCTCTGCTTTGAATATCACTGTTTTCGAAAATTCAAGGGCCAAAAATGTAATTTTTGAAAGTATAGGACCAAAAGTGTAAATTTTGAAAGTTTAGGGACTGAAAGTTTAATTTTAAAAATATATAGTTTCTGAAATCGTAATTTTGATATTTAAAAGACTTAAAATGTAATTTTTTGAAAGTACAGGGGCTAAAATAAAAATATAGGTTTTTGGATTATAAATGTAATTATAAAAGAGTTAGGTGACTTATATTAATTATGAGGAAATGAGGGTATTTTTAATAAAGACTTTTCTTAAAACGGGTTAAATCCCCATAATGATTCTAAGTTTTCCCAAAATAAGATTCTTAAATGTTTTCCAAGGGATTTCTTAAAAAGGGAAGAAATGTAAGTCTAGGGGTTCTAAATGAGTGTTGAACCTAGCATTTTTAAAAGATAGATCCAAATAAAAAGTTCTGAGTGAACGGAATAGAATCATTGTGTGTAGTGCATTCATGATGAGCATATGCATGTTATAAAGCTTTGTGCCATTTTATTGGACTGTGAGTGTCTATGGACAGAGTGTCATTGGATTATGAGGGTCTATGACGGAATGTCATTGGACTAGGTGTCTATGGACGGAGGGCCATTGGACTGTGAGTATCTATGACTGATTGTCATTGGACTGGATATCTATGGATTGTGTGCCGAAGGCTGTGTGCCATTTCATGTTGTGTGATGTGCGAAAGGTTGTGTGCCATTTCATGTTGTGTGCTACGGGAAATGCTAAATGACATTTCGTGCTGTGTGCAAAGTGCTGTGTGCAAAACAAAAATAATCTCCATGGAGTGCGGGCTAAATGCTCGTGACTGAGTGTCGAATATATGAGGAGTTTGGGAAAGTAATCTCCACGGAGTGCGGGCTAAATGGTCGTGACTGTGTGTCAAACATGTGAAAAATGCAAAGATGATTGAAGTGTCATGCATATATATTTATAGAATTTTTATGATTTGTTTCTGTGTGAAACTGTGATGATACTTCTGTGCGAAGTTGGAAATAGTGGTCTGTGTGGCTTTTGTCTGTGTGACCTTTGTTGGATATGTAATTCTTGAATGTGAATTCTTTTTGAGGATGTGTATAGCACTGTGTGGGTATATATGTTGTGTGATTTATGTTTATTCTGCGTTATATGTTAACGTTCTGTATGAGCTTGTGTGCTTGTGACTATATAATTGTGAAAGAGATTTTCACCCTTGCCTATATGTTTTGTGCTCTCTGGAACATGATTCATATAGATGGACCACTAGCTGGGTGGACCTGCCAGGACTCGAAGATTGAGATGTACTTTGAAGATGCGTCAACCAAGTGGAGGGACGTGTGAGTCTTAGTTTCGTGTTGGGGTTTTCTTATTAGAGCTTCTTGTAGAGATTCTTAGTGCGTGACCAGCATAGGGAGTCGGTATTCTTTTGGGAAAAAGATTTCTTGTGTATGGGATATTCTATTATTAATAAATGGATTTTTATTTCCTGTGCTATTTCTTGTTGGGTGTTTACGCACATAAGTATTCCTTTTAAAAAACATGACAGAGAAAATCTATTTGTGAAAATTAATTAAATTTTTGATAGCATTTTTCCGAAAGAAGAATCAGAAGAAAATTTTTAATTCCACATTAGAGGTTGGGTTACGAAATGTAATGACTCCTGAGAAATGGGTGTTACAGTGGGTGTGTCCCGAAAGTCATTAAGTAAAATCCCCCAAGAGTAGCGGGCAGAGTGCTTGTGGGTGTGTCCCGAAAGTTTAGAGAGTCTGTGTGATAATACTGTACCAGCAATGTTTTATGTTGTTTTTGCCACTACGGTACAGGCGAGGATTTTGGCAATACGGTACTGACGATGTTTTAAAAATATGGTTGATTAACCGACAATGGTCTCAATACAGTACCGGTGAGGATTATGAGAGACGGTGTTATAGATGTTTTATTAAGAATGATGTTCATATGATGTGTTTTTATGCGGTTAATGTGGTGTGTTTACATGGAAGTAATTATGGTTAACTTGTGTGTATTTTGAGCATGAGTATAGCATTCTTGTAGCGTGATATCTGTTGTGAAAATTGTATTGCTGTATACCTGCTATGCATTGCCTGTATGCTCTCTTGTGACATAATTCAATGATTAGAATTTTCACTCTTGCCTACTTTCTATGTTGTTTTGATACATGGTTGAGTAGATGTTTTCCTAAGGAGTGGGCTAAGTTTAGGAGAGGATCTAAAGAAGGTTGCTGCGCGGATTTATAGAGATTCTGATAAGAATCGGTGTTTACTGTACTGTTTTGGGTAGAGGTCTAGAGATTTAACCGGCTCAGATGTTCACTATATACATTATTTTGAGTATCTTGAATTTTTCTTTGTAAACTCTTATAATTTTATATATGAGATCATGAGATTCCATTCACTAGTATATCATCTTACGTTTTCGCATTTAAAACCTTTCGAAAAAGATTATGGAAGCATATTCCCCATCCTTCTCATCTTATTTAAAAGAAGAAAAATTTTACCTGCATTTTCAAAGGCAGTTTATAATTGAAAGCAATTATTATCTAAGTAATTTACGAAATTCTTGATTACTATGGTGTAATATCCTTTTTGGAGAAAGGGGTTTACACTTTGCCTGAGTGATTCTATGGTGATCATTACCTTTGATGACAATGTCGTTGATGGCAGTGGCATGAGCGGTGACTACGGTTGCCGGTAACCGGGTTGACACGCCAAAAAGGGGAGAGACAACTATAAAGTTTAGAAACTAGAAAACGAACACAATACCTGAAAGAAAAAAATTAGGGTTGCCTCTTGTTAGGCTCTGATAGTGCATGTTGAGAGAGAGAAAAGATGAGAATCATATGAGGTGAATTCTTGTGTTTCTATTACACAAAAAAAAAATATATATATATATATATATATATAGAGACATAAATACAAGAGTTTACGGCTACGCCTAACAAATACAACTACATAAATGAATCTATAATTATTCTATTTACATCATTTCTAATAGTAATGATATTTCAAAAAGGCTTTAACATGTTTTTGGTCCCTTTAAATATTGGTGTTTTGATTTTAGTCCTTCTAAAAAAAGTCAAAGTTTTTTGGTCCCTCAAGAAATCAATTTTTTGATTTAGGTCCCTTTTTTGCATTGACGGCTGACATGACACACTGAGGCCCCTGTAAAAAGCTAACGTGGCTTATATGTATCTGACGTGGCTTACATGCATTGTCATGTCAGCTGACACGTCATTTGTAAGAAGGACCAAAATCAAAACATAATATATTTAGAGGGACTAAAATCAAAATTTAATATATTTAGAACGACCATGTGACATCAATCAGACCACTACCACCACTCTCTCTCGTGTTCTCTCTCTCCCTCTCCCTCTCTCCCACCACCCCCACACACACACTTTCTCGCTCTCACCCCCACCACCACAACCACCCTCAAGAAATCAATTTTTTGATTTAGGTCCCTTTTTTGCATTGACGGCTGACATGACACACTGAGGCCCCTGTAAAAAGCTGACGTGGCTTATATGTATCTGACGTGGCTTACATGCATTGTCATGTCAGCTGACACGTCATTTGTAAGAAGGACCAAAATCAAAACATAATATATTTAGAGGGACTAAAATCAAAATTTAATATATTTAGAACGACCATGTGACATCAATCAGACCACTACCACCACTCTCTCTCGTATTCTCTCTCTCCCTCTCTCCCACCACCCCCACACACACACTTTCTCGCTCTCACCCCACCACCACAACCACCACCCACACACACTCTCGTTTTCTCTCTCTCTCATTTGGTACTGTCGTCTTCTTCTCTCCATTCTTTTTCTTGTGTTATTATCATGGGATTCAACCAATAATTCAATTTTATTTTCTTTATGGTATCAGTTTGAAAATCTGGCAAGATTTCACAGACCTATTTTCGAGAATGTGTGATTGAGCTCTTTGGGAACCTAAAATTTTACACTTCTGATTGGAAAGTTTAGTGCTTTATAATTGGCGAAGACCATAAATGAAAATCACGAATTGGATTTGAACCCACGAAGGAATTTCAATTCAATTGGGGAATGGAATGCAGAGGTAGCGAACAGTGTTGAGAGAGAAAATGAGAGGAAAAGCGGTGGTGGAAGTTGGGGGGCCTGGGGGAGAGAGAGAGAGAGAGTGGGGGATGGGGTGGTGGGGGACGGTGGTGAGAGAGAGAGAAAATGAGAGTGTGTGTGGGGTGGTGGTGATCTGACGTGGCAGTCCTACATGTCAATTGACATAGCAATGCAGTAAGTCACGTCAGTTTTTTATAAAGACCTCAGTGTGTCATGTCAGCAGTTAACGCAGAAGAGGAATTTAGATCAAAAAATTAATTTTTTAAGGGACAAAAAAACTTTAACTTTTTTTAGAGGAACTAAAATCAAAATATCGATATTTAGAGAGATAAAAAATATGCTAAAGCCTTTCAAAAATTAAGCTATAGCTAATTAAAATGTATTTCTGATACTTGGACAAAGTAATTTTAGTGGCATTTCCTTATCTATTTTAATTAAGTTTTGAAGATTTTGACTGCAATAGTTTCAATTCTATTTGACATTATTTCAATCATCACATAAAAGCCGCTTAAAATCTAACGTTGAGATTAAATTATGTAAGTTGGTACATTATTCATCCCATCAAAATGATTATTCTCTCACCAAGGTAAATACTACCAATTAACTACAATTATATAAGTTGCACGTTTTCATAATTTTTTTTCTGGGAAATTTAATGCGTCTTGTTATATCAAGCATACCTCCTCAAGGAATTCAGCACAAACAGGCACAACCAGACTTGCACTCCAAGCAAGCAGATAATGCCAAATGGGGATACACAAAATAATAATATATTCGATTTACAATTTTTGTGTTACTTAATTGACACATGTCTGTAATATTCTTTTTTTGCTATTTTACCATTCTGAATTCTTTATAAAACCACTGACTCAATTTAAACTTGGTAAAATCTTTTTTTCTCCGGATTTCATCATATCTACCAAAACAAACTAATATAAATATTTACACCATTTGCAACCATAATAATGAGTGTTCTGTTCCTGTGTTCTGGTCCTAAAGGCTCAAGCTAGGATGAGCAATCATTCACCATTTAAAGGCAAACAAAATATTATTTTCAATCTATTTTTAATTTAAAAAAAGTCAATCCCAAAGATAAAAGACTTAATTACACTTTTAGTCACTTAATTATTGTAATTGTGTAATTTGGATCTTTTACTTTTCAATTGAGTGAATGTGGTATCTCAATTATGTCAATTGTTGCAATCAAGTCCCTTTGTCACTCTGTCGTCCCATTTTTAATACCTAGAGCCTCCGTGACATACGTGAGACTAAATTAGGTTAAATCGGGTCACATTGACGTGATATAGGTTGACAGAAATTTTTTTTAAAGCAAGTCGAGTAACACGCGTGATGCAATATATGTTGTTTAAAATTTCTTACTTTTGAGGGTCAACAGTGCCAAGATGTTCCGACGCAGTGCCAAGGTGACCCGACTTAATGTAAAAGTAGTCTCCAATGTGTCACGTAAGCTATAAGTATTAAAAATCTGATCACATAATGATGGGGGACTTGATCACAACAATTGAGATAATTGAAAGACCCAATTTGCTTAATTGAAAAGTGAAAACTAGGGGATCGAATCACACAGACGCGATTGCAATTAAGTCAACATAAAAAATTCACCCCTAAAAAGCCCTCCACTTCTCACCCGAGTCATAATAAAACTATTGATGAAAGTATATTTGGATTGGCTTTGTAAAACTTGTAAATACCCCCAACAAGAGCGAAAAAGATTATTCCAATTTTTTTCTCTCTATTTTTTTTATTATTATATTTTTTAGAGAAATAAAAAAAAATATACATACATAGTAGAGAGTATTGTTTATTTTTCCTAAAACATGACAATGGAGGAAATAGAGATGGGTTTTTACCCAGCTAGAACTTTTGAACATGATTTTGTAAATAAAAAAATGTCCGGGCTCTACTAATTAATAAAATGATTGGTTTGCATGTTAAAAATCTGGCATACCACATGTCCATATCAAAGTTGCTCTACATAGCTTTAGTGGTACCACATCCTCAAATGCAATTTTTTTCTAAAAACCAAACACATGCTTAAAATTCCACTTTTTCTCAACTCGATTGGGTTTCCTCCACATTCACTTTCAGTTTCATTGGTTGAAAACATAAAAATTATGTTTTTATTGTTTTAGGGCCGGAGCTTATATAAGCAACGAAACTTAAATTTGGATATTATGTTATTGAACTCCAATCGTGAACTATGAAAGAAACGGTTTCCTAAATTTAAGAGCCCCACTGAATTCTCTCCATTGGATATGCTCTTAGAATTATTAAAAGTATTTTAGTGATCAATAAAATTATTTTCTAGTGTTTGGTCCTGTTTGGATGCAAAAGCTCTAGTTTTTGACTTATGGATAAATTAGTCTTATTTTGCTTTTTATTTTTCTCATATATACAAAAGAATGAATGTTGTTAAATAGTCGTTAATAGATAGATATGTGATTTTGGAGAAGTTAAAAAAGATGACTTTTAAAAAATATGAAGAGCAAAAGTTAATTTCAACTTCTATGAGAAGTTGTTAGTTAAAAAATACATGCTAAAAGTACTTATGGATAAGCTTATCCAAACTGGGCATAAAAATTTCACAATTGAAATAAAAAATGATTGGAGTTTTTAAAATATGATGTGACATGATAAAATCTACCAAAATGGGTTATAAGCAATCCAACTTGGATTGCACTGTTAGAGATGCTCTAAAATAATTACGAATTAGGGGTGTTCAAAACTGAACCGATTCAAAAAAATAACCGCAAAAATGATCAGAAATCAATTTTTTTTGGATGACTTTTTTGGAAGACCGAACCGCTCGAATTTTGGATCTTTTCACTAAAATCGAACCGAGTCGAATCGAACCACAACTTATAATATTACTCCTTTTGGACTTGTATATATAGGCTACTAATCAATTGTTACATTGTGTATTTTTTTAGAATTGACTTTTACAAGTAGTCTTTTGTTAAATAGTAATTCACAATAACTTTGTGTGTGTTAAATATTATTTCACATTTTTCATTTTATTTGTTTAGAATATTATTTTGCAAGTACTATTTTTCTATACTGCATTTTTTTAGAAATAACCTTTGTGTATTTAGAAATTGACTTTATAATTGATAATCAATTAAAAATTGTTGAAACAAATATTATTGAGTTGTACTCGATATTATATTAGAAGTAAAACGGAAGCGGTATCATTTTGGTTGATTTTTTTTTAAAATTATAACCGTAAAAACTGAAAATCGATTCAATCTAAACTATATTATTTTATATTAGATTGGATATTTTTAAGAAAGAAAATCGAACTGAGCTGCGTATATTATTTTAAACATTAAATCAGATAACTTTTTACCTCAAAATCCAATCGAACGAGGCTGCAAACACTCTACGAAAGTAGCTTGAAAGAATTTTTTTTTATCAGAGCATGAAAGAAATATGAAATAGTGTAGCAATATTAACCGTCACTCCAAGCATATACTACATTATGATGTGTCGTATAAATAAATAAATAAAAATAGAAGAGGTTGCTAGCTACATTGTTATTTCCAGCAAGAGAATTTCACTTCTGTATCCATCAAATATCCAAAAGAACAAAGGAAATTAACACACACAAGAGAGAGAGAGAGAGAGAGAGAGAGACCAACCCAACCTCACCACTTGCTTCTTCTTCCACCACCAACGATGCCCCATCATCATCGTGGCTCGTGGCACTCATCACCACCCTTAATCAGCCCTCCACTCCTCATCATTCTCTTACCCATCCTCGCCTTGACGCTCCTCCTCCTCGCCGTGCCACCGCTCCTCTCCGCGGCCACCAACGTCCTCCGACCGGCCTCCGTCAAGACCGGTTGGGACTCCCTCAACATCCTCCTCGTCGTTTTCGCCATCTTGTGCGGCGTCTTCGCCAAACGAAACGACGACGAACCTTCCCCACCCCAAACCCCAAACGACACCATTCCGAACCAAAACGACGCATATCACAGAGCGTCGCCCCCGCAGCAGTGGTTCGGTTTATCTCACTCTGAGGAAAGGAAGGTACTGCTCTATGATGATGAAACTCCTACCCGGTTGGAGTTACCGGCAACCGGTGTTACCCGGTTGAGAAGGAGTAGCAGTTCCTACCCAGATCTGCGCCAGTGGGATGCCACCGGCGATGACCGTTACAAGTTTCGTTTCTTCGACGATTTCGAAATCGACAAGCAGTTTCGCTCCCCGGCGAGGGAATTGTTTTCCGCCGCCGACCGCCGCAAACTGTTGCCGGAAGAAGATCGAACACAACAAGAAGAAGAAGTTCGTGTTAAGGAAATTCCAGTGGATACCTTCGAAATTCGTCCTTCGCCGCCGGTGAAGCCACCTTCAACTCCGACTCCGCCACCTCCTCCGCCGCCTCCACTTGCTCCGCTTGTTTCGGCTCGTCGACGGATGCATCGGAAAGTGGAAAGTGTCAGCGAGATAAATGAGCTTGACGATCGCGAGTTCACGACGATCCAGTCTCCGCCGCCGGCTCCGGCTCCTCCGACGCCATCACCTCCGCGTCCGTCGGCGAAGACACGATCGGAGCAAAAGCATGGGAAGAGCGAGCGAAGGAAGAGTAACGTGAGGAGGGAGATAGCGATGGTTTGGGCTTCGGTACTCTCTAATCAGAGAAAGCGAAAGAAGAAACAGAGAACGAAAAGCGATCACAATCACAATCACAATTACGATAATGTTGATGCACTAACGAACAACGAGGCAGCGCCATCGACGCCGGCGCCTCCTCCGCCACCTCCTCCACCGCCACCGCCTTCGGTTTTCCACAGTTTATTCCGAAAGGGAACAAGCAAGAGCAAGAAAATCCATTCAGTGTCAACGCCGCCACCGCCGCCACCGCCGCCACCTCCTCCGCCGTCAAGGAGATCGTCAAAGCGCAAAAGTCAGGTCCCTCCGCCACCGGCTCCTCCGCCAGCACCACCGCGCCGGGGAAACACCGTGAAACCGCCATTTCCGAACAAACCGAGCAACTCCATCGACGAAACGATAAACGCCGGCAACCAATCGCCACTGATTCCGATTCCGCCGCCGCCGCCTCCATTTAAGATGCCGGCGATGAAGTTCGCCGTTCGCGGCGACTTCGTTAAGATACGAAGCAACCAGAGCTCGCGGTGTAGCTCTCCAGAACGGGACCACGTTGACGTGGAAGTGTCCCAGACCACTAACGTTACTAACGCCGTTGCGGATCATAACGGCGACGTTGGTGTTTCCGTTTTCTGTCCAAGCCCTGATGTGAATGTGAAGGCTGCAACATTCATTGCTCGACTCAGGGGAGAGTGGAGGCTTGAAAAACTCAACTCCATCAAAGAGAAAGGCAATAATGGTTCATTGCTTCACACTCACACCGTGTAAAAAAGACCTGTTATTAAGAAATTGGGCTCTAATTAATGGTTTTTTTAGTTCAATTATTAGAGCCTGTGCTGAAGAAAAAATTACGATTCAGAAGAAGTCTTGAGAGTTTGGGTTTGCTCGGTTTTATTTGATGAGTTGATGAGCGAGGGTACTACTATTTTTTGTTATGGTCCTTAGGATGCATTAGAGTTTACTTATTGTGTATGGAAGAATATGTGGTGTAAGAGGTGAATCCCTTAAATGGATCTCAGTATCTCGAGGGATTAGTCTCCGCAGTTGTGCAGGGAGGATATCTCGTTTAAAAAAAAAGAATTTAATTATAACAGATTTGTATAGGAAGATAACTGGGGGCTCTGATTGTGTTTTTGATGTCCTATTGGAGCCTCCTTTAGCAGATTTATTGGAAGTATGAACTTCTTGTTTGCCAGCTTAATTGTGTGTTTCTATAATATGTAATGAGCCTTTTTTTTATCAATCTCTCTCATTCTCCTTGTTTTTAGGAGTAACAAGTATTGTATTTGTTGAATGATAATTATAATATATGTGATTTACTACTGGATATGTGGAGCTAGTTGGATTTTACAACAATGAAGACTTGTTAGCTGTGTTTTGCAAATTTTTTCAATGGTGACGTTATCCTTGTGATGTATACATGAAGAATTAAGGATCACAAAGAGGAAAGCAATGTTTCAATTTTTTTCAAGCATGTACTATAGTTTTCAAGGCCTAAAGAGAAACCACTTCTTCCACTGAGAATCGTTGCTTTGCCTTGCCCAACTAAATATGAACAATCCATGTCCTAATACATGCATCCATGCAATTGCAAACTAAATCTAAACCCCAGATTTTCATTATTAAAAAATGAAAGAAACTCTTCCATAGAAAAGTTTATTTAAATCGACCTGACTTTTAACTTTTTTGTTATGGTGCGGCTTAGCCACAGAGATATTTTTTAGCTACAACTTAGATGATTGAATGAAAGTGTGTCCATACAAGATATTAGTTGGCCCAATAAATACTCCAAGAAATAAAGGCCCAGCTTTTTCTCTTTTCGGATAATTGGTCCGAGCTTTTGGATGACATAAAATATGACATTTTTAGTTAAATAAACTTTTAAAAAAATTGGTTTATTTAGTAAATAAAAAATAGTTAAGTCATAGGCACTCCAAGAGCCATTAGTCTATTTTTATATATCTATTTTTAATTTCTCCCGTGAGAAGAAAATACAAAAGTTAGACATATTCTTTTAAAAAAGTAAGCCAAAAACATTAATTATAAATAAAATGAGTATTAACATATGTTGGTCCAAGTGGTAAAGAACTTGATTTCTCTTAAGTAAGGTTTTGGGTTTGAATCTCAAGAATGAAAAAAATAGGTACTAGGAGAACTTTGTCAGATGATAATACAAAAAAAAGACAAAAATGAGTAAAAAAGAATAGAGTTAAGCCTAGAAACAACAAAAACCTTTCAGAAAAATGGTTTATATATGACTTTTGTTTTTTAGTTTTTAATATCCTTTGTATATTTTCATTCATTTGATTTTTAGGAAAAATACATCATTTTCATTCAGTCATTCATTTCATTCCAAACAATGTATGATTCCTTTTCCTTTGAGCAGCAATAAAGCAAGTTTATAAAGCTTTTGAATTGATTCATTGTGACCTATGAGGAAAGTACCACCCAACAAGTTGGCTTGGACTTCTTGGAAACATTTTCTCCTGTTGCAAGATTAGCAACTGTGAGAGTTCTTCTTGCTATTGCAACTCAAAAAGGTTGGTCCATGATACAACTTGATATCAATAATGCTTTCCTTAATGGTGATCTCTATGAGGAAATTTACATGGATCTGCCTCTTGGGTGTAGTGTTAAGGGGGAGCACTGTGATACCCTAATTTTATGTAAATAGAAAATAGTTAGATAAATTATTATATGATGTTTTATTTATGTTCTGAGAAGGAAATGAATACTAATAGTAGAAGTGTGATAAGGTTTCAAAACATCTAAGTATTATCAATTCACATAAAAAAAAAATTATGATATCAACAAATTAATCCAAAGAGATGTTGCAAGTTGTTGGTCATATAGGAATGGCAGTTTAATTATTGATATTAATTGTCTAGATGCTACAAAATCCACAATTAAATATTTTTAATTATGATGTAACTATAAGTAAATGGTTCGTTTCAAAGTAACTGAATTTAGAAACCGATTAGTTCAATTATTAGAGCCTGAAGAAGTTGACCAAAAAAAAAAGCCTGAAGAAAAATTATGATTCATAAAAAGTCTTGAGAGTTTGGGTTTGCTTGGTTTTATTTTTTCCACATACTTTGATTGATGAGTTGATGATCGAGGGTACTACTATTTTTTTGTTATGGCTCTTATGATGCATTAGAATTTACTTATTTTGTATGAAATAACATTTGTTGGGAGAGGTCAACTCTTAAATGGATCTCAGTAGGATTAGTCTCCAGTTGTTATGCGTAGAGGATACGTGAGTTTATCCACACAAAAAAAAATACTTATAACAGTTTTGTATAGGAAGATAACTGGGGCTCTGATTGTGTTTTTTATGTCCTATTGGAGCCTCCTTTAGCAGATTTTATTGGGAGTATGGCTATGCAGTTTTGGTTTGCTAGCTTGTATGTTTCTATAATATGCAATGAGCATCTGATTGTATTTTTATTATTATTATTATTATTATTATTATTATCAATCTCTCTTATTCTCCTTGCTTTTAGGTGTAATAACAGTATTGTATCTGTTGAATAATTATAATAGATGTGATTTACTACTGGATATATGGAGCTACTTGGATTTTACAACAATTAAGACATGTTAGTTGTTAGCTGTGTTTTGCTGTTTTTTTTTTCAATGGTGACTTTATGCTTGTGATGATGTATACATGAAGAATTAAGGATCACAAAGAGGAAAGCAAGGTTTGACAAAAAAAAAAATGTGAAAGCAAGGTTCCAAATTTTTTCAAGCATTGACTATAGTTTTCAAGGCCTAAAGAGAAACCACTTCTTCCACTGAGAATCGTTGGTTTCTCTTGCCCAACTAAACATGAACAATCCATGTCCTAATCCATGCAATTGCAAACTAAATATGAACCCCAGATTTTCATTATTAAAAAAAATGAAAGAAACTCTTCCATAGAAAAGTTTATTTAAATCGACCTGACTTTTAACTTTTTTGTTATGTTGAGGCTTAGCCACTGAGATATTTTTAGCTGCAACTTAGATGATTGAATGGAGGCCTTTTTATCTACACATATGTACTTTTCTATCTACACATACCTAATGCGGAACTAATAGTTCCGTAGATATTTTTTTTTCCTGAAAACATACATGATACAGAACTAATAGTTTCGCAGTTGTACTTTAGTGATGAATTATTAGTTCCGCATGTGTTATTTGTGACACACACATACAAATAACACATGTTAAATTTCACAGTGTGGAACTAATAGTTCTGCACCAGTGATATATATGTGTCAATAGTAATTTATGTTTTTTTTTTGGTCCAGATAGTAATTTATGTTTGTGTCATTAAAAAAGCCCTTGACTGGAAGTGTGTCCATACAAGATATTAGTTGGCCCAATAAATACTCCAAGAAATAGAGGCCCAGCTTTTTTTCTTCCTGGATAATTAGTTCGACTTTTGGATGACATAAAATATGACATTTTTACTTGAATAAACTTTTGAAAAAATTGGTTTATTTAGTAAATCAAAAGTAGGTTAAGTCATAGGCACTCCTGGTGCGATTTGTCTATTTTTATATCTATTTTTAAGCAATATTTTTCCCGTGAGAAGACAATACGAAGGTTAGTCATATTCTTTTAAAAAAGTAAGCCAAAAACATTAATTATAAATAAAATAAGTACCAACATCTGTTGATCAAAGTAGTAAAAAGTTTGATTTCTCTTAAGTAAGGTCTCGGGTGAATAGAGAAAATAGGCACTAAAAAAACATTGCCAGATAAAACCGAGGGTTAATACAATAAAAACCCAAAATGAGTAAAAAAAAAAAGAGTTAAGCCTAGAAACAACAAAAACCTTTCAGAAAAATGGTTTGAATATGAATTTTGTTTTTTAGTTTTTAAGATCATTTGTATATTTTCATTCATTTGGTTTTTAGGGAAAATACATTAATTTTCATTCAGTCATTCATTTCATTCCAAACAATGTGTGATTCCTTTTCCTTTGAGCAGCAATATAGCAAGTAAAGCTTTTGAATTGATTCGTTGTGACCTATGACCTATGAGGGAAGTAACCTTCCAACAAGCTGCCTTAGACTTGAAACATTTTCTCCTGTTGCAAAATTAGCAACTGAGAGTTCTTATTGCTATTGTAGCTCAAAAGGGCTGGTCCGTGGTGCAACTTGAAATCAATAATGGTTTCCTAAAAGGTGATCTCTTTGATGAAATCTGCATGGAGCTGCCTCTTGGGTATAGCATTAAGGGGAGCACCTTACATGCAAGCTTAACAATTCCCTATATGGACTCAAACAAGCATCTAGGCAGTGGTTTGAAAAATACAAAAGTTAGTCATATTCTTTTAAAAAAGTAAGCCAAAAACATTAATTATAAATAAGATGAGTACCAATGTCAGTTGGTCCAGGCGATAAAGAGCTTGGTTCCTCATAAGTAAAATCTTGAATTCGAGTCTTGTGAATAAAAAAGAAATAATCACTAGGAAAACTTTACTGGACAAAACCGAGGGTTAATACAAAAAAAATGAGTAAAAAGAACAGAGTTAAACCTAGAAAGTAGAAACAACAAAAACCTTTCAGAAAAATGGTTTGAAGAGAAAACTATAGCAAGGTATCTCATACTTTTGAAGACATCGTAGGCATTTGAATAAATGGATGTGGAATGGAAGAAGAAAAACACAGAATATGCATTGGTATGTCCCACTTCATTAACATTTTCAGAACCATGGACCAGTAAAACTACAGCCTCAACTAGTAATACACATAGTGCAATTAGTATTGGTAAGAGTCAAGATATCTCAACAGAAACATTGAACATTCTATGATTGATCCTTTTGAATTGGAACAGTTTGCATCTCTGACTTCTTTTTCTCCTTGAGAATCACCTGCCTAGGCATTACCTCTAACAGAAAGCTCGCGCCATTCCATACCGACGCAGAAACCTTCAGTATCTGGAAAACCACAGACAGTTCATATGACAAGAATATGGGAACAGTCAGTGCCATGGTTGCCACAGTAAATATGCCTTGAAGGACAATGTACATTAACAGGCGGTTTTGATCCCCAAGCAAGCCACTTAAGCGCCACCACATGTTGTTCGCTTTCTGAGCTTTCTTGGAGAGTTCCCTATGAAACAGTGTATGCAGTCAATAAAGTGTTAGACGTCAAAGAATGATCTACACCAATCTAAAACAAGTGAATCACCAAAATCGTCCATGAAATTGTAAGGCGATGTCAATTTAGTCTCTGGAATTGAAAATCTTCGATCATATTAGTCTTTTTGGATCAGTCAATTTAGTCTCTGAAATTGTTCGACATGGCTAATGTGATTGAGGATTTTTCAATTTCAGGGACTAGTTTGGAATATTAATAATTTCATAGACTAAGTTGATAGTGCTCCACAATTTTAGAGATTACTATTACTACTCCAAACCGAACTCAAATATTAGCAAAAAATAACTAATTCACACTGATTAAAAATATTAGTTATCCTTGATCTTATCAAAAAATGAACTTCAATCCCTAAACTGCCCTTAATAAAAGGGGTCATTGAAATTAAAATTTGTATTTAATGAAGGATATTTTGTAGAAGAATCCATTAAAGAAGGTGAAATCATTAAGATTTGCTTAGATTTTGGATCACCATACTTGAGTTATTTTTTGTTTATATTTGAATCAAGAGGGAGTAAGTTGATAGCACTCTACAATTAGGGACTAAATTGATTATTCACTCAACCTAAAACAACCTCCATCCTAAAATAAAGGTCTAAAGTACACATATTTGGCCAAACTGAAAGAGAAGAGGCAGAATATTAGATCATTACCTGTAGGAAGTCATGACTTCAGGATCTCTTAAAAACCGTTGTCGGCGCAAGACGTTGACAATGAGGAAGTATAGAACCTGCCACAGCGTGTAAACCACTAAGGGGACCAGAAACAGCCATGTCCAGAGATAGGTTTTATCTTCGACATAAGGCCATGTAACTCTTCCAGCAGCTCCCTCTGGCCGCATGGCTTCTAATGTTGCAGGATTCCACCATCGAATGGTAAAGAAAACCAATCCTGAAAGAAAAGAAAAAACTATTTCATTAGAGGCATAATGAAAACAAAAAATGGATGCATTAATCAAGAAACATAAAGATGACAAGAATATCACAAGTCCATTCCAGAATGGTAGCATCTCTCTAATATTGTCATGTTTATATAGAAGTTCAACCTGTTCCACATATATAAATAAATATTGAAGTCACATAAAGACTCGTAAATGGTTTTATATCTAACAGATAGAAAGTAACGGGGTTAGGTGGGGGGGGGGGGATTTCCAAAGTTAGGTAGTGTATCAATAGAAGATTGGATTTGGGGTAAACTACTGCTATGGGTGAAATCAACAGCAAAGAAACGGAAATACCCCAGTGAGTATGGTTTTGGTGGGGGGCAGAGGGGATGGGGGGCGGGGAAGATAGCAAAACTATTCGTCTATGTCACCAGCATGAATGGAAGCAGAAAATAAAAGAATATAATGTTACATATAAACAAAATAAAAGCAGATTAGACCAAAATATTTGTGTGTTCTGCTTTGATGTAGATGATTCTGGATATACCAGTCAAAAGTCCTTTACATTGCTTTTGCTAAAACATAAAATCCTTGATAAGCACACAATCTGGCATCTTTAGCCTTTTCTTTTTTTTACTTATGAACTTTAAGTGTGAATTGTGAACTCTACACGAATAGAATAAGGCACACATTCTACAAGATTGTTCGGTTTTAAAAATCCTGGCCAGGAAACCTCATCTCTATTAGCACTGAACAATTTGCAAAAGTTGATCAAGTATGAAATTCTACTACTAAACTTACTATCTCCATGTCTAGCATGAATCTCTTCAATAGTAATGTTACTTAAACTTCCATCTTAAAAAGATCTATCTAGGTTTACAAAAACTAATTGATCAAGACAAGGCCAATGCCAATACCACTCCATAATCTTACGAACTTTCAATAGAAAACCATGTACATAGTAGAACTTAAACATGTAGCAAGTAAAATACGTTTTATCAGAGATATTAGATCATAAATCATCATTGTGCATGTTATGCAGAAAACACATATAATCATTGTATTATTTTTGGCAGACATAACATGCACAATATTTGACCTTGGAAAGCATAAGTTGATAAAGATCATAGTACAAGCCAATGGTTTTCCAAGATTTCACTATCTGTTGAAAAAAAGAAAGGAATACTAAAAATTGTAGGTATAACGTACCAGGTAAAAGATGGATAAGAACACTAACAATTTTGTCAACAGAACTGAAAACCAAGCTGCAGCGCCAAACAATCAAAGCCCATGCTAATGGCCCCTGCAACAGCACTTAAATAAGTCACAGTTGAAAAAAATGAACCATTCTTCTGCTAAGATGTCAAATTACCAGGGATAACATGCTTGCTTACCTCAGCAAATGAAAAGCAAACCAGAAAAAGCTTTTCATTCCTTGGATAAAAAAGAAGGTCAACCAAGAAGATTGTATTGGCATAATAGCAAAAATCCTGAAAATGCATGAACAACAATTTAACTACATTATTTTCATTACTTATGTTTCTACAGCGGCAACTGAAAAAATTCATAACTACATCCTTATCCTTATGATAATGACATTGACAAATGACAACAATGAGACACTGCTCCAATGATTTTAATTAGCAAGGGAATTGAAACACAGTTTAAATTCACAAAAGCCCTCTTCTAGTGATTTTGTAGCCCTGTGCCTCAAACAACATTCAATTTGAAAAATGCATTCTTTAACAGTGCAGTTAACATCACATCTGGTCTTGACAGTTACTACAAATTATTGCCTTTGATCTCTTCTCACAAGGCATGCTATACTATGGTTTTAAATTGCAGCCCGCAACCGTGATGGTGGTTGCAATGTGAGGGTTTTTTTAGTTTCGCAACCACATCACCAACAATTTTCCGCAATATCAAGGATCACGATGTAACCGCAAAATGCGGCCGCTGCAATTTAAAACCTTGGCTATAAGCTTATAACATGACCAAAATAGAGCCAGACTGCCAATGAAACTAATACTCATCCTAGGAAAAAAAACGCTTCCAAAAGCAAATAATAGTTTCAAGATGCACAGTAAATATAAGCTTCAAAAACACAAGTTGAGCATTTACCAGGAGATAGTAATGCCATTTCTTGAACCTATAGTATATCCAACGAAGAGGAACAAAGACCACGTAGAACAAACAATAAACTAAAGGAATGTCTTGGGGTCCTGGTAAAAAAGGATAATAAAAAATTAAAAATAAACCAACAAAGGAGACATTGAATGTTAATTAAAATTGAAAAATCCACTGCACTGTATCAGTTAGAATGTTAGATTAATCAACTTACTTGCCCCTAAGAGGAAGCAAAACCCACCAAAGCCAAGAACACCCACAAGATGAGTCACCTGAACATTTATAGAGAGGGGTAAAAAACACACATCAAAATCGAAGCTTGTTTCAATATTGACATACCCAAATGGCCATACATGATGAAAAAGACAAAAAAAAAAACCAAAATATATAAATCAGAAAGCATAAAAGATCCACCTTGTTGATGAAGCTTTCGTGTTCTTCAGCACGTTTGGCGATCTTAACGGCTTGTTTGGACAATACTTCCTTTGATTTGAGCCAAAATCAAAGCAAACCCATATCACAAAATTCAAAAATAGATAGTGTATGTATTGAAATCAAATAAAAAAAATTGAAAATGAAAAAGAAAAAATCATGGTTTGAATGTAACCCACCTTGGACTTATCTCTGAACCTACGCCTTTCTGCCTTTGCAGACGAGTCGCTGTCTGTGTACTCTGCATGTTCTTCGTTTCCAGACATACTCATTCATCAACCCGTGTTCGATCCACGACAAACAACGATGGTGCTGTTAATTGCAGATTGTAAGAAATCAAATCTTTTTGTTTTGTCATCCAACACAAATTTCTTTTTCTTTTTTGGTTTCCTAAGAAACACAAATTTCGATTACGTGCAAACTTTACATAAAAAATTACATTTTCATTTTCATTAAATTAAAGAGATACTATATTACTATTCCAGGTGGCATTTCACTTCACCACAGTGGTGAAGTGGGGTCTTCACCTGTGATTGTAGGTATGTCTATTTTTGGTTAAATTAGTTTTTTCTCCCCAAATAATTTTTAATTCTCATATTTTGTCATAGAGAACCAGAAATATGATATGTTGACTGGAATTTGTTAAAAACGAAGATCCCCCCCCCCCCCAAATTCGAAAACAGATCTAAAAAGCTCCACTTTAGAGGGACAAAATCGTCCACCCCATCATCCCTCATTCATTCATAAAGTACATGTTCCAGTTTGTGTGGGTTTGAAAGAGGATTATTGGTAGTTGTTCATATGGTAGGCAGACCTTGTACGAAGACGAAGGCGGATCCGGTTCGGCGAGCGTGGGTAACCCGAAATCTCAGGTAAGGAGGCCGTGTTGGTAGAGTCGTTTTTTGTCGTTATTTTCGCCATTTTCTGTTAGATGTTGTTTGATGTGTTGATTTATGCCGTATTGCGAGTAGTCTAACCCAGTCCCGTGTTTTTGGTTTGGAGTAAACAGTTATTTTGGTCTCTGATAGTGTCAAATGGTGTCATATTGGTTCTTGACAGATAGAAAATTATTAAAAGGTCCTCAACTCATGTTTTTCGATGGTCACTTTGGTCTCTGCCATCAGGAATGTAATCACTTTTAAGGACCAAAATGACAGTTAAGTAAGCACTTTTAAGGACTAAAATGACAATAAGTAATCACTTTCAGGGACCAAAGTGACTAATGGCTGACAGTTGAGGACCTTTTAATAATTTTCTATCTGTCAGGGACCAAAATGACATCGTCTGACAGTTTCAGGGATCAAAGTGACTGTTTACTCTGAGAGAGTTGAGTCTTTACTGTTTTAGGGGGGTGTATTGGATTGGAATTGTAAAGGATTTTGATTTGATAGACTTTTTTATGATGAAAAATTCTTGTGGTATTCAATTAAGACTATCATGACTTTTTAGATAGTGCAATGAAATCTAATGGTACTCAATTAGGATTATCATGACTTTTTAAGGAGACCAATGAAATCTGGTGATATTCAATTGAGATTTTTTACAACTTAAAAAAAGTCTCTTGGTATTCAAAAATATACAGATTTTAAAGGATTATTTTGCATGGTGGATTTCGTGAGACTTTTTAATGTAAAATACAAAGATCAGATCCATCCAACAATCTCACCCAAACCCTCAAGATTTCACAGACTTTTTTTTTCCTACCATTGCAGTAGTGCCATACTCACCAAGTAATTTCTTATTTTTTCTTTTTCCCGATTGTTTTTCTTCATACATTCTTTCTACGTGGAATATACTTGGATGACATATGTGTGTGTACATTTTTTTTATGTACTTTACCTCCCGAAACACTATAATAACCAAACTTAATCTTTTCATTTTTTTATTTCATAATCTTTCACAACAGTTTCTGGTCAAATGCGATCTTTTCATTTTTTTTACAAACTCTTTGTATTTACTAATTTGATTAATATAATAAATTTATCTTTTTTCAAATTTCAATTATTTTTTTATTCGGTACCCTCTTTTTTATTTTATAAATATAATAGTTTTCTTAACGGGTTTCCTTTATATTTTTTTGTTTCTATAATTTTTCAGGCTGTAAATTTTTTTAATTTAATTTTTGATAAATATAATAACATTTCTTAACAAGTTTCATTCATATTTTTTATTTCTATAATTTCAAGATGTAAATTTTTTTATTTAATTTAATTTTTGATAAATAAAAAATATTTTTTTACTGTTTTTTCATTTATTTTTGTAATTTTATTATTACTATAAACCAGAAAACTATTATATATATATTTTATGGTGTACTTAACACAAGAAGCATTTGTGTTAGTATGTACAACACTACATAATTTTTTCGCAAAAAATGTCGTTCTGATGAATTTTCAATTGAATTAGTCGACGAATTTTTACTTTTGGTATTACCAATTAACGAATACTATAATTTTGAGTCAGTAGACGAATCTTCACCTTCAATATTTCCTTTAGTATTACTAGTTAATATGACTTATGTGGAGAATTATTACATAGATTTCGTTTTATTGACTCTTATAATTTTGAAAGTTTGTTAAAAATCCATGAGATTCTTTATAAATCTATAAAGTCATTTCAAATCTTATAAATTTGTATGATATAAAAATCATTTAAAATCCACAAGACTTTTTAAAAAAAATCCAATAAGTTATTACATTCCTATAAAGTTTTTTAAAATCTACAAAATCTGTAAGATTTTTTTATGACAAAATAATCTTTTAAAATCTCAATCCAATACACCTCTTTTAGCTTCATAAGACGGAACTGTGGGTCCTGGATCTGGGTGAGATCTGTGTTGGGTAGAAGTTGAAAAAATAGTTTCTTTGTATGTTGAATGTTGATGGGATCCAGGTCTTGGATGGGAGTCGCCCCCTATTTGCACAAACCTCTTATAGTGTATGTGTTTCAGAAATGTATATGTGATAGACAGACATATATGTTGGTGATTTGGGTGTGTATTTAATTTTTGTTTCATGAGTTGTGATATCTTGTTGTATCTGCACAGTTGTTGGTGGTGATTGATTGTTTCTGGCAACACGTGTTTGAGGTAGTGCAAAGAATTGAGCTTTACAAATGGATGAGGGAACTGACGCACCTATTCCATGAGTCTCATTTATTTTGGTCTAATTTCACGTCATTGTCTCATTCATTTTACCTGCTATTTGTGCTCTATACTTGAGGGGCATCGTTATGGAGTATATTATATTTATTTACATTGTTTATTTAAATAGCTTTTAAAATGTGTGTAAAGTGAACCCTATATATTTATTTACATTGTTCATTGTCTTAATTTTATATGTAGAAAATTAAACCTTATAAAAACTAAACGCGTTCAGTAATTATAATTAACTGAAAATTCAAATGGACTTTAACCCCATCGTACTA
Organism: Glycyrrhiza uralensis; assembly: GCA_030159175.1. Classification (NCBI taxonomy): domain Eukaryota; kingdom Viridiplantae; phylum Streptophyta; class Magnoliopsida; order Fabales; family Fabaceae; genus Glycyrrhiza; species Glycyrrhiza uralensis. The sequence goes on from BRZY01000007.1 coordinate 4,654,679, forward strand.
AAACTAGGATATAGGTTAATCTAAAATTAAGTCATCATACAAAAATTTGGGGTTAGGTTAATCTAAATCTAAGTTTGATGTTCTCAAACTTTGTCATTGCACCCTAACAATGTATACTAATTATGCTTTAGAAAACTTTACCAAATGTCGTACCAGAGGGATGTCAAAAGAGGACAAAATTTTCAAGTGTCCCAAAAGTATACACAAATTAATCATCACAAAAAGACAAATTAGGTCTATAAATATGATTATATTTATTTTTGGCCTTTACTATGTTATTTCAACAGGCTTATGGATGTCTAGTAATTAAACAGTTTTATAAGTGCTCCTGCGCAAATACAGTAAACATTGCTTCAAACCTTATATACAAGTACAAAGTTACAGATCCCAACCATTGATTATAAAATGCATTTATCAATGACTCATACATTGTCAAGGCTCCACTTCACCACTGTGGTGAAGTTTTATCACTTTACCACCAAAAACGCCACCACTATTCCATGTCATAATAAAAATGGGGGAAATAAGAAAGAAACGTCACCTGCAATCATTGAGAATTGAGAAGATGAGTAGGGCCACGACACGTCAACGTGGCTAAAAGAAAACGAAACATTTGGCAAAAAGGGGAGGAATATTGAATTGGTTGATTGTTGATGGGTCCGATGGGATGGGATATTAAAGGGACACAAGTGTCAACAAAAATAGAAGTCTGGGGAGGATTCGAGTAAGCTGGGCGCCAAGCGTCTCACGATATTGGAATTTAGAAATATGTTAATTATCATTAGTAATATAAATAAACTGAGTTATTCGTAAACTATTCGAATTTGGCTCGTTAATTGTTCGTTCAAGCTCATTTGTTTAATTAAACAAGTTAAGTTCAAGCTTAAGATTGAACTCATATATTTAAATGAGACAAGCTCAAGCCTTACAAGCTCGACATTAAGGGCTTGTGAATAGTTCGCGCATGTGTGTGTGTGTGTGTGTATATAACATAGATCTTATATTTTGTATAAAAACACTTATTTCCAAGCATGGATTTGTAGAGCTGATTGGATACGTCATAGTATGACAAGAAAAAGAAGTCAAACGTATGATAATGTTTTTATTTAGTTTATTAAGTTTATTATTAAGTTGAAATTATAATATTTAATACTTATATTTTTTTCTATTTTGTGAGCTCAATTGGACAACATTTTGAAAGAGACTATTTTACCAATAAATTGATGATGAAGATTTTATCAGCCGTTTTATTGATATTATGGAAATATGAAGAACATTGGTGAGTGTTAATCTCAAAGTTTTCTTTTTGTAGTAGTTAAGAAGTTTAATTATGAACTTTTTATTTACTAGATTATCTATATGTAATAGTCTAGAATCTTTAAATTTCATATACCACATGTTAAGCACTAATCTTTATTAAATGCTAAACAGATAAAGTTCAAAAATAATTTAAGAAAAAAATTCATAAATACAAAAATTTAAGTTATAAATGAGCTAACAAGTCAAACTCAAGTTTTACCTTTTTTAACAAGCTCAAGCCCAAGCTTTTAATTAGGCTCGTTTAAATAAATGAGTCAAGCTTGACTTACCAATTTTTTTCACAAGCCAAGTTCAAACTTTAAGTGTTCGGTTTGGCTCAACTCGTTTACACCCCTAATTATCATCAATTTTTTAATCAAATTGCATATAGTTTAAAAATATTCAATTAGCCAATAGGATTTGGTACAGATGGCCAGGGACGGATCTAGAGGGGGCAAGCAGTGGCCAAGGCCCCACCCCCTCTTCCAAAACTTCACACACATATATATTATATTAATATTATAATTTCTCTTAAAAAATTAATATTATTATATTATATATCATTATAGAAAATTATTATCATATAATTTGTTTACTGAGGTTAGTAGTTCTCTCTGACCTTATATTGATTGTGCCAAAGTGGTCTGAATTAGTGTTAAATAAGTTCCACCTATATGGTGTGACATGGACAGTAGAACTCGGGGTCCTCTTAAGCACGATCTCGGGAGTTCGATCCCCACCGTATGAATGGAAGAGCATCTGTTGGGAGAGGCTAGCTCCTTAAATGGATCTGTTGAAACAAGACCCTCTCAAGCTTGTAGTTTCAATGATGACAAACTTTCTGAACAATAGCTTAAGTCTTCTAAGCATGTCATGTACTAGTGGTTTCCTTGAGATTATAAAGAGACATAATAGGTGTAACGCCCTAAATTTTTACTCTAAGAGACAGAGTGTTAATAAGGGAGGATTATTGTTAATATTAGGATTTCGATGAGATTAACAATGGTTTAAAACCGACGTAGAAAGTCAAACGAAAATTCTGTAGACGTTTTGACTATCAGAATATGAACATAATGATATAGAAACCCTAATTGGAGTCAAAAAAGAGATTTGAGGATACCAATAGTGATTTTATAATATTTGAGGATTTTAGAAATTTATTTGGGAGTTTTCTGAGAAACAGATCAGAAATAGTACCGTTTTGGTTCCTGTAGTATGATTAGGATGAACTGCAAGCGGGTTTGGAGACCAGAACAAGTTAGGAAAATATTTTGATGAGCCAAATAATGTTTTTACATTATTTTAGAATTTTGGAAATTTTTAGAGTAGCAGATTAAAAATTGCTATTTCGGTCCCTGTAGAATGAAGAACGAGGGTAAATTGGAGCGTAAATGGAAATCAGGAGATTAGGACATTATCAAAATCAAAATGTAAGAGTAACCAATATTGTTTATATAAGATTTGTGATTTTAAGAAATTCTTCGGGAATTTTTAGAGAAAAGTCAATTTTACACTAGTTTACGTGTTACGGGTGATTGGTAAAAGCCTGGTTTGAGCCTAAGTTTGATTTTTCTTAAACCCTAGACCACTTTGGCTCATAAATTTCGTGGCCATGGCTAATTTGAGTGAACCGTGCAAGCCATTCACGTAAACAAGTCATAGAGGTAGAGTTTAAGCCATTTGGGATCAAAATTACCATACAAAAGTTACTTTTTACCATTTTCACTTAAGTGATTAAATTTTTAAGCTTATCCCTTCTTCCTACAGCTGCTTGGGCGCCCATGTGCTTATGTAAGGCAAGGAAGATATTTTTTATTTTCATAACTCAATTGGAAGATGGTTTGGAGTCCATCCATAGGAATTTGACAAGTGTAAGCTTGTGATTGGTCTTTCATCTAGCAAAGTGACAAGCAATTCTTGGACAAGTAATTGAGGGAGAGAGAGAGATTTGGGCGTGTATGTAGGGAGAGAAGGGAGAGAGAATGTGATTTCATTTCATTTCCATGACCATTTCTCTCTCTAGTTTCTCTATTATGCTCTAACTTCTCTCTAACTCCATCTTCTTCCTCCAAGCTTTTTCTTCCATTTCCATGGAAGCTTTCCATCTTCTTCCTTCATATTTTTGATCCTTTACACAAGCATCAAGTGTAGAGAATCCATTTTATACACCTTTTAAACACTTAGCCTTCATCACTTTTGGATTATCAAGTTGTTCTTATTTTTTTTCAAGAACACTAAGCTTTGGATTTTTGGACTTTGGGTGACAAATTTGTGAGAAGGGAGAAGAGAAGGAGAAAGTCCAAGAGGTAAGGGCAAAATACTCAAGTTATCATAGTTACATAGGCATATATGTGGTGTGTGATTTTCTTGTGTTGGTGAATGATTTTCTATGCTTTGATTAAGGGATTTCTTAAACTTGGTTTGTGTGATTTCTTATTCTTTGATGATTTGATTTCTTGTCTAGTGAGGTGTTGATGATGATTTCTTATGTTGTTGTGAAATAATTCCTTATTTGTGATGGTTTGATTTCTTACATAGTGATTTCTCATGTTTGATTGAAGTGATTCTTATGTTGTGATGGTGAGAATTCTCATGTGATGAAAAAGTGATTTTTTATGAGTTTGGGTTTGTAATATTTAAAGTAGGTTTATGACTTTAAATATTATTGTGTTTGATTGATGAGTAGTGATTGGAAAAGTGATGAGAAAAAAGGATTTATGTAAGATTATGTAACTAAATACCCAAGCATATTAGAGAAAGTGATGAGGAAAGGACATGAGAATAAAGTGATTATTTTGAAAAGAATAAATTAGAGAACAAAGTCCAAAGCTTTCTTTAGGATTTTTCTTAATCCAATCATTCTTTCAAGAAAACCAAGTCTCCAAGGGACTTTCCAGGCAAAGTTAAGAAAAGGAACTTTTAAAGGTATCATATTTAAACTAACATTTTATATGTTATTATCAAGTTTAAGTTTGTGAAAAATGTTTCCAAAAGGCTATGTAAATAACTTTTGTTAAATCCAAGTTAATGGATCAAAGTTCATAAAGGTGAAAACTGATTTTTGGGTTTAAAAGGGTTGGAAATAAGTTATACAATCAAATTAAAAAGGAAAAATACATTTTTGAAATTTCATAAAAATTTTCCAAAACTGTTCACATCCATGGTGTGAGATTTTTCACAGGCTGTGAACTTCTCTGTTTCGAAAAATACTGTTTTGAAAGTTTAGGGACTGAAAATGTAATTTTTGAAAGCATAGGGACCAAAAGTGTAATTTGTAAAGTACAGGGACTAAAAAATGTAATTTAAATATTTAGAGGACTAAAAATGTAATTTTTCAAAAGTACAGGGACTGAAAGTAAAATCAGAGTATTTTAGGAACCAGAAATGTAATTGTGAAGAAGTTGAGTGATTCCAATTGATTAAGAGGAAATAAAGGGTATTTTTATTGGAGAAATTAACAAAGCGATTTTGAAGAGAGTTGTAGAAATTATGACAAGAGAATAATTTTAACAAGTGTTCATGAGAAGGCTTAAGTCCAAAAGAGTTAAGTTTTTCCTAAAATGAGATTCCCAATGGTTTCCCAAATGATTTCTTAAAATTTAAAGAGTGGAAGTAAGTCTAGGGTTCCAATAGGGATAGACCTAGCATTCGAATCATGATTTCTTAAACGAAATGAAATGATGTTAACGTAAGGCTAGTGACTCGAAGGGGGAGGGCCTAGCATATAAATCTTTGAGTTTTGGTGAACATACCCTCAACAATGACCCAGGGTTATGGATAGTGGGTGTCTATGGACAGAGAGCCATTGGACTGTGAGTGTCTATGACTAGATGTCATTGGACTGGGTGTCTATGGACAGAGTGTCATTGGACTATGAATGTCTATGACTGAATGTCATTGGGCTGGGTGTCTATGGATTAAGTGTCATTGGACTAAATGACAGTGGATTGAAAGTCCTACTGTGAGGAATTGATGTAATGCATGTGTGTGGATTCTTTTGAGGATGAGTATAACATCATGTGTGCATTATACTTGTTATGTGCATTATAATTGTTGTATGCATTATATTTGTTGTGTGTTGCTTGTGTAACTGTGACGATATAACTGTAAATGAGATTTTCACCCTTGTAATGTATTGTTTTCTTGTATGCAAATATGTTTTTCTTAAGTCGTCCTGCCAGAGATTTGATTGAAGTCCAGAACAAGAGGAACAATGGTGATGTTTCAACAAGGAAGATGGATGTGCATGTCTTAGCTTAAGGGTTGGGTTTTCTCATTTAATCTTTGTAGAATTTTCAGTGTTTGACCAACATAGGGAGTCAGTATTCTTTTGGGAAAGAAAAGTTTCTTGTATGTATATTATTTCTATATTTTGAATTGTAAAGAGATATGAGATATTCCTTTATTAATGAAAGAACTTTAATTCTTGAGTTGTTTTCATGTTGGATGTTTATTGTCACATAATCATCTTTAAGAAAAAAAATTAACTATGGAAATTCAATTGTGAAAATTAAATAACTTTGACAGTATTTTTCGAAAGAAAGTCAGCATTTAAATAAATTTATTTTCGCGTTTTGGGTTGGTTACTAAATATAATATCCTTTTTCTTCAAATTTGGAGGTAAGAGGAAAATTCTTGAGAATCTTGAAGAGATTATCCACTTTGGTGGTTTTAAGTGTTATAGCTTTCTTATTTGTTTTAAATGTTTTATTATAATTGTTTTGTGGCTTTTATTTAATTATAGTAAGATTATAATGACAAGATTGGTATATGCCTTATAATCATTTATAGTTTTTATTTAATTATGTGCTTTTATAGTAATGTTATAATGGCAAGATTGGTATATGTCTTATAATCATTTATTTAAAGCTTTATAATTGTTTCGTGGCTTTAAATTAATTGTTATATGCTTTTATTAATTGTAGTGTTATAATGCCCAAATTTCTATGTGATTTTCGTGGAAGTAAGGTTGTGATGACAAAATCAATTTTGAACTTTGTAAACATATCGTTACAATGACAAATTTTAGATTACCGTAAATATGGTTTTACCGTAAAACTAGTGCAATTTATTCTTTTGTGAAAACCCAGATATTGTCTATCATTGATATACAAGATGATGGTTAAGATAAATGGTTTATTAGTATGGTTTTGTCTAGGAAAGACAAGGGTCATCGAAGGGGCCTTAGCTCACCTTTTCTTTATTGGGAACTATGCCTATACGCTGTTTGGGGAATTCTTAACCTATAGACTCGGTATATACGTGACTAAGATAAATTGAGAAAGAAGTGATTTCTTAATAAACATATATATATAAATAGATTGGATTGGATTGGATTAAAGAGTATAACGGTAAAGAATTCTCGGTGAATTCTACTGTTGTAGCATCTGTCGTAAAAGGGTATAACGGTAAATGATTCTCGGTGAATTCTACTGTTATAGCATCTATCGAAAATTTAGTATAACGGTAAAGGATTTTAGGTGAATTCTACTGTTATATTATTTGTGGGAAATCTCGAGTTGGTGTCCAATATATATATATATACACTTAACTCAATTTAATTTTCAATGCCTCTGGCAGTGAAAATTAGTGAGGTAGGCTTTTAACGGGCCTCTTTTCTGAAAAAAAACTGGTGCTTAAGTATTTCAGTAATAAACTCAGCTTGATTTCGTTCACTTAGTCTATGTTTTATCCGAGTGGTGAGATTCTGAGTTTTAACTTAAGATATGCGATTCGGTATTTCATCTAAGATATGTGATACTATGTTCTGAGTGGTTTGGAAATAAAAAGATATGTTTGGTGAAAAGCGATGTCCTTATCTGCTTGGTAAAAGCGATGTCCCTATATGTGTAGTACTAATGCGATGTTCCCATATGCTTTGTCTAAAGCGATGTTCCCATATGCTTTGTCTAAAGCGAGGTTCCTACACGATGTTCTCATATGCTTTGTTTAAAACGATGTTCTTATCTGATGATTTTCATGAAATTTCCTTGACTTGTTTTGGTGAAGTTCTTATTATTTGTTACGTGGATATACTGATTTCATGAGTGTGATTTCTTTGTATTTGTGTTTTATATTGCAGTGTGCATTACGTCTGCTATAAATTTACTATGCATGATATCTGTTGTGTGTTGCTTATAAATTCTCTAGTGATATAATTCAATGATAAGGATTTTCACCTTGCCTACTTTCTATGTTGTTGGTACATGGTTGAGTAGATGTTTTACCTAAGGAATGAGCTAGCTCTTAGAAGAGGATCTGAAGGATGATGCTGTATAGATGAATATAGATTCCAAGAAGAATAGATGGTTACGGTATTGTTTTGAGTAGAGGTCTAGAGATCAGACTGGCTCACATGTTCACTGTATAATTTTAAATCTTTCCTTGTAAAAACTCTGAAGATATATGTAATGAGATTACTTTCACATAATTATTGTTTTATGCTTCCGCACCTAAAACCTTTTGAAAAGAATTAAGACATGTTCTTCATCATTCTCATTATTTAAAAGAAGAAGAAAAAATTTACACGCAATTTCGGAGAAAGAATATTTAGTTTTCACCAAATATTTTCTAAGTTATTTCAAAGTTCTTGGTTACTATAGTATAATATCATTTTTAGAGAAAGCGTGTTGCATCTGCCCCTCCCTCATCCTTAATATTATTTAATACATATATTATATTATATATGTGTTGTTGTAAAAAATATCAAAAATAATCTTGGAATGGCAAAGGAGAGATTCCATCCCGGGTCACAATAGGAGAAGACATGGCGAATAATCACTGAGTGCCATTATGTTTTGAGTGCAATCCTTCAATTTCAATATTCATTTACATTTAGTTGATATTATTATATAATAAATATATATATTTGGACTTACATCCAATTTATAAAACATTCTAAAAAATCTAAGACTTATTCAAAAATAAGCATGAGAGAAGATGAATTTTTAGTTGATTGCTTGATTACTTACATCAAGAAAAGAATTGCTGAAAAAATTTGATACAAATTTTATTATTGATTAATTAATTTTATAATATGAAAGAACGACGCGCACAACTTAGATAAAAGGTATTATGTACTTAACTATTATGATTTCTTTTGTTACACTTAACTAACTATTATGATTTAATGTTTAATTAAAATTTATCCCCCCACTTAAATGGATTTCTGGATCCGCCCTTGACCATAAGCAACCCTATCATTGCAAAAAATAAATTATTTTTTAACCCTTTATCTTTTTCAAATTTCAAAAAGTCAACCCATGAAGTTTTTTAAATTAAAAAGTGACCAAACCACCATTGCGGCGGTGGTGGTGCGTTTTTTAAAACAGAAATGTCGAGATATGTATGATACCTAGTAAAGAAAGTGGGAAACTCATCCAATGACACTAATATAGCAGGTGGCTCTGATACGTTATCAACATTTTCAAACCTTACGATCGGAGGATTCGGATCCACAACCTTACCTCGCCCAGGATCTAAGAATTCAAAAACATTAAACGGAACAAACAATCCACCACCTTATTATCATCTCAAACAAACACTTAAATTGCAATTAATCCCTAAAAACGGAATTAATCGTGAAAAAATGCGATAGAGGCTGAAATTGAGGCTCACTTGAACAATCGATGGTTCCCCAAAGATTTAGCAGCCGCACACAGGGATATCCATCGACGACTGTGTACATGGTGTTCTGAAGATCAAGAACTGATTCCATGGAGCTGGATTGTCCTGAAGAAGAAGGAAAAAATGCAACAGGGCAAAAAGTGAGAAATGAAATGAGAGTTCAAACAATGTTTGTGGGGCGAAATTGTGAATACCAAAAAATTAAGGTCAAAACATCTGAACCGTTCAATTAAAAAATAATATATCTAACGGTTAATTATCCTCTCTCACGGAGAGCGACCTAAGAAGGTCGCTCACTTGAGAAGTCACCCTAGTTTTAAATTATTCCTCATGATTCTCATGGGTAGAAACTATGATGGGTTTTTTTTAACAGCGAGTTATAAATATAAATATATTTTTACCTTCAGGACCTTCATGCATATAAAAAGAATTATTTTTAGACACTTAAACCTCAAAATATAACTTGAGAGAAATATAAATAGAACAAAGATAAGTGATAAACGTGACAAGAAAAGAAATATAGAAAAAGAAAAGACTATTGGACGAGTATTAGAAATTGAGGAATATTAAAAAATTATTACTCATATAAAAATTAGCAAATATATGTGTGGTTTTTTAGCTAGATATGTTATTTTATGCACTCTTTTTCGTTACAAATAATATTGAGTTTACAAACTTCATTTTTAATATACACTATACATAACGGAACTGAGTACTTTCTATGACGGTTTCAAATTGTATTGCAACATATATACATACTAATAAATATATAGTACTATATAGTCTCTTTCATTAAGATATGTACATGTTTTCTTAAATATATATTTGTGCTCAAATTCAGTCCCTTTTTATTCCTACACAACAAAAGCAGTAAAGGACATAAGCAAGGAGATAAAGGATTGCAACAATAAACTCAGAATTGGTTTGATTGTTGTGGGATATTCACAATTTCAAAATTTGAACTTATGAAGATACGAAAGCTTGGTCGTATATATTTGGTGATTTTTGTTGGGAGCAATGGCAATCGACAAGTTGGCGCCATTTGAAAATCGTGGGTGGGTCATGAGAGCCTTTTTTTTTTATGTTAGGCAATGAATTGAGAGCCTCTCAAACCTTTAATTTCTTTTATTTTTATTATTCCAAACTCATTATTTAATTTATTTATTTTTCAAAAGTCTATTTATTTTAGATTATTATAATATAATATTATTCTTTAAAAAAGACACTTTTAAAAAATGTCAATGTGTTTGTTTAAGATTTAGAAAATAACTAAAAAGTAAAATATAATTATAATAAAAATCTATTTCATGTAGCTTTTAAAAAATAATCTGATTATATAATGAGTGTGGTAAATGAGAGAAATTGTTTAAAAATCATTTTCATGATTGCAAACAAACACAAATTAGCTTCTCCTTTATATAAAAATGTCCAAAATGACAATTTTTTATACAATATAAAAATTACTTAAATTTAATTTTTTTAAAACAGACCCAAAATAGAGTGAAAATATTATATTGTACTCATTTTTCTCTTAAGAGGTGAAACTTTAACATTGTGTAGCATTATAATATAAATTAAAAAAATGAAATTTAAATTATTTTATTAATTTTTTAAAATTTCAATTGTTTATGTTATCCTAAAAACCACTTTCAAATTTCTTTTACATTAGAATTTTATCTTCCTCATCTAAACTTAATTTTTTTAACACTCTCAGATTAATTTCTTTTTGTTATGAAATACTATAAATAAAAGTAATTGATTTTCATCCTTTCGTTCTCATGAGTTAGTCGTTCACCACAAAGTGCAGGCAGATATGGAGATTACCCCAAGTGAGAATGAAGCTATCAAAATTTTCTCCATTAAAGAGGACATGCATGGTGCAAGATGCTACACATTGGTATATGATATGGAAAAAATGTTCATCATTATCCCTTAGAGTGTGTTTGAGAGTTTTGGAGGGGAGGAGGAGAGAGCTTGTGATCAATATTTTATCTATTTGAGTGTTTAAAAAGTATGTGAAAACGCTCTAAAACCCTCTAAAGTCACATCTAGTGTATTTTTTGAGTTCTCCCAAATTGGAAAGTTTTTGAAAATATACTAGAGATGATGACTTTGGAATGTTTTGAAGGGCTTCAAAATATTTTCTCCATATACAACAAAAATAAAAAGAATAAACCCTCCCCTCCCCTCCAAAAACTCCCTCCCAAACACACACTTAGAGTCTAAGATCATAAACTCCACTAGGCCAGGGTTGATCATATATATGCCTGATATCCATCATCCTTTGTTCCTCTTAAAGCATCTCATTTAATGGAAAATCTTCTAAGCCACTGCAATGTCGTTAGGACTATGTCTCCTAGTACATTGGTTGGAAAAAAAACAAAAAAAAAAATCTACATGCTACTTCATCCTTTCTGCAATATTAATTTCAATAATAATTTTATATATCACAACACACATATTTATCGATCGAAATTTCTTTGAGTAATTTGGGCAATAATAAGGTGGTTTGGGGGACAAACATAGAGATTGGAGTAATAAAAAGGTACAGAGTTTGAATCTCCCACTAACATAACATTCTACACTCTCTGGACTGAATTATAAATAAAAAAAAAATTAAGTGTGGTGGTCCAAAATATAAGCAAATTTTAACTATTTTCACATTATTTAATGAGTTCATCCACAAAATACCTAACTTTCATTTAATGCAAGTTCAATTTCAATTACTCCTTTTTATTTAGGACATTTTAGAGAGTAAAGTTTAATTCTTTATGAGATCAAAAAAATTAAATACAATTAACTAACATTTTTATTCGCTATGTAAATTAGTTATTTTTTAATTATATATGAGTCCATAGTAATTAATAATATTTGTCTATTAAAGAAAACTCAGTAATTTGGATTGTCCACCTTCAGAATCAGCATTAGAAACGTCTAATTGACCTCCTCAATACAAGAGGGTTCTATGAAGCTTTCTTCATCAATGCACAAACTGAATAACTTACAATATCCACATAGAATGCTAGAAAATTCGAAGAGTTCCAAAAGGACCAAGAGGGACCAAACACGGACCCGGATATTTTTTGTTGTAGAGAATCATGTTGTTTTCATTGTTGAGATCATCAATACCGTTGGATGGAGGTCAAATGACTTACGTTTTTATGTACTAAAATCGATTAAAAATATATGTTCGTAATGTGAGCCGTCAAATTTCCATCCAACGGTCCTGATCTCTCAACAATGTGAACATCATATATATTTTTTACAGCAAGGAATCCGTTTCCGACCAAACACCAAAGACCTTTCCATGTAAAAATAGATCCTTTATATCCCAAGGTCATAAGCTGAATATGCTTAGACTGGACAAATTGTAGGTACTCCCCTTATCGATCTTACATAATTAGCACTTTAGTTTAGGAGGAGCTCATCCTTTGTTTTTTGTTTGCCAGTAAATATGTATTGAAATCGCCCATATAAGCTTCTGACAAGTTGTTGGCGGGGAATATCATTCAGCTTCAACCAAATATAAATCTGGTCAAAGCATCTTGGTGAACCATAAATGCAAGTCACGAGTCACCATGGATCATATTGGAACGAGAATTAGTTGCAAAGAAGAGGATTTGAATATACCAACAGTGAACTATTCATTCCATAACAAATCTCCAGAATTTAACTCACCAGCTACATCTATTAAATGTTTCTTAGAACCAATTAAATAATATTCTATCAATTAAATTAAATTATTTAGATTTTTTTTAAAATAAAATTTTTAAATTAATGTATTTTTATCTTGTTTTATTCTTTGATAAATAATATTTTATGAACTAAATTAATTCTTAATAAATATTTAATATTTTTTATATCTAACCTATATTTAAAAATATTAGTATAATACATAATATATTCGTTAATTTATGGGGAGATTGAATGAGGGGAAGAGATCGATGTTTAATTGTTTATTGATACACGGAGACATTAAAATGTAGTGTAGGTGCAAAGTAAAGTATATTCGCACATTGAAGACTCTGAAGAGGGTGCATGGTGTATCATTTGGGAATGCTATGCTATGACTATGCGCCTCCAATCTTCTCCTATAAGACAGCAAACTCTGCATTTTGCCATAATTATTTAATTCAGACTTATATTTAACAATTTTGCTGAGATTTGTATTAAAAAATTTAGCTTATATATGTGTTCTTTTTCCGTTGTTTGATAAAGATAATTTGGCAATTTGGGCCACTAATTAATTACCTTAATCGAGATTAACCAGATTAACCAGATTACATCCTTCTCTTGAATATTTTAAAGATATACTTTTCATATCGACTTTACTTTGTACCATCAAATTTTCAATGAAACGAGAGAGAGTGTTTAGATGAGAAAAATGAATCACGCGGAACGGCGGAAGGTATCTCCAAGCCAACAACTATCTATTTGTTAGTTACCCAAAAAAACAACTATCTATTTGTTGATCCTCTTAGTTTTTAAAAATAATTGCATCATAATTTGATTTTTTTTTAAATCTTTAACTTATTGGGATTTACTTTTACAACCTGAACAATATTCTTCTTCAAAAGCTAAATTAAAAATTTACAAAATAATTCATAATAGAAAAAATCACATGTAGCAATGGAGTAAGGATCATCTCCATTTATTTTTCTTTCCATTTTCACTATTATTATATTTTTGGAGGAAATAAATGACATAAATATGATACATATATAGAAGAGAGAGTCATTTATTTCATTTATTTTCCTAAAAACATAGTAATGAAAAAAATAAAGAGAAAAATAAATAAAGAGGCAAACCAGCAAACCTTACCACAAATTATAAGAAATTTAGGGTTATTTTCTTGGTCCAAATTATAAGAAACATAGACCTATTTTAAATGTATCAATTGTATAAAATTCCTTTTATACCCATTGGAGAGAGAATAATATGTTTGAGAATTATGAGTGATTTAGTGTCATTAAATGTATAAGCTACCATTTTAATCATTTACTATGAGGGGTAATTTTGGAATAAAATTTATATTAATTACAACTAATTCATTTAATTTCATTTTATTGGTCTTAATGAATTAGATATTTTTTTTTTATACATGGGACAAGAGGTAATAGTAATGAAATAAAGAGATTTGATTTGTTTTAATAGCATTTGATTTGATATTCTCATTTTTTTTCATTCAGCAAAATTTTGTTTTTAAAGATAAAAAATCATACCAAACCAGCGAAGCTTACCACAAATTTGAGTTAAAAATAACAATTTCAACATTGCACGATAATGTTGCTTCAAAAAACAAAATTCACGATAATGAGAAAAATAAATTTTTTTAATAGTTAATAAAAAATAAATAATTAAGATTATATATACACAAAAATTTCAAATTTGATAATATCCTGACTTTTTATAACAATTGAGATGATTTAATTTGTTTAAAGTAAATACTTCATTTTAAAAAGGACAAATTTATCCGCATATTATTTGTCACTTCTTGATAAAAAACAAAAGCAAAAGAATAAAATATGCGCACATAATCAAACTTGCTGAACCAGTCTTATGTAGTTACGTAAAATCCTTAAAAATTCATAGCTTATTACCTAATTTTGTATATACATAATTGCTTTTTCTAATTAATTTTAAAGTTTAAATATATTTTTAGTCCCAATAAATATGTTATTTTTCAGTTTTAGTCATTGTTACAATTTTTTATTATTTATCATCCCTGTAAAATAGAAAATTTTGTATTTAGTCATCATTATTTTATTTTAGTCCCTGAAAAATTTAATTCATGTTAAATTAGTTTTTATAATATGTGGACAATTATGTTTTTAGTCCCTAAAATATTATATCGATTTTATTTTACAGAGACTAAATCGATTCGTATCTAAATATTACAGAGACTAATTCAACATGATCTAAATATTACAGGTACTATAACAAAATAGAGAGAACTAAAAAAAGACTTTTAATTTGTGGGGATCATAAACAAATTTTTTTTTACAGGAATGAAAAGTAAAAAATTTCATATTTATAGAAATTAAAAACATATTTAAATCTAACTTTAATATAATTTTACAAAATAAATATTTTAAACATACCTTCCAAATCCAAAGGTCCTACTTTATCCCGTGCATCATACATGGCAATGGTCAATACACCATTTCTCAACAATTAGGAAATTGCCATTAGAAATACGAAAGGGCAAAATTAAAAGGAAATTGGAAGGGTGGATGAGCTGCAGAACAGAAAGAGAACTAGTCTATATTCGGTCATGCTCTGTATTTTTGTACTAAAATATAACAATAACATTCAAATTCATATTCATATTTAAACATACATAGAAAAAATTAATTAATTGAACATTTATTTTGAATTTACTATATTTATTAAAAGATGATTAATTTAAAAGTAATTAGTTTTTATTTGAGTTGAATATATTAATATTTAAAAAAAAATTGACCATTTAAATTTAAATTTTAAAAAACAATGACTAGAATTTTAAAAAATATACGTTGTCTTTTTTTTTGTTGGAAAAAAACAACTTCGTTATTATTTAAATATGAAAACTCGTGTCAAGTTCAACGAAGGGTAGATTAAAAAATTTCAGCTTTGTTCCAATTCTTTCGTTTTGAAATAGGTAGCGGCAATTCCTAGAGAGAGAAAAAGAGAGAGATTGATTGAAGAAGATAACAACAACACAAGCTCTGTGCTCACAGAAAAACGCGACTCTCTCTGTAATAATTCATTTTCGCTTCACCACCACCACCTTCTTCTTCTTATTTTCGTCTCACTTTGACTTTTCAGTAATAAAAAAAATGTAATCTTTTTCATTAACAGAGTTTCAGCTTTGAATTCCAGAAGGAGGGTGCACATGGCCGCGAATTGGATTTGTTGACCTAAGTAACACATTTCTCGCTTCACCAAGGTACTCAATCTATCGACCCCTTTTCTTCTCTCTATTTTTTTTATTTAAATTTTGCTATATAGTTTATTAATCAGCTGTAATTAATTTATTTTATTTTTTAGTTTTATGCAAATTGTTTTTTAAGTTTTTTCAAAAAAATAATAATATTAAGAATCTGGGCTGTGTTCTGTTCTATTTGAATTAATGTTAGTTTACTTTTAATTTTTGTTTTCTTTTCTAGGCAAAACATGATGTTGTCCAAAATGGAAGCTAATAAGAAGAGTGGTGGGGTTTCTGGTACCCAAAAGAAGTTGTTAAAGGATGTTGAAACTCTAAACAAAGCTATGTACTTGGACAGAAGCACTTCAAGGAATTCAACATCTGGTGCAAATTCTCGATCTAAATCCCTATTTTCTGATTCCAAATCAAGGCCTAAAGCTAGTAGTAGTAGTAACAATAAGGATGGTGATAATAAGGATGGTAGTTTGCAGCAGAAGGATAATAAGAAGTCCATATGGAATTGGAGGCCATTGAAGGCCCTTTCCCATATCCGAAACAAGAGGTTCAATTGTAGTTTTTATCTCCATGTCCATTTGATTGAAGGGTTGCCTTCCACTTTCGATGATTCTAGCCTCTCGGTGTATTGGAAGAGGCGCGATGGGGTCCTTGTGACCCGTCCAGCCAAGGTGGTTCGGTGTGTGGCTGAGTTCGAGGAGAAGTTGACATACACTTGCTCGGTGTATGGCAGTAGGAGCGGACCTCATCATTCTGCAAAGTATGAGGCGAAGCATTTCTTGCTCTATGCTTCTCTTCTCAGTGCGCCGGAGCTTGATTTGGGGAAGCACCGGGTTGATCTCACGAGGTTGCTTCCGCTCACCCTGGAGGAGCTTGAGGAGGAGAAGAGCTCGGCGGAGTGGACTACTAGTTTCAGATTATCCGGAATGGCCAAGGGTGCTGTGATGAATGTCAGTTTTGGGTATACAGTGGTTGGTAATGATAATAACACCAGTGCGGCCAGAGATGGCCACAGTACTCCTAATGTATTGACTTCGAGGCAGAATAGTCTTGCTTTGGTGAAATCAGATGTTAAACACAGACGGTTTGATGGAAGCAACAGCATGAGGCGTGCCGGAAGTTTGCAAAACTTTCCCGGTCGGTACTCATCTCAAGCTGCAGAAGAGGTAAAGGATCTTCATGAGGTATTGCCACCAACTAAGTCAGCACTAGCCAGCTCAATAGACATGTTGTATAAGAAATTTGATGAGGAAAATGGATGTAGCTCTCTGCACAATGAACCTGAACTTGATTTGGAAACAGAAAATCTTGAGCCAATCAAACCAGATGCCTATGCTTCATCTGATCTTGGAAAAGAAAAGGCTGAAGTGCATGCAGTTAATGATGAAAATACATGTCCAGTGCTTGACAAACCCGAACTAGATGTATTTCATGAAAACCTGGAGGCAGTTAAACCAGATGGCTGTCTTTTACTTGATTCTGGAAAAGAAAACCCTGAAGATTGTCAAGGTAATGAATTTTTTGTTGTTGATAAGGGCATAGAAATCTCACCAAGTGAACCTATTAAACTGGAGGAATCCATGATGGAGGCTCCTGAAGATACTACTACAGTTGATAGCACCTGTATCCTTGATACTACAGGGTTACAAGTGTCTTCCAAAGATAGTGTTAAACATGATTCCCTGGATGAGGCAAATGATAGTTGTAAGGATCAGGCAGTGGTAAATGAATCTGCTTGCAAAGAGGACGGCTTATGCACGAATGAGCTGCTGCAAGAATTAGAATCAGCTTTAAATAATGTCTCAGATTTGGAGAAAATGGCTCTAGAATCTCCTAAAAATATGGAAGCCAAATCTGAATATAAGATGAAAAAGTCACATAGCTTAGATGATGTTACAGAATCGGTTGCCAATGAATTTTTAAGCATGCTAGGTGTAGACCACAGTCCAATGGGCTTGGGTTCTGAAAGCGAGCCCGAGTCTCCAAGAGAGCTTCTTTTAAGACAATTCGAGAAGGAAGCTCTGGATGGTGGCTTCTCTTTATTTGATTTTGATATGGACTGTGATAATGAAGCAGATGATGGCTACGATGCTTCTACTGGGTCGGAGCAGCAGAACTTCTCTGATGGTATTCATTCATCAACTTTATTCCAAGATCTGCAGAAGGAACATCTAGTTGAGTCTCATGACATGAGGAGCAAACAGAGGGCTCATATGCTAGAAGACTTGGAAACAGAAGCCTTAATGCGTGAATGGGGTTTGAATGAGAAGGCTTTTCATCATTCTCCACCAAAAGATTGTTCTGGTTTTGGAAGTCCGATTCATTTACAACCCGAAGAGCCTCCTGCATTGCCTCCTCTTGCCGAGGGGTTGGGCCCTTATCTTCAGACAAAAGACGGGGGTTATCTACGGTCTATGAATCCTTCAATTTTCAGGAATGCTAAAACGGGTGGGAGCTTAATCATGCAGGTTTCCAACCCTGTTGTTGTACCTGCAGAAATGGGTTCCGGGATAATGGAGATTTTACAGTGTTTGGCTTCAGTGGGAATTGAGAAACTCTCAATGCAAGCAAAGGAGTTGATGCCTCTGGAAGACATCACAGGGAAGACAATGCAACAAATAACATGGGAAGCTATGCCTGCCTTAGAGGGAACAGAGAGGCTAGTCTTCTATCCTGTTTTGTGTCACTGATTTTGGAGTTTTAGTTTTTAATAGCCATTCTTTCATGTTTCTGATTGAATTTTGCTTTGCTTTATTTAGGCAATGTCATGTGCAGCATGATTCAGCAACAGTGCAAGATACTACTACTTTTGTGCAAAGGGACTTGAAAGGGACTCCGTCTGGACTGAAGTCTGGCAAGTTTAGTTCAAGTCCAGTGGCGAACCAGACAAGCTTAGAGTTCGTTTCATTGGAAGATCTTGCTCCATTGGCTATGAATAAAATCGAAGCGCTTTCAATGGAGGGGTTGCGAATACAATCTGGGATGTCGGAGGAGGATGCGCCATCTAACATTGTTGCACAATCTATTGGGGACATGTCAGCTCTCAAGGGCAAGGGGATCGATATTAATGGCCTGGAGGGAGCTGCCGGTTTGCAGTTGATGGATGTAAAAGACAGCAGTGATGGTGTTGATGGCATAATGAGTCTATCATTAACTCTTGATGAATGGATGAAGCTGGATTCTGGTGAGATCGATGACGTCGATAATATCAGCGAGCACACCTCCAAACTCCTCGCAGCCCATCATGCTAACTCTTTGGACTTCATGCGTGGGATTTCGAAAGGAGAGAAGAGACGAGGCAAAGGCTCCGGCAGAAAATGTGGTCTGCTAGGAAACAATTTCACAGTAGCATTAATGGTGCAGCTCCGCGATCCTCTGAGAAACTATGAGCCTGTAGGAACACCAATGCTTGCTCTAATACAAGTTGAGAGAGAGTTTGTCCTACCAAAGCAAAAAATTTATTGTTCTGTGTCCGAGGTAAGGAACAACAACAACAACGAGGACGACGAGAGCGAAACGGTAGCAAAGGTGGAGACGACAAAGGAGGACACCAAGAAAGAGGAGAAAAATACTGAAGAGGAGGAGGGCATTCCTCAGTTCAGAATTACCGAAGTCCATGTGGCGGGTCTTAAGACCGAGCCTCAAAAAAAGAAGCTTTGGGGAACTTCAAGCCAGCAACAATCCGGTTCGCGCTGGTTGCTCGCTAATGGAATGGGGAAGAACAATAACAATAAGTTTTCATTGATGAAGTCAAAGGCTGCAACTAAATCTAGTGCCCCAGTTACCACAAAGGTGCAGCCTGGTGACACCTTGTGGAGCATTTCCTCACGTATTTATGGTACTGGAACAAAATGGAAGGAATTGGCAGCACTAAATCCACAAATAAGAAACCCCAATGTTATTATACCAAATAACACTACTCTAAGACTTAGTTGAATGGAGAGTGGAATCCACAATTCAGGTCTTTTCTTGAAGAAGACTTTATCTTTGTTGCCATAGGCAATGTATGTGTCTTTGTTAATTGAATTGAGCCATCTTGTGGGGTTTGTAATTAGAGCATCAATCAGATTTTGGACTGGCCCTTGAATAATTGCATAGTATGAGATTACGGGCATATGGAGAAAACAATTTAAACATTATGGAAATTTTTTTGTTTGTTTTGCTGTAGGCTTATTTTTCTTTTGTAAAGCTTTTGCGTGCATTGGTTGTATTTATGATTTTATGTTATGTCCTCTGGAAGTAGTGTTTGTATATTCCATCAGGTATATTGCATTGCAGGCTGAAATTGTTAATTATGTTGCAATTGCAAATTTAAGTGGCACATCAGTGGCCTCGTCCATGTGACAAAAATGTTTGCTGGCTTTTCTATTTCTATAAGAGTACATTACATATTTAAATTAGATTGCACTCTTCCATTTGGAAAAATTATACTCCTTAGGGTTTAGTATAGTTATACATTTCTACTTTAACTTTTATCTTTATCTTTATTTATCTTTATTATATATATAAAGTAAATTACATCTGGTGTTGTCTTTTCCCGCCTAAATGCAGTCCTTTTTAGTAATTTTGCTTTGGTTATATAATTTTAATTTAAATAATAATTATGGATTTGTATTTTACGAGATGGCTTAGAAAATTGGAGCAATAAATGATGTATAGTTGCACATACTTATACTATTGTTTCTATAATTTTTTAATCCTATTAATTATTAATATTAATAGGCAATCATTATAAGCACTTAATGTGTAGTTAGAGGGGATTTGGGAAATAGGAGCAATCATATTGATCGATGCACACATGCTTTCGGTTGAGAGTATGCACATATTAAAAAGTACTCCGTCCGTTTCAAAATTATAGCTCTTTTAACCTTTTATTTTTGTTTCAAAACTATTGCAATTTTACAATTCCAAAGTATCATTAATTATTTTCTTCCACCCATACCCTTATTTAATAACTATTAGTGGGAGTAGTTGAGATTAATAATATAAAGATTTGTAGATAATTTGTCATAAATACTCTTCCATTAAATAAGGGTATTTTAGTCAATCTATAATTATATTGTACTTCCATTAAATATTTCTTAATTTGTGTGCATTAACCTTAAAAAGCTATAGTTTTGAAACGGAGGGAGTAAGAGAATAATTGCACATATTAAAAAGTAAGAGAATTTAGAATTATTCGATTGATATTTATCTTAATAAATAAAAGAAATAAGAGGTGTATGAAGTGGATACATGAAGTGCTCTTTTTTTTTGCCAGCGAATTGCTCTTTAATTATTCAGGTTATGGGGTAGATAAGCTAAAAAAAGCATATGAAAGGAATTTGGGGTTTCTTGCTTTGTATACAATGGATACACATTGTTCAAAAATAAGTTTTTGTTTTTGTTTTTTTGAGTTATTATTTTCAAATTTTAAATATATTTTCTTATAAAAATAAACAATACTGTCCCAACATAATTTACCCGTGCATTGCACGGGCCCAAGTTCTAGTGTATATAAAAAATAAAGTGCATTTCGGGTTGCCTTTTCCCATTTAATTGTAGCCCGTTTGGTAATTCTGCTTCAATTATTAATTTTATATTTTTTTATAAAGAAGTTAATGCTGGGGTGTTAATAATAAGGTTAGTAGTTTTTTATTGTAAGATTAATAGATGAATATGGTTTCATGTATAGTGTGTTTCCAAAGCTTTCTCTTTACTTTTTGTTTAACATATTCTTTAGTAAGTGACAATAATTTTTGGGGAGTTGTTAATGGGGTTTTTTCTTTTTGAATAGAATGGGGTTGTTGGAATTTGTAGCATTTAATTAAGTTTGCCAACGAGGTTGACACAAATGGTTAGACTTTTCGCTTGCACTAGCTGTGTCTTGGGTTTGAATCTTGAATACTCCCGTTGGTAATATATATGTAAATTCTACTATAAATACTTATTGAGGTTGGTAGTTCTCCATGGCCATGTATGGGAGTGTGCCTCCCTTGATCTAAATTTTTCTTTTATAAAAAAAAAATTAAGTTTCATGCGTAATGTCTCCTACTTAAGTATGATTTCATTCTCCGAGTATAATCTCATTCATCAACTCTTCTAAGTGAAAATAACCAAAAATAGATTTAATTTTTTTTACAAGACACAAATAGAATAGTAACATGAATTAATAGGTTATTGCTAAATAATAAAAGTAATTGATTTTGTCAAAAAAAATATAAAAGTAATTGATATTTTTGTCATTTAAACAACTTTTGATAAAAAGATTTTCCATATCCAATTTTTTTACAACTAATAAATTACTAAATGAGTAAATGGATAGTAAATCACGTAGAATTTGCAATATTTTCTCAACCCTTCTCAATACATGGGTTCGACCCCTAACAAAGGAGATTTTCCTCAATATTTTCTAATTTTTCTAGCTTTGCATGAAGCCAGCCTCTAGTTGCAAGCGTGAGCATGCAAAAATCCTCTTTATGTGACATCTGTAAGCACATATAGCAGCTGCTAGCCTATCTGTACAGTATGTGATGTGATAGCTGCCCTACCTAGGGGTGTAGACGCATGACATGGCAAGCTCTCGGCCTGTAGACTGTTTGAGCCAATCAAAATCAATTTTTTCGATTAAATTTGGTTTACAACCGGTTCAATGACGTCAATTCTAGTTCCATTGAACATACGATTTCAATTAGATGATTGGACCGGCTTTAGGTCTAATTTTCGATTGAACCGATCGGACTGGCACTGGCCAGTTCAATCCGAGTTTAATAACATAGAAGCATGGTATACATAATTTTTTTTTTAAATGTTTAACTGCACTGTTGGTCCCCCATGTATCGTACTCGTGCAATTTTAGTTCATCAGGTTCCAATTGTGCCAATTAAGTCCCCTGAGATATCTTAATTGTTACAATTAAGTCTATCTGTCACTATGATCAGACCCATGTTTGTCATGTAGGCTTTTGACAAAGACGAAGAAACCTGATTATAACAATTGATATTTCTGAAGTACCCAATTGACACAATTGAAACCTAGACACCAAAATTGCACAATCGCGATTCATAAGGACCAAAAATGCAATTAAGCCATGAGAAACTAAGAGGGAGTCCTATATGCTATATTCGACTCTCAATTTAATTAAAATAAATAAATATCACGCAGGTCATGAATCGATCAAACTGTTTTTTGTATCATTGAAAACCTAATTAAAGAAAGCACATTTAACAAACGACCCAATTGAGTAAACCCAATTGAATCTCATTTGTAAGCACTAAAGTAGCTGTGTAGAGCTGAAGGATCGTATACAAGGTTAACGTAAACAAACGCATGGCACATTAGGTAGCATAAATTAACATGAGAATACACCTAGCACATCAAATACTTGAAGGAAGTCACATGACCTCATGGCCATGGGCATGGCTCATACATTGATGAATTGGCGCTCTCAGAGGAGTTTGCCACCATGATTCTTGAGAGCACAACGTTATCACCCAGTAAGGCCTACCACAATGAGAAGTGAAATAATGAAATTACAAGTTCCATAAGCTCATTGTTATACCAAAACTAATATATGGATCTGACCCGTACAAAATACAAGTTTTTTCTTGACAAAAACAGTAAAAAAAAACCCAACAAATAAAATAATTTTAATTGGAAAAATTAAAAAAATAGAGTTGACATGTGTCACACCCCAAAAAGTGACATGTATCACCACTATAAGGCTAGAACTTACTTTTCTTATATAGTAAGAGAAGAGAAAAAACCAACCCTGCTTCGCCCGCACCCCAGTTCTCCCAAAATTGGGTTAGTAGTGCTGTTGTAGGCCAGAGAGTGAAGCATCACACTATGCCATCTATTGTTCGACCAACTCATCTCTTTTCCTCCACTCAAGTAATAACAAAAGCAGTAGCACAATCATATTGTTTGCCATGTCCTACTGGCTCATCAGCGCTTCTAGAAAGAGGCAAACAAGCTAGACATCATGCTTAATGCTGCATGAAAATTGTCTGTTAAATTGCATCTTAAGCCAACTGGGCCGTCTTTTCTGAAGCTTGAGTGGCTGTAGTCACATGGGGCGCATCATAAATCTGATCATTCCAATGCAGCATGCTAGCAAACATGAAAGAAAAATTGAGAAAATGTAAGCACAAATAAAGTGTTTGCTGTACAAATGAGTGTTATCATGTCCTAAGAACATGAAGACATCCCAATACAGGGAAAAGGTTGGAGACAAGTTTTCAACCATTCAACTATCAAATGATTATATCCACATGAGAAGTTGACAAGACCAAACTACGAAACACCTATGATGCACAAACATGGCACAACAACATAGAACACCTAAGCAACTAACTATAGTTAGCAGTCGAGCATGATTTACAGGGTAAAAATGGCACAATAACCCACGTATCGATGATATCAAGGCCGAGCTCTCTTATTGCTGCATGAGGGACACTGGTACTGTTTGATGTGCTCGGCCAGCACAGGAGTGATCTTCACACACTTGCCATGGAACCACTTCTCACATATGTCGCAACAAATCCAGAACTCATCAGATGCATAGTTCTCCCCACATGCGCCACACAAGGTCTCCCTTTGCTCCTCATCTTCTCCGCCCAATCCCTCATCCTCATCCCTTGCTGGCTTTGAATACTTCCCCGATTCAGATCCTCGCTATTTTTATTTTTGTTCCAATGAGGAAACAATCAAGAATGACATATTAAGAAGGAAATAAATGAGTAAATAAACGACATAACAACTCCATCCAGCATTATAAGAAGACATTTCCTAATTCAATTCAGACTAAAATTATGGATCTACAATAGTGACAAAGCTAGTGTTGATGCTTTACTAGAGTACAAACAATGAACAAAGCAATTATGATACTGAAAAACAACTAGGGAAAAAAGATAATAGTATGCAAAAGCGGAGGTTAAAAGATATTTTACCCCTTTTGAACCAGACTTTGATTTGTTGCCATTATGGTTCGAAACTGATGACTTTTCCTTTGCCTGTTTCTTTGCAGTTCCAGTCACAACCTCAAATATTGTTGGCAGATCATTAATCATGGTGAACAGGTGTTTCCTACATGAACAATTACACTTCATCACAAATCAGGATATAAATGACAAGTATATTTGCTTTGAATGAACTATTTTTGTTTTTTCATTATGCTAATCTTGACAAACATCAACACATAAGTTCTGTATACCATCACACACACACACACACAGACACACAAGGACAGTTTGTGCCACACACAAATTTTATTGCTAAATGCTTGTCATGTAAACCCGTGCAAACAATGCAAGGCATCAAACATGCACATGCACATGCACATGTAAATTTTATTGCTAACACTTAACAGATTGTCATGTAGATCCATGTCGAACACCCTATTTTCCCTAAAGAGAGGGGCTTAGAATCTAAATGCAAATTCTTGATGAAAGATCATTCCTTCCCGATGAGTACATATGACTAACAAGAATACGAACAGTGAAACAATCTCTAAGTCTTCCTTTCAACACTGCATTTCTTATGAAGATTTAAGCAAGGAAGTCCTACATATTTTATGGAGAGTTTTACATTATAGTCACCATACTAATGTTTGCTCATTAACTAAATCTCTATTGGAAACACAACACAGACAAATTAAATTAAATCAACATTGCCATACAAGAATATAAGCTTGGAAGTAAAAGAAAATGGCATGCATCCAAAAAATGTTCTCATTCAAAACAGAACATGATTACTGAAAGAATGACATAAATAAGGATTGGAGAAATTGTTGTACCTGTCAGCTTTATCAAAACCAAATCTTGCCCCAAAGTAGAAAGCCACTGAGAGTAGCCATGCATCACTGTGAACAGCAACAAAAGAGAGCCAGTTCTCTAACTCTTCTGGCGCCTCATCCCTAGCAAAATTTATGCCCCATGCTGGTTCCGGAAGTTCAGGAGGAACTTTTTCAGAAGGTAAATTAACTTCCCACTGTTCAGTTGGAAATCCATATAGACAAAGATTCTCTTTTTCTGATTGCAGCAGGTAAACAAAAAAGCATCAATAAATTTTAAAGTGTAGTTTACATCTACGAATGTTTTCTGCCCTACTTAGCAATTATAACATAACTAAATAAATTCAAATATAGAAAGAAAGAGATATTAAAAATAGGCAATTTTGTTTGATAAAACACAAGATTGCAAGTTAAATTTTTGAAATACATGCAAAAAAAAAAGAAAAAGAAAAACAATTAGATACTATAATGCAATGAAGAGAAACTGAACATCAAATTCCAACTGAGCCAACAAAAGCAGCTAAGTATTGATATGAAACAAAAAACAACAAAGAATATAATTAGCTCCAGCTACTAAAAGCAACAATGTAACAGACATCAGGGAATTGGTCTTACTAATTGAAAGAAATATAGAAAAATACAATATACAAGATTACCAATTTTTCATTATCCCAAAGTCATAAATAGAAGTAAACCAAAAGCTTCATTCACCAACATACGGTCAATTCAAAGTCTGTCAAATATCTACGTCAGAAGACTACAGCCAAGTAACAAATTGTACCCAAACCATAAAATTTCATAGAATAGGGCATTTCTAGTTTTTACAGAAACCCGTGTATAAAACAAGGTTGTCACTTGTCACTCAAACTTGAAGATCCTTACCTATGGTTGGACAAGGGAGGTAAGCACATATAAAGTGAGATCCTATCTTTAAAATGAAAATTTAAAAAATATATATGCATATGTGAAATTATGAATACCTTAAAAACTACAACATTCATTTAAATATATTCTTAAAAAAATATACAATACGTGTTTCATATATTAAGATTAAAGAGGTAATTTCACCCTAGGTGGATGAAGTACAAAATGTTCCAGCTTTCAGAAGTAATACAAAGCAAAACAAAGTAAATATGCACAATGTTTGCAATCGCAATTAGACTCTTCTATTATTGTATTGATTCATTAAATTAAAATCATAATGGAAATTAAATTTTTACTGGGAAAGAAACAAAAAGTGTAAATGTTATGACTTATGCCTTCACAATCAATGACCTTTTAATTGTGATAGGAAGCATAAGAAACAAGCAATGAATGGGTTAGTTTTATATAATTCTCAAGTATTTCACCTTTATTTATTCCAAATACCCATGTACACATCATATCATCAACAACTAGCAACATCTATAACAGACCAAAATCCTACTTCCACTTCCAAAAAAAAATCCAGCCCTCTGCACTTAGAAACATAGAGGAGAACCTGCAGCCCCCAGAAGGCCAGAAACAGAGGGATTTGCAGTTCCATGTTCTCCCAGAACCTGCAGCTCCGGAATAGAAGGCACAGACACTTCAAAACAGTCCTCATATACGTGTCAGACGCTTACCCATATCAGATACTTCAGATACTCCCAACCACAGTTTGCAATTTACTTTTATTTTTTAGTTTCATACAAATGCAAATGAAAATAATAATTAGATAAATAATAGCATTTAATTAACTAATGTTAACTTTTAGAACACTAATTATCTCCTTGGATAAAAGTTTCGAGCTTTTATGTAATTTTGCTGTTTACAGTAGCTGTGCCAGGTCTTATTATTTCTAAAATTTGTCGTATACTAGTGTCCATGTTGTAGTATCCGTATCTCATGCCGTATCCATGTTTCCAATTACAGCTCTCCAAGCTCACATCAGTTAAGAGCAAAGGTTTTCTCTGGGTTAATTTCAGTAGAACCCCAGAATAGATGAAGGATTAATTTAATGGGGTTTTTTTCTGGGTTTGGGCTGGATTGTTACTGGATTTGGTGCATCAGCTAAGTTCGGTAAGATGTCACAATCCTACCAATTCTACATGGATTTTTCCACTGGGATTACGATCATTTCAGTGGTTCAAACACGCAGAACCATACAGTAAATGTTAAGTCGTAATTTTGACAGCATTGAAAGAGAATCAAAATATAATAGGAATATTGTGGCCCTCAATAAAATATGACATTCACAGGCATACTCATCCCTTTTCAAACACTGGGAACCCAGAATCATATGCTGAGCCCTATTTGGACAGAGAGATTAAATAAGCACTCCATAGGTCCAAAATAAGATTGTTTGGACAGACTCTTCAAGAAGGCTTTATGCAATAACGGGATTTTGGCAATTTATCAACATTAAGTTAGCCCAAAATCATTATGAAAACAGATACAATCTAAGCTGTTCATAGGGGTCTCACAAGAGGGCTTATGTTCACAAGATTCAATTTCCAACAAACCAAAAATAAACCAAAAACAGTTATATATGTGGGCTCTGTGCACAGGATAAGCCTAAATAAGTTCATCCAAACAGTTTAAAACAATCAGAATACAGAATATAGCTAAAAGGTTGTAGGTGAGAAGAAGCAAAACATTTATTCCATTCATTTTGGTTTGTGAGTCTAGGTTGGCAAGAAAACACCATCCATATAGATATCAATGAGGAGACAAAACAAGTCCAACATGGAGAAGCATCAATGCACCACACACAGCAAAAGGATTAACCAAAATCTTTAAGCACAATGATTTTGCTTCCCACTTAAATTTGCCATTTCTGAAAAAAGGTGTGCAGCTATCTCACACCACACATGCTTCACAAGTTCACACAATCACTTCATACCAAAAAAAAAAACACAGTGGAAGAACTTACTCCATCATCATTAGATTCCTTTTTAAAAATGGCCAGTTTTCATCATTCATCACAATTCCACAAACAATGCACTAAACAAGCAACCATCACCGAAGAAATCACAGACACCAAATGCAAAAAAAAAAGAAAAGAAAGAAAAAGCTTAAACCCTAACCAGGATCGCATTGCTGGTAAAATTCCTCAACATCTGAGAAAAAAAAAAGCAAATAAATAAATTAATTAATTAAAAAATTCGAAATGTAAAAAAAATGCCAATTTAGAGAGAGAGAGAGACCGGTGGTAAGAGCTTTGAGCATGGCGGCTCTGCGGCCCTTGAAGTCTTGGAAAACCTCTTTGACGGTGCGAGGGTAGTATTGTGCTCGTCTTCCACCGGCCATCATTATCACCTTTTCTTTCTTTCTTTCGTTTTTCTTTCTCTTTGTTTGCTCAACAATGGCAATGCAAAGAGGAAGTTGAGAAGAAAAGGGGGGAGAAAATGGAGATACTGTGAAGGGGTATTTATGAAGGGAAGGGATTAAAATTTGCATGAGTAGCAGAAGCTGGGAAAAAAAAATAGAGCGAAAACGGGAAAGCAAGTATATATAGGGTGTGGATATGGTGCTCGCTGCTTCTAACACTAACACTGCTCCACCCTCGCCCTTCCCCCACTGTAATATAATCTATTATTAACTGGTTAATGAGTATACAGTGATCCAGCACAGTGTTCCCGCGCAAACCTTCCGTTTCTTTTCCTTTTTAATTAATAATTAATTAGTTAATTAATTATAATTTTTAATTCATTAATCTTTTATTATTTATTTTATCTATTTACTTATTCAAGAGTTATTTTTTATTTTCAATAAATACAATAGTATTTACTCACGGGTTTCACATATGCTTCTTTGTTTATATAAATTTTAAAGTTGCATAATTATTATTTTTTTAATTTTATTTTTGATAAATGATATAGTATTTACTTATATTTTTTTGTTAACTATGTTATTGGTGTGAAGTATCCACCGGCTTTACTGATGACTAATTTTTGCCAAAAAACCTGACAGGTCACCTTTAGTTGGGTCTCTCCACCCAATCACATTTTTTCCGTTCACAAAACTCAAACCTGAGACATTGCTTAATGGATCTAAGATCAGTTTCACTCGAACCAATGTAATGTTGGTATTTACTTACAAGATTGATTCATGTTTTCATGTTGATATAAATTTTCAGATAGCAATTTGTTTCCTTTTAATTTTATTTTTTGATGAAGAAAATAGTTTTTTCTTACATGTTTGATTTATGTTTTCTTGGTTCTATAAATTTCTAGGTTGCAATTTTTTATAAATAAAATATGTTTGCTTACCAACTTCATTTATGTTTTTTCTATGGATTGAAAAATTATTTCAAAAAAATTTTGCTATTTTTTTGTTCATCTTATTTGACCTTTATTTTTATCGATATGAACAATTTTTTTTTTTATAAACGATATGAACAATTGTTAACTACTTGTAATATGAGTTTTGTATATTTAACTAAGATGCAAAATGTCATTGAACCAACACTGTTATAAATTGAAAATATATTATATATCAAATTATTATTACTATATATAAATCAGTTATTTCATGACATGTGTAAAAACCAATATGATATGTCAACCCGTGCGAATGCACGGGTAAACTGTCTAGTAATCTATTACTATAATAATAACTGGTTAATGAGTACACATTGATCCAGCACAGTGTTCCCGTGCAAACCTTCCGTTTCTTTTCCTTTTTAATTAATTAATCTTTTATTATTTATTTTTATCTATTTACTTATTTAAGAGTTATTTTTTATTTTCGATAAATACAATAATATTTTCTCATGGGTTTCATATATGCTTCTTTGTTTATATAAATTTTAAAGTTGCATAATTATTTTTTCTTTAATTTTATTTTTGATAAATGAAATAGTATTTACTTAGATTTTTTTGTTAACTGTGTTATTGGCGCGAAGTATCCAACGACATTGTTGATGACTAATTTTCGCCAAGGAACCTAGAAGGCTACCTTTAGTGGGGTCTCTCCTCCCAATCACATTTTTTTCCGTCCACAAAACTCAAACATGAGATATTGCTTAAGAGATCTGAGTCTAGTTCCACTCGAACTAATGTAATGTTGGTGTTTACTTGTAGGTTTGATTCATGTTTTCATGTTGATATAAATTTTCAGATAGCAATTTGTTTCCTTTTAATTTTATTTTTTGATGAATAAAATAGTTTTTGCTTACATGTTTGATTTATCTTTTCTTGGTCCTATAAATTTTCAGATTGTAATTTTTTTATTTTTTATAAATAAAATATGTTTGCTTACAAATTTTATTTATGTTCTTTTCTATGGATTGAAAAATTATTTCAAAAAATTTTCTCTATTTTTTTGTTCATCTTATTTGACATTTATTTTTATCGATATGAACAACTGTTGACTACTTATAATATGAGTTTTGCATATTTAACTAAGATGCAAAATGTCATTGAACCAACAATGTTATAAATTGAAAATATGTTATATATCAAATCATTACTATATATAAATCAGTTATTTCAT
Source organism: Glycyrrhiza uralensis (assembly GCA_030159175.1). Classification (NCBI taxonomy): domain Eukaryota; kingdom Viridiplantae; phylum Streptophyta; class Magnoliopsida; order Fabales; family Fabaceae; genus Glycyrrhiza; species Glycyrrhiza uralensis. Next base: position 4,685,755 of record BRZY01000007.1, read on the forward strand.
GACATGTGTAAAAACCAATATGATATGTCAACCGGTCAACTGTCTTGTAATGATATAATAATAACTAGCGGACAGAATACCGTGACAATCTATTCGCTTTTCTATTCTTTTGGATAAAATACAAAATTATGATATATAAGTTTGATAAAATATAGATAAATTTTAACAGGTATAGTTAGAGAAAAAATGAATAAATTTAAATTTAAATTTTTAAAAATAAGTTAAAAATTTAAAGTGGAAGAGACAAAACCCATATATCCATTGTCTTAAGGTTTTGGGTAAAGATGTGATGTTTTGTCTCACAAACTGTGGTGACTTGGGCCATTGGCACAGGTGTGTGGGCTCTCATAGAACTCTCTACAAGCTACAATATAAAAAAGATATTCTACATCCCACAAAAAAAATCCTCATAACCTACAAAAATATATCACTGATCCATAAGCCACAAAAATATTTTAAATTTAAATTTTTAAAAATCAGTTAAAAATTTAAAGTGGAAGTTATATGGGTGAAAGTTATAGAGGAATAATGGTCTATAGAAATGTGTATACCAAACAATTGTATTCTCTTTATAATAGTTATAGATTATAGATGTCTCTCTTTTCTGTTCATCTTTTTCTTTTGGCAAAATTAATAAACTGGTCTTTTATGTTTATTTATTTTTTCAATTTGGTCCCTTATTAAAAAAATTCAACAATAAGGTCTCATATGTTTGTAACTGGTAACACCGTCGACACTTTCTTCATTTGTTGATGACATGTCCGTTTCTAATTTGCTGAACACCATCACCTGAGACCAATCAGAAACAGATACGTCATCAGCAAATGAAGAAAGTAGAAAAGGCCACCAGTGTTAATAGTTACAAACATATGAGACCTTATTGTCAAAATTTTTTAATAAATGACCAAATTGAAAAAATAAATAAACATAATAGACTAGTTTACTAATTTTGCCTTTTCTTTTACATATGGGATTGGATTTGAATTCTCTTTTCGTTTTGAACGATATTGTTATAAAAATGAAAGGAAAAAAAAAATACACCACAGATTCCATCGTGGGAGAACAGAGGATCTATCGCTTAAGTGGGCGTTTGGAATCGCGGTGGAGAATATTTTTGTTGTAGAAGCTACAACTTGGAGCTTCGAATCCACCGTGCGTTCATCCCATCTCACCGTGTTTCCAAATATACGCTGTTTAGTATTCTGTGACGGGGTTTTATAAATGAAGAGCTAAGTTAATGGAAATGATAAAATATCTTTACTATGTAGCATTTCCTTTGTCTCGCGGAAGGACTTCAACCCATGACCTAGGGGCTAAGTATATGAGTAATATTGTGCTTGTGTCTTACCACTTGTGTCTTAAATATTCCTATAAGTGACAGATTGATAGCACGAGAAAATGGCCATCCATTACAATTTTCTGCCCAGCAAAGGAGTGAAGGACAAAGAATTTAGGGAAGATCGATTTGTTATCTACTATCTTCTCGGGCAGGAGACATCAACTCATCTTATCTCATTCTATACTACATAATTTTGGGGGCGGACTGCTTAGCTAAGCATGGCATCTATTATATGCTCCATAATTTTGTTCCTTCTTTTTTAGCTATGGCCCTCTGGGCAAATTGTTATGTGGTTAGCTTTCCAGGCAATTGCTATAGTTGGTTGTGGGCTGGTTAGCCCCCTCCTTCAACTAAAACAAAAACTCGTTTAAATTTAATGCTTACTCTTAACAAATTAAAATATATAAGATTGTAATACCAACTGTGGTTGACATGAGTGGTTAAGGCTTCTCGTCCCTTAACCAAAGTCTCGAGTTCGAGTTTTGGGTTAGATGTGCCGAACAAACTCCCACGAAAATTAGTCTCCGTCATACAGACGGTGGGATACTCCTCGATTAGAGTAAAAAAATATATAAGATTTTGTATCTAATTGTTAAAAATATTTTAGGGTTCAAAATAATAAATATTTTTTTTTATAAATGGAGGGAGCAAAGCCCAATGAAAAATTACACGACAGCACGACGAACCTGCTCATAAACTACCAACCCAAACTGATGATTACCTATGTTGCATAGGTACGGGTACGGTACCGGTACCCATACGGGTACGGGTACGGCGATACGGCATTTCTAAAAAAACTAAGGTACGTCAAATAAAGAGAGAAATTATAATGTTATAAAATTAAACATGACCAAAATCTTCACAAAAAATCATGACTACTAAAATCATGCTCTTGACATGATTACAAAAGTATGCTCGATGATGAAGAAATAAAGCATCCAGCTGACTCGACAAAAAGTACATAACATATACAAGAACAGAACAATGAAGTGCAAAAAGAATAACGACAAACGCATGAGAAGATGGAAGAGAAGTCCAAATGAGTACTAGCAAGGTACTCCAGGATTTAAAAAAAATAGAAAAGACCCTAAATTTCACTTACTCTAATAGTGTGACCTCACCCATTTTAGATGAAGCCCATGTCTTTCTAGACCAATCGTGCCCAGAAATGTACCTGATACAAGTACCCAGTTAAGGAAAAAAATAAAAAAAAAAGGTACATTCCTGGATACGTACTATACGAGTACCCAAGAAGTACCGGTACCGGGTACGTACCCCGGTACGGGTACGACACCATTTTCGGAGTACCCATGCTTTAGAGATGATTACAATCCATCCCAGCTAAAATTTCAGCACACTTATTAGCCTCTCTAAAAATATGATACACTCTGTATTCCTTAAGAGAATCTAACAAATTCCGCATCCTTGCTACAAGGCCTCTCCCCACAGCAATCACTTGAGAATCAACCTGTATTTCAACACGAGTGTACCCATATCGAATGGCTAACTGCATACCCTCACCCAGGTTTCGAGAAAATCCACAAATCCAACGGATTCAACGGATTCAATCTCCTCACTAACATAACATACTAATTTACTAACGTTTGTCTATCCAAAAAATAAATAACACAACCCCAATCCTAGATACCCAATTCTATGAAACAAGATACCGTACATAAATCTGAAGAAGAATTTGTGTACCCATATATTGCACAAATTAATCTAAAATCTGATGACAAATGCAAACATTAGATACTGTGTGTGTCTGTAGCATCTTGTTGGTCCCCGATTCATCACTTAATGCATGGAGAGGAAAGGAAAATTTTGGCGTTATTATTCTGCTACCAGAGGTTGGATCGATACTGGAATTTTTGCTTACCAATTGCAAGAACGAGATCAAGCAAGAGGAACAAAATATAGTAAATTGGATAAACTGCTTCTCATTACCAACATGATCATGATCATTTGCGTTAGCGAAATGCTGGTCTATAGTTATGACATTTGTGTATCATGTCCTCACACACGAGTCACATCTACCAAAAAACGTAGTAGTTGTTACTTGTTAGAGACTTACATAAGAACTAACTGAAATACAAAATACACAATCATACGTTTTGCTCCAAATATTATCTTTTTGGCAAAATTGCTTTTTTGGTCCTATAACTTATTTATTTGTTTCAATTTGGTCCTATAACTTTTTTTTTGTCAAGTTGTTCCCTTAACTTCGAAAACGTTTTCACGTTAATTCCTTCCGTCTGTTTTAAAGAGACGCCGTTAGTAACGCGCTGACGTGTCCGTTAACATGGTGACATGGCCTTAGTGAGCTGGTACATGACTGTTAGGGGTATTTTTGCAATTAGATCTTCTTCTTTATCTTCTTAAATGTGCTGAGCTAGGGTTTCAGATTTTGAGATCCCCAAATCGCGTCCTTGCAAAGATGGCTCAATGTCAATCTGATTCTGTCATTTCAAAGCATGGATGTAGCAGAAACAGCTATGTGAGCATGGATTGTGAGTGTTCGTCAATGTCCTCCAGCAGGAGAGATGAACCTTGGGCACCGATTTGCCACTGTGGGGATAGGGTTGTAAAGCGCAAAGCAAAGACTCATGCGAACTATGGAAGGAAATTATGGGGTTGTAAGCAGTTCAGGGTAAGCTGTGCTTTCATTGAAGTGGCACAGAGAGTCGCAAGAAGGGAGGTTGAATTGTGACCCTTTGAAACTTTTGGTTTTTCCTGCAAACTTTGAACCTTTCTCAAGTTTAATCAACTTGGAGTTCAGAGAAGATTTAAACAAACGTTAGTATGAAAGCTTCTCAGCTAGAGAAGGTTAATAAAACTAAGAGTACTGTTTGTTTAAGAGATCTTCTCAACTAGAGAAGATTGTCAGAAAATCAAGTTCTTTATTACTAATAGAAGTTCAGTTTAAACAGGCTTCTCACCGAGAGAAGGTTAATTAGAAGATTAATTCATTTGGTCATACACTTTAACTTCTTCAAATTAATCTTAACAAAGCTTCTTTAACAAACTTATACCAAGTTAAAGAATCAGTTCAAACCATATAAGTTTATATAACCTTTTTCAAATGTTTTGTTAATAAAATCAGTTTTCACAATATTATGATAAGCTTCTCAGCGTGAATAGAAAAGATTCTCAACCAGAGAAGGTTATCAGTAAACTACTTTCTTAACTTCTTCAACTGCTTCTCACATAAAGAAGGTTGATTATAAAGTTATGTTCTTTTAAGAAGACAGATCGTAGTTATCTAGTTTTCACAAGTTTAAGTAAAAGGCTTCTCTGCCAGAGAAGGTTAATCAACAAATCAACTCTTATGAAAACTACTGAAACAAAGCCTCTTTTGAAAACTTATACTTATATGAAAATATGATTTTGCATTTATAAGTTAGTTAAATAACTTTTTGCAGAGCTTTGTTAATAAAACAGTTTCTCAGTTTTATATGAACATTCTCAGCATGAGAAGGTGCTTCTGGTCAGTTTAAATAAATTAAACAGAAACTGTAAAAGAGAAAGGGAAAGAGAATATCACACAGATATTTATCCTAGTTCACCCACAAACTCTTGGGCTACATCCAGTCCCCACATCCAGTGAGATTTTCCACTATTCTCTTAAGTATTCTTCACTCAGCCTCTTCAGGCTTGCATGGTATTCTTGTACGAGCCTCCTCAGGCTCCAACGATATTCTTGTACGAGCCTTCTCAGGCTCACAACCAGTATTCTTGTACAAGCCTCTGCAGGCTTACATTCAGTAGTCTTGTCCTAGCCTCTACAAGCTAACTCAGTACAAGCAATCTCATAGATTGCACATCCCTTTCCTTTCACACACTCAACTCTCCCTAGCTGACTTGAAAGGAATCACAACAAAGAAGATGAAGATTTGTTTGTTGTGTTTACAGCTTAGATCTACACTCACAGAGCGAATAATCATTCAAATACAAGCTGTATATCACTCCCTTTTTCTCTCAGAAAAACAACTCAAATGTTGGAGTGAAAGATGAAGAGATGGATGAGAAGTTTCTGATTCGCGTTCATACTCTCTCTTCATGGATGTACTTCTCATCAAGTTGTTTCAGCTGTAGTCTTGCTGTAATATAGTGTTTCTGCCCCTTTGTTACCGTTTATGACCGTTTAGAGAGGTAGGGAGAGAGAAACGAAGCTTTCTGGCACAGTACAGCTGTTGTATTTACCTTTTCGCAGACTTCTGACAGCTCACGTCATGCTGTCACAGGCTGTCAATTGAACCTTCTCTGGACCTCGTTGCTAGAGTAGGTTCTTTATCACGAACCTTCTCTGGTTCCAGTGTGAACCTTCTCTGGTCCAGTATGGACCTTCTCTGGAACTTGTTGCTTGAGTAGGTTCCTTTTCACACGCTTTCTCAGGAACCTCCTCTGGTTCCAGTGTGATCCTTCTCTGGTCTAATATGGACCTTCTATGGACCAGTATGGACCTTCTCTGTGAATCTCCTCTGGTCCTAGCATGAGCCTTCTCTGGAACCTTCTCTAGATACTCGTTGTTAGAGTAGGTTCACAACATAGTTGTACTTAAGTTGCTCATGGCATACTTGTGATCTTCTCAGTATCCAGAAATTGAATGTCTTCAAGGTTTCTCTGTGAATCTCCTTTGGTCCTAGCATGAGCCTTCTTTGGAACCTTCTCTAGATACTCGTTGTTAGAGCAGGTTCACATCATAGTTGTACTTGAGTTGCTCATGATGTAGATCTTCTCTGGACATAGTGTGGTCCAAACAGGAGCTTTCTCTGGGACCTTCTATGGGAATGTGCGGCTAGAGAAGGTCTTCAGCATAGACACAATGTGATAGCTCACTTGGTCTGCTTATGTGATCTTCTCAATATTTGTGCCTCTGAATTCTTTCAGAAATTTCACACTGTGTATAATGAAGAATACTTTTGATGTAGAGAGATCTTATTTTGTTTGAGGTTTATAGACTGATCAAGTATGTCATGGATTCTTGAGAAGCTTCATGTCTTGAGAATCTTCTCACTGTGTAGTAGTAGCATACTTTAATCAATTGTGAGGCTTCTTGCCTTGAGGAGCTTCTTCTTCTTCATCTGTGAGCTTCTCTTCTTGAGTAGCTTCCTGATCTGATGTCTTCCCTTTCTGGAGAAGCTTATCCTTTAAGTACCTTCTCATGAGAGTGACTTTCTCTGTCAGATAAGATCATCTTCTCAGTACTTTCTCAGCAGGCTAACCTTCTCTGCTAGAGTAGATTTCCCTCAGAGACCTTCTCTACAGAATGTCTATCTTCTCAAAGTTCCTCTTTAATCTCGGTTTGTATCATTGTTGAAGTTTATCCTCTCTTGTGTCTTGGAAGCATATCTTTTCTTGAAACTCACATATTAGCTGAAGCTTCTCTTCTCTTGTATCTCAATTGACTTAGGCTTCATGTTTATTTGAATGGATCTTCTTAAGATGTTTTGCACATGAGTAGCCTTTGTTCTAAGCTTATCTTGCCTTTAAACTTTGTTCCTGTTGCTGTCTCAAGTAATCTCAATGGAACGATTAGCAAGTAACAAGCTTAGAAGACTCATACTAATATTCAGAGGGTTTGTTATCATTAAAACATCAAGCTTGAGAGGGTTTTGTTTCAACATTCATTTCATCCAAGCTTCATTCATTGCGTGGTTGATAAATCTGTGTGGATTTATTTTCTGCAGGTAGGTGAGAGAGGTGTCGGCTACAACTTTTTTGAATGGTACTCAGAGGAGTGTGAGAAGGATTTTCAGATTTCAAGACAGAAGAGGATGATTGTCGAAGTCCAGGGTTCCCTCAATAGAAGCAAGAAATGGGTTAAGATATTAGTTGTAGGATGATTTTGTAATATGTGCATTTGCTGCCTTCCACATTAATTCTTTCAATTGCTTTCCTGGGTGTTTCTTTCTGAAATTGTTATACAGATGCCTCACACAAAATCGTTGCTCAACACCTGGGAGTAGCTCATCCATTGCTGGGAGCAACCCCTACAAAACAAGCAAATTGAACTTATTAAAAACATAAGGGATCAAACTGAAACTTATTCAAAACTTAAGGGATGAAATTGACACTTATTACAAACATCAGGGACCAAATTGACACAAACTTAAAGGGATGAAATTGACACTAAGGCCATGTCACCACATTAACGGACACGTCAGCGCGTTACTAACGGTGTCTCATTAAAACAGACGAAAGGGACTAACGAGAAAACGTTTTCGAAGTTAAGGGACCAACTTGACACATAAAAAAGTTATAGGACCAAATTGAAACAAATAAATAAGTTGTAGGACCAAAAGAGCAATTTTGCCTATCTTTTTAGTGAAGCCAAATGCATCTGAACAAACATCATTCTGCCAACTTCAGAAATCATCACATTCCAAACACGCATTGCCAAACAAATATAAAAAATGTTATTCAGATCCCATTAAGTTCAGGGATACCTTCAAAGCATGCACTACATTATCTACAAAAAGAGGGAGGGAAAAGCAAGGGGGAAAGGTCAAATGTGCACTTAGTTTCCATCAACCTACTACATCAAGAGATCTCTACAAGAGCTCATGCCCATTCTAAGCATTAATGTGTATTTCCAGAGGGTATAAGCATCCACACCCCAACATCTCACTTTGGGGTGCTTAAGTGGGTTCCATTAGCATTTTTGAACTTAAGCATTCTATCTCTCCAACCCAACACCTACAAAAAAAAATCTTAAATGGACCCCACCAATAACCCCACATCATTACATTTCACCAATAACGACTTTTTTAATTTTATAATTTGACTCTTTTTATCCATAAAGTAGGACATGACCCACCAAACATTTAAAGGAGGAGTGCTTAGGAGAGGTGTTTAACTAAGCACCCATGTTTAATAAGCATCTCAAGAGAAATGCTCTCTGGCCAATGCATAGATCTTAATAAGCATCAATGCTTATTTGGTGAAATGCTTAATAAGACCCCCCATAGGAGATGCTTTAATATATTTTGATACATTAAAGTGATTCATATTACAACAGAATGACAGTGCTTCATCGGCAAAGGAGATGTTGATTCATCAAAGTGATCACTAATGCCCCCAAATAACCAGAGACTTATGATAGGGACTTGGGTATGTGCCCAAGTCCCACATTGGGTAGCATAGGCTGCTCGATAGGGTATATAAGTGATTGGTTCTTCCCCTTGGTTAGCTAGCTTTTCCAAGGTGAGTTCCCCAAGCGCCTATCAATGAGAGCCTGGTTATGATCCAGGGACCTGTGGGTTATGGGCTCTGATACCATTGATAGGTATCTAAGCGCTTGGGGAACCCACCTTGGAAAAGCTAGTTAACCAAGGGGAAGAACCAATCACTTATATACCCCTGATGAGCGCGCCATAAATGCTCCTTGCTGGTGCTGACTCAGATCTCGGTAGGCGATGATGTGTATACTCGGTCGGGATCTCCGGACGGTACACAGCCCCACGAGCTCCAAGTTTGAAAGGCGAAAGGGCTCGAATATGTGATTGCTCGGTCGGGATGATATTTGGACAGTACACAGCCCCACGAGCTCCAAGTCTGAAAGGCGAAGGGGCTTGAATATGTGATTGCTTAGTCGGCACTTCTTCGAGATATCTCCGAGCTCCGTGCTCCTTCTTCGGGTTCCACTAGGTCATCTAAGCTTATTCATCTGTCCGCTTTCTCCGCTGGTCATCCACGCTTCTTTTGTTGGCGATCAAGCCCCCTACTCTCCAACTCTTGTTATGGTGGTTGCTTCGAAAACTGTGACAAAAGTAATTAATGAATAACTGTGATTGATACATGACGCTAACATAACAAATGATGAGTTTAGAATGATCCCTGAATTTTTATGGCCTTTGCCGTTTTCCTTTCCTCCTTTTCATTCACCCTTTTTTATTGCTTGGTGCCTCCTGACTTGGTTGATCCAATCATGGACCGAGTTCATGGTTTCGCGACTGATCTGAGCTTATTTTTATTCCTGCGAGAGTAATTTCAACGCACTTGCTTGGTATACTGCTTTTATTTTGCTCATGCCGAGGTATCCCATGGTGACTTTAACCGAGCTCATTGCGTGCTCGGCCCAAGCTCATTGCGCGCTTGGTCGCCACTTATTTGAAAACCGGGCTCGTTGCGCGCCTGGTCCTTGCACATTGCGCGCTCGGAACTGTCATACATATGCATCTATTTTTGTTCTTGTTCTTGTTCTTTTCTTTCTTTTTGTTTTTTGAGCTCATTGATTGATCATATTTGTATTGTGCTTGCAAGCTTGCTATATATATAGCCTTGAGTGTGTGGTTGACCGTTTACCGGACCTCTTGGTGGGCCTCCTACTGGGTCATTTTGGGATAACCTCGGCGCTGGGCTTTTGAGGCACATACTAATGGTGCTGTAAAAACTTTTTTGACCTGGAACAAGTCTCCTATTATCTGTCATTAGCAGCATTGAAGTAACCATCAAAGTAATAAATGATATGTACAATACTCACATTTTCAATTTTGATTAGCACAAATTATAACGGTAATGAATAACGATAATAATAGTAATAAATTTATAAATTTAAATGTAATAGTGGTAATAAAATGAGAATTCAAATTAAATTTAAATCTTTGCAGGCAATTGTAAAGGAAGAGGCTATGCACTTGGACAAAGTCAGGATGTATTTTGAAGGAAAAGGTTGTCAAATGATTTTAAGGGGAACGATTTTAAATATTTCAAATTGATAACATCAATGAGACATCATAATTTGATAAATCATATTTAAAGGTAATAATCGATATGCCCCAGTGTGTAAGCGTTAGACTCAATCCACGAAAATATAGATTTCTCAATCCAGAGCCATTCACACCTGTGAAAAAAGTCACACCCGTGAACCAATTCACACCCCTGATGTGGAAGGGTCAGACCAATCCTCGAAAATGCAAAATCTCACTCCAGAGCCGTTCAGACCTATGAGAAAATTCACACCACTGATGTGGAAGATTCAAACTCAAGCCATGAAAATACAAACATTACATTCCAAAGTCGTTCACATCTGTTTAAAATTTTACACAACTCCAATCCTAAACCGAAACAACCACACGTGGGGAATATTTCACACCCCAAGATGTGAGCCGCTCTGACTCTTACTTGGTATATATCCTTACAAAAACAGAAACAATCACGCCTGTGTTAAATTTTACACCCCATCTGTGATTCTCTAGCACCAAACTACCCCTCTACTAGCCCTTAAGAACAATCCAAGTATGCCTTTGGATTATAAAACCAACAAGGAAAGACATATGTAAATCCTCCCTTAAGAGCCACTACCAACAATATAATTTAACTTTTTCCACCATCTCTTCCAAATCCATACTTGCATCAGTAAACACAATAGAGTTTCTAGCCAATAAATCCCCAAAAGGCCGAAACACATGCATACCACACCACTTGCCATTTCCTTTTATTCTCTACATTACAACTCACTAATCCCAAAAACCAGAAGAAATGCATCACACGGTTGTTATGAAAGACTGTTTCAATATTCCACCACTAATAGGACTTCATACCACACCTTATTGAAAAGTCTATACTCTAAAAACAAGTGTAAAGTTGTTTCATCTGCTACTATAATTCACTCTAGTACTTGTTGAAGCTCGTCAAAATGGATAACTATCATGTCTTCTGTTGTTGATAAATACTAATATAGCAACTCAGTACTAACACACTGGAAAAAGAGAAAAGTAACTCAAACCCACAAGCTGTATGTGCTTGTTCGTCAAAATCCTCTATGAATATAATAAATATCAACGACTGTGATCAATTAACATAACTCACCCAATTAGGTGCATGCAAAATATAGTAAATTGGGTACTCCCCATTACAAACGTGATCATAATAAGTAGTTATGATCTTTGCGTAACATGTCCTCACATTAGTCTACCAAAAAACATATTAGTTGTCAAAGACTTGGAGCTTACTGAAAATACAAAATACATAGTAGGTACAGGTGAAAACTTATAGTGACGTGGATGCAACTTTGACCTTTTGACGAAAAAAAATCTGTATACAGCGTACATAATGGACGGTGGGCCTGGTCAATGATCAACGTACGATTGACATTTACCTACGGATTTTCAACCTATAGCTTGCCACAGGTCAAATTTTTTCACAGTAATGCCACATTAAATAAGTAAAAAGGTGGCATGTGCTTTGGTTTAAGTACATTACCCACGTTGGCATTAACTTAACGGAATCCGTTAAAAGGATTAAATGTGATATATTTTTAGAAATGGAGAATAAAAAATTACAATTTAAATATGAGAGACTAAAACAAAAATTATTAAAAAATAAGAGACCAAAAATATATTTAACCCAATATTTTATTATATAATCAAAGAGCAAAGTAAATGTTTAATTAATTAATTAAATAATAATAATAATAATAGTTCTTTTCAGAAAAAAAATATGCCTTATGTAATAGCATAGTTATAGATTAATACCACAAATTATTACCAACTATAACCAAATTTTAAAATCTCTATCAAAACTTCCCATCACTTACCATCGGAAACTTGAGTGAAATGACACGAATTTTTTCCCTTTTAACCAAAGGTTCTAAGTTCAAATCTAAACCATGAGAATACAACAGTCTTAAATCTCGTCTAATAGAGTCTTGTAGTATGCATGGACCGATGGAGTAATAAATATCCCTCTGGTGTGTTCTGCGTTCGGTATCGTATTGCCGAATTTTCAAGTTTCATGAGGGATCATGAGAACCTACCTTGGATTTTTGCATATGGTCCGAGCTCAATTTTCAGTCTACAAAGCAATCTAATACAGTAGCATTTTTGGAGCTGTTTACAACACCCAGATCACATTTTCAAACACTTTTTTTTATTACAAACATTTTCAAACTCTAAAAACGTGTTTATAAATTTTGAAGATATTTAAAAATGTTATGAATATTTTGTGGATGTCTATTATTGAAGAGATTGATACTAATTGGATTAGGTGATATCATTTCCTATTATGAGAGAAGATTGTATATCACTGTTTCCTTAATTATGATAACACTAGGGTTAGTTTACTTTGTGGCTATATATATCAGCCTTATTGTACATGACTTGATACTCTCAAGCATAGCAATAAAATTATCTTATTCTCTCTTCTCCATTTCTCTCTTGTCTCTCTATATTTTACTCTTGTTTTGATTATTTTCATAACACGTTATCAACACGAGACTCTAACCAACTGAGATTCGAAGCTTGGAGGTGTTGTGCGAAAGGCGAAGATGAGACTTTTATAATCATTCGATCGGTACTATTCATTTGCCTGTGTTTTTTTGGAATTGCATTTTGAGACATTTGCCAAAATGGCGATTCAAGACTTAAGGTATGTGTTTGAATTATTTATTCTGAATAGAAACTTTCTTTTGCATCTAATATGCTCCTACAGTAGCATTATCGAATAAAAAGAATGATTTAAGAAATGTTTTGAATCAATTTCTTGTGACCGAACAAAATAATAAATTTTTGATCACGAGGTCCCTCCCACTGGCGCTGCTCTATTCCCAGAAGTGAATGTAGTAATATATAATTATTATACTTATTGGAAATATTAAAGCCCATCCCATTAGCACTGCTCCATTCCCAGAAGTGAATGTAGAGTCAAGTGATTATTATAATTATGGGAAAAGAATTATTTATCTTGTTAATTCGTATTATAAAATTCATTTAGATGCAAATGGTCTTGGAGATATTACCAAAGAAGAGAATAAAGCATCTAATCAATATATGACCAAAGATATGATATTTTTCCCTAGAAGTGGAAAAATAGTGAAAAGAAAATAAGGTCAAAGCTATGACATTTCTTCCCAGAAGTGAAGAAATTGTAAAAATAACAAAAAAGAAAAGGGTGAACAGAATAACAAACATACTGTGGAGGCAAGAGTCATTGGTTGCATACCTGTCGTATGCCAAAGCATCTTGTAGATCTTTAATAAGATTCAAACTATAGTCATATGAACATCACTTACTCGTTGATTTATTTACTTACATTTTAATGTTACTAAGTCTCAATTTTAATATGTTTTTATTCTTTAATTGAACTCTATGTTTATTTCTTATTTATTTTTAACTTTATTTCTGAAAGAATAAGTTTTGCACTAACATCAATAATAAGAATAACTGAATGCTCCGGAAGAGCTAATATATTGTTAGTTTGCAAAAAATGGATGTTAGTATATTTAGCTACAAAAATAAATGGTGTGACTCCAGAATAGCTAATGTATTGTTACCAGAAGTAACAAACCAATGTTAGTAATATATGTATTACAACAAATCAAGAGAGGCTTTAGAAAAACTAATATATTGTTACTTAAAGTAACAAACCAATGTTAATTACTACTATATTCGGTGCTATAAAAAAAATTTGGGGCTCCGAAAGAGCCAATGTATTGTTACCTAAAATAGCAAAGTTAGTTAATATATTCTTAGTAATGCGACCAATGTTAATACCATACTACAAAGATAATTAGAGGCTCCGGAAGAACTAATGTATTGTTACTTGAAGTAACAAAGTTTCATATTGTTAAGTTTCAATCCGTTCAAATGGATACCATATTGAAACAACAATAAAGGAGATATTGAATATCTTTATAGCATTGAAATACATACTGTAAACCAGAAGTTTACAAACTATGATAAGTTTGTTGTTGACATATGACTGGTTGGGTCATCCCAGTCAATTATGATGCGAGAACTAATTGAAAATTCACCTAGATACACATTAAAGATCTAGAAGATTCTTCAATTTGATAATATATTAAGCATTGCTTGTTCCCCAAGAAAATCTTAGAAGTTGATAAAGAGAATGATTCTCTCACACGTTTAGAATATATACAAGGTGATGTTTGTGAGCCATAGAACCACCATGCAGACCATCTATATTTTATATGATTTTAATTGATGCATCAACTAGATGGTCACTGGTTTGTTTGTCGTTAACTCACAACCAGACGTTTGTGAGATTAATTGATTAAGAGCTGATTTTCTTGAAGAAAATACACCTTGAAAATGTAATTTATTTTATTTCTTGGGCATTTAATGATCTATTGAAATTGATATTGAATATCCTGTAGCATATGTTCATACACAATGATAATCTTGCAGATTCATTCGTTAAATGTCTAAAGTTAATTGCAAGACTATTACTAATAAGATTAAAACTTGCAATTTCTGTTTGGGGACATCTAATCTTGCATTCGCATTAGACCAACAAATTTTTACAAGTCCTCCCCTTTACAATTGGTTTTTGGTTAGGGACCTAATATCTCCTATCTAAGAATTTTTGGATGTGCTGATCCATCACAACACACTAAGATAGGTCCCCAAAGAAGGTTGAGAATATATATATTTGTTAAGAATCTCTATCTATGATAAAATATATTGAGCCAGCAAAATATATTGAGCCAGTAATTAGAGATTCGTTTACAGCTTGGTTTGCTAATTGTTAGTTTTCCCAACATTAGGGGGAGAGAATAAGCAGCTGGGAAAGGTCAATTTAGAATGAATTATCATCTTGATCCTCATACAAAACTATGTGAACCAGAAGTTCAAAAGATAATTCAATTGCAAAATTTAGCAAACCAATTACAAAATGCATTCACTGAAAAAATGACTAAACCAACTGTTGTTGCTCCAATCAAAATTGATGTCCCAGTTGGACAATCACGCATGAAGCGTGGTAGACTATCGGTTCCAAAGATAAAAATCCTCAAACAAAAAAAAATGGAGCTAAAAGGCAAGATGACTCATTTGATATTGACACTCCAGAAGAGTTATCAGACATAACTGATTTTGCAGTCCAAGAAGAGACTAATCAGGTACCTGAAATTTGTGAAAATAAAGAGATCTCAATAAATTATGTCATTAATGGAATATGACGGAACCGAAAGAAAGTCAACGTTGACGATATTTTCTTCATAATATAGCGCTAGATGTGATAAATGATAATGAGGATCATGAAACAAAGTCTATTAAGGATTATAGACAAAACAATAATTGGCCAAAAAATAAAAAGACGCTATTGAAGCGGAATTATACTCGGTTTGCTAGCAAAAATTCTTTGGACCTGTAGTCCAAAAACCTGAAGGTGTAAAGCCAGTTGGATAGAAATAGAATTTTGTACAAAAACAAAATGAGAAAAGAAAAATTATGAGATATAAAGATCGATCTTGATTTTGAAAATCGCAAAGATCTGGCTTTGATTTTGACAAGGTATAGTGCTAGTGTAGTAGCATATGAATGGCTCAATTTACATTTGATGGATGTCGTTTGGCTCACTTGATAATGACATTTATATAAAACTCCCTAAAAGATTTAATATGCCTGAAGCATACAATTCGAGCTCTTGAGAAGAATACTCAATCAAATAGAATAAGTCTTTCTATGGACTAAAACAATTTGGGCGCATAATTGCCTCAGTGAATATTTGAAAAAAGGAAGATATAAAAATGACTCAATTTGTCCAAAAATATTGTCGAGCAGAACTTCTGAAGAGCTTCCAAAAACTATAGAATGCTTAAAGAAATAATTTGTATGAAAGACTTATGAAGGATAAAGTTTTATTTGGAATTACGGATTGAGTATTTGGAGAATATAATTTTTGTGCATTGGTCATTATATATTATCATGTATTTACCCTTGTTAAATATTGAAGTTATTTAAGATAATTATCTGAATTATATTTTCTTTAGATATTCTTAAATATTATAGAATATCTTATATTTCTAATCTAATATGACAAAGGTGCTAAAAAGGTTCTATATGAACAAGTCACATACATTATGTACTCCAATAATAGTAATGTCACTAGAAGTGAACAAATGTCATTTTAGACCTTGAGAAAATGATAAAGAACTACTTGGTCCAGAAGTACCATATCTTAGTGCAATTAAGGCACTAATGTACCTTGCTAATTATATACGTCTTGATATATTTGTTATTAGCAATATATAGTTCTTCCCCTAAGTCATGAAGACACTGTAATGAAATCAAACATATGTTTTGTTACCTTATGGGCACGATGGATATAAATTTATTTTATTCAAATGTATCAAAGTTGGGCTTGATGTGTTATCGAAGTTGGCACCGCATGCATTGCTTAGATGAAGGAAGGATATATCAAAGGAGATAGAACAAAATACCATCAAAGTTCTTTTCACTCATGATCTTCAAAAGAGTGACGATATAAGCATTTAACAAATTGGTTCATATGATGATCTAGCAGATCTCTTTTCAAAGTCACTACTGAGTAAAATTTTGAGCAACTGGTACAACGAATCGGTCTTTGCCGTCTTAGAGATTATTGTCTTCATGAGGGGGAGAAATAGATGCATTCTGCACTCTTTTTTCCTTTGCCATGGTTTTGTCCCACTGGGTTTTCCATGCAAGGTTTTTAACGAGGCAGATCTTACGCAATGAATATTGTACTCTTTTTCCTTCACTAAGACTTTTTTCCCATTGGATTTTTCTTATTAAGGTTTTAATGAGGCATATCCTTAACGGACATCTAAGGGGGAGTGTTATGAATATTTTGTGGATGTCTATTATTGAAGAGGTTGATACTAATTGGATTAGGTGATATCATTTCCTATTGTGAGAGAAGATTGTATATCACTATTTCCTTAATTATGATAACACTAGGATTAACTTACTTTGTGGCTATATATATCAGTCTTATTGTACATGACTTGATACTCTCAAATATAGCAATAAAATTATCTTATTATCTCTTCTCCATTTCTCTCTTGTCTCTCTATATTTTACTCTTGTTTCGATTAATTCATAACAAAAAATATATTTTTATTTTTCAAACATGGTTTTTTTTTATCAAGAGGAATACAAACAAAAGCAAAACTACACACGAAATCTAACTAATCCCAAAGCATCAGTTAGTAAAACCGAACTGAGCTGTGTAGGGCAATTATCACATAAAACCAAGGGAGAATCATAATTAGCTCCAGCTTTAGCCATCATATCAGCGCATTCATTTCCCTCACGCAGAGTTTCAAACATGGAATTAAAACATAATTTTAGTAGAAAAAAAAAACTTAATATAACTTGTACATCTAAGTCAAAAAAAATCCAATGTACTAAATAATTTTACTTAAAATCTATTTTTAACCATATTACTTAAATTCATTTAAAAACAAGTTACATTTAACCAAATTAATTTTACAGAAATCAATTTTTTTTTTTCAAAACTACATTCATATACACTCAAACACACTAAAAGGTAACTTGAGAAGAGGGAATACACATGAAAGTGTCCTGAATTAATGAATCACCGCAAATTTAATAGTCCCAATAAAACTTTGTTGCGCTTGCACTTAAAACAATCTCAGACATGTTAAAACATTTCCCAAACACGAGCAAAACCTATTACATATGTTCACAACTTGCTTAATCGTCACGCATTTTAAAAAACAAACAAGCACATAGTACCATAGAAATTTTACATTGATCACAAACCGAGAAAGGTTCCATGCAGGAACTATTATAGTACTATTCCAATCCACTTCAAAACACTACTAGTGTAAGCAATAGCAACTTCAAAATGCACATCAAAGCAAAAGCAATAAGAAAAAGGTCTTGTCTTGAGTGGCTAACGCACACTGTAATAAAGTCTATCTCAAAAAAAGGCAAGTTCTCAAAAGAACACGTAGTGAAAACAGAAAATGAAGTGTGACCAAACCCATAATGAAAACCAGAGAGTAGAAACTGAAGTTGATTTAATTAAGCCAAGGATGATTTGCCTGTCTGAATCCCTCTCACCGGACAACCGAAGCACAACGTTGATTTGTTCCACCGAATGCGAGTCCCCCGCCACTGCATTGTGGTGGTGCTCCACCGCCCATGTTTGCGGTGTTCCCCAGAAACATGTGCTCTGCAGCCTGCCTGAAACTGACGCTGTTACCGGATAAACATGTCCGGTCGGAGCAGGTTGAGATGGAGGAAGACACGTTGTCTCCGGTTTTTGAGGAATGGCTTCTGGCCTCCAAAGGGTCTTCCTTTTGATATTTGTTGACAGGGCCAGAGCCAGAATGTGAACCGGTGACAAATTCTGCATTAGACTGTGAGAGCTGTTTGGTGCTGAGAAATCTCCCTCCAGATCCCCTGACCCTATTCAAAGCATGGCGGTGTCGAGACTCATGAAGATATGGCTGCATATTCAATTAAAAGAGGAGTAAGCTAAGTAGAGCAGCACCATTTTCTTTCGGTCCAAACCAGATTCAAAAAAGCATGTTACACCTTTGTATATGATTCACCATTGAATATAATGGAACAATAACTTGCTTACAAAATAATGCATGGTGTAATTCTATTGTATCACAGTTTCATATCTAAGTGCTAAAACTATCCTTTGATATTAAACTAGTCGATGGACCCAACCCCGTACAAAATACAAGTCTTTTCCTAACATAAATAGTAAGAAAAACTCAATAAACGAAATAGTTTTGATAAGAGATGCCCACATTTAGTGCTCAATCATGCCTCGAATAAGATTGCCTCCTATGGAAGATACTTGTGGGAAACCAAAAAAAAAAGTTTTTGATGAGAAATAAAAGGGCCTGAAATGTGACACGTGTCCCAACTAGGAAATAAAAAGATCTAGGAGTTGTCATATGTTCGAGCTAAGGTCCTACTTTTCTTATATAGTAATTGATTGATTGATATAGTAATTGACAATCGAAGAGATTATATCATAAATCATTCCCTCGCAAGTAACAATTTCAACATGTAATTAACATGACATTTTTCTATAGCACAAGTTTATCTTAATTCTACCCTTGCCACTGGGGGAGGAACCTTGTTCAACCTTGGATGGTTATATAAAATGCAAAACTTTGCCTTACATTTTGCTAAGCTATAATAATATTGTAAAGTATAAATTTAATTCTTTTATGTTGTAAATCCTCCCCCCGAGCAAAAAAAAAAAAGATTATACTTGCCACATTCAAAAGGTTACAGTATAGGAATATTTTTCAGCACCATGCACGAAAAAATTCTTGCAGCTATATCATGGGCTGTATCAGGTCCAGTATGACAGATGCAGAGAGTTCTTAGGGAGCATACTTTTCGACTCTTGATGAGTTTGTTCTGAGCCTCAAGCTTCGCTCGCGACTGTCGCCTTCTCAGTATACCATGGTATTGTTTTGCATTGACGTAAATGGGCCCATCTTGTGCAAGATCAAGTGGTAATGCAACTCTGGTGGATGCTAATCCCAGCATCTGGGGCAACATTTGGGGTTGATTCTAAAACACATTAAAAGACAGTGACATATTAAGATATTATACAACTAAATCAAAATGTAACAGAAATTCCCTTAAGCGAAAAAATGTTCCGAAAATTTAATCTCGCCATAATCAACAAGCATCATAAAGTGTTAATAGCATTAGTAAAAAGATGTACTAGACATAACACTTACAACAGCCTGTGGTCCATAAGAAACTAATGAACCAGCAAAAATTTGATCGCTGCCATAAGGATAAGGAGCATGAGCCTGAAATTTGATGACAACAACTACTTAGTAACTAAAAGTGGAAGCAACAAATCCAAAAACAGCAGTTTCACATACCATCGAGTGGTCACGGTCGACTTGTGAACAATTGAACTCAGTGTCAGGATGATTCAAAAAGAGAAAAGGCTTCATGGGACCTTCAACATAGCCATATTACTTAAAATTTAGATCTTGACCTGAGAGAATGATTCCATATTAGACAGGTCCAGAGGTGAAGAAAGGAAAGAATGTCACATCACATACATATAAATAAAGTTATGTAAGGCGTGATATATACAAGGAACATGAGAGGACAAGACATATTTACAAACCTCCAAAACTACAACACAACATATATTCCTAAATGATGGGGAGAAGAGAGGTAACACAACAACAACAAAAGCCTTGTCCCACTAGGTGAATTTGACTATATGGATCAATCCACATCGTAATGCCACATCGTAATGTCCTATTATGAAGAAACAAAGGAGATAATCTTCCAAAACTTAATGTTCTTAGAATAGGACATCATACATAACAGACCAAATATTAAAGAGAACTGCTATTTACCGCGACAGGATTCTGTGCAAATGATACGAATGGACACATGTTTATCTTTTACATAAACAATAAATGGGAAATTCCTATTTGATGGAATATTCGTTGGGTAAATGCAAAAAGTGACCAATCATATCTCTTCGTCTCTTTTCGTATGGTTGGTTTTCGAGCCAACAAGCATTTCCCAATATTAAATGAAGCCATTAACAGAACTAATCCTTCCCAAATACTTGGACCAATAGCTCAAAAAATGGTATGAATCCATTATTTTTAAATTCTTTTTTAGTATGGATAACAACTGAAGATACTTCGTTAGAAGGGGGGGGGGAATCAGGTGTAAAAAAAGTGGAGGAAATGAAATACTACATAACACAGAAATATAATGAAGCTTATTAATAAAATGAAGCTTTCCAGTTCCCCTTCATATTCTTAGGGAGGAAATAAACACAGAAAAACTACACCCAAAAATAGCATCAAAACAGAGTATTCCCCTTCCAACAAAATACACCAAAATGATGTATTGCCTTGGTTTTACAAGCATTCAAACAAGTAGCGATCGCTGCGTCAGTACAAGCAACATATTCAATGTAAAATCCAACCAAAACCAAACAATCAAAGTTATAAAACATGGAAACTAGAACGACGGCGACAATTAGCTTAGCTTCTCTCAAATCAAAGATAATGTTCTACTTTCTTCACCTAGAAGTTCTTAGAAAGCATAACTTAAGCCATGGAAACCACACCACCATTTAGAACAACAATCATGTAGAGCATACATAGAATGGAGAGAGAACAGAATTCCTAGAACACAAGTCACTAAAACAAACCCTTAAATTATAGATTCCACTTTTACATTCAATTGTCCTAAAATCAAAGGGACACACATACTCAATCTTTAGAGAATTCATGTAAGAAAACAAAATATATGTGCTCCTCATCTCCCATATCAGAGCACTGCACACTACAATGAGTCCTTGACATAATGAAGAATTTAGGGGGAAATAAAAAAGAGAAAGAAAAGAAAGAAACCATTACAGCCATTATCCATGCATGCTTGGCTAATTTTGAGTTGGCTTGATATCCTTAACTCACAATGTTTTCATTCCATATTCATATTAGTCCTTCCAACTTTTGCACTATAGTCCCTCAATTTACAAACATTGTTTGTTGTCCTTAGTTTTTTTCTTCATCAAATTAAACTATGACGTGTCACATTAAAATATTGTTACATGACTATTGATGTGGCAGTCTTAGAGGGGAAGCTTCTAAGGTGACGCATCACTATTTAATACTAGAAAATCACCATAAGGACAATTTGTTAGTAGGTATTTAACAATTCACATAACCTTGTAGTTAAAAAATGATAATTTTAATTAAGGCACCGGCAAATTTTAAACGGTGATAATGAAAAATACATAATGAAATACTATGGTTTATCATTCCCTGGGTAAAGTGTTGTAGCCTTAATTCTCATAATCTTCAATCATATCCTACAAAATGATCAAAAAAAATGAAAAACCTGCTCAACGCATACTCATGGACCCAGATAACCAATTGGGATATAAAGCCCCTATAAGATCAAACAAACTTAAATCTTTACCTCAAAACTTGAGTTCAATATTCTATCTGGGTCTTAGGGAAAAAAAATGGAACTTTTAAGTCCATTCATGACATCAAGCCCCAAAATATAGATATTTGTGATTTCCCTTTTCACTTTTCTTTGATCTTATCGAAATTGTATAAATCACAAACATTGCCAACAGGGATTTAAATAAAGAAAATCAACAAAATAAAAAAAGACATAACAAAACATCATTGATCCCACAAATGTCCTTCATAAGAAACAACAATCTTTAAGACATACAAGCCCAGGTGCCACGTTTGTCATTAAAAGTCAAACATAGATATATCAATTACATAACCATTCACAACAACAACAATAATAATAAGACACAAACATGCCAGACAATCGAATATGCTAAAAGATCAAAAACCAGATCAACCCTGAGTTGGTTTTTTTTTATAAAAAAATAAAAAAAAAAAACACAAACCTTTTCTTTCCCACATCAACAATGTCCATTACTAATCAAAACTGAGCAGAACAAGTACCAAGAGCAGAAGCGAGAAAAGAAACAGCAAAAGCTTTACCCCAACAACCACTTTCCAAATCTTAAGTCAAGCAATGACCTTAACAAACATCCTCTTACCTCAAACTCCACATGCAAATGAGAAAACAAGCAAAATTTAAGTAATTAACTTCACCCCACTTGGATCCCACATACATAATAAAAATTAAAAATCACAAATCATGGTAAAAAGAAAAGTACAAAATAAAAAAATATTTTAAAAAAAAAAAAAAGAAGATATAAAGGACAGAATAATAAAAACAAAGGGAAAAAAAGGTGGGTAGTGGAGAAGGAGACAGGATAAGGCAGAATAAGAGAGAGAGAGAAGGGGCAAAGAAAGAGAGTACCTTTGGGATCTGGTTAATAAGGTATGAAGAAGCAACAAGTACTTGAAACTGTTGGGTTCAAGTTGGGCATGTTTCCTCTCTTGAAACCCCCAACCCACTAACTACTACCCACTTATATCTATCTATCTTCTATCTATCTCACTGAAAGCTTTCACACTCTAGAATGATCCTTCTCCTTCTCTCTCACTCTTTCTTTCTTTCTCTCTCTTCCTTCTTGGTGTTTTGGCTTTCCTGAAACAAACACGTCTAAGTACACATAAATACTCAACAGTAACAACCAGCACCACCACCAACATTATTCATTGACAAGTCACAACTCGCGATCACTCACACTCGGTCTTTATATTTCTCTTTCTTGATATTTTTTTTGTCTGTATTTTCTTTTTTCTTTTTGGTTTATATTTACAATATCCCAAATAAAAAAATTTAAACTAATCTGTATTCGAGTACTAATCTAATAGTATGTTTTTTTATATGGAACGAATTAATCACTTACATCCAAATACATGATTTTGTTTGTGTGTTTTTTAACTTGGCGTAATTTTGTGAGTGGGCCATATACACAGTTCCCTAACCCTTGGGCCGTCGGTCTTCGTTTTCATCACTGAGGCTCCCAGCCGCCCCTGACTGTTCATGCCTTCCCCACGCGCATGACTACACGCGCCATTCACCACCTTGTTAAATCAATGATCCCGGATTGTGGAAGCCGTCCATTTAATGTATTTTTTTTAATGCGTTTTCAGTCATGTTTTATCTTTTTCTTTTTCAATCATGTTTTATCTTTTTTCTACAGTATAATACTTTTTTTAACTGTTTTGTGGTTTGCTCAACACTTTTATTTGAGACCAATCAGTACTCAATGGGTCATCAATAAATAAAAAAAAGAATTAAATTAAAAAAATAAATGAATATAAATGAGCTTGTTGTTGAAAAATATTAATAAAAAATCAAATTAAAAAAATAAATAAACACAAAAAATCAGTTTACTAATTCTGTCTTTTTTAACGTGTTTTCAATCATTTTTTTTATCTTTTTCTCAAAGCATAATAGTTAAAAAAATAATATTATACTTCCTCTGTTTTGAATTAATTATCAAATTAGCAAAATAAAAAATTTCACATTGGTAGTCCATTTTACTTTCTCAATGCATTATTATTTTTTTTTTTACAATTTTGTCCATAGATAATACAACCTAGAAAAATATAAAAATAGCACATCAGTCTCGTCCCTAATCACAACTCGGGTGCCTCCAATGATCTCCAAGCGACGTGCAGCATGAACATATTCAATTTAAATCAACCACTTTAAAGAGAAATTAGGGATGTAAATGAAGTGGAGCAGACATAGGTAATAGATACTTGCTACCTGCCTCATTCGGTATACCCGCTATTTGTACCCATCATATACCCGTGTGGGTATCCGTCACCTAGGTTTTAGTGGATATCCGTAAAATCTACGAGTATCCGCAGATATCTATGGATATTAAAAAATAAAAAAAATTTATAAAATTTGTTCAATTATATAAGACTAAATTATACCAATCATATAATTTTAACTCAATTGTTATATCAATAATTATTCAATTAAATAAAAACAAATAAAGCTATAAAATAAAAAATATGAGTGTGAGAATTAATACATGACACAACAATAATACATACTTTGGACTTATGAGTGTGAGAATTAATGCATCACACTCTAATATTTGTCAAATTGTATATTGATATTTTAGACTTTTAGGTATGTATATAAATAAAAAGATGATTTTTGTAATTTAATTAACGGGTACAGGTATCCGTGGGTACGGGTACCTCACTATCCGCCCCCATCCCCATTTATTAGCGAGTACCTCAAATACCTGTTTAATTTACCCGCAGTATCCATTAAAGTACCCACCTCATACCTATAATAAATTTTATCCGCAAATATATGTGGGTACGAGTTTTTTTATCGTCTCTAAGAGAAATCCAACGAGAGATAACATGGGGATGGGGAACAATAGGAGAAGAGGGTAAAGTAGAAAGAACTCCCTTGTATTCTGAAAATGCATTGAGCTATTTGGAACGTTAGCTAAACAAGCTAAGTGCACATGTATGTATAATACACTATTGATGAGGCTAATCGCGAGCAAAGAATCATAGAGAAACTTGAATCTTTTAGTGGCTAGATTTATTCGGCAATATAGTGATAAAGAGGGTTAAAAATGTGTTTTTCTTTTAATTTTATTTTTTATAAATAAAATGTGTTTGCTTATCTATTTTGTTCATTTTTTTTTTCTGGTTAATTTTTAGGTTGTAAAATTATTTTTTTAATTTTATTTTCATAAAATATTGTTTGCATATGAGTTTTATCATTTTTTTATTATATTTAACAAAATATGATGCAAAATGAAAATTATTTTACTTTTTCTCTATTTATTTTTGTATCAGACTTTTTCTATTTACTTTTGTTTATCTGATTTGGCCTTTATTTTTGTTCATATATTGGAGCAATTGTTGATTGCTTATAGCATAAAGTTTACATATTTAACTAAGATGTACAATGCTACAAAATTAACATTGCTATGAATTTAGAGTATATTATAGGGATAACAAAACGGGTTAGGTTCGGCGACCTAACTTATTTTTTTATGGGACGGGTTGAGATCCTCAACCCACCACCCCGCTTTGGCCTGTCTCGTTTCACCCGCCAACCCAACGGACTAGGACGGATTGGCTCGTTGGGGCCAATTAAATTTGTTTTCCTATATTAAAGACATTTTTTTAAAAAAAAATTGAGCAGGTTTGGGGTCGATGGGCTGACTCGCCAAAACTGATCAACCCGTCAACCCCTCCCATTAAACGAGGTGGGGTGTGTTTCTTGGTCCACTTTCCTCGACGGACTAACTTGCCTTGTCCCATTTAGGGTGAAAAAAACGAGTCAAGCGAGTCGATGTGGATCGGCCTATTTTGCCTTACCTAATATATTATATATCAAGTTGTGTTTATATAAAAAAATTATTTCATATTATAAGTAAAAACCAGCACGTGAATGCACAAATCAAACGACTGGTTATAAAGATCAAAAAATGAAAAAAGACATAAGTTGACAAAAAAAGGTCATATAAAAAAGTGAAAACAGGACACCTTTTTTTCAAACATCCTTCCTTTTCTACAGTGTTTTGAAATGGAAAAGGCCCTATACGCTCTTCCTACGCGCGTCGCTTGGAACTTGAGGGATTCTCGGAAAAAACACATTTCAAATTTCTTGCAAATTGGACCTCGTCAATGACTTTAATTTGGATGATGTCCTCCACCTTCCAGATTCCCTTGTTAGGTGACATTTGGCAGAATGTTGTCTTAAATACCCAATTTGCCCTCTCTTCTCTTTATTTGGTATACCCATTTGGGTGTGTTTGGAAGTGAGATTTTGGAAGGGAGAGAATGAGAGAGTATTTCAATATTTTAATTGTATAGATAGAAAAAATAATAAAAAAAATATTTTGAAGTTCTTTAAAATTATTTTCTTTAATATATTTTTAAAAACTCTCCAATTTAAAAGAATTCAAAAAATGCATAATTAGAGAGTTTTAGCGGGTTTTTATATATTTTTTAAATATTCAAACAAGTAAAATATTGATCATAAATCTTCTCTTCTCTTCTAAAAACTCCCAAACACAGCCTTAAATGTTAGTATTTTTTTAATCTATCATGTTCTTGGAATATCATATTATTATTGTTTTGTATTATTTGTTTGCTTGCTTTGGGATTGTGAGGGGCGATGACCTAAACGAGTTTTTTTTTTCCTTCTCTTTTTAAATATCCCTCATTTTTTGCTAATGATCAAAACAGGTCTACATTGGATACCACTTATTAATTTATTCATTAATCCATGCTGCATTAAGCTTATCCGGAAAAGTGAAAAGGACTATTAATTAAATGTCACATTCGTATTGCTTAAGTCTGCCATCGGGATTCAGGATTCATGACATTACAGTAATAATGATATTTACAAAAAAAATTTTATCAATGATAATATGATATTTACAATTTGAATAGGCAAAGTCTATCGGACCAAAATAATAAATTACTATAGAGTAAAAGATACTACCTCTATTCTTTATTATATAGAAGAAAGTAGGACTATTTTTTTAGTCTAAATTATAATAAATATAAATTTATTATTAAATATTTTAATTGTTAGAATTTTTTTTATATTCTTATTTTATTATGGAACCAATTTTCTATGCAAGTGGGTGCTACTATCAACCATTTAGAAGTAAGAATATTTTTGGAATAATATTTAAATTAATTGAAATTAACTAACTCAATTGTCTTTTTTTAGTATTGATGAATTAGTTATTTGTCTCTTATAATAAGGACATGAGGTAATATTTAATTTATAAATTAAATGGATATTGTTAAGGTTAATTAATTCGTAGTTTCATACATATTTTCTTAGTAAGGTATTTTTGTTAATTATAGTTTTGAACATATTTTAATGTTATCATTATCAAATAATAATTAATCATAATATTAGCATAATTCTTATCCATTAAACAACATAAATATTATATAAATCATGTAACGTCAGTTATTTATAAGTTCAATGATATTATTTACAGGTACAATATATGACATAATTCACAATTCACATAGCTTTCATCATCACATTCATCCTAATTTTCCCTTTCTTTTTTTATTCATTGATATAAAAAATCTAACCGTGAATTATTTGTTATTCCTTTAGGGCATTTGGTTCGTAAATTAATCTTTTCATCTAGCTATGAGAATCTTTACAAGTTTACATGGAAATATTAGTTTCTTATGTTTGATACAAGATTTTTTTTTTAAAATCTCCATCAAAACTTGAACTTCATGAGGAGAGGTGGGGTTGGCCAATGGCAATGAGTTTAATTTCTATGCATTATCAGTGTAAAATATTTTTACACATGCATCCAATCATATATCATCCTTGTGTTATCTTGTAACAATATTTCATAATATATCTGCATAAATATCAATGTGGTGAGATCTGATTGGATGTTTGTGTAAAAAAAATTATACCGTCAGTGCATATTATGTGGGTCCCTTCCACAGGTGTGTATGGGTCTGATATTCTTTGGTGTAATTTTGATAGGTTGTGGTGATTTTTTTAGCTTCTTATATATGTGGGTTTGGCGTGCTGCAAATGATAGATAAGGTCTGGGGTGTCAACTTAGTTGGAATGTCTTTCCCTGTTGTGATGCTTTGCACGCTACCTCTTTTGTTTTAACCGTAGGAAATTGATCGTCTTTACTGATAACATTATTGTTCTTTTCATGTAGTTAAATCTTGACATATCTTGTGCGCTGATTTAGTTGCTTTCTTCTTAATAAATTTTTATTTTTCAAAAAAAAAATTAAATTCTTGGCAAATTTATAAAGAATAATATAAAAGGTGATTCTGCATACTCCATTTTTTCTTTTGCAAAGAATAATATAGTGTGTGTTTGGTTTCAACCTTAACGCATGTTCACTATTTTATCAATAGCTTCATCTTTAACGCGCGTCCACCTCTTAGTCTACCATGAAATCAAACATGCTAATAAAAGTATCATTTCATGTTTTGTTTGTGCATTGGTACACATGAAGCTGAATTTATTACTCATGACCAATTTCACAAATGTGATATATATTTAATTTTTGTCAACCAATCTTTGTGTAGATTGTGTGTGGATAACAATAAGATAGTTTATGTTAGGGTCTAACTCATCTCCAGGGATGGAGTCAGGATTTTTTCCTGGGGGAGGCTGAGATCAAAAATATATAATTTAGCAAAAATTATAAATTTTCATATATACAGCGCATATAAAAAATTTAGCTTTTATATTCTCTTTATTTGGCTCATTCTTAACCAATGTGGAACTAACTTACACTTGGATATTCCCAACATAACTCTCCTATTTTTATTTTTTTGACTTTTAAAATTTAAGATTGAGGCAAATTATGTAAATGTGAATTCTATTCAAAATGATAAAATTATATTTTAATTCATGTGAATAATTTATTAGAGAAACTACTGACATGTAAAATTTAGTTTATTAGAGAAACTACATAAAGTTTTATATGTTAATCATTTATTAAAATATCAAATGTACTTTGAAAAAAACTATAAGAATTTTCATACGGTAATTAAGAAAATTATAGAAATTTACAATTTTATAGTGAATCATTCTTGAGTTAAAAGATAAATATGTTATTCCAAATTGGAGTATCCTTAACTGAATCTCTTTCCTAGGCTCTAAAAGCTCGTTTGGGGCACATGATAAGGTAGATAATATAGAATAAACTATCAAATTTTGTCTGAATTCAGTATTAACTTTTAAAAATTTAATATAAAAAATGGGAATGTGGCATAGCACTGACATGATGCAAGAAGTAGAGTGTATTTTCTTTGAAATTTTTTAATATTACAAAGACAGAGGGGGACCAAATATATTTTTATATTACTATTATCACCCAAAAAAATAAATTCTCTATATAGTAGTAAGTATTCCCTAAATGTGGGGTGGTGCCACAGCCTCCCTCGGCCCCCCTCCCTCAAAATCAGTTTATAAGGTGAGGATTGCCCACACTTTATAAGCACTACATTAGTAGTATCACTAGTCGATTTGTGACTTCTCAACACACCCCCTCACACATCGACTCTCAATAATATCCCACACGAGTGGGTCCCACTAACAACACCCCACACGGGTGGCCCACTAACGGATCGAACCATGACTGTGATACCACTGTTAGGGTCTAACTCATCCCCACAAAACCGATTTTTAAGGTAAAGATTGCCCACACTTTATAAACACTACATTAATAGTATCACTAGTTAATAGTATCACTAGTCGATGTGAGAATTCTCAATAGTTCAACCCACACAAGAAGCAAATGGCGATGTTGTGCTAACAAACCGAGTTTTAGTAATGACCATATTATTATCCAGACTTGATTGACCAATTTAACATGCATTGAGTCTTTTTTTAGGTTGTGTGAAGTCTTGGTAAACTTATATTCGGTTTTGACCTCAATTTATGTGTTGAGAGGATATTTCTCCAAAGCCAAATTTTACAATTACTAACAAAAATGGTCAATTAATTATTAGACACTATCATCATCAAGACAAATTTTACCTAAAAAAGGGCTAGTTTCTTGAGATTCTTGGAGCGTTTTGTTCGTTGTCATGACGAGTTGAGTTTTGATGGCAACGACCATTACGTTGGAAGCAAGCCTCTCAAGAGCAGAGAGAGATCAATTGGCAAGAAGTACCAAGAAGACCAAGACTGATGATGTCTCAATCATCGCCATTATTTCAAATGGCCACAAAAATGTGATTACCCAGAAAAGTTGTGTCATATAAGGACACCTGTATTGGTGTCAATGGCGGGGAGGCCTCCGAATCTGATGGGTTTCTTCAAGCAGATGTAGAGAGCGTCAATTCGGATGGGTCTGAGGAAGAGGAAGGGTCAGAAGAAGTTGTTGAGTGAGGGTGTTGATATCCTCTGTCCGGAGGTTAAAATATCAAAGGAGGTTAAAATACAAATTTGATTTTGTATATCCATTTGCAACCAATGGGTCTCTTACCTAGAGGTATATCAGTGATGATCCATTGTAAATTTTGACTGAGAGCATCCAATTCAGAATTCATTGCTTGAATCCAATGAGGATGTTTGACAGCTTGCTTATAAGTGGTAGGTTCATGATTAATAGTGAAAGTGAGAAGGAAAAATGTTATCATAGGACAAAACATGGGATGAAGAAAATTTTACCTTAGAAGGATTAGTGTCAATTTTCAAAAAGGAATTACAATGAAAGTCCTTGAGATATAAATTGGGGTTGCTTTCGAATTCTATTTGATCTTCTTAAAAGCACTAGTTCAATATCACTATCTGAATTATATTCTGGTTCAAGATCTAATGGAGTACTCAGTTGAATGAGGAATCAGATTATTATGTAATTGATTTTGTGTGTTTGGTAAATCAAAAAATAAAAGCTGAATTTGTTGCATCCTAAGAGGAGGAATCAAGTTGAATAGTTTGAATAGTAGCATATGGAAAAGAAGATTCATAAAATATAGCATATGTTTAGAAATAAAAATGGCATAGTATGTAAATCTAATAAAATATATCCCTCTATTCCAGGTTTATATCCAAGAAAGAAGCATTTTTTAGCTCTTAGATCTAGTTTTGAGTTAAAATAGAGGCAAAAACAAGACAACCAAACAGCTTGAAGTCAAGGTAGGTTAGAGGAGATTAATATAGGACTTCATATGGGGATTTCTAACTTAAGACATGTAGGAAGTCTATGGATTATATATGCATCATGACAAAGAGCATAATACCAGTACCATTTAGGAAATTTGGAATGAAAAATTAATGCTCTATTACATTTAATAAATGTCTATATTTTTTCTCAACAAAGGGGTTTTGCTTATGTGTTTCAATAGAGGAAGTTTGGTGTAAAATGCCTAAAAATAAATACTAAAATGACATTTTAAATTCATTGTCATTGCTACTTTGACCTGACCTGACTCATGATCCCCCTAAATTATGAACACGAGGGCGGAGCAAGTTGGGGGAAGGGGGGCTACTCTTGTGCCCCAGCTTTTGTAAAACTTCAACAATATTATATAAAATTAATTATTTATGTTACCCCTGTAACAGGTAATTGACAATTTTTGTGACCCCTCCTATCCTTTCTATTGGTTTGATAGTTGTTACTTTACTTAATTAAGTTTTTTTTTATTTCAATTATTTTATATTTTTATATTGGTTCATTGTTACTAAAAGATAAAACAAGTTTTTTTTAATGACAAAAGAAAAGATAAAACAAGTTAGACATTGATGCCTTACATGACTTTCTATTCTAATATTTTCACCTTGCACTTCACGTTGTGCCAACCAACGGGAAGGGAAAAATTTAGAGAGCAAAATTAGAGAACTACTTGGACTCTTGGGAAACATGCATTGTTATTTTGTCATTTTTATTTTCTAGGTTAGCCACCAATTGTTTTGTTTTATTCTTTATATTTACAAGTATTTATTTTAAGGGTTAATTATTTGTAATTTTTATCCAAATTAATATTTTTTATGATGGATTGTTGGGGTTTAAGTGCACAATTATTTATTATAAATTATAAATATATATTTACCTATTTTTAATAATTTATATATTGAAATCCCAGTTTTTACTAAAATATGGTTTCTAAAACATGATTTCACACATTGTTTTATGATTTCACGTTTTTACTGATTGTCAATTTATATGACTTTTATATTCATATATTTCTTTTAGGTTACTCAATTTTAAGAGAAAAGAGAGAGATCAATGAAAAAGCAAAACCTTTGCCTCATGTACCAACTATACATTTAAAAAGATACCAATGTGAAAGCAATTTAAA
The DNA here is from genome assembly GCA_030159175.1 of Glycyrrhiza uralensis. Classification (NCBI taxonomy): domain Eukaryota; kingdom Viridiplantae; phylum Streptophyta; class Magnoliopsida; order Fabales; family Fabaceae; genus Glycyrrhiza; species Glycyrrhiza uralensis. Next base: position 4,718,076 of record BRZY01000007.1, read on the forward strand.
AGTTGAACAACCACCTATTTCCAAAACTTCAAGTGTTGAATAAGAAAGAATCAATATTGATATTTTGATCTGTAATCCTAGAAAATATCTACAAATTAAAATTACTCTGTTAATTAACAAGATGAAATCTGTAGAGTATATATAAAGTTTTAAACATATCAATTTTTAATGGATGTGTATCCATTTTCTAGTCAAGAAGATCACCCTCGTCGATTTCAAGCTTATTGGTTTAGAACTTTTCCTTGGTTAGATACTCACCAGAAAAATATGTTATTTTTTGCTTTACATACTATTATTTTCTAAAAAATAAAGTCCATTTACTTCAAAAGAATTTAGAAATTGGAGAAAAGTAAATACCAAAAAAAATAGTACATTTTTATCTTGTATGGAAAAAAGTCTTAATTCAACTCATAATATTGCTCTTAGATGCTATGAAGATTTTAAGAATTAGTCTTGTCATATTGACCAAGCACCATCCAGACAAAATTTGCAATAAATTTTGAGTAACCGATTGCATCTTAAAACCTCACTAAATACTGTTAAATGATTAACATTTCAAGCTTGTGCTTGCACATATTACTAAGTCATTTTTAATCGTCTCCATTTAAATAAAATCTTGGCTTTTCCCTGTATGAACAAGTACATTAATGTTTAGTATAGCATCCAAATCCATCGACATAATACACTTTTTTGGGACTTTTTAATAAATTTCTTTATCTTTGGGAATAAAGCAACTTATCTAGCAAAATGATATTTCACCCGAAATTTTTAATATATAGATAATTAACTAATTGATCCAGGAGAAGACTCTACTTTGTGAAAGATGGAAAGTATTATAAACATTAGATTTAGTACGAGATTGTCGGTCGCATGGAATTAAACAATTTAGATCATCAACTAATAACTTGCAATTGTATTGAAAAAGCAATGTTGAGAATCTTTCTAGCATTGATAGTCACATAATCCTAAAAAATTAGAAACATTGGATTAAGTACGAGGATGACACGGTCGCATGAAATTAAACAAACCTAGATCAACCTAGTGGCAAAATGTCTAAACTGAATAATTTCAATTTGTATTGAAAAAAAAGCAATGTTGAGAATTTTTTTTAAGCCGTTGATAGTTACAAGATAATACATTAATACACACCACGTACGGATCAAAATAGAGAGATGTATTAGAAAAAGAATAAAATGTCGTGATGTGGTTCTTTGCGTACTTCATCTAACAGGGAAAGTTGATCCTTGGTTAACCATTAGTTGCAGAAAGAGTCCCTTTGCTACATATGAAAGGGTATGCTGTGTGGTCGATCCTGGTTGGTAAGGTTTTTTTTTTTTTAAATCAAATTGGTAGAATGTGATATCTTTCTTAATTTCATGAGTATCGATCGTGATATGTCACTGAACTTTATTTTGATTTGAGCACATTATCCATTAAGTATATAGAATCATATTTTATCCAACAGCAAATTGTATATTATTATAGCTAGTTTTTACTTTTTACTGAGTTAATTTAATTTTTTAACTTTTGTACTTATGATTGAACTTTTATTTCCATGTAAGTGTTTTATAAGTTTTTGTAACATTTAAAGTCTACAAAAATATTCAAAATTACACCACATGCGTGTATAATCAATTTATGTACAATTTTTTAAAAAGTACAAATTAAAAGAAAAAAGTTTAAAATTATAAAAAAAAAACCATATGACAGCAGCAACAAGAACAATACTAAGAAGCCTTTTCCCACAAGGTGAGCTGGACTGCGTAGATCAATCATCTAACTATCTTTTAATAGTTTGATCTATGGTTTTTCTTGGTCTCTCTTTACCTCTAATTGCTCAAATAATCTAAGATGAGATTATGTCATACTCGCATTTTCAGCTGTGCATATACATGCGATGTTTCGGTTTGCGTGCACAACTATAGGGTCTATTTGGATAACAAACTTATCTACTGTTTATGACATAAGTTGTATAAACTACTTTTATAATCAAAGTAAAATTATAGTGAAACTTATTTTATATAAGCCATAAGCTGTTTTGATAAGCTATCCTAGGTAGCTTATGAAAAATAAACTCAAAACAGCTTATGAATCAATCATAAACTGTGTTCATAAGCTCTGCATAAGCCAATTCAAATAGACCTAGAAAACCAAAGTCATATTTGAGATTTGTTATATCAAACAAAGTAGTGATCCAAATGTGGGTTCAAAACACATACGAACCTGTAACATCTCGTTTTGCATGCAAAGTTAACAAAATCTATAAGCCGCCTGAGCCACCACCTGCTGAAACCGATGCTCAAACGGACGAAAACGGACGTAACTTCTTCCTCTTCGATTTTCGTTGGATATGCAAATTTGAGACCGAATCCAACCGTGATTGACTGGTGTCAAGCCGCAATGGTTAGTTCATTATTGATTTATTATTACCGTTTACCTCTTGTTTTTAAGATCAAAACAGAGCCATAAGATTTACTTGGAAACTTTACCTAACAAGGGAAAAGGATATTTCTTTTATGTGACATTTGTGACTATTGAAATTAGGAAATGATTTTGGAAATAGCACGGGAGAGACATTTTTTTTTTGTCAAACTCAAAACGGGAGAGACATTTTAAATGTTTATAAATAGGAAGATATAGGAATTGTACCACAAGTCACACCAAAAAAAAAACAGAGGAAGTGTACCACATGGGCCTAGTGTGGCGATAGGTACACTATCTTAGCCTTTGATGACTTTGGTCACATAGGCCAACCCTTCCCAACTATGGATGGACGAGCTTAAGCCTAAGCCCCTATTTCTAGTGTTATTCAAAGCTGGACATAAAATTTGAATAGTAACGACCAAAAAAGAAGCTGGACATGAAAACTCTCAAGTAGGGGCGTAAACGAGTCGAATCGAGTTGAACATTTAAAATTTGAGTTTGGCTTGTAAAAAATATTGGCGGTTTAAGCTTAGTTCATTTATTTAAACGAGTCTAATTAAAAACTTGAGCTTGTTAAAAAAAGCAAAGCTTGGGTTTAGTTTGTAGGCTCATTTATGATTTTTTTTAAAATCATTTTTAAATTTTATAGGTTTTAGTATTTAATAAAAATTAGTGCTTAGCATGTCGTATATGACATTCAAAAATGTTTGACTATTATATTTAGATAATCTAGTAAATAACAAGTTTATAATTAAACTCTTAGGTGGAGTAAAAGTCTAGGAGTAAAAAATATTTAAGGAAAGAAAAGGTCAAAAAATCCTTTGAAAATTATGAGATAAAGAAAAAGAGAAAATGAGTGGAAAACTCAAAATTCATAATAACTTAAATACTATTTTTTCACTTTATTTTTTATATTATAAATTTTAACTCAAAAATAATTTTTTTATAAAAATTTATCATTGTCAAACGATATAAAAATGTTTTTATACAAAATGTAAGATCTATGTAATTTTAATTTTTGATTGTATATAGGGGTGTAAATGAGCCGAGCCATTCGTGAACTATTCGGGCTCAACTCGTTAATTGCTCGCTCAAGCTCGTTTGTTTAATTAAACAAACCAAGCTCAAGCTTAAGATTGGGCTCAAATATTTAAATGAGTCAAGCCCAAACCTTACAAGCTCGACATTAAGGGCTCGCGAATAGCTCGTTTATATATATATATATATAGGATATATCAAGTGAGAGGAGTTTTAATATGAGATGATTAAATCTGGATCATACAACCATACATGGATGGTTGAGATTAAAAGTTAGTTACTGATCACATGACCATTTAAACAAGTCATGTGACTTAATGTTAATCTTGACCATTCATGATTTGAACTTATGGCTATAATATAATAATCAAAAATTAAAATTACATATATCCTACATTTTGTATAAAACACTTATGTCCAAACATTGATTTGTGGGGTTGATTGGATACGTTATAAGTATAATAAGCCAAATGTATAATAATGTTTTTATTTGGAATTTATTATTGAGTTGAAATTATAATATTTAATACTTATATATTTTTGTATTTTATAAGCTTAGAAGGACAATATTTTGAAAGAGACTATTCTACTAACAAGTTGACGATGAGGATTTTATCAACCTTTTTTATTGATATTATGGAAATATGTAAAATTTTATTAAGTGTTAATCTTGAAGTTTTTTTTGTAGTAGTCAAGAAGTTTAATTATGAACATTTTATTTACTAGATTATCTAAATGTAATACTCTAGAACTTTTGAATTAAATATACCACATGTTGAATACTAATCTTTATCAGAGACGGAATATTTCTGTCTCTATTAGAGACAGTTGTGACCTTTTCATCGTCTAACCATAGAGACGGAATTAATCAAATTAGAGACGGAATATTTCCGCTTCTAACATTTTAGCGATACCAAAATTAGCGACGAACACGAATCCGTTTCTAATTTGTTTAGTGACGAATTTATCAATTTTAGAGACGAAAAAATTCCATCTCTAATTCTGATTTTTCTAGTAGTGGACAAAGTTCAAAAATAATTTAGAATTCCAAAAAATAAGAAAAAAAATAAGAAATGCAAAAACTTAAGTTTTAAATGAGCTTACAAGTCAAGCCCAAACTTTACATTTTTTTAACAAGCTCAAACTCAAGCTTTTAATTTGGCTCGTTTAAATAAATGAGCCAAGCTTGAGCTATTGATTTTTTTCACAAGCCAAGTTCAAGCTTTAAGTGCTCGGCTCGGCTCGACTCGTTTACACCCCTAATATTATATATATATATATATATATATATATATATAAACGAACTATTCATGAACCCTTAATGTCGAGCATGTAAGGCTTGAGTTTGACTCATTTAAATAATCGAGTCTAATCTTAAGCTTGATTTTGGCTTGTTTAATTAAACAAACGAGCTTGAGCGAGTAATTAATAAGCTGAGCCCGAATAGTTCACGAATAGCTCGGCTCATTTACACCTCTACTCTCAAGCATATACAGTAATACAGAGACTAGAGATAGAGTCAGACAATATCTATAACTACGTAAATTGGTTAATTTTATTTTTTGAAGCAAACGGAAATTGGTTAGTTTTTTTTTTATTGACGAAAGGAAATTGATTAGTTAGTACTTAGTTACATATATAAGAATAATCTAGAATAAGCTAATCTTTCAATGTGAGCTACGCAAACACATAACCGAGACTATATTATAGAATACAGCAAGATGATAAGCTACAGTAAACATATAGAAAAAGAATAGTAGCAACCAAAATGTGTTGCCTCATAATCCGTCAACAAGTTAAAGACAACAGAATAAAAATTAAAATAATATAATAGTCATAAATTTAAATTCAACTAATGAACATATTCTTTAAAAATATAAATTTTTTTGTCAGCGTCTAAAGTTAGCTTAAGTTTTTATTTTGGTCAATTAGCTTAAGTTAATAATTATATGAATTGTTTGTTGGTCAAATAATTATGCGAATTATGTTCCATTTTCTTCTTTAGGCATATGGGTTGGGCCGAGAGCCCAGTACTAGAATGAGCACTGGCTCAAAATGGTATTCAAACTAGGCATTTTCTCGTTTTTCGTTTTCACATTCTTAAACACAACCACAAACATAGGCCTCATGAGAAATAACTGCAACACCCCAGAAAACGAAAAACACATGGTATCAAGCTCTGGGTTCTGTTTTGTTTTTTAGTGTTTGTATTTATGAGGGTGGGTGGCTTTCCTTGGAACCCATGTTGCTTTTAGTATGTGGGTGGGTGGCATTAATTTGATCCAAGTTGCTTTTACTTTTTTCGTATGTATTTCCCGGAGCTGTGTCTCGGGTGTTTTCAGCTTACGTCTGTGCTGTTTAGTGCTCTCTGACGTTCTCTTTGGTTGGTTGAGCTGCTTGGCAGCATGTTGTTTCGGCCTTGTGCCTTTGGGCTTTGTCCCATTTTATATCAGATGTTCTCTGTTTCAAGACCAAAAAAAAAACACTAGGCATTTTCTAAACATACATACATGGGCTATTCAGTCGAGTCTCCTATGAGAGGAGCGTGTGTCTCCTGTTAAGTGGAGTGCGAGGTAGTGTTAGTTGTTTAGTGTGAGAAGTTTGTGAGAGAGTGTGGGAAACAGGGAGAGTGTGGGAAACAGTTAGTGAGTGCATGTTTGGCTTTACTAGTTAGTGGGTGTTCTTTCCAGCTTTAGTGGTTTACTCCTGTCCTTGTGGTGGTGTTCTTTAGCGGTTCTCCACAGTTCTAGTCTGATGGAGGATGCATTGGCTTGTAGAAGTGAGGAGGAGGTGGAAGAGCTTACAGTGGAGTTGGAGCAGGATCGCGCAGAAAGTTTGGAAATAGCCAATCGAACTCTGGTTGAGAAAATACTGTCAGGGCGACTGCTTAACAGGGGGTGGTTAGAACAGTCCTTTCAAAGGCTTGGGGGGAACCAAAAGGCTTGCAAATTGATGATGTAGGTACCAACATTTATATGTTCACTTTTACAGATAAGAAGGATCTGAGGAGGTGATGAGGAAAGGCCCCTGGTTTGTTATGAATCACTTGTTAAGCTTACAATGTTGGTTTCCTGAAGCTTCTGTGTTTGAGATTGATTTTTCAAAAGTGGCCTTCTGGGTTCAAATTCATAATATCCCTCTAGGCACTATGAATACAAAAAATGCTGTGAAGATCATGGAGAAAGTTGGGGAGGTCATTGAAGTTGAAGATCCAAGAGTGGGTGGTGTTTTACTTCGAACCTTCATCAGAGTCAGAGTGATGGTGGATGTCTCTAAACCACTACACACTGGATGCTGGGTTCCGCAGTTGGATATACCAAAAATGTGGGTGGTTTTCAGGTATGAAAGGCTACAAGATGTTTACTTCAAGTGTGGTATAGTAAGGCATGAACAGAAATGGTGTGATAGAGAAAGTGCGGTGACAGTGGCAGATAGCAAAACACCTGCGCTAAGTGCTCCTCCTGCCAAGTCTCTAGCCTCAATTGCGGATGAAAATGGCAGATGGAGGAATTTTAACAAACAAAGCTCATCAGTTCAAGAGGTTACAACCATGGAAGAAAGTTCAAAAACCAAACCAGGGAATAGCAAAGATGATGTGACTTGTCAAAAAGGTCATGATGAAGAAAGATAAGAGAGGTCAGTTAGAAAACTGGGAGAAGCAGGTAAAAGTGGAGGTGCAGGGATACAGTCAGCCGCCAATAACCTTGTCAAGTCAAAAGAAGGGGATGGTTAGGGACAGAAGTGACAACTAGTGGGATAGCAGAGTTATCAGAGAAAGAAGGACAACTGATAGAGCAGAAACTAGAGAAAATGATTAGTAAGTCACATTGCGCAAACCAAAGCAAGGGGTGGAGGCCACATCAGCAAATCCTAGCAGTAATGAGGAGAGAAAGAAAGAAGGTGGGTTTGGAAATACGCAAAAAGAACAGGGATGGGAAACCAGAGTGGACTTGAAGGAGGGCCGGGTCAGACCTGGCTTGGGACCCCAACATGTTGGGCTTTTGGACTTAGTGAAAGAAGACATTGGGCTTGTTAAGGCAATGGTGCTTATGGATTATCTATCTCTAGATATGGGCCCTGGGTTTGCTGAAGGAGTAAGTTTAACAAAGGAAGAAATTGTGATGTGCAAAAAAGCCTGTTTGAGTATGCAGGTTAGTAAAAAGGAAAAAAGGTTCACCAACAGTAAGAAAATTACTTTGTTGAGCTACCCTCTAATGATGAACAAGAAGGGGAACAATTAGGGAGCACTCTTAGGGTGGAGGAGGAAAAACTGCTAGCAGTCTCTATGCAAAAAACGTTATCTCTGAAAAGAACTAGACAATTGTTCTTAATGGGGAATGAAGAGTGGGAAGAAGATATGGCAACCAAAGAGAAGAAAAGGAGGGGTGACCAAATGGAGGAAGGAAATATGGGGAACAAAGGAGCAAATATCCAGCTTGTTGGTATTGATTTTATGGCTGAGGAGGCGGGCCTAAACATGCCCCACTCATTGCCATGACTACCCTAAGTTGGAATTGTCGTGGCTTGGTAGCGGTCACGACAATTAGTGAGCTTAAAGATCTATGCAAGAAGTATAAGCCATCCATCGTCTTTCTCATGGAAACAAGAGCAACACAAGAAAGGGTTAAAAAAAATAAGAAGTTTAAAGTTCAAGTCTGTTTTTTGTGTTGATCCAACTGGGCTGTCAGGTGGGCTGTGTTTGCTTTGGAATGAAAAGGTCAACATTCAGGTTAGGCAAGCTTCTCCTAATTTCATTCACTCTTTTATTGCTGTTAAAGGAGGTGGGCATGATTATGACTGTACTTTTATTTATGGGAACCCTACTGTGCAACAAAGAAAAGGGTTGTGGGGAAGAATTGACGCTTTGCAAATCATCAAAGACAATGCTTTGGTGTGTGTTGGTGATTTCAATGAGGTCCTGAATCACTATGAGAAAGATGGTCTGAGATTGATTAATCAAGAGAATACAAGACTGTTTCGTGAATTTTTGAAAAACACTGGGCTCATGGATTTACAGTTAAAAGGGTGCAAATATACTTGGGCCAGTAATCCTCGTAATGGATTTATAACCAGGGAAAAATTGGATCGGGTGTTGGTAAACTGGCCTTGGAGAAGTCATTATCCGCATGCAATTGGTTTAGCTCTTCCTTTTGTTAGCTCGGATCAATCACCAATTGTGTTACAGCCTGCCCCATTGGAAAAAAGTGGTGTTTCTTTTAAGTATGAGGCTTTTTGGGAAGAACATCCAGATTGCAGAAAGAGGATTAAGCAAGCTTGGGAATGGGTGGCTGAGTGTGATGATGCTTGGAAAGCGTTTACAGAAAGAACAAAGTTGTGTAAAAGGGAGCTCCAAAGATGGCATAAAGAACAGTTCAAACGAGTAGATGAAGAAATTTTTAAGTTGAAGGAGAGACTTAGAGACCTGTTGAATCATGATAGATCATCAGAAAATTGGAGTGAAATTCAGAATACTCAGAATAAAATAAAAAGTTATGGAAAAGGGAGGAAATTTACTGGTATCAACGTTTAAGAATCAAATGGATGCAATGGGGTGACATAAATTCTAAGTTTTTTCATGCATCAACCTTCCAGAGGAGAGAAAGGAATCGTATTCAAAGGTTGAAAGGCAGCATTGGAGATTGGGTTGAAGGGCTGGACAACTTGTTCAATGTAATCTCAGCCCATTTTCAGGATTTGTATACATCGGACAGAAACCCCATTGAACCAGAGTGTTTGAATCAGATTCCAAGGGTTGTTAGTGATCAGATGAATGAAGATTTGAATGCACCGGTGTCAGAAATTGAAATTAAAGAAGCAGTTGACAATTTAGGTGCCCTGAAGGTTCCCGGGCTAGATGGTTTCAATGGTCTTTTTTTCAAAAAATTGGCTAATTATTAAAGAGGAGGTGATCAAAGCGGTTTCAGATTTCTTTCAAAAAGGAGAGTTACCAACTGATATTAATGAGACGGTAGTGACCCTTATTCCAAAGGTACCCATGCCCGAGTCCTTGAATCATTTGCACTCTATTAGCTGTTGTAATTTTATTTACAAAGTGATCTCTAAAGTAATTGTAGTAAGGCTGTGAAAGTTTATGGGATATGTTATTACTCCTAACCAAAGTGCATTTATTGGAGGAAGATTAATTCAGGATAATTTGATTATCGCACAAGAAGTTTTCCGTGCAATCAAAAAGAAGGATAACGTTGGAAAGGGTAGTGTTGCCATCAAATTGGACATGAACAAAGCTTATGATAGAGTGGAATGGGGTTTTCTAGCTGCGGTCTTAACGGCATATGGATTTAATGAAAGATGGATCAGTTTAGTGATGAAGTTGGTCACCATTGTCACATATAAATATAAAGTGAATGGTTTCTTAAGTGCCAGGCTCATCCCGAGTAGGGGGACCCTTTTTCTCCATACTTATTCATTTTGGTGGGGGATGTTCGATCTCACATGTTAAATGGGGCGGTGGATCGAGGCCTTATTAAAGGCATTCAGCTAGCTAGAGGAGCCCCTACTATTAGTCACTTATTCTTTGCGGATGATTCTCTCCTTTTCTCTAAAGCTGATCCAGAAAGTGTCTATCAGATGATTAGTGTACTCAACATGTATTCGAGGTGTTCGGGACAAAAGATAAATGTGGCTAAGTCATGGTTGCGGGAGTTTGTGAGAAGGGACCTTCAAACTGAGTAATATTCTGGGGATACAAATTTGGGCAAACCCAGGTAAATATCTCGGTCTACCTGCTGATTGGGGGAGGGCAAAAATTTCTTCACTTGCATGGATAAAAGAAAAAGTGCTGGCTAAGTTAGAGGGGTGGAAGGAAAATATTTTGAATCAAGCGGGCAAGGAGGTTTTGATAAAGGCTGTTGTCCAAGCTATACCTACCTATGCGATGGCTATGGTCAAATTTCTAAAAACTTTCTGTAGGAGCCTTTGTTCTGTTGTTGCAAGGTTTTGGTGGTGTTCTAAAGAGAAGGACAGGGGTATACATTGGAGAAGCTGGAATTCACTCAGTAATAGTAAAGGGGAGGGGGGATGAATTTTAGGGACTTTAGTGGGCTAAATTCTGCACTTATGGCCAAACAGGTCTATAGGCTGATTCGTTATCCTAATGCTCTCTGGGCTAGGATCCTAAAAGCTATTTATTTCCCTAACTCTGCTTTTTTGCAGGCTAAAATGAAACGAAATCAATCTTGGGGCTAGTCCAGTCTTATTCATGGCAAAGAGGTGATCCAAAGATCTGCTAGATGCACGATAAGGAATGGCGAGTCTATAAATATTAAGGAGGATTGGTGGCTGGCCTCTGGTGAACTAGTAACAGAGTTTAACAATCCCTAAGTGCAAAAGGTGAGTCGGCTTTTGGCCAGGGATAAACAGGGGTGGGACCATAATATTATTAGAAATACCTTTGACTCATTTACAACAATCAAAGTGATTCAAACTCTTGCTGGATGGGCTGAAGGTGAAGATACTCTTTGGTGGCCTCCTTGCAGCTCAGGGGAATATTCTGTCAAGACAGGGTATCATGAAATTTGTAGACAGGAGGCTAGGAGGAATGAGAGACCGTCGGGTTCTTCAGGGGTGGAGAAAGAAGTGTGGAAAGTTATTTGGAGTGCAACTATTCCTCAAAAGATAAATTTTTTTTTGTGGAAAGCCTGTAATGACATTCTCTCGGTCTGAGAGAATCTTTTTAAGCAAAAAATTGTGAGAGATAACCTCTGTCCTATTTGTAAACAAGAACTAGAAACAGTGGAGGTAATGAAGTGGCCCACCATATTGCTCAACTTGCAGCTAGAGGTGCACTCCCTCTTCATTGGAGATGGCACCAACCTCTGTCTTTGGAGTTGTTGATTCAAAAGGATAGAGATAACATCAAGAGGAATCAACAGCTTAGCGTTTATCCTTCCAGTGTAGCTTCGATAGAAGAAGAGGAGGTTACAAGGGGTTTACCTTAAGGGGATCTTGAAGTGGGTCAAAGAGGACTGCTTTGTTGGAGCTTTTGGTCTTTCCAGTCAGTTTGCCTCTGTGTGGAAGGACTTACTTCTTCGTATTCCAGTTGGATGGTTGTTGCTTTGTTGTTTGATTTTGGCATGAGCAATTACAGTAGTCTGGAAGATGAAGAACTTTTTTCCTTTCCATCCTGATTTGTTTTTTTGCGTTTTGCTGTTCCTTTGTTTGTTTGGTTGTTGGTGCGGTCAATTTATTATGCACCCTGTTCTTCTTTAATTGTTTGTGTCAGTGTGTATCCATGTATTTATTGTCCATTTGTATTTGCTTAAGCTGACTTGCCATGGGGCTGCTTGTTGTATGGGTTGTAGCCTTTTTTTTGGGCCTCTTAATGAAATAATCAGTTGACAAAAAAAAAAAGCACACATACATAAACTCCCCCATATAGCACATGTGGTAAGTGCGGGAGTTGCTGTAGGTAACAAGATGAAACACAAGAAGGGGGGGTTGAATTGTGTTTCTAAGCTTTTAAAACTTTTCGCAAAAGTTGGACGCTGGCTGTTAAAAAACGTTGGACGCATAGCTTAGTTCAAATATTGGACGCACAGTGTTTTCTGAAATATTGGACGCACAGAGTGCTAAAACACTGGACGCACAAAATTGTGAAATATTGGACGCACAAAAGATTGGACGCTGAGGCTTCCCTCTTAGTTTAAAAACATGTTTTCTTTGTGCGATTTAAGGTGTATGAAAAACTTGTTTAACCAAAATCAATTCAATCCCCTTGGTTAGTAATAAGCACAGATACAATAAGAGATAAGGGAAGGAAGAAATAACACAAGTTTTTATACTGGTTCACCCTTTCCTAAGAGCTACGTCCAGTCCCCTCAAACTAAAGAGATTTCACTATCAACCTGATAGGTACAAGTATTCTTTGCACACAGCCTCTTCAGGCTAAAACTCAAGTATTCTTTGCACACAGCCTCTCCAGGCTAAATCCCAAGTATTCTTTGAACACAGCCTCTGCAGGCTAAATCTCAAGTATTCTTTGAACATAGCCACTCCAGGCTAAAACCCAAGTATTCTTTGGACGCAGCCTCTTCAGGCTAAAACAACTCAGCAGAGTTTTTGATTCAAGTGCTGTCTAACTCACACAAGTGAGGATATGAAATCTAAAGCACTTTGAGAGTTAAGCAAACTCTCTTTTACAAGAAGATAGAAACAATACAAGACTTTCAATACAGAGTATAAGAGATTGCACAGCGTTTTTGCTCTTTCTTTTTCGTTGTTCAGTTTCTTGTATTCTTCTTCTTACTTCTCGGTATTTATAAGAGTAGTGAAGCTTCAGACTTGTTCTTCAGTTGCTCAACTTCAACTCTCATAAAAGTTACCGTTCTCAAATAGCATTTAATGCTATTTTCCCGTTGCTCTGAGGAGATCTACTTCATTGTGCATGTCTGCGTTTCTTTCTCCTAAATCAGAAGCAACCTGTACTCAAAGTCTCAATTGTACAGTGGTTAATAGTAATATCTAATTGAGACAGAGAGAATACACTGTGTAAAGTAGAAAGATGTGTTCAGAGATATACAGAGTTAGTCAGGGTACATTCTTTCTCTTAGTACACTTTCCACAGTGCTTTATGCTTTTCATTTAATGCACGTTCAAAAACGTTGACAAGGTTGTACAGAAAAGCATTGTGTACAGCTATTCAAATCAAATTGTTGGCTCAATAAAATTGTTTAATAATCAAATGCAAGAGAAACAATTGACAATCAAATGGATTCTGCGTGTTATGTATTGGGCGCAGAATATATGAAACATTGGACGCAGCATTTAGCAAGTTATTGGACGCATACCTTTGCACTTACCAATTTGCACAGAACTCATGCAAACATTGGACGTATACCTGATGCTTTCAATTGCACTTTGTTATGCTGCTTTATTGGACGATGAATAGTAGACTGAGAACTTGTCCTACTTCGCTTCATTCATCGTGTAACACTTTGTTCTTGTTCTTCTCATTTATCGGACGCAGAACAGTGCTTGAGTAACTCTGACTTCATTGGACGCAGAATGTTCAATTTCATTGGACGCAGAGTTGCACTCTTGCTCATGCTGAACATTGGACTTTTGTCCTTTATATGCATTGGACACATACCTTTGGAAATCATTGGACGCAGAAAGTAGCGTGTCTTCAAGACTTGATTTCTTCTACTTCTGCGATTCTGCTTCTTCAGAAGACATTGGACGCAGAACTTTGTTCTTGCCTTGTGCTTATCATTGGACGCACTGTTCATTGGACGAACTGTGCTGAAGCATTGGACGCACAACAGTAATCCTTTTGCTCAAACATTGGACGCATAACTCTTCCTTCTGCTCAACCATTGGACGCATAATTCTTCCTTCTGCTCAACCATTCTGCTCAACCATTGGACGCAGAATTCTTCCTTCTGCTCAAACATTGGACGTAGAACTTCAATGCCTTACTGAACATTGGACGCAAGCTCTTTAGATTGCGTATTGCATTGGACGCAAAACAGTATTGCCTTATACTGTTTATTGGACGCAGAGAATCATTGGACGCATGGTCTCAATGATTATTGGACGCATAGCTCTATTCTCAATATTGGACGATGAACAGTATTTCCTAATACTGATCATTGGACGCAGAGCTCTTCTTGTCCATTCCAGTACCAATATTGGACGATGTCTTAAACATTGGACGCAAGGCTTCTCAGACTTTGAATATGAGCCAATGTCATGATGAACTAATTTATTGGACGCAGACTGCAACATCCTTCAATAAACTTAGTTATACATTGAAAACACCTTAATACAATTTATTTATCCTTTGTAAAAACCTTAATACATTTTGTTATCATCAAAACCATAAAATCACTTAGGGAGTTTTTGTATTAAAACACTTTTAACCAATTTGGTTCTAACAGTTGCTAGTGTAAGAGTGGGGGTTCGATCCCCACCCCCTCCACCCTCCCCTCCAAAAAAAGATGGCAAAAAAAAAAACACACATACGTACATCTGTCTCCTTTCTTTCTCTACCTATGGCTCATGGCCCTAGGTAGTTACCCATGGCTCCATGTAACATCATCTTTTCCGGAGGACATTACACTTAAGTAACCAACCCAAAAACGGAAAATAAATTTCTTTAAGTCTGGTTTTCTTTCGAAAAAATTCTGACAAACTTAATTAATTTTCACAAATGGATTTTCATTGCCATTTTTTTTAAAAGATATTAAAAATGAACATAATTAACTCAACACTCAACATATGAAAATGAATTGCAGTTACTGAATAAAATTTACATCTTTCTTCATAAACCAATGTTTAGAAATAATACATCATATAAAAATCCATTCCTTTACAAAAGAGTACTGACTCCCTATGCTGGTCAAGCACTAAGAACTTCTACAAGAAGCTCTAATAAGGAAACTCTAACTCGAAAATAGGACTCGCCTGCCCTTCCACGAGGTTAACTCATCTTTAGAGTATGTCTCAATCCTCGAGTCCTGACAGGTCCACCAAGCTAGTGGTCCATCTATATGAATCATGTTCCAAAGAGCACAAAACATATAGGCAAGGGTCAAAATCTCTTTCGCATTTATCACCATAATCATACAAGTAGCACACCACATAAATTCATGCAAAATCATACCGTGACCATTTATAGCAGAAATCACTCACACATGCATATGTAGCATAATCAATTTAAGTCACACAGACACCTCTTCACACAGAAGTCACATCTCATCTTCACATATCCAACTAGGTCACACAGACATTAGTCACACAGATCACAATGTCCAACTTCACACAGAAGCATCACCGTTTCACACAGAAACATATCATAAGAATCCAATATATATATACACACAAGACACTTCTATGGGCCCTTTCTTTACAACAAATTCGACACACAGTCACGAGCACTTAGCCCGCACTCCATGGAGATTACTTTTCCCCCCAAACTCCTCATTTATTCGACACTCAGTCACGAGCATTTAGCCCGCACTCCATGGAGATTACTTTGTTTTGCACACAGCCCGGCACATAGCCCTTTACACACAGCACTTGGCACACAGCCCAATAAAACACAATCCATAGATATCCAGTCCAATGACATGCCGTCATAGACCCTCACATAACACACAACATTAAATGGCACACAGCCTTTCCCATAGCACACAGCATGAAATGGCACACAGCCAACGAAACAGCACACAGCCTCTCACACAGCACACAACATTTATATGACATAACACTTTTACATCACAAAGCATTTTTTTCAAATCACACACCATTTACATTCCACTGTATTTATTCATCTCCCCTTATTGACACTTAGTCCCCAGAATCATTTCTCATTATTTATTTCACAACCTCCTTAAGCACATAGCTATTGCTCCATTTATACTTTATTCTAAAACGTTCTTTTAAATGCTAGGTTAATTTCTCTTAAAACCCTAGGCTTATATTATATCCTCTTTTACTTCCACAACCCACTTAGGAAGAACTTTTCCAGGAAAAACTAATTTCCTTTAGGCTTAGCCCATGTTCAGAAAACTTTTCTATAATTATGTTTCTGGCCCCAAAATGCTTAGATTTCCATTTTTGCCCCAAACTTCTAAAAATTACATTTAATTTTTAGCCCAAGAACATTTCTTTTATAGATTCAGTCTCTATATTTTTGAAAATTACATTTCCACTTTCTGTTTTGAAAACTTTCCAAAATTACACTTTTGCCCCTAAACTTTTGAAAAATTACATTTTGACCCCTGAATTCACGCATACGGTGTTTCCAGGACAGAGGAGTTCACACCTGTGAAAACCCTCACACCTAGGGCGTGAACATTGCGGGAAACTTACCCAAAAATCCGAAAATTGATTTTCTTTTTGGGATTTGATTCTTTACTCCATTTCTATGATTTTTAACCACCAAAACCAAATTTTAGCTTCATGAATCTTGATCCATTAAATTGATTTTCAAGAAGACAACTAAGTTACCATCTAGAGATTGAATTTTCTTGAAAGACATAGTTTAAACTTATCCATCTCTCAACCACCACCACATAGGATATCATAGCCATGACTTTACTAGGGATCATGCACCACCAAGCACATGAAAAATCACTTCACTCACACATAGAAAATTACTCCATCAATACATAATAAATCATTCACTAACACATCAATAATCATGCACCTCAAGCCAATATATATATATATATATATACCTCAAACATCCACCACCACATAGTAAAATTATCACCCAAGAACATATGAAAATTACCCTCTTAAGAAACATAATAAATCTTCCACCAAGAACATGAAAACCATCATCAAGCACAAGAAATCACATCCAATACAAACTTATATAATTATGGTAGTTAGAGAGAGTTTTCCCTTACCTTTTCCTCTAGCTTATGAAAGAAAAACCCTAACCTCTAGCCCTCCTTCCTCTTCTCCTTCTCCTTCTTGATTATTTCCAAATAACTTGGTAGCATGAAGATCCCAAAATCAAGATCAAATCCTTGAAAAATTTGATTATTTTGAGTGCAAATTTGGAGAGAAAAATGGAAGAAATGGTTATGGTGTGTGAGAGCAAAAATGAAAATATGGAACAAGAGCCTTCCTCTTCCTTTCCTTACTCGACCTCTCCCCTCTCCTTTTCACTCTTGTGCAGATTTTTTCTAAGTCATTATTACACAAAATGAGTTATAAAAAAATATCTATCCTTGGTCTTTTCCCATTGGTCCAAATTATGAGTCATGGATAAAAAAAATGTTCCACACCCTTCTAGAGCTAGGCAAGGGCGTGCAGCTGGTCCCAAGGGAGGGTAAAAATGTTTTTTCACCTTAACCATGGTAAATGGTAAGTTTCCAAGGTAATTAAGTGTGGTAACTTTTGTATTTCATAGTAAAAATTGTCCAAACTTAACTTATTGGGGTAAAAACTCTCATGAACCTTATAATAAGTCCAAATCCACACAAAAGTCTTGGTTCAAAAAGATCAGGCTTAGAAGCATTACGATAACTTTTCAGTTTTTACCGTAACCCGTAACTTAGGGTAAAAATGAACTTTTTCAGAAAATTCTTAGAAAATTTCTAAAAATCATAGATATTGTAAAAACACCATTGGGTACTCTTTTGGTTGATTTTGGATCATTTCCTAAGCCACTGGCATTCACCTACTCTCCCTGCTATCCCGTTCTCAGTCTATAGGGACCAAAACTGCAATTCTTTGTCTGCTATTCTAAAAATTCCTAAAATAATTTCTAAAATTCTAAAATAATGTAAAAACATTATTTGGATCCTCAAAAACACTTCCCAATTTGTTCTGGTCTCCAAATCCACTCACAGTTCAACCTAGTCCGACTACAGGGACCAAAACGGTAACATTTTTATCCGTTTTTCAGAAAATTTCTAAATAAATTTCTAAAATCCTCAAATATTATAAAATCACTATGGGCATCCTCA
This sequence comes from Glycyrrhiza uralensis, assembly GCA_030159175.1. Classification (NCBI taxonomy): domain Eukaryota; kingdom Viridiplantae; phylum Streptophyta; class Magnoliopsida; order Fabales; family Fabaceae; genus Glycyrrhiza; species Glycyrrhiza uralensis. Next base: position 4,735,982 of record BRZY01000007.1, read on the forward strand.
AATCATTTCTCTGACTCCAATTAGGGTTTCTGTATCATTATATTCTTATTCTGACAGTCAAAACGTCTACAGACTCTTTTGTTTGACTTTCCACGTCAGCACTAAACCACTATTAATCTCATCGAAATCCTAATATTGACAATAATCCCCCTTTCTAATACTCTATCTTTTATAGTAAAAATTTGGGGCGTTTCACTCCAGGCCCGAGATAATTACCTACGTAGCTTTTTTATTTATATTTTTAAATTATCTTTATTTTATAATTATATTAAACTAATTAGTTATTTCTTTTATTAAATTTATTATTTATTTATTTATTTAGTTACTTATTTATTTTATAATTAGTTAATTATTATTCAATAATTAATTATTTTAATTTTACTTATTAATATGGTACTTCTATTAAAATAAAGACACTAATTGAAAAGAGCAAAATTAATATTATATTAATAAACTAATGTTGTCTAGGTTAAATACAATAAAATGTCAACTAAAATACAAAATAAACTAAAAAACTATCTAATACTGTCCATAAGAGTCGGTATCTAAAAAGCTACATAGTAAGTCCTTAAATATAAAAAAGTAAAATAGAGATCTTGATGGTCCCTAACTCCATGATTCATGATTGACAGGAGAAAATTGTCTTGCTTCTATCGGTGATGCCAAGTTTGTAATATGAAATTAAATTAAATAATAAAATAGTTAAAATAATCACAACAAGAATCATTAAATATAATTTAAGTATATTATAAATATTAACAAAAATACTAAAAAATAAAACAGAGAATTCAAATTTGGTGAAAGGACATAAAATTCTTCTCTTCTTAAATGTTTGCCAAATGCAATTTCAAGAAAATTTAGAGTCCCTCTAATGTACTTTAGTTAGAGAGTTGTCAGTCAACTCTTATGATCCATTACATACAATAAACTTAAAATTCAAAACAGTAAAATCACATATAAGAGACATGTAAAGCAATTTCATTAAATTAATTTTCTCATTTAATGGAATATCTTAATTCAACTTACACATAGCATGCCATGCAATTCCTCCAAGTGATCAGGATCAGAGATATGGTAAGTGGTCTTGTTTATAGAGACCTCCAACTTACACATATGGACTAACTCTCCCTGGTTGAGTATGCATAGTTCATTGCATAAGTTTTTTAAATGACCGAAACCATATACCTATAGTTGTATATAACAAAGAATTACCTCTAGAACCAAGGTGATCACCATACATGGATGATATTGAGTCTTGAACTGCCATGAAATGCCAAGCAAGAAAATGGTATTTAGTGATAATTTAGTGATATAGATAGTTAATCATAATTTCATGAATTGTCATGAAATACAAATCTATATAAAAGAAAAATAGAGCACCCTATGGAAACAAATAATTGGTATTAAATTAGATTCATTTCGCTTGATACTTTCAGAACCTGATGTGTCAACACGAAAAGAGATGAGCATAAAAAATTTAAATTGAAGAATGTATCAACAACTAATTATACAATTGTAATGGAAATTTTGAATGTGAATGGAAAACACGAAAAGAGAAAAGCATATAGATTCGCGGAGAGAGGGAAAAGCTGATTGATATGTGTGTTAAGCAGAGATTACTAATCATCAAAAGCTTAGATTGTCTTTAGAAATATAATATTTCAATAAAAATTATTAACCTTCAATTTTTATTAAATTTTTAAATAAGTCTTCCAATAATTTAAAAGAAACTAAGAAACTAACTGTAAGAAAAAAAGAGAGATATCAAACTTACTTGACTAATGAATAAGCAGGATTGTCCTGGAAGGGATTAGAATATGTCCGCGAAAAACTAAGTAACAAAAATGACAAATATATATATTAGTCATGACTCTTTCATATTTTGATTCCTTCAACAAAAACAAAGCAAATCGTCATCTTTTTTTCTCAGTTTACTACAATAGAAAAGTGCAAAAATAGAGTAAAACCAAATGTGAAAGGGGAAAACAAATTGTTAAGATTGTCCCACTAGATATATGATGAACATATAACCCCACTATGACTCTTATACCTATATTGTTAGCTATGCTTATAGGAAGCCCACCACTTGGCAGAATGCAAGTGAGCAAGGTTGCCAATAGTTTTCATGCTCTTGCGCAACTCCAAGTCCTCCTGAAACCAAACATTGTAACTCAAAATCTTAAATGAACTAAAATCATTTCCCAAATCAACATTCTCTGCCACATATTCAAGTTGTTCAGATAAAATGCACATAATAGATAATAAAATCAGAGGTGCGTATGACATTTCAAAATAATCTTCAGAACAATAAAATAAAATAAAAATGTGAAGCTTACCTATTGTCATTTTTTTGGGTCCAATTACCTATCTTCATTTGAAGAATTCTCTTTGCGAAAAAACCCAACAAACCCCCACAATGACTAATAAATTAATTAATTTCTATTCAGAAATCAAGGACAAATCCTGAGGTAGAGAAAGGACAATTACTTATAGTAATGACCAAACTGTTATATTCCTTACATCATCAGGCCTTCATTCCCATGTCGACATTGGATGCATAATCACTTGTTGAGAAAAGTAAACATGGAGTTACCTCAAGCTGTAAGAACGATGATTTTAATCTCTGACGTATTATATGTATTGCACTTTAATTAGAAAATTAATCTTTTCAGGTTGCAAATGCCATAAGTTTACAGAATGCAACAGTACTTGCTTCTTTGAAAATATAATGCAAAATAGGAACAAACTCATGACAGTAAGCAAGACCATCCTACCACACAGCAAGTTCGAAATCTCAATATCATAATTAGACAACAAACTTCAGAATCATAGATCAAATCTACTTTAAAATTAAAACAAAGTTTATAACCAATCTAAAATTTTAAAAAAACACAGCACTACATTAATAATTCATTTTATAAAATCCATTAGGAATGACAACCAATCAATTGTAGCTAACCATTGAACAGAAACTACCACTCAGCTCAAATCTCGCATCATCTCCAGCAAGTACAATTATAACCCAAATATTTCTTCAATCACAAAATCCTACCATTTACAGGTTCATATGCAACCAGCATTAGAGACTTGATTGTGAAATGGGGAAAAGGGGAAAGCTTTGGTGATAAATGCAGCGAACAAGCAGTAGCAGCACTACGCAACCACAAAAAACACCATCGAAATAGAAAAACAAGGGAACCCCACAAGCATAAATCAGATCTGTGATACAAGAGAAAGAAAAACCAAAGCAACCAAGCCAAGCAAGGAGAAACATAAGCAAATGAATGGGAGCAGAGAACACCCACGTAATATATATGTTTGGATTTCGGTTTTAATCCCCCCTACCACACACACACAGAAAAAAAAACAAATATACTTTAAAAAAACCAAATATACTTCGAACCAGACAGAGAAATGGAGGGAGGGAAAGGAGGTAGTGTCTCACCTAGGGGTAGTGGACGCGCGGTGGCAAAGCTTCTCTGGTGACAGATCTGCATCTGTAAACAGAGAAACACACAGTGAGAGAGAGAGATAGATAGCGAGAGAGAGAGACAAATAGCGAGAGAGAAAAAAGGTGAGAGAGACCTTCACCTTCGGTGGGACTGTGGGAGGCGGCAGTAGGACTGACGGACGGTGGACGGAGGGAGGCCGCGAGGACGCACATGGGGCGAGGGACACGACGGGGTACACGGGGCAAGGGACATGTGCGACGTGGTGGGGATTCAAGGACAGGCGGCGCAGTGGGGGTTGAAGGACAGGCCGCGGCGTGGTGGGGGTTGAAGGACTAAGGCGGCGCTGTGGTTTAACTTGCAGAGAGAGAAAAAGAGAACAAGTCGTATGAGGAAGAAATGGGGGGAAGCTGCTCGGGCTGATCCTCATTTCAAAGGTAGCGACGGCCACGTGGCCGTCTCTAAGCTACCTACGGCTTAAAGTCGTAGCTATGCATTTTGAGGCCTTTTTTACCTACGGCTAAAAGCCGTATCTAATAAAGTGAACGTTACCTACGGCTTGGGCCCTCGCTAATGTATTTTTTTAAAATAAAATTACCTACGGCCAGAGCCGTAGGTATATTTAAAATTCAAATTTTTCTCTCCTCTCTCCTTACCTACGGCTACATGGCTCTAGGTAAATTTGCGTAGGTAAATGGTTTGATTCTTGTAGTGAGTTGCTCCTGGTTGCTGTGTGGAGCATTGTCTTCTTCGTGGTTGGGGGGTGGTTGTTGCTGCGCTCTGGATGTCCTTTGCTGTGGTGAAAGGCACCACACTCAGGGATGGGTTGGACCCGTCGAATCCAAACTCCGCGGATGTCACCTCTTCCTCTTCCTTCGTTCCAACTGATCCAGTTGCTCCTGGTTGCTGTGTGGAGCGTTGTCTTCTTCGTGGTTGAGGGGTGGCCGCTGCTGTGCTCTAGACGTCCTTCGCTGTGGTGAAAGGCATTGCACTCTGGGATGGGTTGGGCGCGTTCCTCCCTCCTTTGGTTTGCACTGTTGTCTTCGCGGGAGTAGTGGGTCTCGGTGGAGTTGCAAGCGCCATCACCAAAGCTATGGAGGGTGGGTTGTCGTCTCTGTTCCTGGTCTGTTGGAGTTTAGTCAGTGGTGGTTCTTTGGGTGGTCCACGATGTGATGTTGTGTTTGTTGTTTTTATTTGTGTTGTTCTTGTTTGTATTTTTTTGCATTTCAGGTTTCTCTCTTTGTGCTTCTGCGCCACTATGCCTCTTGCTATAGCATCACCTCTGCCTCTGGTATGTTGGTTGTGTGTAGGCTAGTTTGGACATGTGTGCAAATATGCTGAGTATGAAAGTTCTGGGTGCCCCAAATAGGTCAAGCCTATCCCTCTCAAGAATATCTTTTTTCATGTCTGTGGTGTGCTAGGCTTGTGAGTTAGGCTGTGTTTTTGTTTTTTTATCTCTTCTGTTTGTTGTTTTTTTGTTCGTTGCATTTTTATTTGCTGTTAGTAGGGCAGTTGGGAGCTGATTAGTCTCATTCAAAGCATAGCTTGGGTTTATTATGTATGGGTTAGCTATAGCATATCTGTTGTGAGCCTATGTATTCAGGGTCCCTTCTGTGTAATGTTTGGGCTTCGTCCTTTTTTAATATATCTCATATTTGACCCAAAAAAAAAACACACATACATACACTTCTAACATACACTTAAATATAAAAAGACCAAAAGATCCTCAAATCTTCACACGCACAATTCACGCGCGCACACAGACTCATGCATAAAAAAAATTACATTTTGGAATTATTAGTTATACAATGTAGCGCAACGTAAATTTATTAGTTCCACACTGTAAATTTATATTAAAAAAAATTACATCGCAGAACTAAAGCAGAACTAACAGTTCTGCAATGTAATCGCAATCTAAATTTACATTGCAAAACTATTAATTTCAGAATGTAAATTTATGTTACAAAAAAATTATATTGCAGCCGCAATGTAATTTTTTTTATGCATGAACTTACGTGTATGCATGAACAGTGTATGTGAATATTTGAGAGTCTTTTGGTCTTTTAAAATTTAAAGGCTTAATTATATTTTTAGTCCTTTAAAAATTGTCAGATTTGAGTTAGGTCATTTAAAAAAAGTCAAACTTTTTTAGTCCTTTAAAATTTTTTTTGTTTGATTTAGGTCCTTTAAGTGAGTTGACTTGCTAGGTGGCACATTTTGACCCAGTCATCATGCCTACGTGGCAAGAATTGCTGACGTGGCAATATTAACTATTGAATTTAGTTCATCTAAAAATTGAGTTTTGATTTTAGTCCCTCTAAAAATTGATGAGTTTTGATTTTAGTCCATTTGGTTTTTTTCTCTCTCTCACCCCCACCACCGCCACTCTCTCTCTCTCTCGTTTTCTCTCTCTCTCACCCCCACCACCACCACCACTGTCTTTCTCTCTCTCTCTCTCTCTTTCTCTCTCTCGTTTTCTCGCTCTCTCTTACCCCCACCACCACCACCACACACTCTCTCTCTCTCTCGTTTTCTTTCTCTCACGATTTGTTACATAACAAATCGTAAACCTTGATAAATCAATAACAAATCAATGGTGGTGGTGGGGGTGAGAGAGAGAGAGATGGGGGTGAGAGAGAGAAAATGAGAGAGAGAGAGAGAGAGTGGCGGTGGTGGGGTGAGAGAGAGAAAACGAGTGAGAGAGTGGTGGTGGTGGGGGTGAGAGAGAGCGAGGAAACGAGAGAGAGAGAGAGAGAGTGGTGGTGGTGAGAGAGAGAGAAAACGAGAGAGAGAGTGGCGGTGGTGGGGTGAGAGAGAGAAAGAAAAACCAGAGGGACTAAAATCAAAACTCAATTTTTAGAAGGACTAAAATCAAAACTCATCAATTTTTAGTGGGACTAAAATCAAAATTTACTTTTTAGAGAGACTAAATTCAAAAGTTAATATTGCTACGTCAGTGTTTCGTGCCACGTAGGCATGATGACTGAGTCAAAATGTGTCATCTAGCAAGTCAACTCACTTAAAAGACTTAAATCAAACAAATTTTTTTTAAAGGACTAAAAAAGTTTAACTTTTTTTTAAAGGACCTAATTCAAATCTGACAATTTTTAAAGGACTAAAAACATAATTAACCCAAATTTAAATATATATATTTAGAAATATATATACGTGTGTTTAGAAAATCCCTTCAAACTAACACGTTTTGTTTACGGGAAATCCAAACCAAAACTTGAAAAGACGCAACTGTGAAAACAAAACCTTTGACAAAAAAAAAATGAAACCGAACTTAACATACCCATACCAAAAAAACTCAACATACCCATTGCGGTTAAACATCCACCAAAACTCAACATATCTGCCTTTGTACGGTCCTTTTAGACTTTGATTTGACTCATCTAAAATAAATAAAATATAAAATAATTAATTTTAACTGTTAATAAAAAAATTAAGGGATAATATTTTAATACTTTCATGATTTATTATATATGTACTTATAATATTTATCATTAATTTTTTATCAATAATTAAAATTAATTACTTTACACTCTAAAGTGATTTATTCTCTTTAAAAAAATAGAATCTTTAGACTTTGAGTTTTGTCCACTTTCAATGTATCTCATTTGACAAAAAAAACCCCAAAAAGAAGAAACAGATTCCTGTTCCACAAATCCTCTCTCCTCTCCTCTCCCATTTTAGTTGTAGTACCCAAAAAAACAAAACCAAAGATGAAAAGCACACACTTGACGGTGCCGTCTAGGGTGGTGAAGTAATAAAACTTCACCACCATGGTGAAGTGGGGTCAGCAACAACAAGGGACATTGATTTAATAATTTAATATTTATACGGATAGGATTAATTACCTGATAACTTGAGAATAGGTCATAGGTGCAGATAAATGGAATTGCAAAAGAGGCCAGAACGTGTTACTTAATTAGAATACTGGCAGAGCATTTTTTAAAATTTGATGTAGTGGCCACCTGTTATTATAATTACAATTTCGCCCATAAAAATTTGTGAATTGTATTGAAGAGCCATTGAATAATAAAATAAGGTCTAACAGTATAAACGTACAATTTTTGTGATAGGAAAATTAACGAAGGTCTTAAAAGAGTGGTGCACAATTAATTGGATTTTGTTATAAATAAATTTGAAAGGTTGTCAATAATCGGGATGAATTATTTAAAAATTGAGTTTAAAATATAAATTTGATTGAGTGAATAATATTTAGAAAGTTTTTAAAAGAAACAAGTGTTAGAATAATAAAAGTATAATTAGTCACGTTGTATTAAATTCTCCCCCTCTGTCTCTCGTGTTCTCTCCTCTTTCTGGTCTCGCTCTCTCCCCCTACCTCCCCCGCTCTCTCTCCCCCTCTCTCTTGCTATTTCTCTCTCTCACTCTCTCTCCCTCTCTCTCTCTCTAACTAGAGAGGGGAGCGAGAGGGCAGGAGGGAGAGAGGGAGAGGGAGAAAGCAAGAGAGGGGGAGAGAGATCGAGAGATAGGGAGAGAGACAAGAGAGAGGGGGAGAGAGAGATAGAGAGTGAGAGAGAGCAAGAGGGAGGGAGAGTGAGATAGAGGGGGAGATAGAGAGCAAGGGGGAGGGAGAGCGAGCGAGAGAAAGGGGGAGAGAGCGAGAGGAGAGATAGGGGAGAGGGGCGAGGGTGGGAGAGAGAATTAGAGGGAGAGATTTTTTAGAGAGAGTGTGGAGAGAGGGGGAGGGGGAGAGAGCGAGGACCAAAAAACAAAAAGTTTGAGCATTGCAGGGATTATAAAAAAATTACAATGACTAAAAGCAATACTTGGTTATTTACAGAGAAAAAAAAGATATTAAAGTCAAAAAAATATTATTAAAAAATTAAAATAATATTTTATTTATCAAAAATAAAATTAAAAAAAAAATAAAATATTTATAATTTTCATATTATATCACGTCGATTTTTGTAATTAATAGAATTATGTGCATATTAGTCTATTATAACAACTTATGGAGAAAACATTTTAATTTAAAAAAAGACTAAATTACCTTTTATTATAGATAATAGACCCACTTCACTATAATGATAAAATTTTATTACTTCACCGCTCTAAAAATCACCTACACTTGACACACACTTTCCCTTGGCCCCTCTCTTCCACTGTCACCAGAAATCCGCCATCACTCCGAGGCTTACCACATGGTCTCTCTTTTTCATTAATTTTAATTTTAATTTAATTCAACTTTCGTTTCGTCCACTTAATTATATTTACTTATTATTTCTCAGAACCTACGTACTCTTCTTCTTCTGCACTGTCCCCCATTTTAAAAATCCTTTTTCTTTTTCCCCTGTTTCCTTCAGACCAGAGAATCTCTGATTTCGTAACTGAACTCGCTGCTACGCATGCCGCCTACAAATACTCTTTCCTCGGTCCTCGCGCTTTCTAATCCAATTCGAACCATCTTCTAAAACCTCACACTATCACTGCTTCTTTTTTGTTGTTTCGTCACTTCATTTCTCAAACTCGATCCGAAAAAGGAAAGGAAAAAAAAAACAGAGAGAGAGAAAGCGTGAGGGTTTGAGGGGGGAAGGAAAATGCTTACATGTATAGCACGTCCGAAGAAACTCGGGGACGACTCGGTGAGTCACGGGGACGATTCGGAGACGAGCAACAACAATGGGAAGAATAACAACCACGGTGGAATAAAGTCGCTGACTGGTCAGATAAAGGACATGGCGCTGAAGGCGTCGGGGGCGTACAAGCACTGCGGTGGAGGTCCGTGTGTACCGGCGAGTCGACTCGGTGGAGTGGGAGCCGGCGACTCGGAGCGGAGGACGAGGACGTGGGGGAAGGAGATGGAGGCGAGGCTGAAGGGAATCTCGAGCGGTGAGGGGACTCCGAGCTGCTCCTCCTCCTCCGCCGGTGGCAGTGGCCGGAGGGTGGTGATTGTGGTGGAGGATGAAGTGGAGCCCAAGGAGTGGGTTGCGCAGGTGGAGCCCGGCGTTTTGATCACCTTCGTATCGCTTCCACGTGGCGGCAACGATCTCAAGCGGATTCGTTTCAGGTACACTAATTAATTAATTATTATTATTATTACTAAGCTAAATTGCATTTTTGTCCCCAATTATTATAATTGTGTAATTTTAGTTTTCAATTTTCAATTGTGCAATTTTGATTTTTAGGTTTCATGATTGTGCAATTTTGGTCTCTAGGTTTTATGATTGTGCGATTCTGATCCCAAAGATATCTTAATTGTTAGGATCAGATCCTTTTGTCAATGTGTCATTTTTAACACCAAGATATTATGCGACTCACAACTGACCTCAATTTCAAATGAGTCCCACGTGTGTCTTGTAGGTTATTATTGTTAAAAATGACATAGTAATAAGGGATCTAATCATAATAATTAGAATACCTAATGGACAAAAATTATACAATTATGAAAACTGAGGAATTAAAATTGCATAATTACAACTTGCATTCAAAATAATACAATGATAATACTGGGATTAAAATTACAATTAAGTCGCTTATTATTTCCTACCTCTCTCTCTGTATCTGTGTCGTTTGGTTGCTTTCGGTATCGTTTTGAGAGATTGGTTTGGGACGGTGTAGTGTGTATTAAGGAGGGGTTGGTCAAGTTGGACCCTCTTTGATTCTGGCTAGGGCCTAGCTAGTGATAATGACAATAGACAATGGTTCGCCTTTCCTTTTCTGTGGTGGGATGGGACTGTCAATATCTTTTACTACTCACTACACATTACATTTGTAGTCGGGAATTACGCATGTAATTTAGGGCATTTTCAATGGAGTGAGTTTTTAAATGGACTTCACATAGTTACATTACTTATTTTTATATTTTCTAACACAAACATTCAATAAGCACTCAACTTCTCTAACCTAGTAATTTTAAAAAATTTACTAAATGGGTCTCACCAATAATCATACATCACTCATTTTTTATTTAAAAATTGCAATGGGCCCACTAAATAGTATTAAGAACCGGTGCTTGTACAAGAACCTGTTCTTGTTAAGCACCGGTGGTGTTAGAGCTTTAACAGTTAAGAACCCGGCCGGTGTCAGTTCCTAATAAGAAAAGGTGTTAAGCACCGTCCGTTGGAGATGGCCTTAGGGGGATGGCTCATATTTTTAAGGATAATATTTGATGTACACTCTAATAGATGTATACATTCAGAGAGAGAAAAAGATAAAAGAAAGAGAAGTAATTGATGTGATAGGTAGTATAATGTGAGAAATAAAAAGAGATGAAAGGTGTTAGATAAGTGATGACATTGTAAGGGTGTCTATGTATCATTGCTTTATTTTTAATTCACATTTTTTAAAAGGATAACTTGATTTATCTTCTTCTAAATTTTAATTTTAATATTTTAAATTAATCATACATACTATTTTTATTTTTCGATATATCTTTTTAAAATTTTACTTAAATTAATTATGCATATTTTTCTTATAATTTAAGATATATTTCTCTTTTAAGTTTTATCTAAATTGAAAATCACTAGTTGCGTGGAATATTTGTTTATGTAAAGGTACAACTTGGATTAAAGTTTAAACTAAGGTAGTTAGAACTGGACTGGTTATTGAACTGATGAGGGCAGGGGTTCGAGATTCAAAGGTTTGACCGGGGTCAAACCGGGGTTCAACCGATTGAATCGGGATATAATTAAATAATATTATTTTAAACCCTAAATCCTATATAATATTAAGCAAAAATTAACATAGAAGTCATAACTTTATAAAGAAAAATTAAACTTTACTACTAAATGTCATAATTCATAATATAAAATGTTCAAAATTACAAATAATTGAAGAAAGTGATATCTATTTCTTTAAAAAAAATAAAAAAATTGAAAATTTTGATTTTTAAAAAAAAGGAAAAAAAGAGTGAACTGGTCCAACTCGGTTTTTATTCGGTTTTTTTGGTTTTGGCTGGTTTTCCCCGATTTTGACCGGTTATTGCATAGGATAGTTTTCAGGTTGTTCCAGACCGGACAGGGGTCCAGTTCCCGGTCCGATCAGCCGGTCCGGTTTTAACTTCCATGCTTTAAACATTTAAACAGCTACGGTTTAGCCAATGGGTGTAGCTGAAGTGTAGCCCGGCTGGCCTAGGGTTGAAGTTGTGAGGATAGGTGTCATTTGGGATCAAAATAATAATTACGGTGATTTATTAAAAAACAACTATGATTTCTGTCAAGTAGATTATTTTTAGCTATAAGTCGTATTAATGCAATGTTAGTTTATTTGTCTTTGTTATGTTAAAAAAAAGGTTTATTTGTCTTTGATGCATGTTTTCAATGTGGTTAGTGATGATCCTCCAACAAACAGTTGAGAATATTTCATTCCAGAAACAATTCAGACTGAGGGCACAAATTCTCACATATTCCTTTTACACCTCCTTTTATATCTCATTTATTTTTCTCTAGTTCTCTTTTTTTTTCATATCATCATATGATTCATATCTCATATTTCAATTTCTCTCTGTCCTTCTTATTTTACTTCTAGTTGTAAAAATTGAATGTAAAATAGAATTTTCCGTCTAAATTTTGGAATATCAGGATAGCACAGCCTTATCTATTTTTGGTTTTGGTCAGAATGGATCTTGGATTGGGAAAGGGGTAAGAAGTTTGGGGCTTACCTACATCTGATCACTATTATCAATTATGCCCACCTACTTTTCCCTTTGCCTTTATTTTTGAAGCATCCTAAGTCCAATTTTCTAGTGCCATAAAGTGATTGAATAAGAAGTGTATCATTTTATCCCATTTACTTTTCTAGCAAATGTGAATTTGAGAATGAATAAAAGAACTTACAATAAAATATTTAATAAATAAATAAATAAATAAATAAAACTATGAAATATAAAGAAAAAATATGTAAAAATATTTTTAATTTTCTCACAATATTTTCACTTTTTTTTAATCTCTACCTTACCACTCTAGTTTCTTAGGCCAAGTCCAAAAGTGGGTCAACTAGTATTTACAAAAGGGCTTTTGCGGGGCCCAAGTTTCAGTAATTTCACGCCTTTCCCAAAAGCAATCCCAAAAGTGGGTCCAAAATGAACACTTATTATGGCTCCAAAGTGATTGTGTGGGTCAGGGTTAACTGTGTTAGAATCTTTAAACCCGGGTTTTGTCCTTTGGTCGGAGGAAGCTCATCTGCTCTCTTTTCAAATCTCTTCATGCCTGATTCTTTGTGACTTTCTCTTCCTAAGATAACAGTTTTTTTGTCTTTTAATCTGCAATTTGATGGGGAGTGAGTGCCCCTATAGTTTTCCACTCCAAAACTGTATATACAAGACAAAATGTGAACCTCTACTAGGTGGGGACTGGGGACATAACAAACTGGTAGCTACATAATAGAGGTTAGGGTCTTGTACTCTTATGCTAGGACCAACATCAAATCCACGTAGTATACCACATTAGATGAGTAAAATAAGTGATATGTGCTTAGAAGTAAATTCGTTAGCCACATCAACATTTAACTTAATGGAGTCAGTCAAAAGGGACTAAATGTATCATATTTCCAAAAACGGAACCAAAATGTTACGATTTAAATATGTGAAACTAAAAATAAAAATTACTAAAAAATGAAGGATCAAAAACATATTTAACCTTAAAAAATATTTTATTGAAATTAAATACCTTAAAAAATAAACAATATTTTTCTCTTGTAAGGATTGAACCCCATTTCCAATAGTAAAAACCATACATACTAGTTACCATTATTGTTGGCTAACTACTACTGATGAAATTTTTAATTTTACAAATACTAATAATAAGACGTTTTCTGTTAATATCTTAATGAGTTTTTTTTTTTGGGTCAGGGGGGAGGGGATTGGGATTGGGGTTGGGGTTGGGTGGGGGATCGATCCCCTCACCTTTTGGATGCTTGATCTGTTATTTTTGGGCCGGTCTTGTCCTATACCCATGTTTCCTATTTTTGTTTTCCCATTATCTTGTCGTAGGATTAAAGTACCGATGGTGTTACTGCATTTTGGTCCTACTTGATGACGTGTGGTGCAATCCCTAGCAATATGTTGCTGGTGGGTGGGTCAGTACATGAATGATACTCTCTCTCTCTCTCTCTCTCTTTTTTCCTGAATTTCAGATCAGAAATTTATTTAAGACAGAGTGGTCTTAAGCCAATATTAAAACCCACTGAAAGATCCGAATCATTCCATTGTTTGGTGCGTATGTTGACACCAAATTTTGGACCCCACGTGCTTTCGATTGCTTAGACAACTCCACTGTATGGTCAATGTTGGCCTTAAAAACAGCTTTATTTCCCGCAAAGAATGACCGGTTTTGCTAATAATTATTCATCCTAGAATTCTTTGTCATAAAGCATCTACTTGAGTGAACATAGCATAATTGACAAGAGTGTCATTCACTCATACACCACTAAAAATTGAAAATTCACCTAACAAAATTTGGTCAACAAAATAACAATCGTATTATGAATAAGTCGGAATTAGTTGAATGTTTCAAACTTATATTGATACAAATCAATTACTTCAATTACTATATAAGAAAAGTAGATCTCAAATTGAACACATATGTGTCACCTCTTAGTTTGTCACACGTTATTTCCTAGTTTTTTTGTTTCACTAAAATTATTTCGTTAATTTTTTTTACTGTTTATGTTAGAAAGCTATTTGTATTTTGTATAGGTCTATTGGCCAGTATAGTAATAAAGTTCGATTGTCTTAGTAATATTGAAGAATTATTATTCCACCATTCTACACAACATGTTGCTACACAAGATAAAGAAAGAGAAAATGAAGACAGAACGGGGTGGGCAGGGTGGCAAAAGACAATAGGAACCATGTAGTTGTCAATTTTTGGTTCTGGGGGTAAATAATTTTCACTATTTTTAGATTACGGTTGTGTTACTCCTTTTCCAAAATTCAGATGCTTACGTGCCATGCATAGTCCTGCATTCACATTTATAATATATATGATGACTGAATTCAATTATGGGTTTACCTTTTATGTGTATAGTCGCGAGATATTTAACAAATGGCAAGCTCAAAGATGGTGGGCAGAAAATTATGACAAGGTCATGGAACTTTACAATGTTCAAAGGCTTAACCGCCAAGCTTTCCCGCTTCCAACTCCACCAAGATCTGAAGACGAGGTAAATTCTGACTTTAGTTAGATCCTAGACATTGTTGTGCACAAATTTGTAATCGGCTGTTGCCTGTCACTTGAGCAAAATGCTTATTTCAAGCAATAATCTTTTTTCATGCACAAAGTACATTATTGCATTTTTAATTTATATCTTGTTTTTACATTTGGACTCACTTCAATCACTTGGGTTAAAACTGAAAGAATCATCTTCTGTAGGTATTTCTTTTTCATTTATGCTGTAGACTAGACGAAACAGAGATGAGAATGCTGTGATGGATGAATTGAAAGACTATACGAGATAGGATTAGGAATGATAGTATTAGAGAGAGAGTTGGGGTGACACCTATTATAGTAAAGAATCTCGGCTTAAATGGTTTAGGCACATATGGAGGAGACCTATCGATTCTGTAGTAAGGAGAGTAGACCAGATGGAAGGCACCTCATTAGCTAGAGGTAGAGGAAAACCTAGAAAAACTATAGGCGAGACTATTAAGAAAGTCTAGAGGTCAATGGATTTACTATAGACATAATACAAGACAAACCACTATGGTGTTGAGTGATCCATGTAACCAATTCCACCTAATGGGATAAGGCTTGGTTGTTGTTGTTGTTGTTGTTGTATGATGCAGACTGTTTGTGATTCAGTGTGCAGATGCTTATGGGTGGTGGAAGTAGTACAATTAGCAATGCTCACTTTGGTCAAGGCCTATTAATAGTTTCTCAATACGAAAAGATTATATTTAACAATGAATATATATATACACTCTTAAAAGGGGTGTATCAAGTGAAAGAAGTCTTAATATGAGAGTGTGAAAGGAGTAAATCTGGACTGTACAATCATTCGTGGATAGTTAGGATTAGAAGTTAATTAATGGTCACATGACCACTAAAAATGTCACATGACTTTATGTTTTAATCTTGATCATTCATAATTTGATCTTATGGTTAAGATTCACTTCTCTTATCCTCTCATAATAAAAACCCTCTCACTTGATATGCTTTGTACTCTTAAATATTTAAAATCATTTTAATCTATAATGTATATTTAGTCATTTATTTTGTAATATATGTCGCATTGCTCCTATGTTAATTCATGACTGAGGTGAGGTGAAAGTTTTGATCTTGTTTTATTCTGTTTTTGATTTGTACATTTGTGTCTGAATTGAAAGCAGAGTTCAAAGCGTGAATCAGTAGAAGACAGACCTGTGACACCTCCACTGATGGGGGAAAGGCTGCCACGTAATTTATACCGCCCAACAGGAATGGCAATGGGGTACTCATCCTCAGATTCCTTTGACATTCAGTCAATGCAATCACGGCATTATCATCACTATGACCCAAATGGTATGAACTCAACCCCAAAGGTTTCCACCATTAGTGCTGCCAAGACAGATATATCCTCAATGGATGCTTCTATAAGAAGTAGCTCATCAAGAGAAGCTGATCGCTCTGAGGATCTATCAATCAGCAATGCAAGTGACTTGGATAATGAATGGGTTGAGCAGGATGAACCTGGGGTGTACATTACCATCAGAGCTCTTCCAGGTGGCAAAAGGGAGCTCAGACGAGTCAGGTTCAGGTATGCTTTCTTTTCGGTCACCAACTTAGTGCATGTTTGGATGCATGTTCGAAAAGCTCGAAATCACTTTTTAATTTGTTGTAAACGTGATTCCATAAAAAGTTTTGATGTTTGGAAATTTTGATTCAAAATTGATTTTGCCTTCAAACCTTGGTTTGACTAAAAGTGATAAAAAAATATAGCTTTTGAATTGGGTTGACAAATTTACACTAAGTTTTATATCAAACCTGCTTTTCGAGTAAAAAATATAAACATATGTCACTTTACTTCAAACTCAATGTTAATGAAATCAATTCTACAAATTCAATTTTATTCAAAATCACCTTTAATAAATGCTCACCCAAACACACCCTTAGTTGCTAGAATCTCTTAGGCTGTTCCATCACTATGTCAAGCCAACAAGGATTTAACTCACCACAGGTTATGTGGCTTGAACTATTATACATCATTCTTGGGACTTCAGGTGGTTCTAATTGTTCACCAAACTACTATTAGATTTACTCATCCATGTTAGAGATATAAAATCTTCATTTCTGAATCTCTAACTGGCTAACATAAAGTTTAGTAGAATTGATATTTGAGATAAAGTTTAATTAATGACTAAATGCGCCCCCTCCCCATTGTTCATAATGAAATTAAAAGTTTAAGTGAAGAGAGCTTGGTTCACAGTTCATAGTTTGCTTCAGCTTAAGTTTTTTGTACAACATTGATAGTTCGTACTAGTTTATGGATCAAAAGTGTGTAGGCTATGATTGTTTGACTACGTCAAAAGTTTGAAATGAGATCACTTGTTGCTGCAGCAACAATGTAGAATGGTAGAAGGTGGAGTACAATTAAAGAATTAATTTACATCCTATTGTACACAGTGCCAAAAGTATAGTAAGATTTTAAGATATCAGACCAGATTCAATTTATAGCGAAATGTGACTTCAAAGTTCAATTTGCCACTCTGATGCTCATTGATTTTTATATGTATTAGGATTATGATTATGATTTGTCTATTACCATTAGTACATTCTACTACTTCAAGTAGTCTTTAGACCTTGTTTGGATAAACTTTTCAATAAGCACTTCTAACTTGTGTTTTATAACTAACAACTTCTCACATAAGTTGAAATTAACTTTTGTTCTTCATTTTTTTTAAAAGCCATATTTTTTAACTTCTCTATAAGCACCTATAACAGTTTTTCCTTTTTTGCATATATGAGAAAAATAAAAATACAAAATAAAACTAACTACTCCATAAGTCAAAAGCTAGAGCTTTTGCATCGAAACAAGACCTTAGTTTTATAAGCCTGTATAAAACTATGAATCTAGGAATGGAGATGCACATACTTGAGTTTACCCTTTTGTGGGTTGAACTGTATGAAATTTATTTGTTGCTGTTTCTTCATATGTGGTGCAGTCGAGAAAAATTTGGGGAGATGCATGCTAGACTATGGTGGGAAGAGAACCGCGCCAGAGTACATGAACAATACTTGTGAGAATTATCAAAGGGTATGCTGCTAATACGTGGAGTTGGTGTTGCTTATTAATTTGTTTAAATCTCTGTTTACTAGGGTATTATATGTCAAAATAGGTGCTACTTGCACCAATACCTTTTTGGGCTATGTATGATTATGAGAAATGTTAGCAAGACACGTTCTGACACATTCTTTCGAATATCTCTATGATTAGTTGAAATTCATGTGTGTCCAACTATTTTGGGAATAGATTCCACCAAATAGGGCATGATATTCACATGAATTTCACCTAATTTGTGTTGAAAAGAGTGCGTTGTTAACATTACTCTATAATATTATACATCCCTAGACCCTAGCATGCTCGCATCTCACCTTCAAGAGATCAGTTCTAGTTATTCTCTTGGATGTGGGATGTAAAATTTAGCTTCTTTTAGTTAGAGATACCGGTGGATCAAGAGCAGCAGTTGTTTTCTTGAAGCGTATGTATGAGTAATGGGTGTAAATTATATAGCTGTTGAAATTGGATACAAAGAATGAATCTCCTCGTTACATTTTTGTTTCTTTAAGCATCCAACTTGCAACTTCTATGCTCAGATATCTGCTATCATCGCACAAATAAATGAACTTCCATATAACTTGTTGGGAATCCAAGGGTGAGTTCAGTTGTTAGTTTCACATTGGCTAGAAATGGACCATATGTCTTGAGAGACAAAACTCATATACCCAATGCCTTAAGGTTTTGGGTGAAGATAAGGTGTCTAAGTCTCACTTATTTGTGGTTGTTTGGCCTATTATGCAGGTCCCCCCTATCTTATGTCACTTTGTTTCTAAATTTCTTTCTTTTCCATTACATCTCCCACCTTCCCCTTATTCTGTCTCTTTCTTACCCCATTTTCCCACCCCATAGGTGGTGTGAGATCAACGTTATTGATAGAAGAACAAGCTTCTGAGGTCATCAATAACGATATGATGACCATTTTAACTACTCTCATTCACACACCATTCACCACTTTCATCAAGATTATCATGTGCAATTGACTTTGGTATGCCTGAGTTATGGAGTTCTATTGGGAAAATCAGTTCGCAGCAGGAATTGAGTGACATGAATAGAAAAATGGCTGAGAACGGCAGTCTAGAAAAGCAACAAAAGATGAATATTGTTGGAAGGAAAAAAGAGTCAACAATAGTTAGAAATATGGTACAATTGTAAACAAAATACACTGACTTATTTCTAACACCCCTCCCTCCCCCCCCCCCCCCCCCCCCCCAAAACAAAAAAATGGCACACATTAGAAAGATCCCTGCTGTTTTCGGTTGATAAATAATGGAATGGACCAAGCAATCTGAAGATAGTGGCCTAGCTAAAGTAAGCAATCACTCAAAAATTGAAGGGTGTTGATAAATACACCCTCAAAATTGGCCATCCACCCCATTTTAAACTTAAAATTCTAAAATTACTCCTTTTTAATATCATATTTTGTTTATTAGAATCGCAAAATTGCATATTTTTTGGAAACTCGAGTTTCTGGAATGTAATTTTTTTATTCCGAAAATTTAAATTTCTGGAATGTATAAAAAGTTAAATTTTCACATATTCCCATATTTGTATTCCGGAAACTCGAGTTTTCGGAATATAAAATTTGCATTTCAGAAACTCGGTTGTATTCCGGCAACTCGTTGCATTTCAAAAACTCGAGTTTCTGGAAAATATGCGATTTTGCGATTCCAAGAAACAAAACATAATATTAAGAATGAATAATTTTGGAATTTGAAGTTTAAAGTGGGGTGGATGACCAATTTTAGGGGTGTATTTACCAACACCCAAATTGAATAAGGACTTGACCAAAAAAAAATTGAATAAGGAAATAAATTCCTATGTTCTAAGCAGAATAGGAATTTAAAACTAAAATATTTAAGCATATGTTTGGATTTCTGTCCGGAGGTTGAATGGACACAGAAGCTATTTGAGAAGTAAAAACTAGAAAAATTAAAACTATTTTTATAATAATGGGTCCTGCAACTGAAGATGTCACCATCTGAAAAGAATTAATAATTGGAGGAGTCCTTTTAGTTGAACTTTAAACTTTTGATGCCAATTTCTTCTCAAGAAATCTTCTAACATTAACATAACATAAGATGCAAATAAATCAGTTTTGTAAAAGCACCATCCTCCCCATGAATAAGTGCGCTAGCGAAACCATCTATTATATTAGAAGGGAAGTTAAAAACTGATGTTATTTACAAATCAAAGCTAGTGTTACAGCAAGTTTTCCCCTGAAACTAGAAACAGACACAACCAGTATGTAGGAAGAAACTTGTTGAACTCAAACCAGAATTAGAAATCAAAACTGCACACAAGAACTAACATGAAAAGGGAACAAACAAACCAAGATTTGATGACGGAGTTCGGTTAATTGATGCCTACGTCTCTGGGACTAAGCACAGCTTGAGTCCAATCTTATTCAAGAGTCAACAGAAATACAATGAGTTGCAGCCTCACTTTCTTACTCACTCCCTTCCTGTTCTTCACACACCCAAGAAAGATGCCCAAGAAAATGAAAATATGCAGTATTTTCTCTCATCTCTAATCTGTAATTTCTACCAAAGTCTTATCACTCATGTGTGTTTTTTCTCAGATTCACATATGCTTTATATATTAGGACATGGAGGTTACAACCAAAAACAATTGCTAACAGAGAAACAGAGTAACTGAATATGCCACATCGGCAACAATTAGCATGACGAATATTCCTAGCATAACCAACAGGGAGTCATCCATACTATTAACTATATATCTTCTGCACACGAAAATAAAGAGATATATGCTAGGATCATCTTTACCTCAAAATGTGAAAAAATATTGGTTGTGACTCTGCCGTTCGTTGAGTAGAGCACCCATAGACCCTGTACAACAAGAAAAAGACCATTAGTTATTTTCTTAGTAAGTTTTATTTTTGGTCTTAAAAATACCCAAATGTTTACTGTGAATAAAGTAGATCCAATTTTTTTTGCTATTGTTTAGTCAAATTTTTTGAATTAGTTATTAGCAAACAAAAAATATTAGACTGGAACCAATGCAAAAAGATAATTGAACTTGTTTAAAAGATAATGGAAAAAGCTGGCACAAAAACATGAATGAAATTGGGCTAGTGGCATTTACTTGAGGCACATAAGAACAATTACCCGTTGATAATCCCCAATTCAAGTTCAAGAAATCCATCTGTGGTTAACAATAATGCGTTGAATGTGGGAAATTTTGGGCTAAACTTGCAATTGTTTCATGCGACACTTTTTTACCAACAGAGGACATCTAGGGATTTCAAGTTCTGTTAGAGAGGTAGACAGTCTTTCTCCCGCCATAATCTCCAGCTTGGGGCAGTTTGCAATTCTTAATTTACCGAGGGCTTAATGCTTTTTTTTACCGCGATAATTTGCGTTTTTCTTGTAGTGTATTCGATGGCTGAATGGATAATTAAGGAGTTGGAATGCAAATTACAAAAACATTTAAAGTTAACCTGCTATATCAAATGTAGGTGAGATATTCTAACTGTTTGTGACATACATTTACTTCCTTTTTCTTTAATATATTTGTACATTAATTAGGATAGTAATTTGTCATTTTTATGTAATTTGGAACTGTGTTATTTATTTATTTTTTGACAAAATTTTGAAACTCTTAACAGATACTAGCTAGTATCCACAAAATTCCTTTTTTTTTTTTGTAAAACACAAAATTCCTTATAAGCATGGCATTCTAGCACGTGAATAATGAGATAATACCAGATCTTGTACCTATGCGATACGTACAAGTGAATTATGTATGACCACAATATCTTCTACTTTTTAAATAAAAATATAAATTTGAAAACGATAATATTGTTTAGAATTTACCAACAATATACTAATTTTGAAAGTGTTGAACCAAGAAAAATAAAATATTATTTCGTTTTATAATTTGTTTTGTTTAAACAAATAAGAGACATTTAACGGTCATGATTTAATTAATTAATTAATTGGTGGTATGGAAACCATTAAACTAAGACTGATGCATCAATCATCATGCTATTACTTTTAGGTTAGCAATAATTTATCGAACAAAATTGCACTTAACGAGCACTATGGTTTAAAGTAGAGCTATCAAAACGAGCCAGCTCGTCGACGAGCTGGCTCGGCTCAAGTTGGCAGTTAAACAAGCTGAGCCGAGCTGGCTTAAATTTTTCAAGGGCCAGAAAATGGCCATCTCGGTTCGGCTCTCCCCGAGCTGGTTCACGGGCTGAATCAATAAAAAAATATTAAAAATAATTAAAAAATATTTAAAAATGATTAAAAAAATATTAAAAAAAACTAAAATAATATTTAAAATGATTAATTTTTTTTTATTTTTTAGTGTGGCTCGCGAGCCCGCTTGCTCGTGACGAGCTAGCTCTCTTCAGCTCGCGGGTTAAATGAGCCGAGCCAAAAAGACCCAGAGTTAAACGAGCCAGCTATTTAGTAACCCTTTTAGCCCACGAGCCGAGCCGGCTCGCGAACCGCTCTAGTTCAAAGTGAAAAATTCCACACCTGTGAGTTTCAACATAGAAAATCAGTGGAAATTCTTGCACTCAGAGTGAGAAAACGTCAGATTCAATTTGCAATTTCAACTGAAAAAATCACAGCTGTGGAAAATTTCACACTTTATATGTGAAATCATGAGGTGCAATTTCATAGTTTCAATAGAGGAAATCACAGCTGTGGGAAATTTCACATCCAGGGAGTGAAGGTGTCAGGTTCAAATCGAAGTTTCAAATGAAGAAATCGCATATGTGAAGAAATCACAGTTGTAGATAATTTTATATTAGGAGTGTGAAAGTGTCAGATTCCATTAGAAACTTTAACAGAATAAATCACATCTGTGTGAAATTTCACACATGGGATGTGAAAGAATCAGGTTCAATTCGAATCTTCAATAGAAGAAATCACAGCTGTGAAAAATTTCACACTATAAAAAATTTCATGTTCAATTCGAAAACATTTGTCACATTCATAAAGAATAAACAATTTCTACTACTGATAGAAATAAGTTGAAATATTAAAAACAAATAAGAGAGAAGTTGAAAGGAACAAAGGATATAATAAATTAAGTATAACATCAATAGTTTAATATTTCAATGTGTTTTAAAACAAATCCTTTCACTACGCCAGATTTAGCCAATTATAGTAGTTTAAATATAGCGTTTTATAAGAAAGGGCAATAATAAAAAAGCATGGAGCTTTGAGTTGCCTCTTTCTCGAGAAAATACTAACTCAGACCTCCGTATTATCAGACTTGAGTTAGCGCTTTCTGCTATACCTCCATTTTAAAAATAATTGGGTTAAATAAATTTTTAATCCTCGTAAATAGATAAATGTCTACTTTTAGCCCTTTAAAATCTTTTTAGTCCTTGATTTCTAGAAATGTATCATTTGGCATTTTTCTAAATTTTAAAATATTTTAAAAAATTCATTTTC
This sequence comes from Glycyrrhiza uralensis, assembly GCA_030159175.1. Taxonomy (NCBI): domain Eukaryota; kingdom Viridiplantae; phylum Streptophyta; class Magnoliopsida; order Fabales; family Fabaceae; genus Glycyrrhiza; species Glycyrrhiza uralensis. Next base: position 4,759,083 of record BRZY01000007.1, read on the forward strand.
ACACCTCCAAATTTTGAATTCTTAATTTTCACCAAATCCTCTTTCTCCATTTCGGGCCACACATTTTCTAGCCAAGTCTATCCTAAAACACATTGTGCTGGGTCGAGCTAATTAAAATTAGGGTTTAACATGAATTAGGTCCCTCTAAATATCAGCGTTTTGAATTTAGTCCCTCTAAAAAAAGTCAAAGTTTTTTAGTCCCTCAAGAAATCAATTTTTTGATTTAGGTCCCTCTTTTGCGTTGACCGCTGACATGGCACACTGAGGTCCCTGTAAAAATGCTAACATGGCTTACATGCATCTGACGTGGCTTACACATCAGAGGGACTAAAATCAAAACTTAATATTTAGAGGGACTAAAATCAAAACTTAATATATTTAGAAGGACCATGTGACATCAATTAGACCACCACGACCACCACTCTCTCTCTCTCGTTTTTCTCTCTCTGTCTCCCCACAGCCACCACCACCACCACCACCACCACCACCACCACACACACACACACTCTCTCTCTCGTTCTCTCTCTCTCTCTCTTAGTAGATTATGGCATGAACGCTATGCCTCGGTATGGTGGGGGTGAGAGAGAGTGTGGTGGTGGTGGTGGGAGGGGGTTGTGGGGAGAGAGAGAGAAAACAAGAGAGAGAGAGTGGTGGTGGTGGTGGTGGTGGTGAGAGAGAGAAAACGAGAGAGAGAGAGAGTGGTGGTGGTGGTGGTCTGATTGATGTCACGTGGTCCTTCTAAATATATTAAGTTTTGATTTTAGTCCCTCTAAATAACTATGAATGACGTGTCAGCTGACGTGGCAATGCATGTAAGCCATGTTAGCATTTTTACAGGGACCTCAGTGTGCCATGTCAGCGGTCAACGCAAAAGAGGGACCTAAATCAAAAAATTGATTTCTTGAGGGACTAAAAAACTTTGACTTTTTTTTAGAGGGATTAAATTCAAAACGCCGATATTTAGAGGGATCCAATTCATGTTAAAGCCTTAAAATTATTTACAAAGAAAAATAGATCAAGTATTAAAATAAAATACTGGCTCAAACTAGCCCAACAGGTGGTGGGCTTGGCAAAAATGACCCAATTTCTTTGGGGCACATAATTAATGAGCCAAGTCTAGCTTAAGACACGGGCCCATCGGACTAGACCTCAATTCGGACCAAAATTGACAATTCTAAGAATAGATAACGATGGTTGGATGGAAATTGAGAATTGAAAATTAGGAGGGGTGAAAATGAATTTTTTTAAAAAAACTTTTTGAATTTAAAAAATGACAACATGGACTAAAAATGATACATTTTAAGAAATTGGGATCTATAAAGAGACAAAAATTTTTAAGGGACTAAAAACAAACATTTGCCTATTTACAGAACTAAAAATATATTCAACCCAAAATGATTTTTAAATATGAAAACACAAGACTCCGAGTTAGTATTTTTCTGATAAAGCACAATATATCTAAGAGTGCGCTAACTCATGTCAAAACATGAAGATAACTTCCCACTAAAGCTTCAAGCTCCCTAGTCCCTTCATTCTCTTCACTATAAACGTTCTCTCTTCTAATCTAAGTCTTACTCTCACTCTCAACACTATGGTCTATTTGGATAAACAATTTATTTAAACACTTATAACATAACCGTTTATCATATAAACACAACACTTATGTATAGGTTATTTTTATAATAAAAAAGAGAATGTGTTGAAATTGATTTCATGTAAACAGTAAACTAAAATAAACTCAAAATAACTTATAAATCAGACATATGCTATTTTCATAAGCTTTGTCAAACATGTTGACAAGTGCTTATATCAGTGGATAAACTTAAATAAGTTTTACATAAGCCAATCCTAACAGTGTCTAAGACGTCGTTTGCCACCATGGAAAGCACCTCCATTCGCCATGGCCATCGCCATCATTCTCGAAGGTGGAAAGAACCTTCGTTTGCCATCGCCGTCGCCATCTCTAGTCAGTTCCGTACCTCTGTTTTCCACTTGTTTGTTTTATTTTGTTAGGGTTCACCGTTCACTACCATTGCTGAATATTGTTATGTTTCGGTTGCAAGTTTGGGGGGTTAGGGTTCGTTGTTGCTCGCCTCTCTACTAACGTTCACCATTGTTGTTGGTCGTTGTGCCTCCATTTGCCACTGCCATCGCTGTTGCTCGTAGTTAATTTTCATCCCCTATCATTGGTGTTGTATTTTTATGGTCACACAATAGGATTGATTCTGGTTATGTGTTTTTTTTAATGTAAGCTTCTATGTTTGTTTGCCACATTCCATAGGGTCGTCATCTCTAGGTTTGTCACATGCATGTTCCTAAATATAAAAAAAAAATTAGTTTAGCAAAAAAAATATAAAGAAAATTAAAATCACACTGTTTCTGAAGAAATCAAATTTAAATTGTTGTAAAAATAAATTATTTTATTTATTATGTAATCTTTAAAAAAATTCAAATTAAGATAAAAACATTACCTAAATCTGAAAATCAAATTTAAATCAAGTTGTTAAAATCAAACCTTTTTAAATTTTAATTTTTTTTTCTAATCCTAAAAAGATGAAATACAAAATCATTAAATTTTTTACGTCCTAAACTCAAATCTACAAAACTAAAAAAATTATGATGACATCTTGTATAATATGAAAATAAAAGAAACTAATGTGTTTAATATTACTCTCTAAATATGACTTGTATTTCATTTACGTCACACAAATAGTTTAAAAAATATATACATTTTCTAAAAGTTAAATTAATTAATAGAATTTCTCGCAAAAATCAATAACTAAAAACAATTCATCAAAAAGTAAAAAAAGAAATACTCGCCTAAGAGAAGAAGTTTGAGTTAATGAATAGAAATGTAACGATGTTCTTCAATAGAATCAAAACAAAAGCCAAACAACATCAATAATTTGGTGGCTATGAAAAAATGAATAAATAATATCAAAATATGGAGAATTCAACATTGAAAAAAATAATAACGAAAAATGACTAAAAGTAAAAAAAAGACTCACCTTAAATGAGAAGTCAATGTTGACGATCAAAAGAATGTTAACGATACGAATAATAGAACAAAATGAACAAATAAAATATACAATCCATGAAGTTATTGAGATTTAAAATATAGAGAACAAACCATAAAAAAGAAAACAAAAACTAACCTTCAATCAAAAGATCCGATGACATCCAAGCATGTAAATGGATTTTTCCAACAAACTTGTGATAAAAGTGAGTAATTCTATAATTAAGATAGAGTAGTTGTAATTATTGATAACTATGATTAGACACATATCCAAAGAATAAAACATATTTTATATATCATTATCAATATAGAAACACTTTTAAAAAATTTGTTAATGAGAATAACAATAAAAGAAAAAATTGACAATTTGTACATAAGAAAAATAAAAAAAAAGTCAGAAGATTACATGCAAGGAGAAAATTCATTGATTTGACAACTATAAAGAACGAAATTGAGTCGAACCAATCCTTGGAGGACAATGAATTTGAGGTAATTGATTTGAGAGAATGCCTGATTATGTCATTCAAAAGGATGATATTAATTTTGATAGAAATCTATTTTGAATTATACAATAATTAGAAATGATGATTGATATCAGTTTGTTATCCGTATTGATAAAATATCTAATAAGTTGTCATTTGAATTTAGATTAGAAGATTAGGTTGTTATTTCATTTAAAATTTAAAATTTAAAAATGGGAAGGAAACAATTATAGAGTAACACTTAGGCCTAAAAACGCTCTTAAAATGACACGTAAGAAAGTAAGGGTTCGCAAAATGCTCTTTTGACATGCTAGTTAGTTAACATTAGACCTTATAATTAACTACATGGGACCTTATAATTAACATTAGACCTTATAATTGTTAAGCAACGAACTTTTCATATAAGTTGAAATTAGCTATTATGTCTCAATTCTTTCAAAAAGCTCTCTTATTTAGCTTTTCCATAAACATCTATAAATATTTTATTTTTTTTGTAAATGCAACTGTGAAACTCTGATTCTCCCTCCGTCTCTAATTATAAGAGATTTTTACCTAATTCTCTTCCACCAAGGAAGTTAGTTAATATAGTTTATAGCATTAAATATGTCAATATACTGTATTTCCAAAATTGTCCTTAATAATAGTACCTCTCTCTTCTCACTTTTTATCTCACATTTAATTAATACATTACTACCTCTGTCTTCTAATAAATAATGGTAGTTTGAGTAAAAATTAATTAATGCATGACATATTTTCAAAAGTCTCTTATAAAAAAAGACAAACAAACTTGCAAAAAAAACCTTTTATAATTAGGGACGGAGGGAGTATAAACTAAAAGTTAATGCAGACTTGGCATAATTATATGTATGCAACAACAGACACCCAATATATGTTAGTCTAAACCAAAGGGACTTGAATCCTTCAAACATGTTTGTATGGGATTGAAATTTTATATCTGGTAAAAACTAAAAAGTATCACTTTGGGAGAGGAGAGGTCACACACTCACACAGATACTCGCACATATTGCTTGAAATTAAATTAATGGAAAAAGATAGTTAGACACCCACATATCCTGCTCCACCCACCCAACACCCGCCTATGTGGCATTTTTCTGACTCAGCCCATTGACTCAAGTCCCGCTCTTTCTTTCACTCAAAAAAGCAGACCTCGTATCCTCCCGCTGTCACTCTTTCACTTCGCAGGAACGCCTCCCTCTTTCACTTTTTCACTTTGCAAAACGCAGACCAACCCCGTCTCCCTCTTTTACTTCATCCTCAGACCTCTCTCTTCTCTTTCCCTCACCATTTCAACTTCTCGGATTTGTCGAGACCCACTCTGTCTCGGTTTAACTTCGTTCTCTCTTCTCTTTCCCTCACCATTTGTGCTTCTGTTCGCTCTCTCTTCTCTTTCCCTCACCACTACGAACTGGTAGCACTACAGATCGAAGGTCAAGACTTGATTCGCGGAGGTTTGGACATTGGGAAGAACCGTAGATCAAAGTTCGTCAGTGGTTTGTGTATTTAAATTTAACCACTGACAAAGAAGGATTAACCACATATTTATTCACAACTAACCACGGGTTATTCGATGATTGGGTTACAACTATACAATCACATGACAAGTATCAAGGTGAAATTGTGTCTAAGTTTTCAGTGAATTAGAAATGATTCAACACATAAATGTGTCTCAATTACATGTAACTCAAATTTGGCATATCCTTGGCACGTATTTAACTTTAACCACTGACAAAGAGGGACTAACCACATATTTATTCACAACTAACCACAGATTATTCAATGATTGGGTTACAACTATACAATCACATGACAAGTATCAAGGTGAAATTGTGTCTAAGTTTTCAGTGAATTAAAAAGAATTCAACACATAAATGTGTCTCAATTACATCTGACTCAAATTTGGCATATCATTGACACGTATTTAAATTTAACCACTGACAGAGGGGGACTAACCACATATTTATTCACAACTAACCATGGGTTATTCAATGATTGAGTTTCCATTTATACAATCACATGACACGTAACAGGGTAAAATGTGTCTGAGTTTTCAGTGAATTAGAAAGGATTCAACACATAAATGTGTCTCTACCACATGTGACTCAAATTTGGTATATCCTTGGTACGTAGTTAAATTTAACCACTGACAAAGAGGGACTAACCACATATTTATTCACAACTAACCACGGGTTATTCAATGATTGGGTTACAACTATACAATCACATGACAAGTATCAAGGTGAAATTGTGTCTAAGTTTTCAGTGAATTAAAAAGAATTCAACACATAAATGTGTCTCAATTACATCTGACTCAAATTTGGCATATCATTGACACGTATTTAAATTTAACCACTGACAGAGGGGGACTAACCACATATTTATTCACAACTAACCATGGGTTATTCAATGATTGAGTTTCCATTTATACAATCACATGACACGTAACAGGGTAAAATGTGTCTGAGTTTTCAGTGAATTAGAAAGGATTCAACACATAAATGTGTCTCTACCACATGTGACTCAAATTTGGTATATCCTTGGTACGTAGTTAAATTTAACCACTGATAGATAGAGACTAACCACATAATTATTCACAACTAACCACAGGTTTGTCAATGATTGGATTTCCATTTATACAATCACATGGCAAGTAACATGGTGAAATATGTCTGAGTTTTCAGTGTGTTTCAAAGGCTTGAACACATAAATGTGTCTATAACACTTGTGACTAAAATTTGACATATCTTTGACACGTATTTAAATTTAACCACTGACATAGAGGGACTAACCACATAATTAGTCACAACTAACCACAGGTGTGTCAGTTAGCTAGCTCTATCAGTTAAGGATATTTACTGAGGTTATTTATTATGTTAGTGTATATTTGTAAATGAATCATTCACATATCCGTGGTTAAGTGGGAAGCAATACATGGTTAATCGTGTTGTATCTGTGGCTAAATGCAACTACGTCATATTAAAAATACAAATTTGAGTCATAAGTACTAACGACACATTTCAATGTTAAAGACTTTCAAATTTTCAAAGGACTCAGACATATTTACTGAGGTTATTTATCATGTGAGTGTATAGTTGTAAATCAATCATTGACATTTCTTTGGTTAAATGTGAAGCGATATGTGGTTAATCATGTTGTATATGTGGTTAAATTCAACTACGTCACATGAGGACTTCATTTAATCATTTATACAAATAAAAGTTAAACATTATGAATGATATATGATGAACCTTGAACCTGGAGTTCAAGTAAAAATAGGCAACTAGTGATGAAATGAAAAAGTTTTCATAGAAATATTCATGTGGTTAATTTTATTTACAAATGTGGTTAATTGTAAGCTACGCATGGTTAAGTACATGTTATATTGTGCATTGCAAGTTTAACAACTATTTCGTAGTTAATAGTGAAGAAATATATGGTTAATCATTCTTTAAAGGTGGTTAAGTGCCACTACCTGCATATGAACAGACAAGTTTGACTCAAAAGTGCTAAAAACACATTTCTGAGCTAAAGACTTTCAATTTTGAGAGGACTGAGACACACATACTGAGATTATTTATCATGTGAGATTATAGTTGTAAATCAATTACTGACATTTTCATGGTTAATAATGAAGAAATATGTGGTTAATTGTTCTCTAAAGGTGGTTAAATGTCACTACGTGCAAATGAACAGCAACAGAGAGAATTCAGCAGCGATGGTTTCTTTGTTTTGCAGAGAACGCCCTTTCTTCATTTCGTCTTCGTTTTGCAGAGGTAGTTTCTTCATTCCGTTTCATTTGTAGAGTGGGTCTTAGTGAGTGAGCGAGCGAGATGGTGAGAACGAGCGAGCGCGATGCTGAGAGACTGAGCAGAGCGAACCGTGAAAGAGAGAGACAAGGTCGGTGGTCTGAGAGAGAGCAGAGAGACAGACTAGGAGATGAAGAAGAGAACAGAGAGACAGCGAGGGAGATGAAGGAAGAGAGCAGAGCAGGAGATGAAGCAAATTTTCTTTACTTTTGATGAGTCATGGGCTGAGTCAACTAAATTGCCATATGGGCAAGGTGTAGGGTGGGTAGACTTTTAAAAAGAGTGGTATGAGTATCAGGGTCGTAAATTACAAATTGTCTATTCAGTGGGTCCCATATTAGTTCGATCAATTAATTGTTTATTTCTGGTCTCACATTCTAGATGACATGGTTTCTTATAAACCTTGCATTAATAGACTCAGATGTGATTTATCTACAGTATTGATAATATATTAATACCTTAAGGGCTATATTATTGGAGAAAATTGTGGATTAATTCCAATAGTGAAAAATGAGAATTCAGCCATACCATTAAAAAACTGTACACGGTATCATTGCTGCGATGGCACTGTTGCAAAATCATATGATAGTGTTATTGTTCAAAATCAAGATACACAAATGAAATCAATTGATAAGATTAAGCTGAACTTGAATCTCATGATTAATTGCCTTAAGGATTGAGTAATAATAATAATAATAATAATAATAATAATAATAATAATAATAATAACAACAACAACAACATCAACAACAACAATAATATAGAATAGTACAGTATAATATAGTCAAATTAGTCATTTATAAACGGAAAGAAAGTTTTTTTTATATTAAATTTATTAATGAAATACACATTTCTAGATCTTAATGTATAAACGGAAAGAGTCTCTTAAGATTTTTTTCTTAATTAAGAGGAAATAAATGAGGAATTCTATTAAAATAATTAGGGTAAAAAGTAAAAAAGTAACAAACTGTAAATTATAAACTTAGACGTTATTTTAATAGCATATTAAAAATACTATAAATTAATAAAAACAAATTTATTTACTAAATATTTCTATTTTATTTAAACTAATAAATCCTACCGTTTGTATGAAAGAATACTTATTGAAAGAATTAATCAACTATATATTTAAATAGATATGAGTATTTTGAGAGTTATGCGTGCATGATACTATAAGAAGATTGAAATGGACAAATAGTTGACCAATCGTACATTGTATGTATGAAAGTGTGGAATATGGGATGTCAAGCAACTTTGGTGGTGCATAATACTGCTCCGTACTGCTCCATGCCAATTCTGTTCTTTCTGTGGTTATTATCATTATGCACCTTACTGCCGGATGAATTGACTCTCCATTTTCCATTTTTTTTTTGGTCAACTCCATTTTCCATTTAGGACACACACTTTCCCTCTAAACTATATATCGTGCATCTTTGCCTACTTTTTTTTTATCAATCCATTAAAATTGACAACCACCACACTATCGCCCTACCATTCATTTTGGTCACTCTTTTTCCTAACAATCCATTTAATTTTGGCTAGCTACGAGCTCATGGTCATACGTACCTCAATTTGATTCTCTTAAAACTAAGTTCGATCTCATTTAAAAAATGAAATGATATCTAGACATCTCAGTTATTTATAAAAAAATCATGATTAATATTTTAATATATTCATAATTAATTATGCACATCTACATAATATCTATCATTATCAATAGTTAATATTACTTATTACTTATTTAAAATAAATTACTCACTTTAGAAGTTAATTACCTCTTACCATTCACTTCAGTCTGCTTTTCTTTTAGTAATAAATATATATATTACCCAATACCTATTATCTTATCATTGTTTTATGTACACTAGCTAGCTAGGCGGTAATCTCTATTACTAACCACCACTCAACCCAAATACACCAAAGAGGGTTGAAAATTAATTCACAGCGGATTAAAGGAACAGAGCTAATTTTGGCTTCTCAGCAGCCCAACTTGAAGAGGGAAGATGGAGATTGGAGAGTCAAAGGGAAAGAAAATTAAGGAGGCGCACAAACTGACAAACCCACCATTACACTGTGGCTTTGAAAATCACACCAAATTGGGCTAGTTCAAATTGTTGGAATGAGAACCGATTAAGTATTCCGTCTATTCAATGGTGATGATTTCAAGTCACTTAAAGAATATAAAACACTAGTATAGTTACCCGTGCCATATACAGGACATATAGTTACTATTAATTATTTGCTTCAATTTTAAAATAAAATGCAATTAAAAAATATATAAATGATGGTAGAAATAGTAAAATAATTTAAATAATTGATATTAATAGGCATGTCAAAAACTCAAATTCACACGTGTTCACTCGAATCCGCCCCTATTTTGATGGGGATAACTCGCTTTTGACAGGATTTGAGGTCGAGTTTGGGTTTGGGTTTTGTTTTCCTTTTTCAAATGCAAAGACATTGGCAGGGATGTTGCAAATGTCCTCGAACATGTCTGTTATTTAAAATATTATATTAATTTAAAAATAATAATTGGCAGGATGACTTTTCACTTTAGGAAAGAGTAAACAACAAATATATAAAATTTTCATGATATTAATGGTTGCGGTGCGTTGCACAAATTGTTAGTTTTTTTTGGTAATAAACGGGGACAAAACCCAAAGAAAAGAAAAACTACACAGCAACGAGTCTAGGAGTAGAGACTCCCATTTGATCAGCTAATAACAACTGCCCAAGATTAGCTGGAGGTAGCTCATAAACCACAAGATCGCAACCCAAGTTACACCCAATACTAGCTAACGCATCATCACAGGCATTAGCTTCACGGTAAATGTTGACAATTCGAACACTCCATCTACGTTGCAGCAACTCTCGGATCATCTGAACCAACCTGCGGCCATTCACACTGCCCACCAAGTCACCCTCCAAAGCACGAACCACTGAGGAGGAGTCAATCTGAAGAACAATTTGAGTCACACCTCTCTTCCAAGCAAGAGCTAGCCCTATAAAAACTCCACAAAGCTCAGCAACAAAGGCGGAGGAATAGCCAACAAATTTGGCAAAACCACCCAACCATTGGCCATCAGGATCACGAAGGAGCCCCCCACAACCAGCTCTCCGAGTCTCTCCTTTGACAGCGCCATCAGTATTCAGACTTGTCCATCCCGTGTCAGGAGGTTTCCACCGGATCTCCACCCACCTAGGCGAGTTACCACCCACCACTCTAGCCATATCACCTACATGAAAATATGCCATGGCATGAGTCAAGATGCAGTGCCAAGGCCGAGAGGAATTGTTCAAAAGCATTTTGTAATGCATAAATTCCCTAAATGGTTTTGATGATAACAATCATTATTAAGATCTTTACAAAGTCTGCTGACAAGCTCTTTTAGGTATACCAAAAGATAAGTCCATCGTCCAATAAGACTTTGGCAAACTTATGTACAAACCAAGAGTAGATCGTCCAATGGGCTCTGATACTTGACCTCGGGTAAGTATTGTCCAATGGACTCTAGAAGCAAAACGTCCAATAATGCCTTGCGTCCAAAGAAGCAGAATGATAAAAGTCCGATAATCAGCATGAAGTTATACGTCTTAAAAAGAGCCAAGTCATAAGTCCGATATGGTAAGTAATAAGTAAGCCTCCATATGAATGGCTAAACGTACAAATGGTAAGCAAAGGTATGCGTCCATTTGCTAAAAGGACTGAAAGTCCAATATGGTCCACATGCTGCGTCCAAAACACAGAATCCATAACTTGCTATTTATTGCTCTTGCATTTAATATGAGACATATTTAATGAGCAAATGATTTGAAATAAATAGCTGTATACAATGCTTTTTCTATGCAACATTGTCAACGTTTCTGAAACGTGCATTAAATGAAAAGCATAAAGCATGGTGGAAAATGTACTAAGAGAGAGAATGTACTCTGATCTTTTATGTGTCTCTCTGAAAACACCTTTTTGTTTACACAGTGTATTTTCTTTGTTTCAATAAAATATTGCTATTAACCTTTGTGTAATTGAGACTGTGAGTATCGGTTGCTTCTGACTTAGGAGAAAGAAATGCAGACAAATACGCTGAAGTTGAACTCCTCAGAGCAACAGACAAATATAATTTAATGCTATTAGAGAACGATAACATTTATGAAGGCTGAAGCTGAGCTATTCGAAAAACAAACCTAAAGCGTCATCAAAGTCTATAAATACCGTGAACAAGAGGAATAATACAAGAGACTGAACCATGAAAAAGAAAGTGCAAAAATGCTGTGCAAATATTGTCATACTCTGTGTATTATAGAAAGTCTTGTATATTTTCAATCTTCTTGTAAAAGAGAGTTTGCTTAACTCTCGAAGTGCTTAAGTTTTTCATATCCTCACTTGTGTGAGTTAGACAGCACTTTAAGTCAAAAACACTCTTCTGAGTTGTTTGAGCCTGGAGAGGCTTGTTTAGAAAGAATACTTGTTTGAGCCTAGAGAGGTTTGACTGTAAAAGAATACTTGGGATATAGCCTGAAGAGGCTGCGTGCAAAGGATACTTGGAGTTGGGTCTGGAGAGGTTTGTCTGTAAAAGAATACTTGGATTGAGCCTGGAGAGGCTAGGTATACAAAGAATACTTTTTGTAAGGCCTGAGGAGGCTGTTGAAGAATACTTGTATTCTATCTGGATTGATAGTGAAATCTCTCTAGTTTGAGGAGACTGGACGTAGCTCTTAGGAAAGGGTGAACTAGGATAAAAACTAGTGTGATTTTCTCTTTCCCTTATCTTTTATTATTTTAGTGTTTATACTAACTAAGAGGATTGAATTGATTTTTAATTCAACAAGTTATTCATACTCTTTAATCGCACAAAGAAAACTAGTTTTAAACTAAGTGGACATTTGTACGTCCAACTTATATGTGCATCCAATATCTCAATTACGCTGTGCGTCCAACATTTTCACAGCTAGCGTCCAACATTTGCAAAAAGTTTTAAAAAACTTTGAAACACAATTCAACCCCCCTTCTTGTGTTTCTCCCTGTTATCTACAGTTGGCATCAAAGCTCGGTCTCTAGGGGTTGAGCACCTAATAGTGCAAAGAAGCAAAGATCCATGGAGAACGAGGGACAAGCTGTGAACAGACCACCACTGTTCAATGGAGACGAATAAGATTATTGGAAGCAAAGAATGATCACATTCTTTGACGCGCAGAATATAGACATGTGGGATGTCGTTGAAACTGGTTACACTGCTCCAGTAGGTGAAGTAGGTCAACTAGTGCCAAGAGCTCCGTGGATGCAGGATCAAAGAGCCATATTCCAGCTGAACTCAAAGGCAAGACACTATCTGATGTGTGCCATCACTAAGTCAGAATATGACAAGGTGCACAGCTGCACCACTGCTAAAGAGATATGGGACACTCTAGCTTTGGCGCATGAAGGATCATCTCAGGTTCGTGAGTCAAAAATCAGCATGCTAGTTCATCAATATGAACTATTTAAAATGGAGGATCACGAAACTATTGATCAGATTTTTGGACGATTCCAAACAATCATCAACAACCTGAGATCTCTGGGAAAAATCTACACAACCCAGGATCACATCAGGAAAATCCTAAAGAGTCTGCCTAAACAATGGAGACCCAAGTAACTGTCATACAAGAAGCAAGAGATCTTTCCACTCTTGCTATGGAGAATCTCCTAGGCTCACTTAAAGTGCATGAGCTTGAGCTCAAAGAAGAAGGAACAGAAAAAAGGGCAAAGTCCATTGCTCTTAAAGCCCAAAAGGGAAGCACCTCAAAAGCACTAAAGGCAAATGACTCTGATGAGGAGTCGTGTAGCTCAGAAGGAGAAGAAGGATAAGATGATGATGAACTTTCCTTCATCTCTAGGAAGATAAAGTCCGTGTGGAAAAAGAAAGGTGACTTCAAAAGGAAGCAATTCAACAAAAGATTTCCACAAAAAGAAGCTGAACAAAAGGAGAAAAGTGCAGTAGTGTGCTATGGATGTAAGAAACCAGGCCACTACAAGGCAAACTGTCCTGAGACTGAAAAGGCAAAGAAGAAGAAGGGTCTCATGGCAACATGGGAAGATATTGATGAATCTTCTGACGATGATGATGAGGATGAGGATGATAAGGAAGAAGCAAATCTTTGCCTAATGGCAAGTCTACCCTCCACTGACAGTGAGGATGAAGAAGAGGTACTTTCTTATTTTGAACTAAGAGACAATTTTAATGATCTTCTTAGAGAATCATCCATTTTATCTGATGAGTACAGATCTTTGAAGAAAAAGTTTTCACTCATAACCGAAGATTTTAAAAAACCCACTTTAGAAAATAAAGTACTCAAATAAGAAAATGAAGAGTTAAGACTTCAAGTAAGTCAACTCAAAGATGAATCTCAAAAGGATTCTGAGTCCAATACTTCCTGTGAAGTACAATTGCTTCAACAAGAAGTAAATGAACTCACTGGACGACTATCCAGATTTGTCAATAGCTCTGAAAAACTTGATCAAATTTTAAAAATTCAGAGAAAACCTTCTGACAAAAGTGGTTTGGGTTATGTTCCTAAGGAACAAGAAAAACCAAAACCAAAGTTTTCTAAAAGTCCTTCTAAATTTAATATATAATGTGGTCACTGTGGAAAGGCTGGACATGTCACATTGACATGCGTCCATAACAAGAGGAACATGTCTGGATGCAGACCAAGGACTAACAAGAAAGGACCCAAGTCAATCTGGGTACCTAAAAGCATGATAATTCTTGTTGCAGATATGCTTGATGGGAGGAAGACAACTCCAGTCATGGTACCTGGACAGTGGCTACTCACGACACATGACAGGAGAAAGGTCTATGTTCCAAGACCTAAAGCCTAGATCAAAGGGCTAGGTCACCTTTGGTGGAGACCAGAAAGGCAGAATAGTTGGGATAGATAAAATTGGTAAGCATCCTTTTCCCTCTATTGAAAATGTCTTATTGGTTGAAGGACTCAAACATAATCTGCTTAGCATAAGTCAATTATATGATAGTGGATTTGATGTTTCCTTTAACAAGGATAAATGTATAGTCAGAAATTTTGATAAGTCCATACTTTTTCAAGCAAAGAGGCAGGACAATGTTTACAAAATTGATTTCAAAAATCTGTCCAAACAAAATGTCTCATGCTTCATATCTTTAAAGGATGAACAATGGATATGGCACAAGAAACTTGGTCATGCAAGCGTAAGAACCATCTCAAAGCTGAATAAGCATAACCTCGTGAGAGGACTACCGAATCTTGTGTACAAATCTGAAGTTCTGTGTGAAGCATGTAAGAAAGGGAAACAAGTGAAAAATTCTTTTAATTCCAAAAATATTGTTTCCACTTCTAGACCTTTGGAACTTTTACATATGGATTTGTTTGGACCCACACAAACTGCTTCTTTAAATTGAAAGAAATATGGACTAGATATAGTTGATGACTATACTAGATGGACATGGGTCAAATTCCTTGCACACAAGGATGAGTCTTTTAAAGTCTTTACTATATTCTGTAGAAGAGTCCAAAATGAGAAAGGAGTTTGTATCAACTCTATTAGAAGTGATCATTGAGGTGAGTTTGAAAATGCAAACTTCCAGAGATTCTGTGAAGAGAATGGAATCCTTCAAAATTTCTCTGCACCAAGAACACCTCAACAGAATGATGTGGTGGAGAGAAAGAATCGATCTTTACAAGAGATGGTCAGGTCTATGCTCAATGATCACTCATCCTCTAAGATGTTTTGGGCTGAAGCGATAAACACTGCCTGTTATCTACAAAACAGAATATATGTAAGGCCTATATTGAAAAAAGACTCCATATGAATTGTGGAAAGGAACAAAACCCAACATTTCCTATTTCCTTCCCTTTGGATGTGAATGTTTTATTCTTAACAATAAGGATCAACTTGGCAAGTTCGATTTTAAAGTGGACAATGGAATTTTTTTGGGTTACTCTGAAACTTCCAAGGCTTACCGAGTCTATAACTCAAGAACCTTGACTGTTGAAGAGTCAATTCATATTAAATTCAATGATAAAAAGCCTGACAAGGAATTGCTAGAGCTGAGTGATTCTCTTGCAGATATGAGAATACAAGCAGAAGGTGAAGGAATATCACCTAGGAATGAAGAAGATGGATCAGATGCAGAAACTGAGGATGCGTCCAATCCAGAAAGAAGAAGAAGCTGGCACTTAAAGACCTATCATCCTGAAGATCAAATTATTGGAAATGCAAATGACAGAGTCAGAGAACAAGGTCCACATTCGGAGAACAAACTGATGTTGTATTCATTTCTGAATTGGAGCCCAAGAATGTTGATGAAGCCCTATTGGATGAAGGCTGGATTTTAGCAATGCAGGAGGAGCTGAACCAATTCAAGCGTAATGATGTTTGGACGCTGGTAGCCCCACCTGAAGATAAGTCCATTATTGGAACCAAATGGGTATTCAGAAACAAACTGGACGAAGAAGGTAAAGTGGTGAGAAACAAAGCAAGGTTAGTTGCTCAAGATTACTCACAACAGGAAGGTATTGACTTTACTGAACCCTTCGCTCCAGTTGCTGGAATAGAAGCCATTCACACCTTACTTTCATTTGCTGCCCAACATGATGCGAGGCTTTATCAAATGGATGTAAAGAATGCTTTTCTGAATGGTATAATAACTGAAGAAGTCTATGTTGAACAACTTCCTGGTTTTGAGGATCAAACTTTTCCTAATTATGTTTTTAAACTGAAAAAGGCTCTTTACGGCCTCAAGCAAGCTCCTCGAGCTTGGTATGAAAAACTAAGTTCATTTCTGATAGAAAATGGTTTTTCAAGAGGAAAAGTTGACACTACTCTTTTCAGAAAATCCATAGACACACATTTCATCATAGTACAAATTTATGTGGACGATATTATTTTTGGTGCTACTGATAAATCTCTGTGTGGAGAATTTTATGAGTTAATGCAGAAGGAGTTCGAAATGAGTATGATGGGAGAATTGAAATTCTTCCTTGGACTTCAAGTAAAACAAACTCAAGATGGGATTGATGTGCATCAGTCCAAATATACAAAGGAGCTTTTGAAGAAGTTTAATATGGACGATTGCAAGCCCATGAACACTCCTGTGCACCCAACTTGCATAATGAACCTGTGTGATAAAGATAAAAAGGTAGATCAAAAGGTATACAAAGGTATGATTGAATCTCTCTTGTATCTTACTGCATCTAGACATGATATCATGTTTAGTGTTTGTTTATGTGCAAGATTCCAATCAGATCCTAACTTAACTGCTGTCAAGAGAATCTTTAGATATCTGAAAGGGACTACTAATCTTGGTTTGCTGTTTAAGAAATCAGATGAATGCAGATTAGTAGGGTTTTGTGATGCTGATTATGCTGGAGACAAGCTTGAAAGAAAAAGCACCAGCGGAGGATGCCATTTTATTGGGTCCAATCTAGTATCATGGACAAGTAGGAGACAGAGCACAATTGCATTATCTACAGCTGAAGCTGAATATGTCTCTGCTGCAAGTTGTTGTTCTTAGCTCTTATGGATTAAACATCAACTAGAGGACTACAACATCTTCAAGAGTAAGATTTCTGTTCTTTGTGATATTACTACTGCAATCAATTTATCTACGAACCCAATCTTACACTCAAGAGCTAAGCATATAGAAATTAAACATCATTTTATTAGAGAATATGCGCAGAAGGGAACATTTGATATTCAGTTTGTAAACACTGAAAATCAATAGGCAGATATATTTACAAAACCCCTCTTTGTAGATAGATTCACTTTTATAAGGAAGCATTTAAATATGCACTTTATAAAAGAATGATGTTTAGCATCCAATATGCTCAAGCTGAGTCTGAGTCCAATATGACTAGCGTCCAATAGGACACGTCAGTCCATTTGAGACTTAGAATATTTTTTTTCTTAGTCTTCCCGCGCTGAGTCTAAAATTTTTTTAATAATATATTTTTATCACAAACTGTCCGCCTGCTCTGCAGCCGTTTTCCTATTTGATGATTACGCCTGTTTTCAAGAAAAAAATTACTGTTTTCTCTCTCCAAAAACTTCCTTCTTACACACGTTTTTACCCCACTCTCTTCCACTCTTCATCTTCTTCCAAAATCTTTGTGTTTGCTCTCACCTTCGAAAAACCCTTCCAAAACCCTTTCTTTCGAAAAATCAAAACTTTCACTTTCAAAATGAAGAACATTGAGAACATGGAAGTCCTTGTGGAACATCGTTTCTGTCCCTCCGAGTTGGCTGAACTAGGAATCCTTGTGGCTGAGGAAATCACTAGTGCTGGTTGGAACAACTTCTTTAGGGGAGATGTCAGAGTATACCCTGATCTTGTCAAGCAATTCTGGTCAATTGCTGAGGTTGAAGTCACTGAAGTCATTGGAATAGTAAACGGAAAGAAAATAATAGTTTCCGTTGAAACTATCTCTGAGACTATCAACTGTAAAGCTGAAGGAGATGTTCCTCTCACTGATTGGAAGAGTGGAAGGCCAGAAGGGAGTGACATCCTATTCGACTCATCAGAATACTCTCAACCATTAGTTGCTTCATAAATGCACGACAAGGCACGTGTCCTGCATCAAATCATTAACAAAATGATCCTTCACAAAACATAATCCAGAAACTCTATGTCTGCAATACATGAGGTTCTGCTGGTAAATCTGTTGAATCGAAAGAAAATTAATTTGCCACTTACTCTCTTTATGAACTTGAAGAAATGTGTCAGCAGAAAGGATTCCTTGAAGAAAATTTCTTATGGAGTACTTCTACAGAAGATTTTGAGAAAACAAGGAATTAATGAAGACATATCTTTGATCTTGAGCAGTCTCAAATAACCCAAGCTTGGCAAAAACCACTTTGACAAGATGAAACTTCGCTCTGCCATCCGTGGTGAAAAAGAATTTCTTGAAATCAAAGAAAAAGTTATGAAAGAAAGAATTTAAAAAGAAGCAATGTCTGAAAAGTCAGAGAAAGGGCAACAAGAGGGTGTACAGACTGGAGTGGTAACTGAAAGGAGGACAAAAAGGAAGAATGAGGAGAGGCCCAAAGTGAAAGAAACTCACTTCTCCAGAAAAAGGCAATCTAGTCAAGAGCTTGCTGGGAGACCTGTTAAGAAACGAACAGGTACTAGAAAACCTTCAAAGACCATTTCTGAGATTGCTAAAGATTTAGGAATGTTTACTCTCGTAAAGAAACAAGGGATGTTGTTAAAGAATTTCTTGAGTCCATTCCCTCACTCATCCGTCCAATCCCTGACCCTCAACCTCAACCACAATCGCCTATCCATACAATACCAGAATCACAAACCCAAACAGTTCCCCCACCTCAAATAGAACAACCATCCCAGACACCACCTCAACCTCTCTCCCCCTTTATCCACTCAACCAAGACAACAAACACCACCACTTGCCTTCACCATCACCTTTCGATTTTGAACCATCACCCATTCCTACCCAAACAAACACACCTTCACCCTCACATGGCCAATCTTCACATTCCTCACCTCCCTCAGACTTGGATATGTCAAAAGCCCCCTCTCTATCACCTTCTGAGTATGTCTATATAGTTAGGAAGCTGCAGGTCATGACAAAGGGAATAAAGGTCATGGAGATTCCTCGTCAGGAGGATAAGAAAAAGGAGAATATGTCCTTAGAGGAAGTAAGGGCCAAGTCCATAGCACCCAGTTCCTCAGGACTTTCAAGGATGAGGATCTATGACTTCAAGCCAGAGTACTCTCCTCTGACTGCAGAAGAGTTAGGTCTTTTCCTCTCCGTCCTTGACCAAATGATCATCAGGAGTATAGCGGATGGACTCGCACTTCAGAACAACTTCAATGTCCCTCAGTCTATGAGGATCAAGCCAACAACAACAATATGGATGCAACCTGATAGGATAGTACCAAGGGTCTATCTTGTTGATAGAAATAAGGACAAGTTCCCCAAACGGCGCATCAATAAAAGTCCAATGCCAACTCCTATCAGGATTGATAAGGATTGGGCAAGGAAGTCCATGGCAAATGTTGATTCGGACTTCTTGATGTTCTTGTCCAAGACAGGACAAGCAACAGAACAGGATGCAAGGACAGTGTGGGAAAGACATCTCCGCCTCTGTGAGCATGAAGCATCATCTTCAGGGGTCTCAGATGCTGAGAAGGCTGCAAGGCCTACTGGGGGATCAGTTACAGAAATCTTGGCACATCAGAGATATATGTTTGATGATGTCCTTGGTGCCCCAACTCGATCCACTCAGCCTATAATTGAATTTCCTCCTGAGCCGGAAGAAGTCATTGTCTCCACAGATGAGGAATCAAGAATTGAACCAGCACAAGTTCCACCTTCAACAGAAGATATTGATGACTTGATATTTCTGCTGGGCCAGTATCGCAAGTATCTGGAATCAAGGCAGAATCTGTGAAAGTCCTGTTCTTCCAAGCTCTCAATTGCTTTTCCTTCAAAAAAAAATTTTTGGACTATGATGTTCTGTGAACCTTTTTGTCTGATGACAAAAGGAGGAGAAATTGGGAAGAATTAAGTTTTATATTAATAAAATGAGATTGAGTCTAATTTGCATTGCAGTAGTCTTATTACTTATGCATGCTCTGATTATGCTATATTCTATGCTGGACTAATCTACTCTATGAGAAAAAGAAATTTTTCAAGTACTCTGAACATATTGAACATCCAAAACCATGAGATGTTTTTCTCAGGGGGAGTTTTTCCCTAAGAAAAATTTCTCTTTAAAAGTACATGTTGACTGAATATTGGTTTTATCTACTTTATTTCTTGTAAAACTTAATAATATTTGTCATCATAAAAAAGGGGGAGATTGTTGGAACCAAATTGTTCAAAAGCATTTTGTAATGCATAAATTCCCTAAATGGTTTTGATGATAACAATGATTATTAAGATCTTTCCAAAGTCTGCTGACAAGCTCTTGTAGGTATACCAAAGATAAGTTCATTGTCCAATAAGACTTTGGCAAACTTATGTACAGACCAAGAGTAGATCATCCAATGGACATTGATACTTGACCTCGGGTAAGTATTGTCCAATGGACTCTGGAAGCAAAGCGTCCAATAATGCCTTGCGTCCAAAGAAGCAGAATGATAAAAGTCCGATAATCAATATGAAGTTATACGTCTTAAAAAGACCCAAGTCATAAGTCTGATATGGTAAGCAATAAGTATGCGTCCATATGAATGGATATACTTAATGTACAAATGGTAAGTAAAGGTATGCGTCCATTTGCTAAAAGGACTGAAAGTCCAATATGGTCCACATGTTGTGTTCAAAACACAGAATCCATAACTTGCTATTTATTGTTCTTGCATTTCGTATGAAACATATTTAATGAACAAATGATTTGAATAAATAGTTGTATACAATGCTTTTTCTATGCAACATTGTCAACGTTTCTGAAACGTGCATTAAATGAAAAGTATAGAGCACTATGGAAAGTGTACTAAGAGAGAGAATGTACTCTGATTTTTTATGTGTCTATCTGAAAACACCTTTTCGTTTACACAATGTATTTTCTCTATTTCAAAAAAATATTGCTATTAACCTTTGTGTAATTGAGACTGTGAGTACATGTTGCTTTTGACTTAGGAGAAAGAAATGCAGACAAATATACTGAAGTTGAACTCCTCAGAGCAACGGAAAAATAGCATTTAATGCTATTAGAGAACGGTAACATTTATGAAGGCTGAAGCTGAGCTATTCGAAGAACAAACCGAAAGCTTCATCAAAGTCTATAAATACCGTGAACAAGAAGAAGAATACAAGAGACTGAACCACGAAAAAGAAAGTGCAAAAACGTTGTGCAAATATTGTCATACTCTATGTATTATATAAAGTCTTTTATATTTTCAATCTTCTTGTAAAAGAGAGTTTGCTTAACTCTCGAAGTGCTTAAGTTTTTCATATCCTCACTTGTGTGAGTTAGACAGCACTTTAAGTCAAAAACACTCTTCTGAGTTGTTTGAGCCTGGAGATGCTTGTTTAGAAAGAATACTTGTTTGAGCCTAGAGAGGCTTGACTGTAAAAGAATACTTGAAATATAGCCTGAAGAGGCTGCGTGCAAAGGATACTTGGAGTTGGGCCTGGAGAGGTTTGTCTGTAAAAGAATACTTGGATTGAGCCTGGAGAGGCTAGGTATACAAAGAATACTTTTTGTAAGGCCTGAAGAGGCTGTTGAAGAATACTTGTATTCTATCTGGATTGATAGTGAAATCTCTCTAGTTTGAGGAGACTGGACGTAGCTCTTAGGAAAGGGTGAACTAGGATAAAAACTAGTGTGATTCTCTCTTTCCCTTATCTCTTGTTATTTTATTGCTTATACTATCTAAGGGGATTGAATTGATATTTAATACAACAAGTTATTCATTCTTTTTAATAGCACAAAGAAAACTAGTTTTAAATTAAGTGGACGTTTCTGCGTCTAACTTGCCTGTGCGTCCAATATCTCAATTATGCTGTGCGTCCAACTCTATCACAGCCAGCGTCCAACATTTGCGAAAAGTTTTAAAAAGCTTTGAAACACAATTCAACCCCCTTCTTGTGTTTCTCCCTGTTACCTATAATAGCCTGAAGAGGCTGCGTGCAAAGAATACTTGGGGTAGAGCATGGAGAGGCTTGTCTGTAAAAAAAAATACTTGGATTGAGGCTGGAGAGGCTAGGTGTGCAAAAAATACTTGTTGTAAGGCCTGAAGAGGCTGTTGAAGAATACTTGTATTCAATCTGGATTGATAGTGAAATCTCTCTAGTTTGAGGAGACTGGACGTAGCTCTTAGGAAATGGTGAACTAAGATAAAAACTTGTGTGATTCTCTCTTTCCCTTATCTCTTGTTATTTTATTGCTTATACTATCTAAGGGGATTGAATTGATATTTAATACAACAAGTTATTCATTCTTTTTAATAGCACAAAGAAAACTAGTTTTAAATTAAGTGGACGTTTCTGCGTCTAACTTGCCTGTGCGTCCAATATCTCAATTATGTTGTGCGTCCAATATCTCAATTATGTTGTGCGTCCAATATCTCAATTATGCTGTGCGTCCAACTCTATCACAGCCAGCGTCCAACATTTGCGAAAAGTTTTAAAAAGCTTTGAAACACAATTCAACCCCCTTCTTGTGTTTTTCCCTGTTACCTATAATAGCCTGAAGAGGCTGCGTGCAAAGAATACTTGGGGTAGAGCCTGGAGAGGCTTGTCTGTAAAAAAAATACTTGGATTGAGGCTGGAGAGGCTAGGTGTGCAAAGAATACTTGTTGTAAGGCCTGAAGAGGCTGTTGAAGAATACTTGTATTCTATCTGGATTGATAGTGAAATCTCTATAGTTTGAGGGGACTGGACGTAGCTTTTAGGAAAGGGTGAACCAGGATAAAAACTTGTGTGATTTTCTCTTTCCCTTATCTTTTGTTATTTTAGTGTTTATACTAACTAAGGGGATTGAATTGATTTTTAATTCAACAAGTTATTCATACTCTTTAATCGCACAAAGAAAACTAGTTTTAAACTAAGTGGACGTTTGTGCGTCCAACTTATATGTGCGTCCAATATCTCAATTACGCTGTGCGTCCAACGTTTTCACAGCCAGCGTCTAACATTTGCAAAAAGTTTTAAAAAGCTTTGAAACACAATTCAACCCCCCTTCTTGTGTTTCTCCCTGTTACCTACAAGGGACGCGTAAAGTGAGCATCATGCATAGCTTGGTTCCTCCAACGCCACAACATGTGACAGGCGATGACCCAAGTAGTGGCCCAAGGCAACTCCTCATTCCCTCCAAGATCATCTAAAACGTTCATGATCACCCACTCATGCACTTCACTATTGAAGAAACGAGATCGAGCCTCGACCTTGATGAGGTTGTGCCAAACTTCAGCAGCAAGATGGCAATCACGCAGGACATGTGTTATTGTCTCAGAGAACCGCTCACAAGCATCACATAAGGAATTATCCATTAATCCCATACTATGCATGCGGTCCTTCGTCAGCAGTCTACCATGAACTACAAGCCAAATAAAAGCACGCATCCTCTCCGGAGCCTGGAGTTTCCAGACGCGGCTCTAGGGGAAAGAAGCAGCGGCACTTAGAACCCCATGGAGGATATTATAAGAAGCGCTAACAGAGAACTGGTCAAGTCTGTTGCCAGGCCAAGCACGCAAATCCTCACCCACCCTCCAATGAGGAGTGGGGATGGAAATTATGTGATTAAGAACACTCATGGGAAGGAACTGCTGCAGAACATCAAATTTCCAAAGGCCATCCTGATCAACCAAGTCCGCTACCGTCCAATCGTGGTACTCCAAAGGAACATTAACACCTGAATTAGCAATAATGGTGTGAAGATCCACCCATCTAGATGTCCAGGCAGGGATAGTATAACCCTTCCCCACTATCAAAAATTCATTCTCCCCAAAGTAAGGCTAAACTTTGCTAATGGCCTTCCAAAGACTAGAATCCGCTGTGGTTGTGCAGACCAAATTCACCTCTATAGCCCCTCTACCATACTTGCTTCGAAGGACATCACACCAAAGCCCATCTTCTCCCATACGGATGGCCCATCCTAGTTTCATGAGACAGGCCTTGTTCATAGTCACTAAATTGTGCACTCCCAGGCCTCCCAAGTGCTTGGGGAGGGGTATGATTGGCCATCCCACAGCATGATGTCGACGAGAAGTGTGATCATGCCCCCAGATAAAATCTCGTTGCATCTTTTGAATGTCCCGGAGGCAGCTTTTAGGAATGGCAGCAGACATCATCGGATAAATTGGTAAAGCCTCAATGACGGATTTAGCCAAGGTGACTCTTCCAGCAAATGAAAGTTCTCTAGCTTTCCAAGCGGAAAGGCGACCTTTAACTTGATCAATTAAATACTGAAAATCAACTCTCTTAGGGGCCCTACCAAGTAACGGCACGCCAAGATACTTCCCCAAAGATGCAGCTTCCTTGAAGCCAGACTGTCTAGCAAAAACCTTCTGGATTGCTCATCAACATTACAGGAGAACAGGATAGAAGTCTTTTCAATACTAACGTGTTGACTAGACATAGAACAAAAGTGGTCAAGCACCCGAAGCACACAACTCATCTGTCTCTCAGTAGCTTCACCAAATAAGAGAAGATCATCAACGAACATCAAATGAGAGATCCGAGGCCCTTGATGACCCACCATCATAGGCACCCACTCACCATCCTCCACTGCTTGAGAAATAAGATGGGACAATTTGTCCATACAAAGCACAAAGATGTAGGGAGAGATGGGATCCCCTTGCCGAATACCCCTTTAAGGCTGAAAGAAATCAGACCGCACACCATTCCACAGGACGTTAGTACACACACTCGTAATACAATGCATAATGAGAGATCCAACGTCATCAAGTATCCCCACTTCCACCAGGATATTAGCGATAAATGACTAGTTGAGCCGATAACACGCTTTTGCCAAATCAACTTAGATAGCAAAGAATCCTTTCTTCCCATTCATTCTCCTCATACTGTGGCTAAGCTCCTGGGCCACCACAATGTTTTCATGAATATTACGACCCGGAACAAGCCCGGCTCGGTAGGGAGAGACCACCTAGGGGATGATAGTTTTGAGCCTCGCAACCAACACTTTGCTCAACACCTTATAAATTGAATTGCAAAGGGAAATGGGCCGGAATTGATTGACAAATTCTGGCCTCTCGATCTTTGGGATAAGACAGATATATGTATAGTTCATATGCTCTATCACTGAGGGTTCAATCCAAGCTTGATGAACTAGCCTACAGACACTGGGACCAACAATATCCCAGTTGCGTTGATAGAAACCGACAGGAAAGCCATCAGGACCAAGGGCTTTCCAAGGACCGATTGCAAACACGGCTCTTTTAACTTCATTCTCCGCAATAGGCCTAGCAATATCCTCCAACAGGTGAGAGGGGATAGTAGGAAAAGATAACCGGGATAGACTCCACTCAACATGATGATCCCCCACAGAGAAGAGATCCTTATAAAATTATTAACCATCCCTTTGAAAACATCAACATCATCAATCCACTGCCTATCCCCATTGCGCAGCATCAAGATACGATTCCTCCTTCTTCTATTAATAGTCTTCAAGTGATAGTATTTGGTACTTCGGTTCCCCTCCATGAGCCACTTGGCCTTGGACTTTTGGAACCAAATAAGCTCTTCTTGGTACAACACCTGATCCAATTCCTTCTGCAGCTCCTTCTCTAGTCTTTGGAGAAAATGATTGGTGCACCCCTCTTGCACCCTCTTCTAAATCCCCCCAATCTGGGCAAACAAGGATTTCTTGCGGGCCCGAACATTCCCGAAGACGTTGTTCTTCCAATCATTGAAGATAACTTCCATATGCTTCACATTCTGGAGGCACTCCCGGTCGTTTGAGCCAATGTTGCTCCACTACCTCCTTAAAGGAAGGGTGAGTCATCCAAGCACTGACAAAGCGAAAAGGGGGAGTAGAACCATGCACCTGCTGCCCATAAGGGAAAATAGCAAGCGGGTGGTGGTCTAAGAAATCCACTCTAGGGAGGACCTTCACAAAAGCCTCATCAAATGTCAACCTCCAACCAGAGTAACACATAGCACAATCCAATCGCTCATAAATACGAGACCACCCATTGAAAAGAGGTCCCTTCCAGGTGAACCGCGAGCCCACAACACCCAAATCTATAAGCCTGCAATCATTAATTCTCCGCATGAAAGCATCACATTTCCTCTGAGAAGCCTGCGCACCTCCTTTCTTCTCACTCACATTGGCTATCTCATTAAAGTCACCAGCAGTAAGCCATCGCCCCCTCATGTTTGAAGCAATGTCATGAAGCTGTTGCCATAAATCACGCCTCAGTTGCTCGCTAGGACTAGCATATACTAGGGTAAAAAATCAGTCAACACCATCCCCAGCTTGGACTTGAAGATGGAGAAACTGAAAGTGCCTTTGGACAACCTGAACATGAACTCTATCCTTCTTCCAAGCAGCTATAATACCCCCTGCGTACCCTTGAACATTAGAGTAAGAGAACCCATCAAACCCAAGGATTTGAAAAGACCGCCTTAATCTACTGGAATCCACTCTTGTTTCTATTACGACAGCAATATCAGGACGGAGAGTATCCAAATATTGCTTACACATGTGAACAAAAGAGGAACTCGCTGCTCCTCTACAATTCCAGACAAAAATGATTTTGAGAGGACAATCCATAAAAACCATTTAATCAAGGGCCATGTGGCACTCAGCCACCCGAAAAGGAGTAGCCTCAACCGTCTCTGGAACAACATCCATATCAACATCATACTCCATATCCTTGCCTATTCCATCCATTCCATCAGTCTTTAGGGGAGAGGAAGTCTTGGAGCGGTTCTGGGCATGGTCTCGACGTCCCACATCGTCTGGAGGCCTAGTGGGGTGGATCCCAGCCGTATTGTCACCAACTCCTCTATGCAAAACATTCACGTGTTCGGTTGCATTCTGACCCACTCCATTTGTTTCCACATTAGGCTCACTAGGACAGGTTGAGTGCACACGTGGAACCTCAATAATGACTCTATTGGGTCCCATGTTATTAGCACCAGGAACGCTCAAATCCTTGTCAAGATTAACAGACCTTTGCACCACAATTTTGATCGTGTCTTGAACCCGCCTGTCTAATTGTTTGTTGCTCTTTTTATTCTCCTTGCACTGATTTTCCTTTTTTTTTGCACGAATTTTCTTCCAATTATCTCTATCCACTCCCACCTTATCCTTTCCTTTATCTTCTCGCCTAACAATCCGCAAATCTCTTTCCTCATTAATTGGTTCAACCGGATCATGATCCTTATCCTTATTCAAATTTGAATCCTCACAATTGGGATCCTTATCCTTATTCAAATTTGAATCCTCATGATTGGGATCCTTATTCAAATTTAAATCCTCATTCAGTACACCAAATCTTGATCCCAAAATCTTAAGAGCTCCCTATGGATTACCCGTTCCTCCACCACTGGAGTTCATCGCCGTAGTTGGAATGTTACTCGGCCACCGGCGTTTTTACACCACCGTCCAGGGCCCAGCTTGTGGAGAATCATCCTTCCCTGGCTGCCCTGTGCCTCCACCATCTCCTTCTACTCCCCCATCTGGCACCTTGTCAACCTTAGTGGGGCAGCCATCCAAGTAGTGACCAAAACGCCCACATGTAAGCCAAAGAAGATGCAGGCCTTCATACTCAACTGCATAGCACCGATCCTGAATTTCAAACATCACTAGCAACGGCTTTGTGAGGTCCACCTCCACACACATACGAGCATATTTACCCCGTTCCTGGAGGAGGGTAGTGTTATCAACATGCACAGTTCTTCCAATTCAATTGCCTATGAATTTCAGAACTTTTGGGTCATAGTATTCAATAGGCAACCCAGAGAAACACACCCATACGGCCACTTTTTCAATAGCAGCTTTCTCGGGATTGAAATTTGGAGCCCACTCCCTCACTATAAGATAGTGGTCATAAATTAACCATGGCCCCTTCTCAAGAGCAGCCTTCTTATCACTCGTGCTGGAAAAATCCACAAGAAAGTAGTCGTTTTCTAAGTCAACGAGGGTGATTGTGCCATCTTGAACCCACATCTGCTGCAATCGGTTTTCAAGCACCTTGTAACCAATCTTACGCCCGAGGAGTTTCACTATAACACCATTCCTCCAAGGTTTGCATATACACCTCTCCTCCTTCTCAGACAGAACAAAGGAGGGGTACTCATACTTCCCCTTTTTACCTTCTACCACCTCTAGGCCCTCAAAATCATCCTTCTCATCTCTGCTCAATTCTTCATCAGCACTCTCCATGCAGTCATCTCATCTCCATCATTCTCACAATCCTCGGTTTTAGTGGACTTCCCCATCATTGCCTCTTTGAAGGAAGGACGGCGTGGCTGAGTCCCTTTCTCCACACAGGGTTCGTCAAAGATATCTTCATAACAGACTTGCTGCAAGGACTCACCAGTAAAGCCATGATCACCCCCTTTGACCTTCTTCCTGTTCTGATGAGTGAGATCAGCCTCTTCGGCTGAAGGCTTGGTTTTCGCCAACGGCACCTCCGAGAGCACAGTCGCCATCTCAAGTTTTTTTCCGTAAGGCTGTAGTGGCCACAAATTGTTAGTTTTATTGATATTGTATTTATCAATCTGATAATAGGTATCAAAGTTAAAGATATTCAAATTTTAGGCTTACCGGTAATAAACATTTGAATTCAATATGAATAGTGAATTCAAAATATAGGAAAGTACACTATAGGATTTAAACTAATCATATCATAAATAATCCTAATTAATACACGATAAGCTGGAGCGATTGAATTCACATTGTAAATTGAATAATAGTTAATTGTGATTTTCAAAATTTAAAAATTAAATCAAATATTAATTAAAATTAATCAACAATAGTAAAAGAGAATGCAACATGTGTAAAAAAAACACTATAGAAAATGAGACAGACCAAGAAAACCTCTTAAAGACACATAAAAGAATGGTTCACTAATATAATAAAGTACATGATATAATTTGAATCAATTATATCACAAATAATCCTAATTGATACACGATAAGCCAAATAGTTTGAATTCAGATTTGCAAATTGAATAATAGTTAATTACGACAAAAGTTATTAGAAAACTTAAAATTAAAAAATTAAATATTAATTAACTGCAAATAACAAAGGAGAATGTGTGACGTCTAAAGAAGTGCAAAAGCACCACAGAATGACACATAGATCAAGAAACCCTCTTAAGATGACACATGTAAAAGAAGTACATGATAGTATTTAAATTATCATATCTCAAATAATCCTAACTAATTAATACACGATAAGCTAGAGAGTTTGAATTCAAATTTACAAATTGAATAGTAGTTAATTGTGATAAGAGTGATTAGAAAACTTGAAACTCAAAATTTAAAAATTTAATTGAATGTTAATTAATTTTCGATAATAAAGAAGAATACGACATGTGTAAAAAAAACCAGAAAAAACTATTAGCATGACACATAGAGAAGAAGCTGCCAACTTTTGTGCCATTTATGTTGCTTCTTCTTCGAGAGACAAAAATAATTATCTGCACAGAGAAAAAAAATAATCACAAATTGAAATTACAACAAACGAAAAACTTACCAACACAAAATATGAAAATACTAAATAATCGATAATTAAAAATTATTAACAAAAAAAGATACTCGTCTTAGAGAATAAGTTTGGGTTGATGAACAAAAAAATAACAATGGTCTTCGATATAATAATACAAAAACCAAACATCAATAATTTCGACAAGGCTTAAATATTTTTCAGTCCCTGTAAATATCCGAATTTTAATTTTAGTCCTTTAAAAAAAATCAACCAATTTTAGTCTTTTAATTTTTTTTTGTTTAGATCATTTTAGTGAATTAACTTGCTAGGTGACATATTATCACCCAATCAACATGTCTACGTGGCAAAAACGTTGATGTGGCCTATCTATGTTTTGAATTTAGTCCTTATAAAAATTTTAAGTTTTGAATTTAGTCCCTCTAAAAACTAAAATTTAGTCCTTATAAAAATTAGGATTAGTGATGATGCTCGAACCTTATGGAGGCAAAATGGATGAGATTCCGGAGTCTAAAATTCCATTCCCGCACAGAGCTGGAAACATTTACAGTATTCAGCACTGGGTGTATTGGCAAGAGGAAGGGGATGAGGTTGCACAAAGGCACATTAACTGGATTAGAAGACTGTACAGTTATATGGAACCTTTTGTTTCAAAGTCTCCTAGAGCTGCATTGGGGTGAATAATAATGGCTACACAAGCTATGAGAAAGCCAGCATTTGGGGTCTCAAGTATTTCGAGAACAACTTCAATAGATTGGCTAAAGTGAAGACCAGTGTTGATCCTCTAAACTTCTTCAGAAATGAACAGAGCATACCTTCTCTTATGTAGAGTAGAAGGGACGCAAATAGACTTCCTTTGGAGCAACATAGGTCAAAGTAAAATAAGTTGTTTTGTTATCTCTCTTTTGTGCGTGTGTATCTAATGCAACATTTATCAATTCCTACTTATTATGTGTGCGAAATTTCTTTGCTGGCTTATGTTGATTTTCACGCTTTTCCCGTAATTCTAAAAATGCTTATTCAATTATACATGTACTAGCGTACTGACCCGTGTAACATCCTTTCTCTAAAAAGGATATTACATCATAGTAACCAATACTTTATAAAAAAATTAGAAAATGTTTGTTAATAAGTTTGTATCTTTGTATTAAAAATTACGGCTAAAATTTTTCTTTCCTTTGAAGAAGATGAGAAGGATGGAGAATGTGCTCCCCTAATCACTTTTTAATTGTTTTCGAAATATAAAATGGATACAACATATCTGAAAAGTACTTCGTCTTATATACCATGATATTTTACGAAAGATTTGCACTAAGGCAAACTCCGATTTCTGACACTGTAAAGCAAAAGAAAGTTAATACTACTCTAAAACAAAGAGTACAAAAGTGGAAAAATAAAAACACACTACTATGTACAGTCGAGCCATGATCCCATCAACTACCCAAAAGGGATCTATTATTTCAAACTCTAAACTCATCTACTTCTAAGGGCAGGACCAGGTAGATCCTTCTACCCTTGGAAGACTAGAATCAAGATTGCGGGCCTGAGTCACCGGAACCCAATCCATCCCAAACCTGGCTAGATCTGGATGATATGAAGGAGTTTTGGTTAAGTCAAAGGTATTCCAAGTGTCAATGGACATGTCGGGTGTCTTACCAACCTCATCATCAGAAAGAGACTCGGATAACCATATGATATCCTCCGACTCAGACTGATGAGGACAAGGGGTATACATGGTTGGTTCTTTCTCTTCCAAAAGTGAAGCTGGGGTATACCCTACTGAACCCTCAGTTTCTACAGGTTTAACAACTGGTGATTTCTTAGTGGATTTGACTCGTCCTTTGCTTGATGATCTGGTCCTTCGACGCTGGTCTCCACGATCTGTTCCACCACTATCATGTACAGATGGATGTGAACTGCTTCCACCACTATCCCCACTATCATTACTGTCAAAGGGTAAGGTATCTGAGATAGTCCTAAAGGTCTTAGTTGTTGCCAGGGTAACTTAACATCTAATATAATCTGTTCCTGAATGGGTCGTGGGTTTGGTAACGCCCCACCCCCAATATCCAAGGTTTCCACCTCTCCTACAAACCTTCCCCACTGTGTGCTAGGACATATCTTCCACCATACACTATCTCCACCTAGAGGTTCTATGGTTAAGTGTCGAATGGTTCCCAATCCTCTGTTAGAAGGATCCATCTCCATCTACTCAGTCATGTAACAACACAACAAAGCAGGCAAGGCGAAACTCTAATACAAATAATGAAAGTAGTACAAACATAGAAAACTCATATTACACAGCACACAATTCCTACAAACCACAAGTAATTACCAGAGACACTCAAAACATTCAATCAGGTATTCAATCTTTCACACAAGTCAAATATGTTATAGTCAAGGAAATCTTACCTTACACATCATAAACCCCTAAATAACTCATTCATAATTTATATTCTCACATCAAAGTACTATTATGCATGTCACTTCAATATTTCTCTATTCACGGGTATACGAATTGTCTTGACTCGAGGTTATTCACTCACTTGGCCACCTAAGACTATCGAAACCTGAATAATCCTAGAAGGCAATTGTAGCCCAACTTAACCCTATTCTCAACCACGTCTTATAGGTTGTAAGCTCATCGTCTATAATGCAAATGCTCGTCTAGGTTTTCTCTATAAAATCTCTTTCTCACTTCCTCTTAGTAAAATTGTTCACATAATTTTACTTGTAGTTTCTCTTCAATACTATCTCTTAGTCTTGCTCATCTCTTTATGATTTTCCCTTTTCTCTTGCCCTTAATGCACTAATTATCGTAATTCCGCTTATTCTCTCGGTTGTATTAACTTAATTATGACTGATCAAATCGCGGCAAAGCCGAACTAAGATGAACAGCCCGACAGAGTGATTCGATATATGAACTTCATTTTTATTAACTCATTTTAAGAAGAACAAAACAGGGCAAAGCCTCTCTGAATTTGATCAAGGGAGAAAGAGTAACAGTAAGTAAACTTATGTTCGCTTTTGAACCCAATAACGTCTGTTCTCTGTTTTAAAGTAAATCTTTGGAAATGGAATAATTACACGGCGGCTGAGCCGACTGCGGTAATCAATGTCTAGCTTTTCTAAAAACTTGATATAAACTTTGATGAATGAAATAAAGCTAATCATTTTATCGGCTTACTTAATTTTGAAGATGAAAAGATCACATGACGGCAGAGCCATCTTTGGTGATCAGTACTCATTTAAAAATCGATCCACTATACTAGGTGAACGTAGTCCAATTTATTTCACTTTGGAAAAACACTTAAGCACTAATTATCTTCCAGGAAAAAGGCCGTTGGAAGCCTATCTCACTAATTTCGACTGGCTTAAACATTGGAAATTAAACTGAGTTACGTGCATATATATACAGATTGGATACCCACTCGATATTTTCCACAATTAATATAACAGTAGAATTCACCGAGAATCCATTACCGTTACATTAAATTCCGAAAGATGCTATAACAGTAGGTTCACCAAGAATCCATTACTGTTACACTCTTTAATCCTTTCCAATCCATTTATATATACGTTATTTAATAAATCAATTATTTCTCAAATTATCTTGAACACGTATATACCCGGTCTCTAGTGTTAAGGTTTTCAAACAGCGTATTAATACAGATCCCAGGCCAGATAGAGACAGACTTTATATTAGCCCCTTCGAAGGTCTATCTCTATTCCTTTCTAGACAGATCCGTACTAATAAACTGATCAAATCATAACCATCACCTTGGAATATATAAGTATTTAGATAACATCAGGGTTTTTCTTAAAAGATTTAACCGTATTTTTCTTTTACGGTAAACGGTAATTGCAGTAAGCTCAATTTTACCATTAAAACGGTACGTTTACTAAACTCAAAAATTAATTCTTATCTCCTCACCTCATTCCCACGAAAATCTAAGGATTTTTGGGCATCATAACATTACAAATTATCATTATCACAAAATAATCATATTATAACAATAAAACAATTCATAAAACATATACAACCATTTTAAATACTATAACACCCAAATCACACAATTTCAAGCATCACAAAGATCATACTCATACTTCTTAAATTATTTTGCAAGAGGTTCCCTTACTTTTGCCAAAATACCTTTGAAGAACAAGACAAACTCCAAGAACACCAATATAAGAAATTTTAGATTTAAGAGAGAAAAAGAGAGAAAGTGTATGCTTCTTGAATCCTTGAGCTTGGTGTAGGATTTATGAAGAGTGGAGGAGGGTATTTATAGTGGAGGGGTCAGGCAAGGGGTTGGGTTTAAAGTGATCATGGTTGGCTTAAAACATAACCTTGGTTTGACTTTTGATAGAAATCAAAACAATTAACTAATTCCTAATTGGCCTAAACCATTTCACAAGGATTGAATCCAAGTGAAAAATTATCATCCAAGGGCTCTTAGGGAAGGAGAGGGGCGGCCAAAAAGGAAGGATAAGGGAGGGATTAAAAATGTTTGTGATGTAAGCCATGACAATTTAATTAAGCATTTATCTAATTAAGTTAAAACATGATTTATTCTAATTGGTCCAAACCCATGACTATGCTCATGTCTCATAGAACAAAAAAACCCATCCAAGGCCCCTAAGAAGATGGTGAGGTCGGCCAAGATGGAAGCAAGAGGGGACCATTGGATTAAAAACCAAATGCTTTATGTTTTGGTAATTATGATACAAAATAAATGATATAATAGTCTCCATTCAAACCCTTCTTGACCAAGGCTTAATTGTGGCTGAGTCAAAAACACTATTTTAGACTTTATAAAATTATTCCAAGGTCCTTTGAAAATTCCCAGTTCTTATTTCAAGCTCGTTTGCTTCCTATTCGATTTTATACGGCAAATATACAGCGTAAAAGAGTCAAAACAGTAGAAAAATAATCTTGTCTAGAAATATTTTTAAAAACCATGAAATAAAGAATAAAAAATAAAATAAAAAATTGTTTGGAACTTTTTTTCGAAATTACGTACCCGTTTACTGTATTTTTTGAAAGTTTTCCAAAAATTCCATAAAAATTTTAGAAAATAAAAAATATTAAGAGAAGAAACTTTTGTGAAGGAAGATTAAATTCTGGGTTGGTTTGACATACTTTCTCTATTTAAAATCTTTATCCGTTAATAACGGTAGAATACGGTTTTCCGTAAAAACCCAAACAATGAAGAAAAAGCGTTTGTTTTGATAAAGTAATTTAATAAATATTATAATATCATGATTCTAAGACTACCATAAATTACTTAGCACTTAGTTCACACAATTTCATTAAAAACAAATAATTGACGGAAAATAGCATATAGAAGTCTATATAAGACTTTTACTATCTTACCGTTTAGAACTATAATATCAAGCAAATCTTATTATCTCTATACTATATAGAATATACTCTATCCTAAAGTCTTAATCTTAACTACCTTTCTTTTCCCAGTATCTAATTCCTTTCTTACTTACTGAATACAGAGTTTCTCCTAAAGGAACCAAAACCATAATTCCCTTTTATCTTTTCTGCTAAAATTCAAACTTAGTGCTTAAAACCTTTCTGAACATCTAAATAACTCATAATCTATCTTCTAATACTCTTTGGAACCTAACATGAATTTTTCATATTCATTTTTCGCTTATTCTGACTGTTCAGAATGTTCGTATTTTACTGTTTGACGTTTACGTCAACTCTAAATTATCTATACTTAATCTGAAAATCCTAAGATTAATTCTAATCTTCCAAAATTAATACTCTTCTTCATAGAGAAAAATTTTGGGATGTTACAACCCGTGTTATGCACCAGACATATAGTGACCACTAATTATGTGATTCAACTTTAAAATAGAGTACAATGAAAAAATATATAAATTATGGTTGAATAGTAAAATAAATTAAATAGTTGATATGAATAGTCATATCAAAAACTCAAATTCGCACGTATTCACCCTAAATCACCCCAACTTTGTCAGGGATAACTCGCTTTGATGGGGTTAGGGGTCGAGTTTAGATTTTTTTTCCTTTGTCAAATGCAAAGACATTGGCGGTGATGTTGCACCTGCTTGCTATTTCAAAATATTATATCAATAATATATATAAAGACGAACCCTCTCAAGACAAATTTTTACAAGTGTCCCTTTGGGAGCATTTCAAGGCTCAATTGAATTGATTGGATTTGAAAAGATTTTATTGATTGATTATTTCATGAATCATATTTAATATCCCTAATTGTTATTTGAAATTGTATTGATTGTATTTGATTAAATCAATTTAAAATTGTAGTTTCAAGTGCCTATTTATTAGATAATGCATTCATGTCTTATATCTCAATCTATTTATTTTCTAAGATTCTACTTAGTTTATTTCATTTCGCGTCGGCAAACATTCATGTTTCTTCAGCTTTTCATTCTCTAGTATGATTTTTCTATCATCTCTCTTTTTTGTTAATCTTCTCTCATTTCATATACAATTTCTTCTTCATTATTCTCATCTATTACAGTGACTAACACTTGAGGCTTTTGATTAAAGGTTAGTTTTTGTTTTATTTTTCATGGTTAATACTTTATATGTTTCAATTTTTGGATTTTTTATCTTAAATTTTAATTTCTGCATGTATTGATATATTTTATTTCTTTATTTTGTTTTAGCCTTTGTATTATTGTTATTTACCCATTCATCAAGACTGAATTCTCATCTAAGGTGAGTTTATATTATTGCTATTTTCTATTTTACTGTTAATCATTTTTATTTATTATTTTTTAGTGTTTATTAATATCCTTATAGCTTCCAAATCATCCATGTTGTTTGATTTTTGCTCTTCTCCTCTAAGGCAAACATTTCTTCTTCTTCTTTTTGATTAATCCATTTTTAGTTATCGATTTTTTTTGGAATTAATATTTCTATATTTTGCGTTGTTAATTTTTTATTTTCGATTTCCATTTGTGATTAGTTTTTTATTCTATCCAAATACAATATTATTCTCTCTCAAACAAGAAGAGGTATCATGTATTACAAGAATTTAGTTATTTATTATTTGTTTCAATATTTTTCAAGAAATTATGTATGATATTTCAATTTCAAAAATTATACATATGATATTGTGATTTTTTTTATCTTCTAGTAATGGCTGCTCAAGTTCCTGGAACTTTCATTCTTGAAGGTTCGTCTACAAACAGACATCCGGCATTCGATGGAAAATATTATTATTACTAGAAAGACAATGCTGAAGGTGCCTCTACATCAAAACCCAAAGAGAATTGGACAGCTGATGAAAAGGCAAGGGTTCTTCTCAATTCAAAGGCAAAATTCTATTTAACATGTGCCAACTAAAAATGATTCGGCAAAAAGTAAAAAAAAATACTCACCTAGGAGAAGAAGTTTAAGTTAATGAATAGAAATGTAACGATGTTCTTCGATAGAATCAAAACAAAAACCAAACAACATCAATAATTTGGTAGCTATGAAAAAATGAATAAATAATATCAAAATATGGAGAACACAACAATGAAAAAATAATAATAACTAAAAATGACTAAAAGTAAAATAAAAAAAGACCCACCTTAAATGAAAAGTCAATGTTAACGATAAGAATAATAGAACAAAATGAACAAACATACAATTTATGAAGCTATTAAGATTTAAAATATAGAGAAAACAAACCATAAAAAAGAAAACAAAAACTAACGTTCAATCAAAAGATCCGATGATATCCAAACCGTAAATGGATTTTTCCAACAAACTTGTGATAAAAGTGAGTAATTCTATAATTAAGATAGAGTAGTTGTAATTATTGATAACTATGATTAGACACATATCCAAAGAATAAAACATATTTTATATATCATTATCAATATAGAAACACTTTTAAAAAATTTGTTAATGAGAATAACAATAAAAGAAAAAAATTGACAATTTGTACATAAGAAAAATAAAAGAAAAGTTAGAAGATTACATGCAGGGAGAAAATTTGTTGATTTGACAACTATAAAGAACGAAATTGAGTCGAACCAATCCTTGGAAGACAATTAATTTGAGGTAATCGGTCGATTTGAGAGAATGTCCGATTATGTCATTCAAAAGGATGATATTAATTTTGATAGAAATCTATTTTGAATTAGACAATAATTAGAGATAAGGATTGATATCAGTTTGTTATCCGTATTGATAAAATACCTAATAAGTTGTTATTTGAATTTAGATTAAAAGATTAGGTAAGAAAATAAGGGTTCACAAATTTATATATTATAGATACCAAGAATCTTTACTAAAATCAAGTAGCTAGTCAAGACATTGTTTACAGTTGCGTGCGTGCATAGACGATAAGTTACTGGGTCATTATCGTAGCAATCATTTTATATCGTAGCAATCATTTTATATCGTAGCAATTATGTTCAAGTCTCTATATATAAATTGTAGAATATGATCTTAGTCTAATGACGTCCTCGAATCATCTCCCATTGCAGCATAAAATGTCATGCCTTTGACAAATTAATCAGTTTCTACATTTTTTGGATATTAAACTCCAGGGTAGGTTAGTAGGCTACTATTAAATTAGAGACTTAATTATCAATATTTCCCCATCATTAATGATACATACACCCATGACACACCCCATTCCCCCATTTTACTCATTGGGATGGGGTGGTGGCGGGTGTGAGTGTTTGTGTATCACAACTCTTTCTCCATTTGTACCCTTTTGTCAAACTCGTGTATCGTGCGTGCTCATCCACTAATTAGGGCGAAAGTAAGAACCGAATTGAGATGGAGAAAAATTGGACAACAGTAACTCTAACACATGACTTGTAAATCCAGATGAACACAAAAATTCAAAAGATGAAAAATTAAATAGATAAATAAAACTACACATCAACCCAGGACAAGAACAACTTAAATTAAACTCGACATCATTATCTTCTTCAATAAGTTGGTGTCATGATTTGGAAATTTTGACATATTTTTTTATTGATTATTCTTGTTATTTTTCTTGAAAGTTGAAGAAGGGACCAAGCATTGGGTGCTTTCTATTCTGTCATCTTCCCGGTGATGCAAAACAATAAGTGAGCCTTGAAGCTTGAGCCGATTAATATTAAACTATTACAGGTGGGGTCTAACCATTGTCAACTGCAGACTTCTCTGATTTCTTCCCTGGACTTTCGCATTTGGGTCTGACCATTCCACAATGGGAGTGGGATTTTATCTGACATTGTGAGCAGTTCTGGATTATATCTGCATTTGGGTCTGACGATGTCACACCGCGGGTGGGGTTAAATGAGAAGTTAAATCCTGGCTAGGCTACTATAAATTAGAGACTTGTCACTTCTCCATGTGCACCCTCTCGAATATGCACAACACCATGATCAACAAAATGACGCCTCTAAGCTCATATTTTACTGTTGTTGCAATTGCTTTCTTGTTTTCTATTGCATCTTCTACAGCTGATAATCACGAAAGCTTCTTTCAATGTCTTCAAAATTATTCCCATAACTCCACTTCAATCTCTAAGGTTGTTTACACCCAAACCAACTCCTCTTACTCATCGATACTGCGATTTTCCACTCATAACCGCAGATTCACATCCAACGCAACTCCAAAACCCCTTGTTATTGTGACACCTCTTCAAGTATCCGAAATTCAAGCCACCATAATCTGTTCCCAACGCCATGGCATGCATATTCGAACTCGAAGTGGTGGGCATGACTATGAGGGTCTATCCTATGTTTCCCATGTTGATCCATTTGTGGTCATTGATCTCATAAACCTTCGAGAAATCCAAGTAGACGTAGAAAATAGCACTGCATGGGTTGAAGCAGGGGCAACTGTTGGTGAACTTTACTATAGCATCAGCCAGAAAAGCAGAACCCTTGGCTTCCCTGCAGGAGTTTGCCCCACCGTAGGTGTTGGTGGACACATCAGCGGCGGTGGCTATGGATCCTTGGTGCGCAAATACGGTCTTGCCGCAGATCATGTAATTGATGCCCGCATAATTGATGTGAAGGGTAGGCTTCTTGACAGTGAAGCAATGGGTGAGGATCTGTTTTGGGCCATTAGAGGAGGTGGAGGGGCAAGCTTTGGAGTCATCACAGCGTGGAAGATAAAATTGGTTCCTGTTCCACCAACTGTGACAGTGTTCAGGGTTTCCAAGACATTGGAACAAAATGCAACCAAGCTTATTCAAAAGTGGCAGCATCTCCTGGCAAATAAACTTGATGAGGACCTATTCCTTAGGACCAACTTGGCGAGGGTAAATTCAAGTCAAACAGGGAAGCTAACAGTACAAGCCACATTTGAATGTGTGTTTCTTGGAGGCGTGGATAGGCTCCTTCCTTTGATGCAAGAGGTGTTCCCAGAGCTGGGATTGATTAGAGAAGACTGTACTGAGATGAGTTGGGTAGAGTCAGTCCTCTACATTTATGGATTTATAAGTGGTCAACCTCCTCTTGAGGTTTTGCTCAACAGAACTAGCGATTTCATGTATAGTAAAGCGAAATCTGATTATGTAAGAGATCCTATTCCGGACTCTGGGTTAGAAGGGTTATGGCCAATGTTTTATGAAGATGAGGCCCAACATGCATTGCTGACGCTCCAACCTTATGGAGGCAAAATGGATGAGATATCGGAGTCTGAAATTCCATTCCCGCACAGAGCTGGAAACATTTACAATATTCAGCACTGGCTTTATTGGCAAGAGGAAGGGGATGAGGTTGCACAAAGGCACATTAACTGGATTAGAAGACTGTACAGTTATATGGAACCTTTTGTTTCAAAGTCTCCTAGAGCTGCATATGTCAATGAAAGAGACCTTGACATTGGGGTGAATAATATTAATAGCTACACAAGCTATGAGCAAGCCAGCATTTGGGGTCTCAAGTATTTCAAGAACAACTTCAATAGATTGGCTAAAGTGAAGACCAGGGTTGATCCTCTAAACTTCTTCAGAAATGAACAGAGCATACCTTCTCTTATGTAGAAGGGACGCAAATAGACTTCCTTTGGAGCAATATAGGCCAGTCATAGTAAAATAAGTTGCTTTGTTATCTCTCTTTTGTGCGTGTGTATCTAATGAAACATTTATCAATTCCTACTTATTATGTGTGTGAAATTTCTTTGCTGGCGTATGTTGATTTTCACACTTTTCCCCTAATTCTTAAAAGGGGTGAGTCTTGAAGCTTGAGCCCATTAATATTAAACTATTGCTAGAAACTGTGGACTTGCTACACTTGGTGTTCCATGTTTTGTTCCGCTGCTGCGTGTGTTTGAGTTTTAGTGAAGTGGTGATGAGAAGAGACGAAAGGGTGAGAAGAAGATCAAGTGAGCCTTTTTATTTGGTTTCTAATCTCAGCTGTTAATTTCAATCTGATGGCTGAAAATGACCCCTCTCATTCTCACATAAAATGGCTTTCTCACTAGTCATGCCTGTATATATATATATATATATAATGAAAGGGTTGTAGTTGGCTGGCAAGCAAGAAATGACTAGCGGTCCAAACAATTTGGCAGGCACCATGAAGGTGCAGCTATTGCAGTTAGGGAAAGGGGGAAGGGCCTGGTGGGCTAGGGGAAGGGGAAGGGAGAAAGAGAGTTAGGCGGAAAATGAGAATGAAGAATTAGAAGGGGTGCAAATGAACTTTTAGAATATATTTTTTAAATTTATAAAATAATTACAAGGACTATATATAAATAATACATTTCTAGAATTGGAAGACTAAAAAGAGGCAATTTTGTTTTTAGGGACTAAAAGCAAACATTTTCTTATTTAGAGGGACTAAAAATATATTTAACCCTATATATATTTATATTACACCTATATATTATATTACTCATCATATATTTATTTTAATATTTTCTCCATTTGTTTGTCGGAATGATTAAGCAATTTGAATAATTATTTTTACACAAAAAAAGTCGCACTACACAAGAGTAGGGGTGTTCGTGACTCGGTTTGGTTCCGTTTTGAGGTAAAAAGTCATTCAATTCAAATTTCAAAAGAGCATGTGGTTCAGTTCAATTCGGTTTGCTTTCACACAAAAAAATCGGATCTGACCAAAAAAATATGGTTCAGATTGGATCAGTTTTCGGTTATCCGCAGTTATTATTTTTTTATAAATAAATATCGATTCACTTCTAATATATTACCAAACATCAATGAATGACCTTCTTTTTAATAATTTTGATTGGTTATCATTTGTAAAGCCGATTTCTAAGCATATAGATGTCATTTCTAAAAAAATGTGTTATAGAAAAATAGAAATTGCAAAAATCTATTTTAAACAAATGAGACGTGAAATGTTAAATAAATTTAATATACACATAAATGCCACTTAGATTTAATATTTAACACACACAGTATTTGTAAAAATCAATTCTAAAAAACAAACACAATGCACATTAACAATTAATTAGTAGTCTATGTCAAACAACACTTAAAAATACCCTAAAACGAATAACATTGCGGTTCGGTTCAGCTTTTGTGAAAGGATCTAAAAACCAATCGGTTCGGTTTCCAAAAAATCCAAAAAGTTTGGTTTTTGATTTTTTGGATCAGTTTTTGGTTATTTTTTGGATTGTTTCGATTTTGAGCACCTTACCCAAGAGGCAAAAAAGTTGAAAGTGACTCCCGCGTGCGGGTGATCATTTCTGGGCCTCGTCCTCCTTAGCTTGCTTCTTTTTATCAATTTGTGCTAGCGCTTTTTTCACCTTTTCTTTAGTGTAAACTGTGATTTTGATTTGAGAGCGATGAATGGTGTCATTTTAATCGATAAGACTTCAAATTTTTTAAAAAAGAAATCACTATGCTAGCTATTAGTCATTGTACTCCTTCCCATTAGAGCAGGTTCTTAAC
Organism: Glycyrrhiza uralensis; assembly: GCA_030159175.1. NCBI lineage: Eukaryota > Viridiplantae > Streptophyta > Magnoliopsida > Fabales > Fabaceae > Glycyrrhiza > Glycyrrhiza uralensis. The sequence goes on from BRZY01000007.1 coordinate 4,801,391, forward strand.
TCTGTTTGGTTTGCCGCGTTGGGACATTAACTCACCATTGTTGTTGCCCGTTGTGCCTCCATTTGCCACTGCCATCGCTGTTGCTCGCAGATAATTTTCATCCCCCGTCTTAATTTGGTGTTGTACTTTTATGGTCACGCAGTAGGATTGAATTTTCATCCCGTCTTTGGTGTTGTATTTTTATGGTCACACAGTAGGATTGATTCTGGTTATGTGTTTTTTGAATGTAAGGTTTTAAGTTTGTTTGCCACATTCTATAGGGTCGTCATCTTCTCCTCTATTCGGTAAGTTGTAAACTCATTACTGTTGAATGTAGGATTCTGGGAGTTGATTCTGTGTATTTTGCATTTAAAAGGGGAAGGTGACTTTTCAAAACCATATTTCTAACTTGTAACCATAAAAAGGTGATTCACTCTCTCCTCCGCAGACCGCATGAGGTAAAGCAATAGTTATAGCCACCGAGATCTTGTGAGAAGAAGAAACAACTTCGACTTTGTGGCCACCACTTTCTTCGTAACAACAGGGGAAGATCGATTTCCATATGGTTTTCATAATGGTCATTGTTAATAAAAAGGTTAAAACTAACTTATAAGGGGGTGTATTGGATTGGGATCCAAAAAGATTTTGATAGTTTTTTACGATGAAAAAATCTTGTGATATTCAATCAAGATTTTTTAATACTATAAAATAATATTGTGGTATTTAATTAAGACTATTCTGATTTTTTTAAGAGGGTAATGAAATCCAATGGTATTCAATTAGGACTATTATGACTTTTTAAAGAGAGCAATAAAATCCGGTGGTATTCAATTGAGATTTTTTACAACTTAAAAAAAAGTCTCTTAGTATTCAAAAATATACAGATTTTAAAAGATTATTTTGAATGGTGGATTCGTGGGACTTTTTAGTGTAAAATATAAAAATCAGACCCATCCAACAATCTCACCCAAACCCTCAAGATTTTTCCTATTCTCTTACAAACTTTTTTTTGCCATTGCAGCAGTGCCAGACTCACCAAGTAATTCTCCTTTTTTGTTCTTTTTTTTTTCCTTTTCCCAATTGTTTTCTTCGTACTTTCTTTCTACGTTGAATATACTTGGATGACAATATTGTAAATATGTGTGTGTACATTTTTGGTAATTTTGGTAATTTTTTTATTTTATTTTTCATAAATATAATAACATTTCTTAACTTATTTCATACATTTTTTATTTCTATAATTTATGATATAAAATTCTTTCTTTAATTTTATTATTGATAAATAAAAAGTATTTTTTTACTAGTTTCTCATTTATTTTATAATTTTATTATTATTATTATAGACCGGAAAACTATTATATATATATATTATGTGGTATGCTTAACACAAGAAAAATTTGTATTAGCACGTACAACACTACATAACTTTCTTCGCAAAGAATGTCATTCTGATGAATTTTCAATTAAGCTAGCAAACAAATTTTCACCTTCGGTATTATCAATTAATGAAGATTATAATTTTGAGCTAGCAGATGAATCTTCACCTTCAATATTGCCTTTAGTATTACCAGTTAGTATGACCTATGTGGAGAATTATTACTTATGAGGAGATAAGATACAACCAATTTCTTTATTTTCGTTTTTACTGACTCTTATAACTTTACAAATTTGCTAAAAATCCATGAGGTCCTTTATAAATCCATAAAATCCTTTCAAATCTTATGATATAAAAGTCATTTAAAATCCACAAGACTTTTAAAAAATTTCTAAGAGCCTGTTTGTATGAAAGCTTTAACTTTTAACTTATAGAGAAGTTAGTTTTATTTTGTATTATATTTTTCTCATATATACACAAGAGAAAAAGTTGTTAACTTGTCATTTATAAATAGATAGGTACTTTTGGAGAAGTTAAAAAAGATAACTTTTAAAAAATGTGAAGAATAAAAGTTAATTTCCACTTATGTGAAAAGTTGTTAGTTCAAAAACACATGCTAGAAGTGCTTATGGAGAAGTTTATCCAAACTAGGCCTAAATTTACAAAAAAATTTATAACAAAATAATTTTTTAAAATCTCAATCCAATACATTAGGGGGTGTTCGCGGCTCTGTTCGATTCGATTTTGAGACAAAAAACCATCCGATCCAAAGTTTAAAAGAACATGCGGTTCGGTTCAGTTTGCTTCCTCAAAAAAAAATCCGATCCGAACCAAAGTAATGCGGTTTAGATTGGATCGGTTTTCGGTTTTTGCGGTTGTAATTATTTTAAAAAATAAATATTAACTACAATGTTATTGCTTACGTTTTACTTCTAATATATTATCAAATACCAATCAATGACTTTCGTTTTAATAATTTTTGTTGGGTTACAATTTCTAAAGCTAATATTTAAATACACAAAGGTCATTCCTAAAAAAATGGTTATAGAAAACAATTCAACAATACTTTCAAAAGACAATTATTAACTAAATGAGATAAAAAATGTGAAATAATATTTAACACACACAAAGGGTGTAACACCCTTTTTCCCGAAAGAGTATTACACCAAAGAACTAGAAAACCTCATTGCGGAAAATAAGATAAACTGGTTTTATCTTTACAAATTAGATCTTTATATCATGATAAACTATCAAAGTCGTGAATAAATTTGTTTTTTTCTTTTCTCATGGTCTCAATGCTCAAAAGTAGATACTCAATCACCCAAAGTCATCTGGGATACATCACTCGATAATATATACATATCATCAAAGTACAAAAGGCTTCTTGCACTAGCAAGCATCGTTCATAACCACAACAAAGTGGCAAAATACAGACAGTAAAGCAAAGCAATTAAAACTAAGTCCTAAGAAAACTATAAAGCAAAAGATGTGTCATCTACACAAAGAAAACTTCTAATCCTTCAAAAGAAACTAGGGTGATCGTCAACTAGACAACACGACCACCTAGCTGACTCCTAAGCCTACCACGAAGACTCTAAGCAGACGAATCCACCTCTGGCTCCTCCTCGAGGTCTTCCTCGTTAGAATCTGTAGGAGTTGCTCCCTTGAGCTCATCACACGTCTTCCTCTTCCCTTTCCCAGCACACCCAGAAGGTCCAGCATGCGCGCCTTCAGCGTTAGGCAAAACGCTACCTGGTGTTGGGGAAAAGAAAACAGGAGCAGCATATGTCGGCCTCAGTGTCTCCCTAGGCTCCTCCCTAGGCTCCTCCGTTCCTCCACACTCACTGTGTGTGTCAAGCTGTAAGCCCATCTCCTCCAAAGGGATCCATACATCAAGCACCATGTTGCGCTCCAGTATCTCCTCTGCTCCATACGCTCCCCCACGTGTTCGGACCACATGACCAGTCGTCGTGGCCCACCGGGTAACGGGGTCATAGATCCAACCCCCACCCGCGCCTCCTCGAGGCCTAAAGCTCTCTCTCACCCTCGGAAACAGAGGCCTCTCCTGATCCATCTATATGAATAATGTCCCAATATGGGGCACGAAACATATAGGCAAGGGTGAGTTTCTCCCAGAAGTCACAATCAAGAAACATGCATAACAGATAAAATACTATTTGGCCATACTACGAGATAACAAATATCATCACAAATCATCTATCTCAACAAGACTATATGCATGACACTTCAATCATCTCTCATTTCACCTGTGCTCTGCTCCATGGAGACTTCTCTCTACTCAACTAGTTAAGCGATATGGCGGAGCTTGTACCTAACATAAATGCAACTTGACCATCTCTTAGCCCTCGTTGTCATCTATTCGGTATGGCCCATTGTGCTAACTCGTGCACCACATCATAAATAAGGCAGTCGGTCAGGATCATTCAAGCCGGGTATGCTACTCTTCTCGGCACAAGGGGATTCACCGCAAGACCATTGAGAATTTCGCAACCTGAATGCCCTCAAGGACTTATAGTCAGACTATACTTATTCTCAATCCATCACCATAGGATTGTATGCTCAATTCTTAGGCAAAAGCCCACATCTTAAATGCAAAATGACAATTCAATTGCAAATCACAGCAAGATCCTTATTTCAAGAATCTCAACATCGCCACGTTTTTGGACTCTTTTCCAACAACGTGTAAAGCTCACCACATTTATGAAAAATACCCCTTAATACATACGTATTTGTTAAAACCACATAGCCTTTTATAAGTATAATTTTGACCCCAGAAAACCAGTTCCTGCGTCCAGTGTTTGAGTCCAGTTTCTGCGTCCAATGTTTGAGTCCAATGTCTGCGTCCAATGTTTGAGTCAGTTTCTGTGTCCAATGTTTGAGTCCAATGTCTGCGTCCAATGTTTGAGTCCAATGTCTGCGTCCAATGTTTGAGTCCAATGTCTGCGTCCAATGTTTGAGTCCAATGTCTGCGTCCAATGTTTGAGTCCAATGTCTGCGTCCAATGTTTGAGTCCAAAGTCTGCGTCCAATGTTTGAGTCAGTCTCTGCGTCCAATGTTTAAGTCAGTCTCTGCGTCCAATGTTTCTGCGTCCAATGTTTCTGCGTCCAGTGTTTTCTGCGTCCAGTGTTTTCTGCGTCCAGTGTTTTCTGCGTCCAGTGTTTTCTTGAATCCTCATTAAATTCTTTGTTTTCATTTATAAAACTTTTTCATTAAAGTTTCTAAACTCTCTTACCACGCTTAAATAATCTCATCAATCCAAATCCCAATCAAAGTACATGAAATACATATTAATCAATATACATCCATTAGGCAATAACACAATCAAGCCATAAATCAACATACTACTACATAAAAATTATGTCTTTTAGAAGAACATCCCACTTACCTCTTGAAGACCACCTGAGTCCTAAAATCACTTCTCCAAAGCTTGGTTGTTCCCACTAGTATCAAAACCCCTTTTACAATATAATACAACATACAAGCATAAATATACTTTCTTTGTGGAAAAACCAAAACCCTAAGAAGAAAAAGAAATGAGGGGGTGATAACTTACTCAAGCCCTTGAAAAATTAGATCAAGGAGTGGTTTTTCAAGTCTCTTGGTTCACAAGGTGTAAACCTATACCAAAAGAGTAAAGCATGGCTTTAAACATGGAAGAACACATGATCAAAAATTCAAAGAATGGAGATAATGGAAAAATGAGAAGGTTTTATGGTTTAGAATCATCAACCAACCTTCTTTTGTGAAGCTTGAAGTTCAAAAGCTCTGTGAACACTAAGGAAAAGGCTTAGTGAAAGCTTGGAACTTAGAGAGAAAAATATGGTTTTCTTTAGGAGCAAGATACAAATGAGGAATATGAGTTTTCTGTCTCTCCTTCCCTTGTATAAGTTCGGCTGAACCAAAAGGAAATGGAGGGCCAAGATTAGCTTAGAGAAAAGTGGTATTAATTTGGAATAAACTAAGAGTTAAAGGTGTTTTAACATTTCTTCCAACCAAGACTTTCAAGGTATGAGCACGTGGGCACAAATTCAGATTTTTGGGGCTGTGTGGGGAGCCCAAATGCTGCTGGAAGGGAAGGAAGAATAGTTCATAAGTTTGGGTTTTGCTTTTGGGAGCACAAGTGGGCTAAAATGCTTATTGTATTATATATTTTGAAATAACTATTTTTGAGATCTAAAATTAATATTCTATAATATAATTTTATAAATGAAACATAATCTAATAAAATTAGATAAATTAGAAACACACACAAAGCGAAAAGAGACAACATGAAAAAAAATGAGGGCGTTACACAATGCAATACACAGTCTAAGAGCTTGCGTCCAATGTTCAATAAAGCATTGAAGTTCTGCGTCCAATGTTTTAGCAAAAGGAAGAATTCTGCGTCCAATGTATAAGCAGAAGGAAGAATTCTGCGTCCGATGTTTGAGCAGAAGGAAGAATTCTGCGTCCAATGTTTTAGCAGAAGGAAGAATTCTGCGTCCAATGCTTGAGCAGAAGGAAGAATTATGCGTCCAATGTTTGAGCAAAAGGAAGAGTTCTACGTCCAATGTTTGAGCAAAAGGATTACTGTAGTGCGTCCAATGATGAGCACAAGGCAAGAACAAAGTTCTGCGTCCAATGTCTTCTGAAGAAGCAGAATCGCAGAAGTAGAAGAAATCAAGTCTTGAAGACACGCTACTTTCTGCGTCCAATGATTTCCAAAGGAATAGAACCAATAAGCGTCCAATGCATATGAAGGACAAAAGTCCAATGTTCAGCATGAGCAAGAGTGCAACTCTGCGTCCAATGAAACTGAACATTCTGCGTCCAATGAAGTCAGAGTTACTCAAGCACTGTTCTGCGTCCGATAATGAAGAAGGAAAATAACAAAGTGTTCCACAAGCAATGAAACAGAATGGAACAAATTCATTATCTACTGTTCTGCGTCCGATAAATGAGAAGAACAAGAACAAAGTGTTACACGATGAATGAAGCAAAGTAGGACAAGTTCTCAGTCTACTATTCATCCTCCAATAAAGCAGCATAACAAAGTGCAATTGAAAGCATCAGGTATGCGTCCAATGTTTGCATGAGTTCTGTGCAAATTGGTAAGTGCAAAGGTATGCGTCCAATAACTTGCTAAATGTTGCGTCCAATGTTTCATATATTCTGTGCCCAATACATAACACGCAGAATTCATTTGATTGTCAATTATTGCTCTTGCATTTAATATGAAACATATTTATTGAGCAAATGATTTGAAATAAATAGCTGTACACAATGCTTTTCTGTACAACTTTGTCAATGTTTTTAAACGTACTTTTGAAAAGCATAAAACACTGTGGAAAATGTACTAAGAGAGAGAATGTACCCTGACTAACTCTATATATCTCTGAACACATCTTTTTGCTTTACACAGTGTATTCTCTCTGTCTCAATAAGATATTACTATTAACCATTGTACAATTGAGACTTTGAGTACAGGTTGCTTCTGATTAAGGAGAAAGAAACGCAGACATGCTCACTGAAGTAGATCTCCTCAGAGCAACGGGAAAATAGCATTTAATGCTATTAGAGAACGGTAACATCTATGAAGGCTGAAGCTGAGCTATTCGAAGAACAAGTCTGAAGCTTCATCAAAGCCTATAAATACCATGAACAAGAAGAAGAATACAGGATACTGGAAAAAGAAAAAGAAAGAGCTGAACTGCTGTGCAATCTGTTATACTCTGTAGAGAAAGTCTTGTATATTGTCTATCTTCTTGTAAAAGAGAGTTTGCTTAACTCTCGAAGTGCTTTAGATTTAATATCCTCACTTGTGTGAGTTAGACAGCACTTAAATCAAAAAACACTCTGCTGAGTTGTTTTAGCCTGCACTACTAGAATTTCAGCTATTAGCGTCGGCCAAAAGCCCACGCTAAACGTGAAAAACCGACGCTAACAGCCATTTTAGCGTCGGCCTTGCGTCGGCCACGGGGTAGACGCTAAATTGCTCGTCGCAAAGCATTAGCGTCGGCCGTCATATGGCCGACGCTAATTAGCGTCGGCTAAACCGACGCTAAGCCGACGCACGAAGAAAATAGAAATGGCCTACGCTAACTTTGCGTCGGCCACGGCCGACGCTGCAAAGTCAGGTTCGACGCAAAAGAATTTCGTTTAGAATTAGCGTCGGCCATGGCCGACGCTAATTAGCGTCGGCTAGGCCCACGCTACTGGGGCAGTTTCGACGCAAAAGAAATTCCTTTAGATTTAGCGTCGGCCGACGCTAATTAGCGTCGGCCGACGCTAATTAGCGTCGGCCGACGCTAATTAGCGTCGGCCGACGCTAATTAGCGTCGGCCGACGCTAATTAGCGTCGGCTAAGCCCACGCTACGAATGCAGATGCGACGCAAAAAGTCTTATCCTAATAACAATTTACTCTTTTATATCTATCTCATACCTTATCACGGATAATCTTTTCGATTCCACTAAATTCAGTTTATGAATCACTTGAAACTATACAATCTTTTTTTTTATAAGCATTAAAAACGGAACTTGATCTCAAGACGTGCCCAATATCAAGGTAACAAAGTACACAGAGATTACAAATACAACCAACACTTAACATATAACACCGAAGCAAAAAATCACTTGAAGTCACACTATACCCATACCACCTACAACAAACCAGCCCTGCAAAAAAACATACCCAGACCTTTACATATAAATAAAACAAACAAAACCAACGCAGTAAAAGCACCAAACAAGAAAAAATAAAACAGAACATGGTCTGATCAAAACCAAAACAGCAAGCACAAAAAAAAGTCAGCTCTCGGGTTTCACGAATTCTCAGTTTTTGTACCTCTCTGATAGAGGTTATTTAGGTGGGTTTCAGTATTTCTTAAGCTAACTTTCTGTTGCATATATCTTTTTCTCATAGTTTAGGAGTTCAGGAATTCATTTTGGAGATTTACACTCAGGGTAATCTGATTTGCTAAGTTTGTATTGTACTCCTAATTTGATGGCAAAATGAGGTGTGTTTGTGTATTTGTTTTGTCCTTTTTAAAAAAAAAAGACAAATAAGTATTATTATTAGAACTGCTAGTAGTACTACTTATCACAGAATACAAGATAGACACCTAGAAAAGAGCCATTGCATCAGTACAGAAAATAAAACGAAGCCTCCCAAATTTGAGAGTGACCAAAATAGAACAATAAACATGAACTAAATAGGGGAAGAAAACTTTCATGATCATACAAACAATTACATTTGCGGTTACACAACTAAAGCAGTGCAGCACTATATCAATATCCAAGTAGCATCTTTTTTTTTTTTTGAAGCTATACATTCCAAGTGCACCGAAGCAATTCGCAGTATACCAATAGTATAAAAGCCATGTAAAAGATGCTTACTGCTATCAAATTAAAATCTATAAATGACCAATTATGTAGAAAATCTGATATCCACATGTCAATTATGCAGTACTTAAATGACCCCAACCATGGTAATGGTTTGTCTAACCAATGATCTTATTATACCTTGGACATTATTCTTTCTCATATCATAATCAAATCTACAATAGTTTAAAAAAATAACAATTTACTCTTTTGAATAATCTGTTCAATTTCACTTAATTCAGGAGATATGTCAAAATTACACACAAAACCATCAGGAGGCCTGTCAAAATTAAAGTTGCAGCTGCTCAACACAAGAACTTCCAATCTTGGCCATAAAATTAAAATATGCAAACTGATTTTCTTCTCTTGCCAACATAACCATCCAATCCCTTGCCAGCAGTGATAGAAATGTTTTGCGTGATCATTTCATTGATTTGCCAAATGATATATACAAAATTCTAGAGAATCTCTTGGCTACAATTGTGCTAATTAAATCAAGAGAGTATCTCGTAAATATACATATGCTAAAAATAAGGGATTATTTACATATTCTAATAAGATTACCTATCATGAAACCGCAAGTACAAGTAAGAAAATACAATATCCATAATTCCACTTATTGTGACAAAAAATGAGACTATCCAGACTCTCTCCCTCACTCACTCTCTCTCATACAGAGTCTTGTCATTGACAATTTTTTGAATAGGTGTTATGTAATTGCGTGAACGCTACAACATGGTGATTTGCGTGATCTGTGTTTTAAAGTAATACCTCCAAATGATAGTGGCTTCAACGACGGGCAGAGCGGTCAAGCCACAGTGGCGGACGGAGTCATGGCAAGCAACAGCTTCACGAACGGCGAGCAGAGAAACGCGGGAGTCACGGCGAGGACGACGGTGAGCACGGCGTCACGCAACCACGGTGAGCACCACAGCGAGCATGGCGACCACCACAACTAGCACGGCGACCGCCACAGCGAGGACAGAGTCACGGCGAGCACTGCGAGGATGGAGTCACGGCTTCAACGACAACGGAACCACCGATGGCGTCAAGGAATGGAGGACCATGGCGTTATGGCGGTGGTGGAGATTGGGGGTGGGGGAGCTGCGACACCTTTCTGCTAGGGTTTTGAAGTGTTTACGGGTTGGGAGATATGGCTGAGTGAAAATGGGTTGTGTGTGTTTACGGGTTTAGTCTTTTTTTGAAAAAATTAGCGTCGGCCTTTTGCGTCGGCCAACCGACGCTATCCAAATATTTCACTTTGCGTCGGCCTAGGCCGACGCTAAACACAAATTTTGAATTTTTTTTGTTTGGACCGAAAAGTAGCGTCGGTCAACCGACGCTAAAATAGTTTGACATTTTTCATTGACTCTTTTGCGACGGCTAAGCCGACGCTAACTATTAAAAAATTAAAAAAAATAATTAAAATTGAAGCGTCGAAGTAGCGTCGGCCAAACCGACGCTAAACCAACAAAATTAGCGTCGGTGTCGAGGCCGACGCTAAATTCCAACGCTAGCAGACCACATTCTTGTAGTGCTGAAAAGGCTGCGTCCAAAGAATACTTGGGTTTTAGCCTGGAGAGGCTGTGTGCAAAGAATACTTGGGTAAATGCCTGAAGAGGCTGGTGAAAGAATACTTGTAATCTATCTGGATTGATAGTGAAATCTCTCTAGTTTGAGGGGACTGAACGTAGCTCTTAGGAAAGGGTGAACCAGGATAAACTTGTGTTATTTCTTCTTTCCCTTAACTCCTTATTTATCTGTATTTACTACTAACAAAGGGGATTGAATTGAGTTTATTCAAACAAGTTTTTCAAACTAAAAGGGAAGCACTCTGTGCGTCCAATATTTTTACAATCTGTGCGTCCAGTGTTTTAAACGTTTCAGCGTCCAATCTTTAGAAAAACTGTGCGTCCAGTTTTTATAAAGACTTTGTGCGTCCAACATTTTCAAAGCCGAGAGTCCAATATTGCGAAAAGTTTTAAAAGCTTAGAAACACAATTCAACCCCCCTTCTTGTGTTTCATCTTGTTACCTACATACTAGAGATGGAAAAATAGATAAGATAGAGACTACAGAGACTTAATAGAAACCTAAGAAAAATACAATGATCAGTTACGGTTAAGTGTTATAGCATAAATAGTTAAATAGTTAAAGTCTTATATAGACTTCTGTTTTCTGTATTTTCATCTTTTATCTATTCTATATGATATTGTGTGATCTAAGTGATAAGAAAATTATTTTAATCTTATAATCAAGGTTTTAAAATACTTAAGAAATTATTTCATTAAAACAGACACTCTTTCCTTGACGTTTGACATCCGTATTTACCGTTATTAATGGATAAAGTTTTAAGTAGTACAAGTATGTTAAACCAACTTAGACAAACAAACTTTCTTCACAAAAGTTGGTTCTTTTAATATTTCTGATTTTCTGAAATTTTCTTAGAATTTTTGGAAAACTTTGGAAATTACCGTTTTATCCCTGTTACTTACAGCAAGAGCTAAATACTGATTCGGAGACCAAACTGAGGTCAGAAAAAGATTTTAAAAAGCTGAATCATATTTTATATTTTTTGAGACTTTTGGAAATTATTTCATAATTTTCTGAAAAACAGATAAAAACGCTACTTTTTCGATCTCTATAAAACACGCAAAACGAAGATTATAGAAACCAGAATGAATTTTCAATGATTAGTGAGTACTCAAAATCAAATTTTAAGAGATACCATTAGTGATTAAATTCAATTTGCAATTTTTTGAGATTTTTTCTGGAATTTTTTGAAATATGTTCGTTTTTCACTTACGGCGCGACCGTTTTCCTTTGTTTTTTCAAGCCGTAAGGTTTACCCTTACCGTAAAAGTCCCAAAGTTTGTCCATGAGACTCTTACATGTTATTTTTGAGATTCCTCATTGATTCTTACTATCTAAAATTATTTTTGAATAATAGATTTATAAAAAGACCATTTAAACCCTTATTTACAGAATAAGCCGAATAGAGACGAATAGAGACGGTGGCTATGATATAGAAACTTAGAAACTTTGAGGGGTTCAAATACAATTCTAAGAGGTATAAAAATCTGTAGACATCATGATTAACCTTGAATAGTATGAGGGGCATGTCTAATGACCATTTTACCCTTGATTTTCACCTAAAACTACCTAAACCTAAAGCTATGACTAAGCAAATCCAATGGCCCTCCTTTCTCCTTGCTTTGGTCGACATCCACTCTTGTTTAGGGCCCTTGGATGAGCTTTTTTCATATGGGTTATGAGGCTTAGTCATTGGCCTAAACCAATTAGAAAAAAGATGGATTAAACTTAATTATAATTAGGCATTTTGTGAAGTCATTGCTTACTACACAAAGCCATTTAATTCCCTCCTTCTCCCTAGCTCTTGGCCTCCCCTCTCCCTATAAATAGGACCCATTGGTTTCATAAAATTCACACAACACAATTCAAGAAGCAAGGCAAACACTTTCTCTCTCTTTTCTCTCTTTAAAGTTTTAAATTTCTTACTATTGTGTTCTTGGTGTTCTTGCTTGTTCTTCATCAAGTTTGGCCAAGATAAGGGGTTTTTCTTTCAAAATAATTTGTGAAGTATGAGTTTTGATTCTTGTTTGTGTTTGAATTGCTTGTTTGTGTGTTTATGGCTTTTATATGCTTTATGATTGTTTATAGTCTTAAAATTAATTGTTTTGTGCTATTGATGAATTGTAGAGTTATAATGCCCAAATTTATACTTAAAATCGTGAGACTAGAGAGGATATGGCAAAATCACTTTTGAGCTTTTGTAAACATACCGTTATAATGGCAAATTTTAGACGTACCGTAAAGATGCTTTTACCGCAAAGAAAATATAATTTATTGTTTATGAAAACCCAAGATTATCTGTTATTTATATACAAGTTGATGGTTAAAATAAATGGTTTATCAGTATGGATCGGTCTAGAAAGGAAGGGAGACCTATGAAGGGGCTAAAGCAGTCCGTCTCTCTGGCCTGGGATCTGTATTGATACGTTGTTTGGGGAATTCTTAACACTAGAGACCCGATATATACGTGACAAGATAAAATTGGAAAAAAAGTAATTTCTTAATACCGAATATATAAATAGATTGGAATGGATAAAAGAGTGTAACAGTAATGAATTCTCGGTGAACCTACTGTTATAGTATCTTTCGGAAAATAATCTAACGGTAATAGATTCTCGGTAAATTCTACTGTTATATTATTACTGGAAAATATCAAGTGGGTATCCAATCTGTATATGTATGCACATAATTTAGTTTAGTGTCCAATGTCTACGGCAATGGAAATTAGTGAGATAGGCTTTCAACGGGTTTTTTTCCTGGAAGATAATCAGTACTTAAGAATTTTCCAAGAGAAGTAATTTATACTGCGTTCACTTAGTATAGTGGATCGATTTTTAAAGTGGGATACTGATCACCAAAGATGGCTCTACTATCGTGTGATCTTTTCATCTTCAAAAATAACTTAAGCCGGTAATTAATCAGTTGTATTTTGTTCACTAAGTTTATATCAAGTTTTAGAAAACGGATACTGATTACCGTAGTCGGCTCAGCCGCCGTGTAATTATTCTATTCCAAAGGAGCTATCTAAAATCTGAGAACAAACGTATACTGTTTTAGGAAGCGAACGTAAGTTTAAACACTGTTGATCTCTTCTCTCTTGATCAATCCAAAGTGGCTATGCCCGGTTTGATCTTCTTGAAATACAGTTAACAACTTTTTATACCGATTCACTCTATTGAGCTACTTAAAATAAATAAAGTCGAGATAATGAATTACTCTGTAATAAGCAGTAAAAAGCAAACGAGAGTTATATGTTTTTTTTTAAGTATACAGTAAAAAGAGTTTTATGAGAAGCAATAATTTTTTTAACAGTTATCTATTCATACAAGTGGTCTTTCCATAAAAGGATTTATTTCTTACAAAGAGTTTTTAAGAAGAGTCAGAGATTTTTGAGAAAGAGAGATAGTAAAACAGAGAAAATTTCACAAAGAGAAATTGAAGAGAAAGTGGTTTGCAAATTTAGACGGTCATTTACATTATAGACGATGAGCATACAAACTAGAGGCTGGGGTTGAAAATAGTTTCTGTTGGACTACAATTGTCTACTGGGTTTATCCAAGTTTCAAAAGTCTCAATGGCCTTGTCAGTGAATCCCCCTGAGCCGAGACGAGTCGAACACCCGACTTGGATAAATATGATTGACAGATCTATTTTTGATTTGGTATGAAGTTTTAAATGCAGTATTTCCGAAGTATTCTCAAGGGTCTAAAGACAGGATTCTCTGTTTATGCTGTTAAGTTTACTGCAGTCGGTCGCTCAATGGTGTAAGGTTGAAAAAGTCTCCTTGGAGCACTACACCGGTGTGATTAAAGAGATATTGAAGTGACATGCATAAATTATACTTGGATATAAGAATGTATTTTGTGAATGAGTTATTCTGTAATATTGTAGCACAAAGGTAAGATCTACTTAAACGAGATCTGTTTATAAGCCTTGATTGATCTGTTGTTTGCTTGGTGTGCAAATTAATTGTTGAGTGATCTATATGTGTTGGGTGTATTCCTATTTTTCTTATTACTTTGTCTTAAGAGTCTCACCCTTGTCTGCTTTGTTGTGTTGATGCATAACTGAGTAGATGCTTTACCCAAAAAGTGGGTTAACTCTTAGAAGAAGGGCTCGAAGGAGGATGCTGCTTAGATTGATAAAGATTCCAAGAAAAATCTATATCTACTGTCTTAGATTGGGGTAGATGTCAAGAGATTAAATTGGCTCAGTGTTCACTCTCTGTTGTAAATTCTGATAATTTTATATTTGAGATGAGCTTATACTCACAAAAGGTGTTGATCACATTTCCGCATTCAAAAACATCTTGAAAAGAATTAAAGAAGTATATTCCCTATCCTTCTCATCTTTTAGAAAAGCAAAAAATTTTACTCGCATTTTAGAAAAGGATTACCAACTTCTATTTAAATATTTTCTAAGTCTTTACAAAAATTTTAGTTACTATGGTGTAATATCCTTTTTGGAGAAATGGTGTTACATATGTAGCTGATATGGAATATTGGCTGTGTTGTTAGTATAGATTTTATTGGTATATGGAGTGTTGTTTTGACAATTGATTAGTATGGAGTTTATTATGAAGTTATGTGGCAACTTCGTTGGCAATTGATTAGTATGGAGTTATCATTGTGCTGTTACTAAAGTTTTTAATGATATGTGAAATGTTGTTTTCTGATTAGGAACGTAACCAGCTGCATCTTTTGTGTTGCTACAACTTGTTTGAAAGGAAGTGTTTAATTTTTGTTCCTACTATTGCTTTAGCGGGTGGCACTTACTATGTGTTTAATGCTTTTGTGTAATTGCACATATTATCCTGATTTAGCCATTTGGTCCCTTCGGGTTTTCACGTGTATAACTGGCAAAAGTCCCAAACAACATTGTTATTTAAAGACAACACAATAACTGGAGTACTTTCGGTGGATTACATTTAATGGATCACAAAAAGAGTTCAAATTTAAACACCTAACTGGGGTGTGGTACGTTATAAAAAAAAAAAAAATGGGGTGTGGCCGTGTAGGGAAGTGTATGTGCTGGGAGAAGTGATTTAATTAATTAAAATAAAAATTAAGTAATTTAAATAATCAATAAAATTAAATTAAAAAATAAATTAATCAACTAATTAAATTAATTTTGTTAGGAATAAAATTCATAAATTATAAAATTGTATATTAATATTTTAGTTTCGGGATATTCTTGTCATTTCAAAAAAAATATCATTTCTCTGTTTTTATTTTCTATTCAACCGAACAAAGAGAGAGAGAACATCACACTTCTTTCTCTTCTATTTCTTTTCTCTTTCTCTTATACCAAATAATACACTAAATCTACTATATTTCTCACCTCTTTCTCTCTTACCATACTCTTTCACACCTCTTTCTCTCTTCACCATTTCTTCTCACAACCAAACACACCATTAAGTAAATTTTGTATTTTCAAATAATCACTAAACCATGTTACCCAATAGTTAATTAATTCTTCATCAAAAATACAAAAGTAATCAGCCCTAAATGTGACAGGCTCGTCTACCCTCAGGCCCAATTATGAATGATTTATTAAACCCAATTTACCTTCTTTGATTGTTGACCAAAAAATATTTTACCTAGTTTGACCAAATATAACTCTATGATGTCTATTCACCTACTTCTCCAAATAAAAGAAAAATGGCAACCCATCAATTACCCAACCGCAGCGGATGAGTTGAAAAGCCACAACAGCGGTGAGTCAGAGGAAGAGATGGACACGGTTATCACTGCCATCATTAACTTTCGTTTTGTTTCAAAAAAACGCGCTTCATAAAACACTTTCATTTACTTTCCTCTTCAACTTCTACAACTCTCAGGCCCAAACCCTACGTCTACAAGTGCCCTCAATTTTTCCAAAACCACCATCATAGTCGGTTATCATAAAAAATGGCACCTTTGAAGCTGTTCGAGATTGTTTTTCATCCTAAGAAGGTATTGGTGCCCCTATAGCTTTTACTGTCTTTTACTTCCTATCTTCCTCAAAGATTATGCACCGTAGTTATTAAAAATTTTCTTCCACATGCAGGACTACATCTTCATCCCTCGCTCGTTTTTCCGGCACTGGGGACAGGAGTTAGAACCGGAGGTTCACTTAAAAGACGACCGGAGACTCAACCTCCCATGCAGGGTTGAGCCTGCTCCGGGAGATAAGGCGCATTTTCACACCAACACTGGCGCGATTAACGAACATTACCAGATCGATCAACCATCAATTATGAAGATCAAATACGTCTGTAGGCAAATATTTCGATTTTCATTCCCCTAGCACAACCCCAGTCGTCGGCCCTTTCAGCGACGTTGGTATGGTCCTCAGGATTTCGATTCCGAGCCGATTTGGAGTTTACCCATCGCAACTGCTCGTCAGACACTTGTAATCTGTTTTTATCTATCAAAACAACGATTTCCTCCATTTGTTATCCCTTTTGTTTCTTTGCAATCTCTTCAGACTTATTTAAATGTTAATTTTTTCAGCAATTTCTAGCAAATGTAGTCCACACAATATTCAGGGAAAGACCCAGTTCTATTAAGGTTCTTCTTCATGATCAACAACTGGAGACATGGAACATTCTTTGGTACCAGTCAAGATTAGGTCAGTGTAACATTGGGATTGGTTGGTACGACTTTTTTGAAAGCTATCCTCTACGAGCCGGTGACGTTGTCAAATTCTGGAAATCCAACGACGGTAGAATTTTACGACTTACCGTCAACGACGATTAGTTCAGTGGTCTTCAACTCTTTTGACATTATGTAATTAACTTTTCTTTTTTGGTCAACATGTAATTAACTTTTCTGGTTGAACATGGATCTCCTTTGTTAATCAAAATCAAGTTACGTGTTCTGTTACTTATGAGCATTATTTTAATCATCCTTGTTTGACCATAATGGATAAGTAATAAGTAATAACAACATTCATTATCGCGTCTAAAATGTAAAAAAAAAAAAAAACCAAACGAACAAACTAGTTAATGAAGATTTCAATATATTGGAAGCCACAGCAAATACACTGTATAATTGACTAATCAACTCAATCTAAAATGTACAACATAAAAAATAAATTAATATATCCTTATGTATTGACTTGAGATTATTGTGTCCATATTTAAATAATTTAACTCAAATGCAATGATTTTAAACACCTCAAACAAAATATCTTTGTAAGCATAAAGTTGAATAAATAAATTTTTTTATCCCTTAGAGCGTGACACGGTGTCTATTTGGTTCTTAATGTAGGTAACAAGATGAAACACAAGAAGGGGGGTTGAATTGTGTTTCTAAGCTTTTAAAACTTTTCGCAAATGTTGGACACTGGCTGTTAAAAACTTTGGACGCACAGCTTGGTTCAAATATTGGACGCACAGTGTTTTCTGAAATATTGGACGCACAGAGTGCTAAAACACTGGACGCACAGAAATGTGAAATATTGGACGCACAAAAGATTGGACGCTGAGGCTTTCCCTCTTGGTTTAAAAACTCGTTTTCTTTGTGCGATTTGAGGTGTATGAAAAACTTGTTTAAACAAAATCAATTCAATCCCCTTGGTTAGTAATAAACACAAATATAAAAGGAGATAAGGGAAAGAAGAAATAACACAAGTTTTTATACTGGTTCACCCTTTCCTAAGAGCTACGTCCAGTCCCCTCAAACTAGAGAGATTTCACTATCAAACCAGATAGGTACAAGTATTCTTTGCACACAGCCTCTTCAGGCTAAATCCCAAGTATTCTTTGCACACAGCCTCTCCAGGCTAAAACCCAAGTATTCTTTGGACGCAGCCTCTTCAGGCTAAAACACAAGTATTCTTTGAACACAGCCTCTTCAGGCTAAACAACTCAGCAGAGTTTTGATTCAAGTGCTGTCTAACTCACACAAGTGAGGATATGAAATCTAAAGCACTTTGAGAGTTAAGCAAACTCTCTTTTACAAGAAGATAAAGAAATACAAGACTTTTCTAATCAGAGTATGATAAAATTGTACAGCAGTTCAGCTCTTTCTTTTTCGTTTTCAGTCTCTTCTATTCTTCTTCTTGCTTCTCGGTATTTATAGGCTTTTATGAAGCTTCAGACTTGTTCTTCGAATAGCTCAGCTTCAGCCTTCATAATATTACCGTTCTCTAATAGCATTTAATGCCATTTTCCCGTTGCTCTGAGGAGATCTACTTCATTGTGCATGTCTGCGTTTCTTTCTCCTAAATCAGAAGCAACCTGTACTCAAAGTCTCAATTGTACAGTGGTTAATAGTAATATCTTATTGAGACAGAGAGAATACACTGTGTAAAGCAGAAAGGTGTGTTCAGAGATCTATAGTTAAAAGTACATTCTCTCTCTTAGTACACTTTCCACAGTGCTTTATGCTTTTCAGAAGTACATTCACATACGTTGACAAAGATGTACAGAAAGCATTGCATACAGCTATTTATTTCAAATCATTTGCTCAATAAATATGTTTCATATTAAATGCATGAGCAATAAATAGCATGTAATGGACTCTGCGTTTTGGACGCAGCATTTAGCAAGTTATTGGACGCATACCTTTGCACTTACCAATTTGCACAGAACTCATGCAAACATTGGACGCATATTGGTTCTGTTCCTTTGGAAATTATTGGACGCAGAACTTTGTTCTTTGCCTTGTGCTTATCATTGGACGCACAACAGTGCTTGCCTTTGTGCTGAAACATTGCCTTTGTGCTGAAACATTGGACGCACAACAGTGCTTGCCTTTGTGCTGAAACATTGGACGCACAACATTGCTTGCCTTTGTGCTGAAACATTGGACGCACAACAGTACTTGCCTTTGTGCTGAAACATTGGACGCACAACAGTAATCCTTCTGCTCAAACATTGGACGCAGAACTTCAATGCCTTCTGCTCAAACATTGGACGCAGAACTTCTGCTCAAACATTGGACGCAGAACTTCTGCTCAAACATTGGACGCAGAACTTCAATGCCTTCTGCTCAAACATTGGACGCAGAATTCTTCCTTCTGCTAAAACATTGGACGCAGAGTTCTTGTTGTCCATTCCAGTGCCAATATTGGACGCAAAATTGTTGTGTCCATTCCAGTGCCAACATTGGACGCAAGGCTCACTTTGAATGCCAGCCAATGTCATAAAGAACTTATTGGACGCAGACTGCAATAAGCTTTCTTAGGCAGCATTGTTATTCATTGTACAAGCTTAATACAAATTGATTATTCTTTGTAAAAACCTTAATACATTTTGTTATCATCAAAACCATAAAATCACTTAGGGAGTTTCTGTATTAAAAACACTTTTAACCAATTTGGTTCCAACACTTAACAGGTCTGAAATAAAAAAAGTCATTATCTATTCAAATATCTTGTCACTTTGATCCCTTCAATCATAAAAATAATAACTTTTAAGGATAAAAAAAATATATTTCATTTTTAAGTACCAAAATTACACCAAATTATCATTTACTCATAATTTCAGCGTTTTTTTTTATAAATTTTGGTTGTCAGTGCAATTAACTTATAATGTTGGGGTTCATTTCATATTAAAAAAAATATTTGGCTTGTTCTTGGTTATGTTAAGTCTCCAGCGGTTATTATTAATGCAACAAATTATATGACTGTTTCTCCAATAATGTAAAATAGTATGGAAAACCTATATGCCAGGTAACAGGTAACAGATCTTGTCTGTTCATATTTTATATTAATATATCAATGGCTAAAACAATCAATTCACCATGGTGGTGAATATAGGAACTGGTCCATACTAAGTCCCGCCTTTTTTTCTTGCCAACACTCTCATGCCTTTAGTTTTCACATGCACATGTGTTTATGAGAAAAAAATGCTATATTAAAAATTTAATTAATATGTATTAAAAATATAAAATAACTTAAAGTTTAATTTTAATAAATTGTTAGAATATAATTTTTTATTTTATGAAAATATATTAACATATATTACTACATTATTATATCATTGTAAACTTTTTATATTATATACAAATTAAATTCACCATTATATTGGTTAAGGTTTTCATAAAAATATTGTTCAAATTCTACTTTTGGCTAGCTCATATGTCACATTTTAGGTCGTAACAATTGTCACCTCTTATCTTTTTTTATTTTTTTTCTAAAATTATTTCATTTACTAGATTTTCTTATTATTTATTAATTTTTGTTAAAACTATTTTTGCTACAATTTATTTTTCCACAACTTATACCTTTTTAATAATTTCAAATAATTTATTTCTTAAATTTTAAAATACCATGTAAGAATATTTGTTTCTTCATAAACAAATCAATGAAATCAATATATGATAAAAAAAACTTTCTGAAAATCATGATTTTTAAAAAATGCAACTGCAAAGGTGCCATAGTAGTTTTTATACCCAAAAAAAGGTGCACTACACATGTGGCAAAAAATTTGAAAGTGACTCCTCCGTGTGTGGGTAACCATTTCCGGACCTCGTCCTCCTTAGCTTGATTCTTTTTATCAATTTGTGCTAGCACTTTTTCATCTTTTTTAAGAGTAAACCGATTTTGATTTGAGAGTGACAAGGATCGTTATTTTAGTACCTAAAAATACCAAATTAAAAAAAAAAATTCTTCACTATGCCAGCTATTAGTTATTGTAGTCCTTGCCATTAGAGCAGGCCCTTAACTCTGTTTGATTTGCTGAGTTGGGACATTAACTACCACGTAAGATACGACGTGTCAGCCTACATGCGTAGCTGCTTAGTTATAGGGATCAAAACGAACAATTAAAGCATCAGTGATTAAAAAATTTAAAATTAAAAAAATTAAAAGAGTAAACAGCCACTTTGATCATTGAAAGTTGAAAGCGTTGTCACAATGGTCCCTAGAAGAGTAGAAGTAAATAAACTGAAAAAAATGTCCTAAAAATGACTTTCGTCCATCACGTTGGTCCCTCGTGTCGTTAACTACGTTTAAATTGGTGAATTGGCACGTTAAGTGCCACATAACCGCTCATGTGTCCTTCACGTGTCATCCAGTCAGCAGGGACTAATACGAAAATTTTCATTTTCTCTCCACTCTCTTCCCCTCCTCCATCTCTAGCCCCCTCCCCCTTCTCTCTTCCCCCTCTCCCTCCCCCTTTTTTAGAAATCAGATCCAACTTCAATGAGAAGAAAATTATTAAAGCGTTTATGTTCATGTTATAATAAATCACTAGCCATTTTATGTCGGATAAAACACCACATTGTGCTTCTGCTACCATTGTTGGTAATTCCACCGTAAGTCCATAACCCCAAGTTTTTGTGGGTTACCATTATCCTCCCATCTGCGTAACCATAAACCTTCTTCTCCCTCCCTCCAAGTTTTTGTGGGTTTGTGGTGAGATCGGTGGGGGAAGAGGGGAGGATCAGGTATGGGCGATCCACAGTAACATCAATTCATCTGAATCACACATTTAAATATTATTATATCTTATGGTAGTTCTTAAGTGGTGCACCGTGCGTGACATATCTGATTTACGCACGGTAAAATTCGCCATTGTTCCCACGATATTCTTGCTTCCCTGGGGTTCGCTAGAACAACAAATTTGTTGGCATTTTGACCACATTTTCCATTTCAGCAGAATTCTTATTAATCATTGGATTTTGCTTTTTATGTGATACAACCGTACAATCCTCCATTTGCCATGCATATCCATCTCCAAAGATTTGTCACCTTTCAAATTCGGATTCGATCCAAAAATTTTAACTCAGCATTTTGTTGCACTGGCTTTGCACCCGCTTCTGTCTTGTTTTTATCATTTATTTATTATATTTATCACTTTAATTTTTCTCTTCTATTTTCATTTTTCTTAAGGTGTTAAATAACATTTGGGTGTCCATTTGACATTTAGTTGTTTCTAAATATTTAGTGTGGGGGTCAATTTAGTGTGCTGGCTAAAACCAGAAGCAATCACATCATGGGTGTGTATCGTTTGACAGGTGTAAATGGCACTGGATTGGAAGTTTGCATTTTCTTGGTTCAGTCTGACACTCGGGGTGTGAAGTTTTTCCTAGGTGTGAATTGTTTTGGATTGGAAGTCAACAGTTTCGTTCTTGGGTCTAACAATTTCACGTTTGGGGTGTGAATGTTTTTACAACTGTGAACAACTATGGACTGGAAGTTTGCACTTTCGTATTTGGGTCTGACGGTTTCACACTAACAGTGTGAATTTTTCACACATGTGAACAACTACGGATTTGAAGTTTGCATTTTCATACTTGGATCTCACAGTTTCACAACGTCAGTGTGAATATTTTCACAACTGTAAACAACTCTAGATTGGAAGTCTATATTTTCGTACATGGGTCTGAGTGTTTAACGCCTGCGGTGTTACTTTTTTCACAGTGGTGAACAGTTCGGTATCGGAAGACTTCATTTTTTGTGGTAGGGTCTGACGCTTTCACACCAAGGATGTGAATTGATTTCACTGGTGTGAACGACACATAATTGGAAAGATTTATTTTTCTGTAGATTGGGTCTACAGTTTCACACCTTGGGGATGAATTTATCAATTTTTTTCTCATTTGTGGGTATTTCTTATTTGTGGGTATTAATGCTTTGATTGTTCGGTATTTCTTATTTATATTTATATATTATACATACCAAGAATCTTTACGAAAATCAAGTAGCTAGTCAAGATTTCATTGTTTACAGCTGCGTGCATATATGGACGATAAGTTACTGGGTCATCGTAGCAATTATGTTCATGTCTCTATATATAAATTGTAGAATATGATCTTAGTCTAATTACGTTCTCGAATCATCTCCCATTGCAGCATAAAAAATTAAATAGATAAATAAAACTACAACCTAGGACAAGAACAACTTAAATTAAACTCGACATCATTATCTTCTTCACTAATTTGGTGTCATGATTTGGAAATTTTGACATATTTTATTTTTATTGATTTTTATTGTTATTTTTCTTGAAAGTTCAAGAAGGAACCAAGCTTTGGGTGCTTTCTATTCTGTCATCTTCCCGAGGCTTTTTCATCAAATTGGTATAATTTTATTTAGAAATTACCAGTTTGGTATAGATTCAAAAATATTTATTAAACTAGTGTAAGTCGTATAGGGCATGGATGACTTCTAATTTTTTTTTCACGAAGTCGCCACTCACATATACAACTTCTGTGATTTATATATTTTTTAAAAATTATACTAAAGTTGTATTTACCTTCTACCACTTTGTACGATTTTGACTTTTTTTTGTCCGCTAAAGTGGTGTCGTATAATGCAAATATAACTTTGGGTTTTTTTTAATTTTTTTTTAAAAACCATAATGAAGTCGTTAGTCTCACATGCGATTTTTTTTTTAATATTACTGAAGTCGTTGATTGGCCCCACGACTTCACTTTTTTAACAAATTTTTTTGTCATACGTATGATTTATGGGTTATACAAACTTCTCTTAAATTTTGTTTAATCCACCCTGACTGACATGGTGTGCGTGAAAATAATTCTCTTTCAGATCTCAATGCATACATGATAGTACCCGTTTTCATTTTAAAAAGTGGCATTCATTGCTAGCGGTAAAAATAGGTTAGACTGTTTGATAGGGTTTATGGCTTGGTCTATTTAAGGCTTAGTTTGGCCCAATTTATTTATTAAAAAGATTAGATTTGAGTTTTTTTAAAGCCTATTTAGTTAAATAAGTCAGATTTAGGCCTATAAAAAAATCTATTAGGCTAGCCTATTTATATATATAAAATAAGAATATAGAATAATAATCTAATATAACAATACAAAAATAAAAATAATTAAAATATAATGAAAAATAGTTTTTTTATTTGTGAATACCTATTTATCAACGTAGGTCTATTGATTTTTTTATCATTAGAAGCCTACAAGCCTATTTACAATTAAAGACCTAATAGATAGATGCCTATTTAAAAACTTTATTGAAATGTAAGTCTTTAAATAGTAAGCCTTAAAAAGCGGTCTATATCAGGCTAGTAAGCCACGTTTAAGCCTTAAAATTTTAAAATAAGTCAAACTCAAACCTTACAAAGTCTAACCTGACCAAGCCGATTCCCACCTCTATTCATTACCCAACAAAATTGATATCGTAGCATATCCAAGTAAGCCAATAAAAGATCTCCGCCCTATCTCTACCTTTCCGTAAGATCTAAATCGAGTAATCAAGTAATCATTATTTTTTTTTAAAAAATAAATAAAACCCAAAGTCATATTTGCATTATACGACTCCACTTTAACGGATAAAAAAAAGTCAAAATCATGCAAAGTCGTAGAAAGCAAATACGACTTCAGTATAATTTTAAAAAAAAATATAAATCACAGAAGTCATATTTGTGAGTGGCGACTTCGTAAATAAAAATTAGAAGTCATCCATGCCCTATACAACTTATAGTAGTTTGGTAAATATTTTTGAATCTACATCAAACTGGTAATTTCTAAATAAAATTATACCAGTTTGGTGAAATGCCTCTTCCCGATGATGCAAAGCAATGGGTGAGCCTTGAAGCGTGAGCCGATTAATATTAAACTATTGCGGGTGGGGTCTGACCGTCATCAGCTGCGGTCTGCGGACTTCTCTGATTTCTTCTCTGGACTAATTTTGCATTTGGGTCTGACCATTCGACAAGGGGAGTGGGATTTTATCTGACATTGTGAGCAGTTCTGGATTATATTTGCATTTGGGGCTGACGATATCACACCACGGGTGGGTTTTTTTCCACAATTGTGAACCGATCTGGCTAGTTTTACGTAGTCTCTTTCTTGTGTGTTCGTCTTCACACCTTGGGTGGGGTTTCTAGCACAGTTGTGAATTTTTCTGCTTTCCCTTGGTGTAGCTTTTATAGGTTGCCGGTGATTTTATTAGTTTCTCTTGTGGATTTGGCGTTCTACAAATGATAGATAGAGTCCGAGATGTCAACTTAGTTTGGGATGCCTTTTCTAGAGTGTTGCTTTTGCCCACTATCTCTTTTGTTTTAATGGTAAGAAATCAACCGTCTTTGTACTGATAAACAATCTTGTTTTATTCATGTAGCTAAATCTAAACATATCTTGTGCTCTGATTTAACTGTTTTCTTTTTAATAAATTTTTTTGTCTTTTCAAAACAAAAAATATTAAACTATTGCAAGAAACTTGCAGACTTGCTGCACTTGTTCTTCACTAAAATGATTATTCAATTATACCAAGGATCTTCATTAAAATGAAGTAGTCAATATTAGCTACGGGCAAAGAATATGTTAGTTATATGTTCTCAAGTCTCTATACATAAATTTGTGGAAAAGTTTTTCCAGTGTAGGTGTTTGAATAGTCCCCCATGCATGGCAGAATAAAGTATGCGTTGACAAATCTAGTTTCCACACATTTTGGATATTAAATTGGAAATTAAATCCCGGCTAGGCTACTATAAATTAGAGACTCACCCTCTCGAATATGCACAACACCATATATCATCAACAAAATGATGCCTCTAAGCTCATATTTTGCTGTTGTTGCAATTGCTTTCTTGTTTGCTGTTGCATCTTCTACGGCTGATAATCATGAAAGCTTCTTTCAATGTCTTCAAAGTTATTCTCATAACTCCACTTCAATCTCTAAGGTTGTTTACACCCAAACCAACTCCTCTTACTCGTCGATACTGCGGTTTTCCACTCATAACCGCAGATTCACATCCAACGCAACTCCAAAACCCCTTGTTATTGTGACACCTCTTCAAGTATCCGAAATTCAAGCCACCATAATCTGTTCCCAACGCCATGGCATGCATATTCGAACTCGAAGTGGTGGGCATGACTATGAGGGTCTGTCCTATGTTTCCCATGTTGATCCATTTGTGGTCATTGATCTCATAAACCTTCGAGAAATCCAAGTAGACGTAGAAAATAGCACTGCATGGGTTGAAGCGGGGGCAACTATTGGTGAACTTTACTATAGCATAAGCCAGAAAAGCAGAACCCTTGGCTTCCCTTCAGGTTTTTGCCCCACCGTAGGTGTTGGTGGACAAATCAGCGGCGGTGGCTATGGATCCTTGTTGCGCAAATACGGTCTTGCCGCAGATCATGTAATTGATGCCCGCATAATTGATGTGAAGGGTAGGCTTCTTGACAGAGAAGCAATGGGTGAGGATCTGTTTTGGGCCATTAGAGGAGGTGGAGGGGCAAGCTTTGGAGTCATCACAGCGTGGAAGATAAAATTGGTTCCCGTTCCACCAACTGTGACAGTGTTCACGGTTTCCAAGACATTGGAACAAAATGCAACCAAGCTTATTCACAAGTGGCAGCATGTGGCAAATAAACTTGATGAGGACCTATTCATTAGGATCAGCTTGGCGAGGGTAAATTCAAGTCAAACAAGGAAGCTAACAATACAAGCCACATTTGAATCTTTGTTTCTTGGAGGCGTGGATAGGCTCCTTCCTTTGATGCAAGAGGTGTTCCCAGAGCTGGGATTGATTAGAGAAGACTGTACTGAGATGAGTTGGGTAGAGTCAGTCCTCTACCTTTATGAATTTACAAGTGGTCAACCTCCTCTTGAGGTTTTGCTCAACAGAACTACCGATTTCATGTTTATGAAAGGGAAATCTGATTATGTAAGAGATCCTATTCCGGACTCTGGGTTAGAAGGGTTATGGCCAATGTTTTATGAAGATGAGGCCCAAGATGCAGTGATGACGCTCCAACCTTATGGAGGCAAAATGGATGAGATACCGGAGTCTGAAATTCCATTCCCGCACAGAGCTGGAAACATTTACGCTGCTATGTACTGGGTTATTTGGCGAGAGGAAGGGGATGAGGTTGCACAAAGGCACATTAACTGGATTAGAAGACTGTACAGTTATATGGAACCTTTTGTTTCAAAGTCTCCTAGAGCTGCATATGTCAATGAAAGAGACCTTGACATTGGGGTGAATAATATTAATGGCTACACAAGCTATGAGCAAGCCAGCATTTGGGGTCTCAAGTATTTCAAGAACAACTTCAATAGATTGGCTAAAGTGAAGACCATGGTTGATCCACTAAACTTCTTCAGAAATGAACAGAGCATACCTTCTCTTATGTAGAGTAGAAGGGACGCAAATAGACTTCCTTTGGAGCAACATAGGTCATAGTAAAATAAGTTGCTTTGTTATCTCTCTTTTGTGCGTGTGTATCTAATGCAACACTTATCAATTCCTACTTATTCCTACTTATTATGTGTGCGAAATTTCTTTGCTGGCTTATGTTGATTTTCACACTTTTCCCCTAATTCTAAAAATGGGTGAGCCTTGAAGCTTGAGCCGATTAATATTAAACTTTGCAAGAAACTTGCAGACTTGCTGCACTTGGTCTTCCATGTTTTGTTCCGCTGCTGCGCGTGTTTGAGTTTTAGTGGAAGAGACGAAAGGGTGAGAGGAAGATCACGTGAGCCTTTTTATTTGGTTTCTAATCTTAGCCGTTAATTTTAATCTGATGGCTAAAAATGACCCCTCTCACTCTCACATAAAAATGGTTTTTTCACTAGATATGCCCCTGTATATATATATAATGAAAGGGTTGTAGTTGTCTCGCAAGCAAGAAATGACTAGAGATCCGAACAATTTGGTAGGCACCACAAAGGTGCAGCCATTGCAGTTAGGGAAAGGGATTTTTTTTTACCAAAATGGGTTAAATTGCTCTCAAAATTACTAAAATAATGCAAACTGAAAAGTAATTATCAAAATACGATAAGTCGCAATTGCTACTGACGACTTTGCTTTTTTTCTCTCTTCATTACCAATATAGAAGTCGCAGGTTTAAATGGCGACTTCCTACCTTTTTTATTTTTTTTAAATAATATGGAAGTCGCTTCTTATAATTGCGACTTTATTTTTTGGCTTAATTGCACTTTGAGTCCCTTATGTATTCTTATTGTGCGATTTGAGTCCCTCCATTTTTAATTGTGCAAATTGGGTCCTTCGTCTTTTCATAATATTACAATCAAGTCCTTCCGTTTAATTTTCGTCAATTTACTAACGGAAAATGCTGATGTGGCATGGACTGAGACACGTGGAATCTGAGTTGGCACTATGTGGCATTTGAGTTGCCACTTAATTGCTGACGTGACAAATATGTGGCATATGACATGTCATTTTTCACTGACATGGCACCTTGGTAGAGAGATACTGACACATGGCATCTGAGTTGGCATTTAGTCACTGACGTGGCAGACATGTCATTTATTCGCTAATATAGCAGGCAGGAAAATGTGGAAGAAAATTAAAAAATTGCATGACATGGGGATCAAACAAATGTCTTGGGTAATACAAGATTCAACCTATGCCACTAGGCCAACTAGAATCCATAGTATATTTGTCTAAACTAACTAAGATATATATTACAAAGTTGATTATTCTAAATAAATGAATTTATTAATATATAACATATTTATATATATCTTACTAATATATAAATTTATTAATATATCATTTATGAATACATTAACAAAATAATATTTGAAGTATATAAATAATAATGAACTATAATTAGAAGAAAATCTAATTATATATATTACAATATTTTATTACATAATAGAAAACTTTTATTTTAATTACAAACTTTTGATAATAACAAATTTATCTAACAAAAATTATTTTTAATAATTAAAATAAAATTTTCTATTATGCAATACAATTTTTTAATATATATAATTAGATTTTTTTCTAATTTTTTTATGTAAATAAATCTAGAATAGGGGAGGCTCCCCATGCAAAGAATAAGGAGAACCACCAACCTCAGCGAGGATTTATTGTGGATTTTACTTATAGCCTACCAATAAGAGAATTGTTTTCTTATAATTTTAGTTCATTATTATCCATATACTCCATATATCATTTTATTAAACTATTAATAAATGTTCTATTAATAGACTTATATATTAATAAAATATATAAATATGCATTAATATATATAAATTAGTATATTAATAAATTTATTTATTTAGAATAATCAACTTTGTAATATATATTTTAGTTAGTTTACACAAATATATCATGAATTCTAGTTGCCTTAGTGGCGTTGAGTCTTGTATTAGTCAAGACATGTGTTCAATCCCCATGTCATGCAATTTTTAATTTTCTCCTGCATTTTCCAACCTGCTATATTAGCGAATAAATGACATGTCTGCCACATCTGTGACTAAGTGCCAACTCAGATGCCGTGTGTCAACATCTCTCTACCAATGTGCCATGTCAGTGAAAAATGACATGTCACATGCCACATGTCTGTCACGTCAGTGACTACGTGCCAACTCAGATGCCACGTGTCTTAATCCATGTCACGTCAACATTTTTCATTAGTAAATTGACAAAAATTAGACGAAGGGACTCGATTGTAACATAATGAAAAGATAAAGGTCCCAATTTGTACAATTGAAAATAGAGGAACTCAAATCACACAATAGCAATACATGAAGGACTAAAAGTGCAATTAAACCTTATTTTTTTTAATTTTCTTTTATGAAGTCCCGATGCAAATGGCGACTTTATCTTTTTTTTTTTTAAATATATGAGTCGCAGCCTACTTGGAGATTTTGAAGAGTACCCTGAAGAAGGTGGGGTCTAATATGGTCAACTTGTTATAGATTTGATCACATGGTCAAGTTGCTTTATGGCCATTGATATATTATTTTTAAATTTGGTTTGCTAGGATCTATTAAGGGTAACTTGGTAGGTAGGTTGAAGCGATTGTAAAATATATTTACAAAAAGAGGACTCCAGGTGTTTGGCAATTACCATAAGTTCCACTAATTTTTTGAAAATATAACATTGTCAATAAGTATTAAAAATTTAGGCAAATTTGACGTACACTATATATGCATGTCGTGGAAAATTTTTGAACGGACAAACATATTAAAAATTATAAATATTATTATGTAGATTAAAAATAAATTTGAATAGCAAAAAATAAATTTGAATACCAAAAGGAATAAATGAAATATTATTATGTAGATTAAAAATAAATTTGAATAGCAAAAGCAGAGCTATTCGCATGGGTTAGCAACATAAGCGGAGCTTCTTTGGGTTAATGAAATTGAGTTAAAAGTAACTTAATATTAATAATGGAGAAATGAGTTGGGGGATATACTATAGCAAAACTTAATCACAAATTATATAGCTATAGATTAATAATTAAAAAAAGAATATAAAGCATCATAATTAAAAGTCGACCTCGATACTGTTATGTCAATCACGTGGGGGTCAATTTCTAATAACATGGAATTGGGTGTACTTTTTAATTTATCTATACTTTGTTGGGAGAAAATGCAATATTCCATGAAATGGGACAACCTGCAATAGTGGGTGATGGGCCCACTTGACCATGTGATCAAATCTAGCAGCTGGACCATATTAGACGGCACCCCTGAAGAAAAGCACATGCATTGCACTGCTCGAATGGTTTATATGCTTGATTCGTACGCTACTGATCTTCACAACTGTGCGGAAAGTGATGCCACAACTGTGCAAATCATATATTAAAAATAAAAGGTAAAATATTCATTTGCATTGGCGACTTATTAAAAAAAATAAAGTCGCAATTGTAAGAGGCAACTTCTATATTATTAAAAAAAAACGGTAGGAAGTCACCATTTATTAAGCCTATGACTTCTATATTGTCAGAAAGAAAAAGTTGTCATCCTAAATTGCGACTTTGGTAACGGAGAGAGAAAAATAAAATAAAATCACCAGTAGCAATTGCGACTTATCCCATTTTAGTAATTACTTTTGAGTTTATACTATTTTGGTAATTTTGAGAGCAATTTAACTCATTCCGGTAAAAAAAACCAATTTTAGTGAAGTGGTGATGAGAAAAGACCAAAGGGTGAGAGGAAGATCATGTGAGCCTTTTTATTTGGTTTCTAATCTCAGCCGTTAATTTCAATTCGATGGCTAAAAATGACCCCTCTCACTCTCACATAAAAATGGCTTTCTCACTAGATATGCCATTTATATATATGTGTGTGTGTGTGTGTGTGTGTGTGTGTAATGAAAGGGTTGTAGTTGTCTGGCAAGCAAGAAATGACTAGAGATCCGAACAATTTGGCAGGCACCACGAAGGTGCAGCCATTGCGGTTAGGGAAAGGGGGAAGGGCCTACCAGGCTAGAGGAAGAGGAAGGGAGAAAGAGAGTTAGGAGGAAAATGAAAATGAAAAATTAGAAGGGGTGAAAATGAATTTTTAGAATATATTTTTTAAATTTATAAAATAATCACAAGGACTATAAATAATACATTTCTAGAATTGGGAGACGACAAAGAGGCAATTTTGTTTTTAGAGGCTCAAAGCAAACATTTTCTTATTTAGAGGGACTAACCCTATATATATTTATATTACACCTATATATTATAATACTCATCATATATTTATTTTAATATTTTTTTGTTTATCGGAATGACTAAGCAATTCGAATAATTATTTTTTCACAAAAAAGGCCCACTACACAGGAGTAGGGGTGTTTGCGACTCGGTTTAGTTAAGTTTAGTTCAGTTTGCTTTCACACAAAAAATCTGATCTGATAAAAAATAATATGGTTCAGATTAGATTAGTTTTGGTTATCCGCGGTTATTAGTTTTTTAAAACTAAATATCGTTTCACTTTTAATACATTACCAAACATCAATCAATGATTTTCGTTTTAACAATTTTTATTGGTTATCATTTGTAAAGCCGATTTCTAAGCATATAGATGTCATTTCTAAAAAATGTGTTATAGAAAAATAGTAATTGCAAAAGTCTATTTTAAACAAATGACATGAAAAATGTTAAATAAATTTAATACACACATAAATGCCACTGAGATTTAATATTTAACACACACGGTATTTGTAAAAGTCAACTCTAAAAAATAAACACAATGCACATTAACAATTAATTAGTAGTCTATGCCAAACAACACCTAAAAATACCCCAAAAGGAACATTGCAGTTCGGTTCGGCTTTAGTGAAGGGATCCAAAAATCGATCAATTCGGTCCAGTTTCCAAAAAAGTCATCAAAAAATCCAAAAAGTTTGATTTTTTGGATCGATTTTTGGTTTTTTTTTATTGGTTTGGTTTTGAGCAACCTACACAACAGGCAAAAAAATTGAAAGTGACTCCCGCGTGTGGGTGATCATTTTGTTTCAAAGTCTCCTAGAGCTGCCTATGTCAATGAAAGAGACCTTGACATTGGGGTGAATAATATTAATGGCTACACAAGCTATGAGCAAGCCAGCATTTGGGGTCTCAAGTATTTCAAGAACAACTTCAATAGATTGGCTAAAGTGAAGACCATGGTTGATCCTCTAAACTTCTTCTGAAATGAACACAACATACCTTCTCTTATGTACAAGGGATGCAAATAGACTTCCTTTGGAGCAACATAGGCCAGTCATAGTAAAATAAGTTGCTTTGTTATCTCTCTTTTGTGCGTGTGTATCTAATGAAACATTTATCAATTCCTACTTATTATGTGTGTGAAATTTCTTTGCTGGCGTATGTTGATTTTCACACTTTTCCCCCAATTGTTAAAAGGGGTGAGCCTTGAAGCTTGAGCCGATTAATATTAAACTATTGCAAGAAACTGTGGACTTGCTACACTTGGTCTTCCATGTTTTGTTCCGCTGCTGCGTGTGTTTGAGTTTTAGTGAAGTGGTGATGAGAAGAGACGAAAGGGTGAGAAGAAGATCACGTGAGCCTTTTTATTTGGTTTCTAATCTCAGCTGTTAATTTCAATCTGATGGCTGAAAATGACCCCTCTCATTCTCACATAAAATGGCTCTCTCACTAGACATGCCCTATATATATATATATATATATATATAATGAAAGGGTTGTAGTTGGCTGGCAAGCAAGAAATGAATAGCGGTCCAAACAATTTGGCAGGCACCACGAAGGTGCAGCTATTGCAGTTAGGGAAAGGGGGAAGGGCCTGGTGGGCTAGGGGAAGGGGAAGGGGAAGGGGAAGGGAGAAAGAGAGTTAGGCGGAAAATGAGAATGAAGAATTAGAAGGGGTGCAAATGAACTTTTAGAATATATTTTTTAAATTTATAAAATAATCACAAGGACTATATATAAATAATACATTTCTAGAATTGGAAGACTAAAAAGAGGCAATTTTGTTTTTAGGGACTAAAAGCAAACATTTTCTTATTTAGAGGGACTAAAAATATATTTAACCCTGTATATATTTATATTACACCTATATATTATATTACTCATCATATATTTATTTTAATATTTTCTCCATTTGTTTATCGGAATGATTAAGCAATTTGAATAATTATTTTTACACAAAAAAAGTCGCACTACACAGGAGTAGGGGTGTTCGTGACTCGGTTTGGTTCCGTTTTGAGGTAAAAAGTCATTCAATTCAAATTTCAAAAGAGCATGCGGTTCAGTTTAGTTCGGTTTGCTTTCACACAAAAAAATCGGATCCGACCAAAAACAATATGGTTCAGATTGGATCAGTTTTCGGTTATCCGCAGTTATTATTTTTTTAAAAATAAATATCGTTTCACTTCTAATATATTACCAAACATCAATCAATGACCTTCGTTTTAATAATTTTGATTGGTTATCATTTGTAAAGCCGATTTCTAAGCATATAGATGTCATTTCTAAAAAATGTGTTATAGAAAAATAGAAATTGCAAAAGTCTATTTTAAACAAATGAGACGAAAAATGTTAAATAAATTTAATATACACATAAATGCCACTTAGATTTAATATTTAACACACACAGTACTTGTAAAAATCAATTCTAAAAAACAAACACAATGCACATTAACAATTAATTAGTAGTCTATGTCAAACAACACTTAAAAATACCCTAAAACGAATAACATTGCGGTTCGGTTCAGCTTTTGTGAAAGGGATCTAAAAACCAATCGGCTCGGTTTCCAAAAAATCCAAAAAGTTTGGTTTTTGATTTTTTGGATCAGTTTTTGGTTATTTTTTGGATTGTTTCGATTTTGAGCACCTTACACAAGAGGCAAAAAAGTTGAAAGTGACTCCCGCGTGCGGGTGATCATTTATGGGCCTCGTCCTCCTTAGCTTGCTTCTTTTTATCAATTTGTGCTAGCGCTTTTTTCACCTTTTCTTTAGTGTAAACTGTGATTTTGATTTGAGAGGGATGGATGGTGTCATTTTAATCCCCAAGACTACAAATTTTTTATAAAAAAAATCACTGTGCTAGCTATTAGTCATTGTACTCCTTCCCATTAGAGCAAGTTCTTAACTCTGTTTGGTTTGCCGCGTTGGGACATTAACTCACCATTGTTGTTGCTCGTTGTGCCTCCATTTGGCACTGCCATCGCTGTTGCTCGCAGATAATTTTCATCCCGTCTTTGGTGTTGTACTTTTATGGTCACGCAGTAGGATTGAATTTTCATCCCGTCTTTGGTGTTGTATTTTTATGGTCACACAGTAGGATTGATTCTGGTTATGTGTTTTTTGAATGTAAGGTTTTAAGTTTGTTTGCCACATTCTATAGGGTCGTCATCTTCTCCTCTATTCGGTAAGTTGTAAACTCATTACTGTTGAATGTAGGATTCTGGGAGTTGATTCTGTGTATCAGTTTTTGCATTTAAAAGGGGAAGGTGACTTTTCAAAACCATATTTCTAACTTGTAACCATAAAAAGGTGATTCACTCTCTCCTCCGCATGAGGTAAAGCAATAGTTATAGCCACCGAGATCTTGTGAGAAGAAGAAACAACTTCGACTTTGTGGCCACCACTTTCTTCGTAACAACAGGGGAAGATCGATTTCCATATGGTTTTCATAATGGTCATTGTTAATAAAAAGGTTAAAACTAACTTATAAGGGGGTGTATTGGATTGGGATCGAAAAAGATTTTGATAGTTTTTTATGATGAAAATTTTTTGTGATATTCAATCAAGACTTTTTAATAATATAAAATAATATTATGGTATTCAATTAAGACTATTATGACTTTTTAAGAGGGCAATAAAATCCAATAGTATTCAATTAAGACTATTATGACTTTTTAAAGAGAGCAATAAAATCCGGTGGTATTCAATTGAAATTTTTTATAACTTAAAAAAAAGTCTCATAGTATTAAAAAATATACAGATTTTAAAAGATTATTTTGCATGGTGGATTCGTGGGACTTTTTAGTGTAAAATATAAAGATCAGACCCATCCAACAATCTCACCCAAACCCTCAAGACTTTTCCTATTCTCTTACAGACTTTTTTTTGCCATTGCAGCAGTGCCAGACTCACCAAGTAATTCTCCTTTTTTTTCTTTTTTTTTCTTTTCCCAATTGTTTTCTTCGTACTTTCTTTCTACGTTGAATATACTTGGATGACAATATTGTAAATATGTGTGTATACATTCTTGGTAATTTTGGTACTTTTTTTATTTTATTTTTCATAAATATAATAACATTTCTTAACTTATTTCATACATTTTTTTATTTCTATAATTTATGATATAAAATTCTTTCTTTAATTTTATTATTGATAAATAAAAAGTATTTTTTACTAGTTTCTCATTTATTTTATAATTTTATTATTATTATTACAGACCGGAAAGCTATTATATATATATATATATTATGTGGTATGCTTAACACAAGAAAAATTTGTGTTAGCACGTACAACACTACATAACTTTCTTCGCAAAGAATGTTATTCTGATGAATTTTCAATTAAGTTAGCAAACGAATTTTCACCTTCGCTATTATCAATTATTGAAGACTATAATTTTGAGCTAGCAGACGAATCTTTACCTTCAATATTGTCTTCAGTATTACCGGTTAGTATGACCTATGTGGAGAATTATTACTTATGAGGAGATAAGATACAACCAATTTCTTTATTTTCGTTTTTACTGACTCTTATAACTTTGAAAGTTTGCTAAAAATCCATGAGGTCCTTTATAAATCCATAAAATCTTTTCAAATCTTATAAATTCTTATGATATAAAAGTCATTTAAAATCCACAAGACTTTTAAAAAATTTCTAAGAGCCTGTTTGTATGAAAGCTTTAACTTTTAACTTATAGAGAAGTTAGTTTTATTTTGTATTATATTTTTCTCATATATACACAAGAGAAAAAGTTGTTAAATTGTCATTTATAAATAGATAGGTACTTTTGGAGAAGTTAAAAAAGACAACTTTTAAAAAATGTGAAGAACAAAAGTTAATTTCAACTTATGTGAAAAGTTGTTAGTTCAAAAACACATGCTAGAAGTGCTTATGGAGAAGTTTATCCAAACTGGGCCTAAATCTACAAAAAATTTTATAACAAAATAATTTTTTAAAATCTCAATCCAATAAATTAGGGGGTGTTCGCGGATCTGTTCGGTTCGGTTTTGAGACAAAAAACCATCCGATCCAAAGTTTAAAAGAACATGCGGTTCGGTTCGGTTCAGTTTGCTTCCTCAAAAAAAAAAAAACCGATCCGATCCAAAGTAATGCGGTTTAGATTGGATTGGTTTTTGGTTTTTGCGCGGTTGTAATTTAAAAAAAAAATAAATATCAACTACAATGTTATTGCTTACGTTTTACTTCTAATATATTATCAAATACCAATCAATGACTTTCGTTTTAATAATTTTTGCTGGGTTACAATTTCTAAAGCTAATATTTAAATACACAAAGGTCATTCCTAAAAAGATGGTTTTAGAAAACAATACTTTCAAAAGACAATTATTAACTAAATGAGATAAAAAATGTGAAATAATATTTAACACACACAAAGGGCGTTATGAATTAATATTTAACACATGTAATATTTGTAAAAGCAAATTTGCACACAAATAATTAATTAATAGCATATGTTGGACAACAATTTACAATTAAAAATACATTCAAACAAGTTCAAAAGGAATAACATTATAAATTGCGGTTCAGTTTGGATCGGTTCGGTTTTAGTAAAGAGATCCAAAATCCGAGTGGTTCGGTTCGGTTTTACAAAATGCTCATCCGAAAGACATTCAAAAAAGCGGTTTTCGTCGGTTTTTGGTTTTTTTGGATCGGTTTGCGGTTAGCTTTTTGGATTGGTTCGATTTTAAACACCCCTACCCCTAAAACTTTTCCTCAAACTTGAATCGGTTTTGCAGGGGACAGTGATAATATTTTACAATCTCATAGTGAATGCTTCTGTAGAGAGAGAGAGAGAGAGACATAGACGTGGGAAAGATTGGAAAACTTGTGAGAATATGTGCATGTTAGGTAGGAAGAGAGGTTGTGGAAATGGAATTGGGTTTAAGACTTTGGGAGGGTAATAAGGTAGAGAGAGCTAATATTTGAAAATTATCTACTGCTCAGAGAGAAAAGGAGGTTCTTCAGTTGCTTGTTAAATATCCGCCCCATCGTTTAACTTTTCCTCTAATTTTTGCTTTTTGATTAATTGTATTGGTCCTGTGTGCTATGGAATTCTTCTGCGTTGTTCATTATATATATAAAATGAAAGGGTTGTAGTTGTCTGGCAAGCAAGAAATGACGAGAGATCTGAACAATTTGGCAGGCACCACGAAGGTGCAGCCATTATAGTTACGGAAAGGGGAAGGGCCTTGTGGGCCACAGGAAGGGAAAGGGAGAAAGAGAGCTTGGAGGAAAACGTAAATTAAAAATTAGTTGGGGTGAAAATGAATTTTAAGAATACATTTTTTAGGTTTAAATCTGTTTTTAGTCTTTCATTTTTTACTGAGTTTCATTTTTAGTCTCTAAAAAATAAAATACGTCTTTTTAATCCTTCAATTTTGAAAATTTGTCACTTTTAGTCCCTAAAGTCATACTTAAATTTGAAGGACTAAAAAGAAGGACTAAAATGACGAATTTTATAAAGAGACTAAAAGGAAAACTCAATAAAAACTGAGAGACCAAAAAGAGATTTAAGCCTAATTTTTAAATTTATAAAATGATCATAAGGACTATAAATAATATATTTCTAGAATTGAGAGACTAAAAAGAGACAATTTTTTGAGAGACTAAAAGTAAACATTTCCTTATTTAAAGGAACTAAAAACATATTTAACCCTATATATATTTATATTACACCTATATATTATATTCCTCATCATATATTTATTTTAATATTTTCTCCATTTGTTTATCGGAATGACTAAGCAGTATGAATTATTATTTTTATACAAAAAAAGGCGCACTACACAGGAGTAGGGGTGTTCGCGACTCGGTTCGATTTTAAGGCGAAAAGTTATCTGATCCAAAGTTCAAAAGAGCATGTGGTTCGGTTCAGTTCGGTTTGCATTCACACAAAAAGTCAATCCGATCCAAAACAATGTGGTTTAGATTGAATCCGTTTTCGGTTATCCGCGGTTATTATTTTTTTTAAAATAAATGTCGTTTCACTTCTAATATATTACCAAATATCAATCAATGACCTTCATTTTAACAATTTTCATTGGTTATCATTTGTAAAGCTGATTGCTAAGCATATAGATGTCATTTCTAAAAAAAATGTGTTATAGAAAAATAGTAATTGCAAAAGCCAATTCTAAACAAATGAGATGAAAAATGTTAAATAAATTTAATACACACATAAATGCCACTGAGAATTAATATTTAACAAACACGGTACTTATAAAAGTCAATTCTAAAAAACAAACACAATACACATTAACAATTAATTAGTAGTCTATGCTAAACAACACTTAAAAATACCCAAAAGGAATAACATTGCGGTTTGATTCGGCTTTAGTGAAGGGATCCAAAAATCGATCGGCTTGGTTCGGTTTCCAAAAAAGCCATCCAAAAAAAATTCAAAAAGTTTGATTTTTGTTCGGTTTTCAGTTTTTTGAATCGGTTTTTGGTTATTTTTTGGGTTGGTTTAGTTTTGAACACCCGTACACAGGAGGCAAAAAAGTTGAAAGTGACTCCCACATGCGGGTGATCATTTCCGGGCCTTATCCCTGAAGCTACAAAATTTAAAAAAAAAAATCACCGTGCCAGCTATTAGTCATTGTACTCCTTCCCATTAGAGGAAGTTCTTAACTCTGTTTGGTTTGCTAAGTTGGGACATTAACTGCCACGTAAGATAGACGTGTCAGCCCACGTACGTAGTTGCTTAGTCATAGGATCAAAACGAACAATTAAAGTATTAGTGCTTAAAAAATTTAAAATTAAAAGTGTAAATAGTCATTTTGTTCCTTGAAGTGGTAAGCGCTGTCACAATGGTCCCTAGAAGAGTAGAAGTAAATAAACTAAAAAAAGTTCCTAAAAATGACTTTCATCCATCACATTGGTCGCTCGTGTAATTAACTACGTTTAAATTGGTGATTTGGCACATTAAGTGCCACATAACCGCTCATGTATCCTTCACGTGCCATCCAGTCAACACTCAGAAGGGACTAATTTGAAAAATTTCATTTTCTCCCCACTCTCTTCCCCTCCTCCTCCCCTCCCCTTTTTCAAAAATCAGATCTAGCTTCAATGAGAACAAAATTATTAAAGCATTTATGTTCATGCTATAAGAAATCACAAGCCATTTTATGTCGGATAACACCACATTATGCTTTTGCTACCATTGCTGGTAATTCCTCCGTAAGTTCGTAACCTCAAGTTTTTGTGGGTTACCATTATCCTCCCATCTGCGGAACCATAAGCCTTCTTCTCCCTCCCTCCAAGTTTTTGTGGGTTTCTGGTGAGATCGGTGGGGGAAGAGGGGAGAATCAGGTGTGGGCGAGTCCACGGTAACATCAATTCATTTGAACCATACATTTAAATATTAATATATGTGATGGTAGTTCTTAAATGATGCACCGTGCGCGACGTATCTGGCTCATGTACGGTAAAATTTGCCATTGTTCCCACGATTCTTCCTTCCATGGGGTTCGCTAGAACAATTTTTTTTTTGTTTTTTGACCCACTTTTTCTATTTCAGCAGAATTCTTATTAATGATTGGATTGTGCTTTTTTATGTGATACAACCATACAATCCTCCATTTGCCATGCATAGCCATCTCCAAAGATTTATCAACTTTCAAATTTGGATTCGATCTAAAAATTTTCTCCGCGGTTTGTTGCACTAGCTTTGTACTCGCTTCTGTCTTTTTTTTATCATTTATTTATTACATTTATTGCTTTAATTTTTCTCTTCTATTTTTATTTCTCTTAAGGTGTTAAATGACATTTGGGTATCCATCTAACATTTAGTGTGGGTGTCAATTTAGTGTGCTAGCTAAAACCAGAAGCAATCACACCATCGGTGTGTATCGTTTGACAGGTGTAAATGGCTCTGGATTGGAAGTTTGCATTTTCTTGGTTAAGTCTGACACCTTGGGTGTGAATTTTTTCTTAGGTGTGAATTACTCTGGATTGGAAGTCAACAGTTTCGTTCTTGGAGCTAACGATTTCACACTTGGAGTGTGAATCTTTTTACAACTGTGAACAACTATGGATTGGAAGTCTGCACTTCGTACTTGGGTCTCACGGTTTCACACCATCAGTGGGCATTTTTTCACACAAGTGAACAACTCTGGATTAGAAGTCTGCATTTTCAAACTTGCATTTGACAGTTTCACATCCACAGTGTGAATGTTTTTACAACTGTAAACAACTCTAGATTGGAAGTCTACATTTTCGTACATGGGTCTGACTGTTTCCCGCCCGTCGGCCTGTGGTGTGACTTTTTTCGCAATGGTGAACAGTTCGGTATCGGAAGGCCTCATTTTTGTGGTTGGGTCTGACGATTTTACACCAAGGATGTGAATTGCTTTCACAGGTGGGAACGACACTTGATTGGTAAGATTTATTATTCTGTAGATTGGGTCTACACAGCTTCACACCTGGGGGATGAATTTATCAATTTTTTCTCATTTATGGGAATTTTTATTTGTGGGTATTAATGCTTAGACTCTGTTCCCCCGCCCCTTTGTCAATAGCAAATTTTTGTGTTGCTTTACTGAATTTTGCCACAACTCGTGGTATAATCTAGTTTCTACAA
The DNA here is from genome assembly GCA_030159175.1 of Glycyrrhiza uralensis. Classification (NCBI taxonomy): domain Eukaryota; kingdom Viridiplantae; phylum Streptophyta; class Magnoliopsida; order Fabales; family Fabaceae; genus Glycyrrhiza; species Glycyrrhiza uralensis. The sequence continues at coordinate 4,842,621 of BRZY01000007.1, forward strand.
TAAATTTGGACTTATATAAGAAAATATTTAGCATGAAGGTGTCTTGGTTAGATACACGAAGGAATTGCAAAGCTCCAAAGAGCTATTTTGGTTGTTTGTTAGTATTCTTTGTTGGCCATTTCTTAGAGGATGCCTTATTTTCGGACTCTGTACGACTGTATCCTTCATCGATGGTTTAGGCACATATGGAGGAGACCTATCGATTCTGTAGTAAGAAGAGTAGACTAGATGGAAGGCACCTCAGTAGCTAGAGGTAGAGGAAAACCTAGAAAAACTATAGGCGAGACTATTAAGAAAGTCTAGAGGTCAATGGATTTACTATAGACATAATACAAGACAAACCACTATGGTGTCGAGTGATCTATGTAGTTGATTCCACCTAATGGGATAAGGCTTGTGATTCATGTAAACTGTTTGTGATTCAGTATGCAGATGCTTATGGGTGGTGGAAGTAGTACAATTAGCAATGCTCACTTTGGTCAAGGCCTATTAATAGTTTCTCAATACGAAAAGATTATATTTAACAATGAATATATATATATATACTCTTAAAAGGCGCATATCAAGTGAAAGAAGTCTTAATATGAGAGTGTGAAAGGAGTAAATCTGAACTGTACAATCATTCGTGGATGGTTAGGATTAGAAGTTAGTTAGTGGTCACATGACCACTTAAAAATGTCACATGACTTTATGTTTTAATCTTGATCATTCATAATTTGATCTTATGGTTAAGATTCACTTCTCTTATCCTCTCATAATAAAAACTCTCTCACTTGATGTGCTTCGTATTCTTAAATATTTAAAATCATTTTAATCTATAACGTATATTTAGTCATTTATTTTGTAATATATGTCGCATTGCTCCTATGTGAATTCATGAATGAGGTGAGGTGAAAGTTTTGATCTTGTTTTATTCTGTTTTTGATTTGTACATTTTTTGTCTGGATTGAAAGCAGAGCTCAAAGCGTGAATCAGTAGAAGACAGACCTGTGACACCTCCACTGACGGGGGAAAGGCTGCCACGTAATTTATACCGCCCAACAGGGACAACAATGGGGTTCTCATCCTCATTAGGGCTGAGCAGCGGTCGGTTTCGGACGGTTTTGGGCCAAAAATCGTCCAACCGACCAAAACCGAAATCCCAAATATTAGACCCAATTTCGCCCGTTTGAACGTTCGGTTAGCTCGGGTCTCGGGTAGAACGGGTCTCGGGTGTCACGGGTGGATTGTTTCGGGCCAGCAAAATATAAAAAAATTAAAAAAAAATCAGAATCAGGTGAAGTGCAAAATAAATGAAAAAATCAAACGGGTAGAAGAGAATCAAGAGATCATAATGCAGCAGTGTTATTTGTCCCTAAATCAAAATATACATAATCAGATTAAAGTAACAAACTTACAGCAACAAAAAAGAGGAAAAAATGGAAACCCCAAGGAGGAAAAAATAGAAAACTAGTCCAACAACAAAAAAAGGAGCAAAAAAGGGAAACCTCTCAAGTAACAAAAATTTAAAAAAAACGTTACAGAAAAAATCAAGCGTTACAAGCATTTTGATGACGACAGAGCTCCGGTGACTCTCTTATTCTCTACGTTAGAGGCATGGTTGAGTTTTGGCGTTACAAAAAAGGAGCCTCTTTTCTTCTCTGCGTTTGAAGTGCGAGTCGCGATTGTAGAGGAGGAGATTGTCACTCCAGCGTTGAGGAGGAGCATGTCACAGTGCGGACTGCAGATGAGGTTGTTGCTGTCGGTGACGTCGTGGTGGAGGGCGAGGAGATATGGAGGACACACAAGTCACAACACAACAAAGGGAAAGACTCAGCAAACATGGAGAAATGAGAGGAAACATTGAGAAAGAGAGAGAAGGAAACTTTGAAAAATGGAGAGAGAAGAAATGATTGTACTGGAAAAAAGTGGGTGGGGGGAATGGGATGAGACATTTGCTGAGAAGTGCACGTGAAGTCTTCTTGAAAGTGGAGAAACACATCTACACTTGATCTTAGCCGTTCATTAATACTCCATGTCACTGATCCTAGTAGACGATTTTAAATCTCATCCATTCAACTCGGTCGGTTTCGGTTTTGTTCGGAATTTTTTTTCAAAAACCGAACCCGCCCGAAATAATCCGCCCAAAACTGACTTTTCAATCCGGAAACCCGCCAACCCGCTACAACCCACCCATATTCAGATTTACGATGTCGGGCTTCTTGGGTTCGGTTCGGCAGCGGTTATTTGCCCAGCCCTAATCCTCATATTCTTTTGACATTCAGTCAATGCAATCACGGCATTATCATCACTATGATCCAAATGGTATGAACTCAACCCCAAAGGTTTCCACCATTAGTGCTGCCAAGACAGATATATCCTCAATGGATGCTTCTATAAGAAGTAGCTCATCAAGAGAAGCTGATCGCTCTGAGGATCTATCAATCAGCAATGCAAGTGACTTGGATAATGAATGGGTTGAGCAGGATGAACCTGGGGTGTACATTACCATTAGAGCTCTTCTAGGTGGCAAAAGGGAGCTCAGAAGAGTGAGGTTCATGTATGCTTTCTTTTCGGTCACCAACTTAGTGCATGTTTGGATGCTGATGAATCTCTACAATTGTATATTTTGATATGAGTTTTAATGGATTAACTGGACTAAACAGTGTAAATATTAGTGCCAGTTTAGGTTAGAATAGATTATTTTGCATGAGTAGAGAGTTTTGTCATAGAAAGTTGCTTTTTGACCTATTTTTGGTGTTAGACAGGTAGTTGGCGCTCAGCTCTGATTCCTGGCTCTCAGCTCTCGGATTTTGGTATGGACTGCGAAGTATTTCTCCTGGAGGGCAGAATGCCAGCCCCCACCGCTCATATCTCAGTGCCCAGCGCCCTAAACGTGACCCGAACTTAGAAAATATGATCTGGAAGGCAGAAACTAGGCGCCCAGCGCCCATACTAGGGGGCTCAGCGCTGCAATACTTCCCTGGTCATAACTTGGGCTGTACTTATCCGATTTGAGTGATCTTGGTGGCGTTGGAAAGATAAGAAGTAGACCTACAACTTTTATGTTGACACCGAAGCCTAGTTCAGATGTTTTGATGGTCAAAAATGCAAAATACCAAAGCTGTCCAGATTTACACGAAAAATTGGACCTGGAAGACAGAATATCAGCGCCCAGCGCCCAGATATTGGCGCCCAACACCCAAGACGTTACCGAAGTATAAATGTTCACGTTCTGACCTATTTTGGCATATCTTCTGGACTTGGAAAGTAGCGAGACAGCCTCCAGAGACCTCTCTGTGCCTCTCCAATGAAGATTCAAGCCTTGGGAACAAGACTTGAAGATTCAATGGATCCACCTTCTTCATCTTCTTTGCTTTACGGTTTTTCTTGTCTCTTTGCCATGTTTGGCTGATTTGTTTTGGTTAGGCTGGGATGAACTCTTTTGGATCTTGATGTAATTTGACTATTTTGTTCTCCAATTTTAATTCAATGTATGTTTTTAATCCTTTCCTTAATGCTTTTCCTTGATTGGTCACCATGGAAATTGTTGTGATGGTCTTTTATCTAATGGAAGTTAGGTATGAGATTCGATTTGGATTAGAAATCACGTGACTGCAGAGATCTAGGAATAGACTTTGGTTCATGTGCATTCTTCATGAGTTCTTATTCTTAATGCTTCCAATTAATTGAGTTTCACCTAAGGAATTAGGGTTCTAATTAAGAGGAAAAGGTTATTCACCAAGGGATTCGGTTTAATCTACTTTAGAGAACTTGAATGATAATTGATTGAGATTGGTGATTGCATCTAGTGACAATTGAGTGATTCTTATGCCTAATCTTCTTTTCATTGTGTTTGCATTTGTCTTTCATCCACCAAGTGTTTGTTTTCGTGATTTGTGTTACATTGTGTTTGCATTTTATCTTAATTTTCACAATCCACTACATATTTTTTCATAGTCCAAATAGTATAGCAATTGGTAGTAGTTGGTACTTGGCAATTGACCCTCGTTGGGAACGATAACTCACTCATCACTCTATTACTTGTACGATTCGGTACACTTGCCGAAACGTCTAACAGATGCACGTTCGAAAAGCTCGAAATCACTTTTTAATTTGTTGTAAACGTGATTCCATTAAAAGTTTTGGTGTTTGAAAATTTTGATTGAAAATTGATTTTGCCTTCAAATCTCTGTTTGACTAAAAGTGATAAAATAATATGGATCAAAAGAGTGTAGGCTATGATTGTTTGACTAGGTCAAAAGTTTGAAATGAGATCACTTTATACTTGTTGCTGCAGCAACAATGTAGAACGGTAGAAGGTGGAGTACAAATAAAGAATTAATTTACATCCTATTCTACCCAGTGCCAAAAGTATAGTAAGATTTTAAGATATCAGACCAGATTCAATTTATAGCGAAATGTGACTTCAAAGTTCAATTTGCCACTCTGATGCTCATAGATTTTTATATGTATTATGATTATGATTTGTCTTTCACCATTAGTACATTCTACTGCTTCAAGTAGTCTTAGACCTTGTTTGGATAAACTTTTCAATAAGCACTTCTAACTTGTGTTTTATAACTAATAACGTCTCACATAAGTTGAAATTTACTTGTGTTCTTCATTTTTTTTCAAAAGTTATGTTTTTTAACTTCTCTATATATAAGTACCTATAACAGTTTTTCCTCTTTTGCAAATATGAGAAAAATAAAAATACAAAATAAAACTAACTACTCCATAAGTCAAAAGCCGGAGCTTTTGCATCCAAACAAGACCTTAGTTTCATAAGCCTTTATAAAACTATGAATCTAGGAATGGAGATGCACATACTTAAGTTTACCCTTTTGTGGGTTGAACTGTATGAAATTTATTTGTTGTTGTTTCTTCATATGTGGTGCAGTCGAGAAAAATTTGGGGAGATGCATGCTAGACTATGGTGGGAAGAGAACCGCGCCAGAGTACATGAACAATACTTGTGAGATTTATCAAAGGGTATGCTGCAAATGCTTTACAAAGCATGGAATTGGTGTGGCTTATTAATTTGTTTAAATCTCTGTTTGCTAGGGGATTAGATGTCAAAATGGGTGCTACTTGCACCTCTACCTTTTTCGGGTATATACAATTATGAGAAATGCCTGCAACACATGATATACTCTTTCCAACACACTGATTAGTTGAAACTCATGTGTGTCATTCACATGAATTTCATCTAATTTGTGTTGAAAAAATTGTGTTAGAGAGTGTGTTGCTAACATTTCTTTGTAATATTATACATCCGTAGACCCTAGCATGCTCGCATCTCACCTTCCAGAGATCAGTTCTAGTTAATCTCTTGGATGTGGGGTGTAAATTTAGCTTCTATTAGTTAGAGATACCGGAGGATCAAGAGCAGCTATTGTTTTCTTGAAACTCATAAGTAATGGGTGTAAATTATATAGCTGTTGAAATTGGATACAAAGAATGAATCTACTAGTTACAATTTTGTGTATCTACTAGTTACAATTTTGTTTCTTTAAGCATCCAACTTGCAACTTCTATACTCAGATATCTGCTATCATGCGCAAATAAATGAACTTCCGTGTGACTTATTGAGAATTCAAGTGTGACCCATATTGGTTAGAAATGGACAAAATGAAGAGAATATTAGAGACAGAATTATATCCCAATGCCTTAAGGTTTTAGATGAAGACGTGTTGTCTAGATCTCACTCATTTGTGATTGCTTGGCCCATTGATTCAGGTTTCCCTGTCTTATGTCACTTTGTTTTTTTAAATTTCTTTCTTTTCCATTTCCATTACATCATGTCTCTTTCTTACCCCATTTTCCCACCCCATAGGTGGTGTGAGGTCAACGTTATTGATAGGAGAACAAGCTTGTGAAGTCATAATAATGATATAATGACCATTTTAACTACTCTCATTCCCACACTATTCACCACTATCATCAGGTATTATCATGTGCAACTGACTTTGGTATGCCTGAGTTATGGAGTTCTATTGGGAAAATCAGTTCACAGCATGGATGAAGAGTGACATGAATGGAAAAATGGCTGAGAACGGTTGTCTAGGAAAGCAACAAAGGATGAATATTGTTGGAAGAAAAAAAAAAGTCAACAATAGTTAGAAATATGGTTTTGAAAAGTCACCTTCATCTTTTAATGCAAACTGATACACAGAATCAACCCACATAATCCTACATTCAACAGTAATGAGTTTACAACTTACCGAATGAGAGGAGGAGATGACGACCCTATAGAATGTGGCAAACAAACATAGAACCTTACATTCAAAAAACACATAGCCATAATCAATCCTATTGCGTGACCATAAAAATACAACACCAAAGACCGGGGGTGAAAATTATCTGCGAGCAACAGCGATGGCAGTGGCAAATGGAGGCACAACGAGCAACAACAATGGTGAACGTTAGTAGAGAGGCAAGCAACAACGAACCCTAACCCCCCAAACTTGCAACCAAAACATAACAATATTCAGCAATGGTGGTGAACCCTAACAAAACAAAACAAAAAAGTGGAAAACAGAGGCACGAAACTGAGTAGAGATGGCGACGGCGATGGCAAACGAAGGTTCTTTGCACCTTGGAGAATGGTGGTGATGGCCACGGCGAATGGAGCTGCTTTCCATGGTGGCAAACAACGTCTTAGACACTGCTAGGATTGGCTTATGCAAAACTTATTTGAGTTTATCCACTGATATAAGCACTTGTCAACATGTTTGACAGAGTTTATGAAAGTAGCTTATGCCTAATTTATAAGTTATTTTGAGCTTATTTTAGCTTACAATTTATATGAAATCAGTTTCAACACATTCTCTTTTTTATTATAAAAATAACTTATACATAAGCGTTGTGTTTATATGATAAGCGTTTATGCCCCATAAGTGTTTAAATAAATTGTTTATCCAAACAGACCATAGTGTTGAGAGTGAGTAAGACTTAGATTAGAAGAGAGAACGTATATAGTGAAGAGAATGAAGAGACTAGGGAGCTTGAAGCTTTGGTGGGAAGTTATCTTCATGTTTTGACATGAGTTAGCGTTTGCCTCTGCCTTTTTGGATTAAATTTTTTATTTTTTATAAATAGTGGTATGAGTTAGCACTTTCTCAAGTAAGCGGTAACCAAAGTCTGAAAACACAGAACTCTTAGATAGCACTTTATCAGAAAAATACTAACTGAGAGCTTTGTGTTTTCATATTTAATTTTATTCCCCGTAATTAGGTAAATGCTCGTTTTTAGTCCCTTAAAATTTTTTTGTCTCTTTTTAGACTCCAATTTCTGGAAATGTATTATTTTTAGTCCCTATGGTCATTTTTTAAATTCAAAAAGTTTTTTTTTAAAAAAATTCGTTTTCACCCCACCTATTTTTCAATTTTCAATTTCCATCCAACCATCGTTCTCTATTCCTAAAACTGCCAATTTTGGTCCGAATTGAGGTCTAGCCCGATGGGCCCGTGTCTTAAGCTAGACTGGGCTCATTAGTTATAGGCCCAAAAGAAATTGGGTCATTTTTGCCAAGCCCACCACCTATTGGGCTAGGTTGAGCTTGCATTTTATTTTAACTAGATTTTAACCCGTACGTTGCGCGGGATTTATTGAAATTTTACAGAAAACATATTGAGTATTTTTTTTCTTCACTTAATTTAGTTGATATCCTGTTGTGATGAGGAGTTTTTGTGCATATTTACCAAACAATGTCAGTGTTGTTGTCGTTTCATCATATACCTTCATCTCAATTTTGAACTAATAAATTTGTACTCATGTTAGAATTGTAATGTTAATATGATGATATTAATAAATGAAGCATTTTATATTTGTTACCGTGGTGTTGGGTGCTTGACTTTTGACATGTTGGGCAGATGTATTGTTATCCATGAGGTATTAGTTTTTTATGCAACTCTCACATCCAATATAATTCTATGCGAATGTGTCATCAATTTCATTGAGGGTTGCATGGATTGTGAATACCTTTTCCTATTTTATATAAGAAATTGTGATTATGTTTGTAATTTTTTCTATCTAATTTGAATTAATTTAATTATAAAATAAATTTGAGATCATACATGTGTATTGAATTCCCACTTTATGGTCATTATATTTTGCAAAGTAGTTCTATTCATGGCCATTTTTTGCCAGGTGTTGTACAAACAAATTCTTGACTTTAGAGTTTTGTTGCTTCTGTCTTCGGTGGATGTTTTGTACATTGATATTTTATTTTTATTGAGAATAATATAACATAACATACAAGAGCAAATAATATTAGTTCAATCTATAATTTGAACATTAGAAAGCATTTAAACATTGCCTAATTGTTCTTTTGTACTAACTTTTAATTTTTTTCCGAGTAGAGCAGGCAGTGCAATAATACTCTCTTTTAAACATTATTTGTTTCAATATGATTACCATCATTTAACTTATTGTGAGAGAGCTTCTAAGCCATGCTCCATTGTCTATCTTCAAAATAATCCCTTGCTAAACTTTGTTTACACATATACCACATATAGCTTTTCTCTTGTAGTCTTCAAATGATGCTTTATTTTAACACATGATTACAGACATTATATAAGCTTTAATTACTCGTAGTCTCTTCCAAACAATACTTCTTTTGAGTATTCGACCACAAACAATGCATTAATTTTCTTTTGGTAGTGTTGCAATGTTAAAAAGAAAAGAAAAAAGATGATCCTTTACAATATTTTAATTCTAGTTATTCATATGGTTTCTTCATTATTGCAAACTCACAAATCATATGAAAAAATTGTTCAATTTATCAATTCATGGTATGTTTGTTTTGATCCAAACATTGAGGTCTTAAGACTTCACACATTTTGAGACTTATAACGTAAGGGTGTTAGTAGATTAAATTAGTTTTCTTTTTTAATTATCTAGTCATTATATATATATATTTCTAATTAAATTTAGATTATCTAATTCAATCCAATTTAAAAGGGGTTTAGATATGGTTGATTTTTGGTTTTTATTTTATTTTTTATGAAACATTGACTAAATCATGAAATATTCTTTTTTTTATAACAAAGGGAAAGAGCAAAAGACAACAACTACTATCTAACTAAGCGAGGCAAACAACTGCCTCTCCTATCATCATCTAGCAGAATACACAAAGAATGACAAGCAAAATCCACTACAACCCAATCTAAGGACCCAGACTGTCACTACAAAAAAGAAGGTTTTTCGCAGTGACTTTTTTCAGCGACAATCAATAAAATAGTGTAAATATTACAGATAAATATAAATTAAAATATTTTAAAAGTTGGTGATTGAAATGAATATTTGTTATTTAATTTTTTAGAAACTCTTTTCATGAAATTGAAAAGTTTATAATGTTTTTTTGTTAGTTTTAATATATTATTATTTAAAGCTATTGAATTTTATGTTTTATTATATTAATTGAAATCAAATTTACAATGTTTGGAATATGTTTTAGCAAATAAATTTTGAAATGTGGAATTAATTTTGGAAGTAATAATTATGTTAGGTGAGAATTATATTAATTGATTTTTTATAAACCGTTTCATTTTGAAATGTAGTCATTATTTTGGTTCTTTGCAAATATGGATGGAAACAATGAAAGAGGTGTAGAGAAGGATTGTCAAAGAGAAACTAAATTTGGAGTGTGAGTACACATCAACATTTTATTGATGTGGCAAAATTGTGCATACTTGACATAAATGAAGCTGACGTGGCAGGGGGTTTATTTTAATATATATAATAGATATTTGAGCTATTTTTCTTTGTAAATAATTTTAGCAGTCCAATATGTTTTAGGCTAGACTTGACTAGAAAATGTGTGGCCCGAAATGGAGAAGGAGGATTTGGTAAAAATTGAGAATTAAAAATTTGGAGGTGTGAAAATGAATTTTTTTAAAAATATTTTTAAAATTTAGAAAAAGGTCAAATGATACATTTCTAGAAATCGTGGACTAAAAAGAGACATTTTTTTTAAAGGGCTAAAATTAAACATTTATTTATTTACGAGGACTAAAAATTTATTTAACACAATTATTTTTAAAATGGGGGTATGACTGAAAGCGCTAACTCAAGTCTGATAATGCGGAGGCCTGAGTTAGTATTTTCTTGAGAAAGGGATAACTCAAAGCTCCATGCATTTTTATTATTGCCCTTTCTTATAAAATGCTATATTTGAACTACTATAGTTGGGCTAATTTGGCGTAGTGAAAGGATTTGTTTTAAAACACCTTGAAATATTAAATTATTGATGTTATACTTAATTTATTATGTCCTTCGTTCCTTTCAACTTATCTCTTATTCTTTTTTTAATATTTCAACTTATTTCTATCGGTACGTAGTAGAAATTGTTTATTCTTTATGAATGTAACAAATGTTTTCGAATTGAACATGACGTTTATTATATTATGTGAAATTTTTCACACCTGTGATTTCTTCTATTGAAGATTCGAATTAAACCTGATTCTTTCACATCCCATGTGTGAAATTTCACACGGATGTGATTTATTTTGTTAAAGATTCTAATGGAACCTGACACTTTCACACTCCTAATATAAAATATAAAATTATCTACAACTGTGATTTCTTCATTTGAAACTTCGATTTGAACCTGACACATTCACTCCCTGGATGTGAAATTTCCCACAACTATGATTTCCTCTGTGGAAATTATGAAATTGCACCTCACGGTTTCACATATCAAGTGTGAAATTTTCCACAGCTGTGATTTTCTCAGTTGAAATTGCAAATTGAATCTGACGTTTTCACACTCCGAGTGCAAGAATTTCCACTGATTTTCTATGTTGAAGCTCACAGGTGTGGAATTTTTAACTTTGCACCATAATGCTCATTAAGTGCAATTTTGTTCAATAAATTAATGCTAACCTAAAAGTAATAGCATGATGATTGATGCATGAGTCTTAGTTTAATGGTTTCTATACCACCAATTAATTGATTTAATAATTAATTAATTAATTAAATCGTGACCATTAAATGTCTCTTATTTGTTTAAACAAAACAAATTATAAAAATGAAATAATATTTTATTTTTCTTGGTTTAACACTTTCAAAATAAGTATATTGTTGGTAAATTCTAAACAATATTATCGTTTTCAAATATATATTAAATATATACTTTTATTTAAAAATTAGAAAATATTGTCGTCATACATAATTCACTTGTATATCGCATAGGTACAAGATCGGGTATTATCTCATTATTCACGTGCTACAATGCCATGCCTATAAGGAATTTTTTGTTTGACAAAAAAAAAAGGAATTTTGTGGATACTAGCTAGTATCTGTTAACAGTTTCAAAATTTTGTCAAAAAAAAATAAATTTAACGCAGTTTCAAATTACATAAAAATGACAAATTACTATGCTAATTATTAATGTACAAATATATCAAAGAAAAAGGACACACAGAAAATGAATGTATGTCACAAACAGTTGGAATATCTCACCTACATTTGATACAGTAGGTTAACTTTAAATGTTTTTGTAATTTGCATTGCAACTCCTTAATTACCCATTCAGCCATCGAATACTCATACCAAGCTTGTATTCCTTCCGTGGCAACTGGAACTGTCTATTCGGGCTAGCCTGACCCATTTGGGCCAGCCCACAACGGGCCAACACATTTTCGGGCCGGGCCGGACCAGTTTTAATGTGAGCTACTAATATGTTAGCCCAGCCCTCCGCGGGCTGTGGGCCAAACGGCCTGGCCCATGAGCTCATTTATTTTTTTAAAATAATATTTCGCTGATGCTCCCTGCACCCACATTACTTGATCCTTGCACCAACATTGGGATTTTTTTAAAAATGAAATGACAGAAATATCCCTTCCTCCAAATCTCCTTCCCCCTATTCCTCCTCTGCACATAGAAGTACAGAACCACTCCCTCCCCATTGTGGGAAATAGGAATCAGATGTGTGTGCCTTGCCTTTTCCAAAAACTCCTGAGACACTTTTTGGTCGTGATCTCCACTTATTTGCACTTGTTTTAGAAAGACAAATAAATGACAATTATGTGTTGTGGATCTTCTCATAATTTGGCATTCTTCCCCTTTGGATGAAAAAAGGAATAAGAAAGGCTTCGTTGACGGAAAATTGGCAGAGCCAGCTATTCCTAGAGCCCACTTTGTTCTCAAAGAAAGCAACAGTGATACTACATCCACCCAGTTACCACGTCACTTCCACAAGTCGATATTTTCAATGGTTGATACAAAAGGGATTCTATCCTCAATTTTGGATTGGGTGAATAACTTTTCTGAATTGGGAGAATATCATATATATTACAATGGTTGATCCAAAGGGATCCTATCCTCAATTTTGGAGCCTTCTAAAGTTCCCCTATTTGATACTCCCTCCGATCCTAAATATAAGCAACAACATCATTTTTTTCTTAGTTTAAAATATAAGCAAAATTCATCAATTTTCATATGAATTAAATGCTACTTTTTCAATTATACCATTTATTTAATGTAATATTCATATTTACGAGAGACACCAAAGGGGATAATTTTGGGGTAAAAAATTGGAACCAGTGGGTAATAATTAAGATTATCCAATTTCAAAGCATTCATTGGTCTATGTGTTTTTATACTATGTTGCTTATATTTTAGACCAGAGAGAGTATGTTTTACTGATAAATATTTGCAATTTATTTTTTGACTTATGCGTTGCAAAAGGTATGCAGAAAGTGACGCGTTGTGATGAGAAGCTGCAGAAGGTTGTGAAGGTTAATGTTACGGACACCGTAATTCCGGAAGTGAAATTTTGACTTCCGGAATTTGAAGTTCTGGAATACATTTTTTGGATGAAAAACGCGTTATAGAAATGCAATTTTCGGTATTCATATTTTGAGTTCCGGAAATGCAATTTCTGGAAGGTCAAAAAATCACCAAAAAAAAATAGCAAGCGATTTAATTGACAACGGTGATCTTTGTGATGGCTCTCTTCCCTCTTTTTAGACCTTGGAGATGGCGGTGGGGTGGTTTGTAACACCCTCAATTTTTTAAATAGTTTTATTGATTTTTGATTTGCTTTAAATTAATTAAAATTATTTAATTAATAATTTTTGGGATCTTGAGGTGAGGATAGTGATAGTAATATCTTAGGTTTGATTTTGAAGGGTTTAGAGTAGTAGAGTTCGCAAAACTGAGTTTTTGCGGGAACCGCATTCTCTCCTGATGCGGGGATAGGGTTTAGTATTTTTCTGGAGGTCATTTTTACTCCAAAATAATTTTTTAACGAACCAAAAGTGGTTCTTATAATATTTGTGATTTTTAGAAATTTTTTCTGGAAATTTTTCAGAAAAACTTTATTTTACCCGCGTTTGGAGCTTTACGGGTAAACCGGGCGCAACCGGGACATGAAAAATAGTCCAAAAAATTTAGTTTTGGGTTTCTAAATTTTTCTATGACATATTCAAATCATAAAATTCATTTCTCATGATTTTACTCATTTTAGAAAAATATTTATCTAAAAAGGGCTTCGAAAACTACGCGTTTTTACCACTGTGAACTACCAATTAAACCCTAACTTGATGGGACTTAATCCCACCATTTTTCTGGTCAGCTGGGCGTATAAGGGGGTTGATCCCACTCTCAAATCCTTCCAAAAGTCAAATGGTCAATTAGGGGTTGAATTTTGAATTTTCTCAAAATTAGGTGAGAGAGGTATGACTCCCAACCACCAAAACATGCAAGCCCATACCTCCCCCATGCTCCTTGTACTCAGCCGAAATCTACTAGGGAAGGGAAGGAGAGAGAAATTCATTTTCACTTCATCTTCTCCACTTGAATCAAGAGCTTCACCATTTTCTCTCTATTCCCAAGCTTTTTCATACACCAAAAAGACCAAGTTCTAGTGAGATTTTCCATACCCAAGCTTCACAAAAAAAGTTCACTCCATTGGAACCTACAAGCTTGGAAACTACCTTGGATCTATTTTCTTTCAAGATTTGAGTAAATTTTTCTAGGTGTGGGAACATCAAGGTGTTGAGTAGACCACTTGGTGTTGGTGTGGTGTAAAGGTGATTTTGGAGTTAGCCCATTTTCAAGTCTTCAAGAGGTAAGGGGATTTTTCTCAATAAGTTGGGAGGGTTGTGTATGTGTGTAATTATGTGATTTTGTTCTTGATGATGAACTCAAAGACTTGAGTTTTCATATTGGTTGTTGAATGATTTTTCATTCTTTAGTAATATGTATTTTTATATATTTATGTATATGAGTGAAAGTATGATTTTGGTTGAGGCATGATAATTTTTGATAAGCCTATGTGTTGTTGGAAAAATCATATGTATGATTTGGAGTGATTTGGAATGCCTAAGTGTATGTTTGATTTATGGCTTGGTGGTGTTTTTGCCTAAATGGATGAATATTGATTCTTGGATGTTTCACATGATTTAATTCTATGTGATTGGGATTGGTTTGAAAATATTTGACTAAGTGTGGTAAGAGGAGTTAAAAACTTTAATGAAAAAGTTTTACAAATGAAAACAAAGAAATTAATTAGGATTCAAGATAACACTTAATTGGATAAATTTCAAAAATACAAAATTCTGGAATTCTGGGCATAAAATCGAAAGTCTGGGCACTTTGGGCCAAAAGTATAATGTTATGAAAGTTCGGGGGTAGAAAACGTGAAGACTGGACGCAGAAACTGACGCAGCAACTGGACGCAGAAACTGACGCAGCAACTGGACGCAGAAACTGGACGCAGGAACTGGACGTAGACTGGACGCAGGAACTGGACGCAGGAACTGGACGTTTTGGGGTCAAAATGAAATTTTAACAAGTTATGTGGTTTTTAATAATTAATAAGAAGTGAGAAGGAAAAATAATAAGAATTAGAGAGTTAAAGTTAAAGAAGAACTTTAATTTCAAAGAGGAATTTTCCATAAAACTTACATATTTTCAATAAACGATCTTACACGGTATTGAACGAGGATCAATACGTGGCGACGCTAAAGTCTTGAGGACAATAATACTACACGGTGTTAGATGAAAGCTAACACGTGGCGATGAAAAACCCTAAGACGAGGGACCGCGTTGATTGGATTGTTTGTGAGTGCAAATATAGATGTCAGTGCTACAATCCAGCTTGGAGGATTGTGCAATATATATTGAGGTCATGCTACAATCTAGCTTGGAGGATTGTGCAATAAATGTGGATGTCTTTACTACAATCCAGCTTGGAGGATTGTGTAATAAATATAGAAGTTGTTGCTACAATCCAGCTTGGAGGAATTGTGCAATAAATGTAGAGGACGTTGCTACAATCCAGCTTGGAGGATTGTGCGGGACGTACGTAGATGTCATTGCCACAATCCAGCATGGAGGATCGTGCAATCTACATATATAGATGTCAATTGTAATCGATGATTGGCTTTGCCAAATTTGAGCTACAATCCAGCTTGGAGGATTGTGCAATCCAGCTTGGGGGATTGCGAGCGGAGGACGGTTTGAGCTGTATTAAAAGATGTTCAAGTGACATGCACTAGGCTAGAGTGCTTTGTGTGTGTTTGACTGTGTGCTTAATTTGATGATGTGCTCTCTTTTGGTTTATGAATATCTTAGAGAAAGATTTGCGAAAGAGTAGCTATATATATATTCTTGGAATGTATTATGTAGTATTTTCTGTTTCGTATACATCCTTTCAGTGGATTTCAACTTGTGCAAAGAAATTCACCCTTGCGTGTTTTTCTGTTATTTTATGTACGTTACGTGTAGATGTCCACTTCGAGACCTCTGATAGCCCGAGTGAGGGAGGTCTTTCGGCCTCGTGAGGCCGATGGTAGGGGATGGACTTATGATCCCATCTCCCAATGGGCCACTGTGTCTGGACACGTGGTTAGGACTAGAGGAGGGGTGTTGGGCCCCGAAGAGGTTTTGGAGAGGGACATGGTATTGGACGTCTATATACCCATCGAGAGGATGCGCTACTGGCTGGGAGATGTACCATTTGCACGCAGTATCACTTTGGAGAACCGGGAGGCCAGAGTTCCACCCACGGCGCAGCCTAGGAGAGAGGCGAGGGAGGATCAGAGGCCTACACCTCAGCGGATAGCCGAATCGGTATCTAACCGTTGTCTTCTGATTCGTCGCACTCCAAGGAAGAGTTCCTTGGAAAGGGTACGCTGACCAAGGATGGCTCCACCGGTGACACCAGTTCCATCACCCGAGACCGTGAGGCCGACACTTCCTGTTCCATACGTCGCACCTTCTGGACATTTGGTGCGCCGTTCTTTTGACACTTCTGCCGGACCTTCGGGACACGTAGATAGAGGGAAGAGGAAGGTTAGAGACGAGTCAGATCGTGTACTGTTCGAGGTGTCTGTGGTTGAGGAGGACCCCGAGGAGACGTCATCGTCTTAGGCCTGTAGAGGTGGGGGTGTCTAGTGCTAGGTTGTAGAGTGTCTGTTAGCGACCAGCCTAGGTTTGGGATGTACATGTTCAGTGTCGTGTATTGGACACACTTTTTGATTTATCGTTTTCCTAGGTTTAGCTTTATCGTTTTATTTTCTTCGTGTCATGATGATGTATTTTGGCCACTATGTTGTGGTTCCAAACTATACTTGCGGGCGCAAGACTTGTGTATATTGACATGATGATATATATATATGTGTATGATGTTTCTTTTCTTCTGAGTTTCAGGATGGCTAAATATGATGTGAGAAATCTTTTCGGATAAGATTCTTTTAAAAAAAAAAATTAGCCACCAATTTTGGTAACCTTAATTTATGAAAGACGTTTTTCCGCATTAAGTTTTAGTTTTTCACGTGACGTTCCTTGTGGGAAAAAGGGGCGTTACATGGTTGGATTACTAAGGTATTGAGGGACAAGAGGGAAGAGAGATGGGAGAATAAAAATAGGGGGAGTACTTCTCACTTCTGTGCACAGAGGAGGAATAGGGGGAAGAAGGGAGAAGGGGCGGGGGAAGGAGATTTGGAGGGAGGGATATTTCTGTCATTTCATTTTAAAAAAAATCCTAGTGTGGGTGCAAGGAGCACCAGCCTAATATTTTTATAAAAACCTGACGCAGTCACACCTGTGGAATTAATCACACCATGGGTATGAAACGCACTATAAGGTAGTTTAGCACAGAAAATTAAGACATTTGTAGGAGCCTGACGCTTTCACATCTGTGAAATTATTCACAACAGTGGTGTGAAATGATCCGTAAGCGAGTTTAGTGCCTAAAAAAAGATAGTAAAAAAAATATGACTCTTCCACAACTGTGTAATTATTCATACCGCTGGTGTGAAATAGTCTGTCGGGCTAGCCCACTTCGAGCCAATGATTTTTCGGGCCGGGTTGAGCCAAAATATTTTCGGGCCTAGATTTTGCTAGCCCAATCCATTTTTTTATCGGGTTAAACGGGCTAGCCCATCGGGCTTGACCCATTTCAACAGCTCTAGTGGCAATGTTTTGGTCGTGCTTTGCAGGTTTGGTGGTATGATTTGTGGCAGGTTATAACTAGGAGGGAATAGGTAGGGTACAAAAACAGGAGATTGCAACCGGGTTAGTGATGTTTCACTCATGCCATGACCTTGGTCTCGTGTTTGGGACAAGTTTAGAGGGTTTGAAGTGGAGGCCGGAGGGTTATTATCTAAATGGATAGAGGCTTGAGGCGAAGTATAACCTGGGGGAAGACCGTACGACATGACATACTGCATGTGGATCCCTTGGGAACTAGTGGCATTGTGGATCATTGCCCCTTGATTGACATATTGAGATGGTGGTGCCAAGGTAAAGCCAGGTGGATGGGTAGGAATGGTACGAGGCTCTTCATTTGTTGCTAAAGGATTCCCATCTATACCACTCCTCTTTTCTAGAGATTGCAGCGTCTCTATGATCTTGTCCACTTTTTCTTTCAATTGGTTGACATCACCTCTTAGCACTTCTTGCTTCTGTTCAAACTCATCCATGATCCTAGATTGAGCACAAGTCCAATAAGGATACCAAGGGAGAATAATTTTCTTACTTGACCAATTATTGCTGGTGTAAGACATGACATGTAAAAAGTGATTATATTTTTTTTGGAAGAAAAAAAATGAAAAAGGATGACAGTATGACATACAAAAAGTGTATTTACATTAGGACAGAAAGAAAAAATGATGCATGCAGAAAGAAATGTCATGATGCATGAATGATAATTTTTATTGTACTTTTTTGTTTTTTGTTGTATTGCTAACATGCTCTAGGAAATTATAAAGTAGGCTTTGTTGTTTCCCATGGTAATGATTTAAAAATGTCTGATATTTGCCATGAAATCCAATCATAGAAAAGTGAATTTTTTTTACCATTTTCTGGATGTGATGAAAGCATCCATGATGCGGATGCAATGAAAATATTTTTTATTTTTTTATGAAGAAAATTATGCCATCAAAATGCAACGGATAGGGTATGCTCCCTTTGTGACCTATATAGATTTTACCTAGCTGAGCAGTACACAGGTCTTTCTAACACGTGAATCCTCCCACCGAGTTGTTCTAATCACATGCTCGCTAAAGGTCTCTAGAATTAAGTACTCATTCCGGAACATTGACCACAAATAGGATAAAGATCCAAAATGTGGGCATTCGCGAAAGAGTCATACTCTAGATGAGGTTCTCGTGATAACCAAATAGGAAGAGGATCCAAAATGATTACCACTGCCAGCCTCGCACTCCCTAAAATGTACTCAACCCAGTTATAGGGCAACACTCATAAGTGTGTGAATAGTGTAAGGGTAGTGGGTGAAAGGAGCAATACCTAAAACTACGCAACCTGCAAAAAGAACACGACGACCTATATTCAATATAATCAATAGTCTTCTATCCTAAGGTTTTATTTCAAGCAGTTACATTTACAAACAATATTGAAGAATATTTACAATAAAAATAAAGAAAGGGGTAAAAATAAATAAAGAAAAAACTAACAAATTTTGCACACTTAACTATGTTAGGCTTGACTCTCAAACGTCCCCAGTGGAGTCGCCAGCTGAAGCAACCCAAAAAAAAATCCCAAGAAATGATTCTTTATAAAAACAGAGGAGTCGCCACTAAAGTTTATTTATTGGAAAAACATTGGAAAAACCATTTAAGAGAAAAATGGTCTCGAAACCAAATTTAGGGTTCGGGAGTCGATTGCGCCTAGGGAAGGTATTAGCACCCTACGACGTCCGCTAAAAAGCAGTTACCTCTAATTAAATGTGCAAATTTTGTTAGCTTTTAAAATTATTTATTTTACCCCAAAAAGAAATTATTTACTTGTTTATTTACAAAATATAATTTAAATTAAGGAAAGAGAAATTATAAAAATTATTTGGCTTAATTGCAATTTTCGTCCTCCAAGTTTCACGTTTGTGCAATTTTAGTCCCTCATCTTTTAATTGCGCACATTTAGTCCCCAATGTTTAGCAATTGTGCAATTTTGGTCCCTTCATCTAATTGTCATCCAATTGCAAACGAAAGGAGCTTACGTGGCAAACGGAAGTGCGACGTGGCATTGTGGTGGCCAACATGGCAAAGTTGATGTGGCAAAAATATGACTCAACAATTTTTTAAAGACACGCGCTGATGCACGTTAAAGAAGCATTAGAAGGCAACGTTTTTTTCTCCCAAAATTTGGTGAAGGTCCAGAGTAACTAAGGTGTACCGTGTAGAAAGACTCTTCGACTGCTCCTCCATTCAGTGAAGCGCGAGACAGAGGAAGAGGACGAAGGAGCGATATAAACTTTATGAAGGTGCAAACTTTTGGAAACCCCCATTTAAATCCACTAACCCCAAACCTGCAAATCTCTGTGCGTTCACCATTGTTGCAGCACCGACGGCGGAAGGAGAGAAAGAAAAAGTCGAGCGAAGCGGCAGCTGCAGATCGCGACGGCGGTGAGGACGGAGTGAATGCGCATTGCGACAGCAACAGAGGGGTAGGAGAAACGTTGAGCGGTAGAGGTTGCTCTATTGATTTTTTCTTCTTCTTCTTCTTCTCCTCAACTGTATTGTTTCCTCTGACAGAGCATGTCGGTAGTCAAGGTTTTCAAGGGGAGGAAAAAGCTTTGGAACCCAAAAGCTTAGGAACCCAGAGCGTTGTCGCTTCTAATAACTTCGTCGTCGTCGGAGGGAAAGGGTGGGTTGTCGGTGGCAAAGGGTGGAGGTGGAGTGCGGGGGGAGAGAGAAAGGGGCCACCGTGGGAGTGAGAGAGAGAAATAAGGAGAAGGGATCCAGTGTGGATATGTCCACTGTAAACCCACTTGAGCCTTTAAAAAATAAGCAGTAGCACGTGTCTTTAAAAAAAATTGTTGAGTCAGATTTTTGCCACATCAGCTTTGCCATGTTGGCCACCACAATGCCACGTCACACTTTTGTTTGCCACATAAGCTCCTTCCATTTGCAATTGGATGACAATTGGACGGAGGGACCAAAATTGCACAATTGCTAAACATTGGGGACTAAATGTGCGCAATTAAAAGCTAAGGGACTAAAACTGCACAAACGTGAAACTTGGATGACGAAAATTGCAATTAAGCCAAATTATTTTTTGCGCTTGAAAGAGAAGGTCCCCACTCCTACGTATTCTCAGGTGCAATGAGAAAATCAAAGCTACGCTATTTTTTATAAAAAATGATTGCGTGTTGGCTTGTTTTAATTATTGTAATAAATTATTTTAACAACGCGGTCTCATAATAACCAAATAGGAAGAGAATCCAAAATAGTTACTGATTTTGACCGACTAAAAGAATAGACTTTTGTGACAACTAAATAGGAAGAGGATCCAAAATGGCCATCATTAATATATTACCAATTTTGTAAAGTGATTTTAATAGAATTAAAGTTAGTTTAAATAATTTGATTAGGATGTTATCATGTAATACGTAGCAACTAAAAGTATATTTATTATGCAAATACTTTGGCTCAGCACAGGGAAAAGAACAAATCCTACTCACTGGTGAACTCAAAATCAATAACAATGAAAAAGAAACTCGGACTCAGCACAAAAGAACACCCCCCACAAATAAAATCAAAATATTATTGACTAACATTATAGCAAATAAGAAAAATGATAATAAACTCAAGGAAAAAAGGAGCAAAAGGGGAAAACATGGATGGAGGGTCAAAAAACGGAGGCATGATGAGGGCCCCTCACATCAAGTAGCCAGTGTTACACCCACAAAGCCCAAACCTACTGGAAAAAATCAACTGCCCCAGAAAAAGGAGACCAGCAGTGGAGTGAAAGATCAAACATGCCAGCCACCTCGCAGACCACTTCAAGAAAGCTCCAAGCAAAACGTTATTACCCCTACCACTGGAAGTACCACTGCCATGAAGGGGGTTAAAACAGCTATGCCCATTGAGCAAGTGGGACCAAATCACTTCAAATTTTCTGAGGAAAACAAGCCACCGGATGCCATGGTGGATTCTATGGAGCTCATAGAAGAAAGCAATGAAAAAATTATCAGTAGCAGTGAAGGGGTCCTACAAGAAGATTGTGATATGGGGTTGGACACAAACCCCTCTGATGGGTCACCAACTTAATCTCTGCGTTTTTGGTCCCACCCTTTTTCCTACTGTTTTTTATGGATAGTTTTAAAGACTTACTTGATATTTCCTTTCTTTCCTGGAATATAAGGGGAGCTAGTAACGATACTGCTGAGAGGCACATAAAAGATCTAATCAGGAAACACAGACCCACTATCATCTTCATTATGGAAACACACATCCTTTTTGACAGGGTAAAAAATTTCTGGCAGTGTGTGGGTTATCTCCCCATCCATGTGGTAGAAGCACAAGGCCACTCTGGTGGAATTTGGGTCCTAATTTAGATTGGTCACAATTTGAACATTAATGTCTGGGAGTACTCCAATCACTCTATCTCCCTCGATATTAAGGTGGGCTCCCAAAATTGGATTTGCATTGCTGTTTATGCAAGTCCCAACTCCACTATCAGAGACACTTTTTGGAGTCATCTTTGCAACTTAAGCCTGAATATTCAGTCCTCTTGGCTGCTGATGGGGGATTAGAATGAAATCCTTCTTCCCAGTGAACAAAAAGGCTGTATTTTTTCCCATTCAAGGTCTGCTGCTTTTAGAAGAGTGCTGGATGTTTGTGGCCTCCTTGACTTGAACACTAGTGGTGGCAAATTTACTTGGCATCGAAAACAGGGCTACAAACAAATGGCAAAAAAACTTGACAGAGGTCTTGCCAATCTTCAGTGGCGCCTTGCTTTCCCGGAAG
Source organism: Glycyrrhiza uralensis (assembly GCA_030159175.1). Classification (NCBI taxonomy): domain Eukaryota; kingdom Viridiplantae; phylum Streptophyta; class Magnoliopsida; order Fabales; family Fabaceae; genus Glycyrrhiza; species Glycyrrhiza uralensis. The sequence goes on from BRZY01000007.1 coordinate 4,864,826, forward strand.
CTTTCATTGAGGTCCTTTGTAGATTACACTCAGACCACAACCCCCTCCTCCTAAGATTAGGAGGTTTGCCTTAGTCCAGGGGGCCCAAGCCTTTCCATTTTGAAGCAGCTTGGATGATGCACGAAGACTATCAAGGAGTTGTCCAATCAGCCTGGGAGGAAAAAAGGGGCAACCCTCTTGCAGCGCTTGAGCAGGTTAAAATTTCTTCTCAAATTTTCAATAGAGATATCTTTGGAAATATTTTCAAAAGGAAGAGAAATATTGAGACCAGAATGAGAGGTATACAGAGAACACTTGAAAGAGTGGACTCTGTTTTCCTCTTTCAATTAGAGCAAACCCTTCAACATGAATACAATCATATTCTCTTTCAAGAAGAGTTGTTTTGGTTTCAAAAATTAAGGGAGGAATGGGTGAAGCTTGGGGACAAGAACACAACCTATTTCCATGCCCAAACTATCATAAGAAGGAAGAGAAATAAGGTACACGACCTTAACCTTCGTAATGGCATCTGGTGTTCTGATGAGGCGGTTCTGCAACAAGAAGCTCTCCTTTATTTCCAAAACCTATTTTGTTCTAACAATAATGTGCAGGCTACATATTTTCCCCTTGATAATATCCCAATTATTAGTGAAGAAGAGAAAGCCCAATTGCTTCAGGTTGTTAGTACGGAGGAGGTTTTAAGAGCTCTAAACTCTATGAAGCCATTGAAAGCCCTTGGACCAGACGGGTTACAAGCTACTTTTTTCAAGCAATATTGGAGCATTGTGGGACCTATGGACCATGGTAAATGGAGCTTTTTCTTCAGGGATGATTGACCCAGCACTCTCTGATACCCTCATTGCCCTGATCCCTAAAGTGGAAAGTCCCAAGAATTTCAAGGAGTTTCGCCCCATTAGTTTATGCAACACCATCTACAAGATCTTGACTAAGGTGTTAGTCCAAAGGATTCAGCCTATCCTGTGCTTGCTTATTGGCCCATTTCAAAGCAGTTTCCTTCCAGGTAGAGGTACCACAGATAATGTAATTGTGCTCCAGGAGATTGTGCATGCCATGAAAAAGTCTAAGAAGAAAAAAGGAGAAGTGGCTTACAAAATTGACCTTGAAAAAGCCTATGATCATGTGGATTGGGGCTTCCTCAAACAAACTCTCCTGGACTTCAGGTTTCCTCATATCATTGTGAACATGATCATGCAATGTGTGACTACTTCTTCCCTCTCCATCCTTTGGAATGGTAAAAGACTTTCCAGTTTTACTCCTACTAGAGGCCTCAGGCAAGGGGACCCCCTTTCCCCTTACCTGTTTGTCTTATGTATGGAGAAACTTTCCTTAGCCAATCGAAGAGAGGTGGAAAATGAAAACAGGCTCCCTTTCAAGTTTCCTAGAAATAGACCTCCTGTCTCTCACCTTCTTTTTGCAGACGATGTTCTCCTTTTCACTAAAGCTAGGAGCTCTCAGGCAAGGCTGGTATCCTCTATCCTACAGAAGTTTAGGGAGGCATCGGGTCTAAAGGTCAATGCGAACAAGTCCAGAACCTTCTTCTCCACTGGGGTGCCCAATGCTAAGGTCAGGAAGAGCACTCAGATTACTCAAATTAGGGAAGCCAAGACCTTGGAAAAATATCTTGGTTTTCCTCTTCCACATGGTAGACAAACTAGAAAGGACTTCGATTTCATTACTGAAAAGATGACTTCTAGGCTGGCTTCTTGGAAACATAAGCTCCTAAATAGAGCTGGTAGAGTTGCTCATGCATTTTCGGTCCTCACTGTTATACCCTCCTACTACATGCAAGTCAGATGGCTTCCCCAAAATGTTTGTAACAAGATTGACAAGATTTCTAGGGATTTCGTCTGGAAAAGCTCCCAAAATAAAGGTTTGAACCTTGTTAACTGGCAAAAGGTTTCTCTCCCTAAATCACTTGGAGGCCTTGGCATCAGAACCGCCAGGGAGGCTAACATTGCTTTGTTGGGAAAACTTATTTGGGATGTCCAGTAAAACAGAGACAAGCTTTGGGTAAATCTCCTCAGAAGCAGATACAATGTTACAGGGAGTTTTTTGAGCCATGACAGTAAGGTTGGATCTCACACTTGGGGGACAATTAAGAAGGCAAAGGAATCCTAATAGGGGGATATCAATTCAGAATTGGGGCTGGGGATCTTTCTTTCTGGTTTGACTCCTAGATTGATATTGGGCCGATCTATCAATTTCTTCCCTTTATAGATATTCATGACAGAGACCTGAAACTAAATGACCTCTATGTGGAAAATGATTGGAAGCTGGATACTCTCTACACTTTGATCCCTACTCAACTTATGAATTTTATTAAAGAACCTCCATTCAGATTAATCAGGGGGTGCAGGACCTCTTTATTTGGAAGGCTAGTGCGAATGGTAGCTATTCTACCAAATCTGGATTTCGCTGGATTATTCAACAAAGGCATAATTCTCCTACTGAGCTCTCTTGGAGGTGGATTTGGAGACTCCCTGCCAAAGAAAACATCCGTCTCTTTTTCTGGCTTGCTTTCAACAATTCCATCCCCACCATGTCAATGTTATACCACAAGGGCATTCTTCCTACCTCTGAGTGCAGAAATTGTCGTGGTATTGAAGAAACTCTTATGCACTGCCTTCGTGACTGCACTATGGCTAAAAGGCTTTGGAGAAGCCTGGATTTCACTGATGTCTTCTTCTACCAAGAAACTGATGTCCTTCGCTGGCTCACCCAGGGGGCCACAGGGCCCGAAGATATTAGGTTCATTGCTGGGGTCTGGTGGGCTTGGAAATATAGAAATGCCAAATATTTCAATGATGAAAATATCCCCTTCCCTCGGCTTCTTCTCTCTGCCCTGAATCTTGCAGAGACATTCAAGGCCTGTTTCAAGAAGGACCATCTTCCCCCCCCCAACCGATTATACAGATCACCTGGTGTGAGAGGGAGCGAGAAGGTGTCATCCTCAATGTGGATGGCAGTAGCCTGGGCAATCCAGGCCCTGCAGGGTTTGAGGGATTGGCTAGAAACCCAGATGGTGGCTGGATCTTTGGGTTTAGTGGCCATATTGGTTTTTCAGAGGTCCTTGCTGAACTCCTTGGTATTTACAATGGTCTCAAATTAGTTTGGGAAAGAAGGCATAGAAAGGTCTTGTATTATACAGATTCTTTAAATGCAAAAATTCTAATCTTTGAACACGATACTACCTGCCATAGATATGCTTCTATTCTGCAAGACATTAGGGATTTGATGAGCTTACCATGGGCTATCGATCTTCGCCATTCCCTTCGTGAGGGAAATCAATGCGCTGACATTCTTTCCAAGATTGGTGCTTCTAGTGATAATCGTCTGCAGATCTCTGATTCCCCTCCATCGGAGCTGAAGGCTTGCCTGGTTGGGGCTGCTGGTGTGTTGTACCCGCGGGGGTACCCAAATTTGGTCAAGTAGTGGGGTTGTTGTTGTTGTGTTGTAGTTTCTTTTTCTGCTTTTCCTGTTTCCCTGTTTGTTTGTAATTTGTCTTCATTCACCAAAAAAAAGGGAAAAACGTAACAGGGAAGGGAAGGTAGTTACACGACAGGGCTCACACCCTAAAAGAGGGAAACGCAAAACAGGGACGGAAGAGGGAGAGGCGGCCATGGGGCTCAGAGAGGACGAGGCTGCGGCCATACAGCCGCCGGAGGTCGATGGCGGCAGGGAGTAGGGGTCTCCTCTTTCTCTAGTTTTCCTTTCACCTTCACTATTTTTTCTATTTTGCTATTCTTCTCTGTATTTTTACTTTTTGGGGATTTGCTTTCTACTTTTTATTTACAGGAACAAATGAAAGAGAAGAACAAGATTGCAGCTCATAGAGAAACGAAAATGGGTCAAGAGTTTCTACCTCTCACACAGTCACAACACCAGCAAGGTAACCAACCTTCTTTCTGTCTCTGTAATCTGAACAACTATTTTTCTTCAGCTCCTTGTTGATTCCCGTGGGCACAACATATATGTTTTATAATTGGCATGAAAGTATGCATGGTTTTTCTGCTAGAAAAAGCAAGTTGTTGCGGAACTCAAATGGTGAATTGATTCAACAAACCTTCCTGTGTCATAAAAAAGGTCATGGATCTGAAAGAAACACAATTAGCACATCTCGAAAATGTGAACCGAAACCAACAACTAGATGGGGCTGCAAGGCAAGATGTGTGGTTCATATTGAGATATTGAGCGGATGTTGGTACATAAAAAAGTTCTCTAACGACCACAATCATACATTCATGGAAGATAGATACACTGTTATGTTACCGGCACATAGGAAGATTGATCAATTTAGAAAATGCCAAATGAATACAATGAAAGAAGTGGGAATTAGGACTCCACACATTTATGGAGTGCTCGCTAACCAGGCAGGAGGCTTTGTCTATCTAGGATATTTGAAGCAAGATTTGTACAATGAACAACTAAAAGAGAGGCAACCGAGTTTGTGCGATGCAAAGTCTGCGTGGATTATCTTGATAGCTTGCGTGTGAATGATGACATGATGTTTTGGAGGCATACTGTAGACGAGGAAGGACGATTGGAACACTTATTTTGGTGTGACGGGGTAAATAGGAGGGATTTCTCAGTGTTTAGAGATGTGTTGGCTTTTGACGCAACATATCGCAAGAACAGATACCTTTGTCCATTAGTAGTGTTTTTTGGGGTAAACCACCACAACATGAGTATTGTATTTGCTACTGGAATTGTGGCAAATGAAACGGAGCAAACTTACGTGTGGTTATTAGAGCAATTTGTTGAAGCAATGGGTGGAAAGTGCCCAGTATCAGTCATAACAGACGGTGACCAAGCCACGAGAAATGCCATTAGAAGAGTCTTCCCAGATGCACACCATAGACTATGTGCTTGGCACCTCATATGGAACGCAACAAGTAATGTCAAAAATCTAAATTTTGTTTCTCGGATCAAAAACTGCATGTTGGGTAACTTTGATGTGGTAGAGTTTAACCGTAGGTGGGATAAATTGGTAGAAGATTTGGGTCTTGAAGAGAATTTGTGGGTGTTACAGATGTATGAGAAGCAAAGGATGTGGGCTACTGCCTACATACGCGGAAACTTCTTTGCGGGGTTTAGGACCACGCCCCGTTGTGAAGGTCTTCATTCAGAATTTAGGAAATATGTGAGCGTGAGGAACAATCTGCTTGATTTCTTACATCATTTTTTTCGTTGGATTAACTATATGAGGTATAGAGAAGTCGAAGCTGATTTTCTATTGCTATATGGTGAACCAGTTTTGCAAATAGAAATGCAAAGTCTTGAGAGTTCAGCTGCATGTGTATACACAAAGGAAGTTTTCATGCTATTTCGCCCTGTGTTAAAGAGGGCATGGACATGCAAAGTAGTTGCAACTGGACGGGATAGATCATGTTTTATGTATAAGATGTGTAGGTATTGTAAAGAAGGGATTGAGTGGGTGGTGACTTTTTCTGAAGTGAGCTTGGAATTCAAATGCTCGTGCAAAAGATTGGAGTCATATGGTATTCCTTGTGAGCACATGGTATCCGTTATGGTTTTCTTAGACATTGTCAATCTCCCAAAAACTGTTGTTTACAAGAGATGGAGTAAGAATGCTAAAGAATCTATTACTGTGCCAAACAATGATGAAAGTTCCTCACGTGACCCAGGTTTGTGGTACATGTATCTAGGTTTGCTTGACAACTGTTACAACATGGCTAAGACAGCTTATGAGTCTGGTAACATGCAAATCATGCGCAAAACAATGGATATCGTTAATGATTATAGAAATAGTCTTATGGGATGAAACGGTGAACCAGTGACAGCCCCAGATACCCACACTACATTTGATGGTTCAGTAAGGGATCCTGCACATGTACGAAGCAAGGGAGGTGTCAGGGGAGCATCTTAACCGTCGCAAAGTAGAGGTCAAAAGGCAACACAGAGACCACCAACATGCACTGGCTGTGGGGGGAAAGGTCACATACGTGTTGTATGTCCAGTTCAAAAAGACAAAGACTTAAATACAGAAAATGTGGCTGATCCCAGTTGTTGGTATGGTGCAACTTCAAACATTGAGGACAAGCACGATCTGGCTAATATTGATATGGTAATTAGTATGAGTACCCTACTATTTAATTGTGTGTTTTCGCGTGTATTGTTACAAAATTAATGTATTCCATTGTAGAGCGTTGGGTGATTGAGAGAGTCGTAAATATCATAATGATCCATTTTGGCGATACACATAAACATTCATTATTTTGGTACGTTGGTTATCAGTATTATTAGGGATTATTTGAATGACAATAAACATTATTTATACAACCTTATAGTTGCTTTTCAATTCTTGCAGGTGAAATATTATGGGACATAGAAGTTGGAATTAATTAATGGAAGGGAGCCAGGTGTGTGTTGTAACATCCCGAAATTTTCACTCTGAGACAATATTAATATTTGAGGATTAGAACTACTTTGCAGTTTTTCGGATAAAAACTTAGTAGTTTGGAACTAAATACGGAAGTCAGGAAATTATGTGCGGACATTCATAAATGATAAATGAATATGGAAAATTCATACAACACTTCCAAGAGGTATTTGAGGGAAGATATAGTAGCTTGGTGACATATAAAGATTTTAGAAATTAAGTTTGGATTATTTGAGGAGGAAATGAAGAAGTTACAGTTTTAGTCCCTTTAGAAGGAATTCCATAATCTGTTAGTTAGGAAAGGAATAACTACTAGAGATGGAAAAATAGATAAGATAAAGACTACAGAGACTTAATAGAAACCTAAGAAAAATAGAATGATCAGTTACGATTAAGTGTTATAGCATAAATAGTAAAATAGTTAAAGTCTTATATAGACTTCTGTTTTCTGTATTTTCATCTTTTATCTGTTCTATATGATATTGTGTGATCTAAGTGATAAGAAAATTATTTTAATCTTATAATCAAGGTTTTAAAATACTTATGAAATTATTTCATTAAAACAGACACTCTTTCCTTGACGTTTGACATCCGTATTTACCGTTATTAATAGATAAAGTTTTAAGTAGTACAAGTATGTTAAACCAATTTAGACAAACAAACTTTCTTCACAAAAGTTGGTTCTTTTAATATTTCTGATTTTCTGAAATTTTCTTAGAATTTTTGGAAAACTTTGGAAATTACCGTTTTATCCCTGTTACTTACAGCAAGAGCTAAATACTGATTCGGAGACCAAACTGAGGTCAGAAAAAGATTTTAAAAAGCTGAATCATGTTTTATATTTTTTGAGATTTTTGGAAATTATTTCATAATTTTCTGAAAAACAGATAAAAACACTACTTTTTCGATCCCTGTAAAACACGCAAAACGAAGATTATGGAAACCAGAATGAATTTTCAATGATTAGTGAGTACTCAAAATCAAATTTTAAGAGAGACCATTAGTGATTAAATTCAATTTGCAATTTTTTGAGATTTTTTCTGGAATTTTTTGAAATATGTCTGTTTTTCACTTACGACGCGACCGTTTTCCTTTGTTTTTTCAAGCCGTAAGGTTTACCCTTACCGTAAAAGTCCCAAAGTTTGTCCATGAGACTCTTACATGTTATTTTCGAGATTCCTCATTGATTCTTACTATCTAAAATTATTTTTGAATAATAGATTTATAAAAAGACCATTTAAACCCTTATTTACAGAATAAGCCGAATAGAGACGAATAGAGACGGTGGCTATGATATAGAAACTTAGAAACTTTGAGGGGTTCAAATACAATTCTAAGAGGTATAAAAATCTGTAGACATCATGATTAACCTTGAATAGTATGAGGGGCATGTCCAATGACCATTTTACCCTTGATTTTCACCTAAAACTACCTAAACCTAAAGCTATGACTAAGCAAATCCAATGGCCCTCCTTTCTCCTTGCTTTGGTCGACATCCACTCTTGTTTAGGGCCCTTGGATGAGCTTTTTGCATATGAGTCATGAGGCTTAGTCATTGGCCTAAACCAATTAGAAAAAAGATGGATTAAACTTAATTATAATTAGGCATTTTGTGAAGTCATTGCTTACTACACAAAGCCATTTAATTCCCTCCTTCTCCCTAGCTCTTGGCCTCCCCTCTCCCTATAAATAGGACCCATTGGTTTCATAAAATTCACACAACACAATTCAAGAAGCAAGGCAAACACTTTCTCTCTCTTTTCTCTCTTTAAAGTTTTAAATTTCTTACTATTGTGTTCTTGGTGTTCTTGCTTGTTCTTCATCAAGTTTGGCCAAGATAAGGGGTTTTTCTTTCAAAGTAATTTGTGAAGTATGAGTTTTGATTCTTGTTTGTGTTTGAATTGCTTGTTTATGTGTTTATGGCTTTTATATGCTTTATGATTGTTTATAGTCTTAAAATTAATTGTTTTGTGCTATTGATGAATTGTAGAGTTATAATGCCCAAATTTATACTTAAAATCGTGAGACTAGAGAGGATATGGCAAAATCACTTTTGAGCTTTTGTAAACATACCGTTATAATGGCAAATTTTAGACGTACCGTAAAGATGATTTTACCGCAAAGAAAATATAATTTATTGTTTATGAAAACCCAAGATTATCTGTTATTTATATACAAGGTGATGGTTAAGATAAATGGTTTATCAGTATGGATCGGTCTAGAAAGGAAGGGAGACCTATGAAGGGGCTAAAGCAGTCCGTCTCTCTGGCCTGGGATCTGTATTGATACGTTGTTTGGGGAATTCTTAACACTAGAGACCCGGTATATACGTGACAAGATAAAATTGGAAAAAAAGTAGTTTCTTAATACCGTATATATAAATAGATTGGAATGGATAAAAGAGTGTAACGGTAATGAATTCTCGGTGAACCTACTGTTATAGTATCTTTCGAAAAATAATCTAACGGTAATGGATTCTCGGTAAATTCTACTGTTATATTATTACTGGAAAATATCGAGTGAGTATCCAATCTGTATATGTATGCACATAATTCAGTTTAGTGTCCAATGTCTACGGCAGTGGAAATTAGTGAGATAGGCTTTCAACAGGCTTTTTTCCTTGAAGATAATCAGTACTTAAGAATTTTCCAAAAGAAGTAATTTATACTGCGTTCACTTAGTATAGTGGATCGATTTTTAAAGTGGGGTACTGATCACCAAAGATGGCTCTACCATCGTGTGATCTTTTCATCTTCAAAAATAACTTAAGCCGGTAATTAATCAGTTGTATTTTGTTCACTAAGTTTATATCAAGTTTTAGAAAACGGATACTGATTACCGTAGTTGGCTCAGCCGCCGTGTAATTATTCTATTCCAAAGGAGCTATCTAAAATCTGAGAACAAACGTATACTGTTTTAGGAAGCGAACGTAAGTTTAAACACTGTTGATCTCTTCTCTCTTGATCAATCCAAAGTGGCTATGCCCGATTTGATCTTCTTGAAATACAGTTAACAACTTTTTATACCGATTCACTCTATTGAGCTACTTAAAATAAATAAAGCCGAGATAATGAATTACTCCGTAATAAGCAGTAAAAAGCAAACGAGAGTTATATGTTTTTTTAAGTATACAGTAAAAAGAGTTTTATGAGAAACAATAATTTTTTTAACAGTTATCTATTCATACAAGTAGTCTTTCCATAAAAGGATTTGTTTCTTACAAAGAGTTTTTAAGAAGAGTCAGAGATTTTTGAGAAAGAGAGATAGTAAAACAGAGAAAATTTCACAAAGAGAAATTAAAGAGAAAGTGGTTTGCAAATTTAGACGGTCATTTACATTATAGACGATGAGCATACAACCTAGAGGCTGGGGTTGAAAATAGTTTCTGTTGGACTACAATTGTCTACTGGGTTTATCCAAGTTTCAAAAGTCTCAATGGCCTTGTCGGTGAATCCCCCTGAGCCGAGACGAGTCGAATACCCGACTTGGATAAATATGACTGACAGATCTATTTTTGATTTGGTATGAAGTTTTAAATGCAGTATTTTCGAAGTATTCTCAGGGGTCTAAAGACAGGATTCTCTGTTTATGCTGTTAAGTTTACTGTAGCCGGTCGCTCAATGGTGTGAGGTTGGAAAAGTCTCCTTGGAGCACTACACCGGTGTGATTAAAGAGATATTGAAGTGACATGCATAAATTATACTTGGATATAAGAATGTATTTTGTGAATGAGTTATTCTGTAAGATTGTAGCACAAAGGTAAGATCTACTTAAACGAGATCTGTTTATAAGCCTTGATTGATCTGTTGTTTGCTTGGTGTGCAAATTGATTGTTGAGTGATCTATATGTGTTGAGTGTATTCCTACTTTTCTTATTACTTTGTCTTAAGAGTCTCACCCTTGTCTGCTTTGTTGTGTTGATGCATAACTGAGTAGATGTTTTATCCAAAAAGTGGGTTAACTCTTAGAAGAAGGGCTCGAAGGAGGATGCTGCTTAGATTGATAAAGATTCCAAGAAGAATCTATATCTACTGTCTTAGATTGGGGTAGATGTCAAGAGATTAAATTGGCTCAGTGTTCACTGTAAAAACCTCTGTTGTAAATTCTGATAATTTTATATATGAGATGAGCTTATACTCACAAAAGGTGTTGATCACATTTCCGCATTCAAAAACATTTTGAAAAGAATTAAGGAAGTATATTCCCCATCCTTCTCATCTTTTAGAAAAGCAAAAAATTTTACCCGCATTTTAGAAAAGGATTACCAACTTTTATTTAAATATTTTCTAAGTCTTTGCAAAAATTTTAGTTACTATGGTGTAATATCCTTTTTAGAGAAATGGTGTTACATATGTAGCTGATATGGAATATTGGCTGTGTTGTTAGTATAGATTTTATTGGTATATGGAGTGTTGTTTTGACAATTGATTAGTATGGAGTTTATTATGAAGTTATGTGGCAACTTCGTTGGCAATTGATTAGTATGGAGTTATCATTGTGCTGTTACTAAAGTTTTTAATGATATGTGAAATGTTGTTTTCTGATTAGGAACGTAACCAGCTGCATCTTTTGTGTTGCTACAACTTGTTTGAAAGGAAGTGTTTAATTTTTGTTCCTACTTTTGCTTTAGCGGGTGGCACTTACTATGTGTTTAATGCTTTTGTGTAATTGCACATATTATCCTGATTTAGCCATTTGGTCCCTTCGGGTTTTCACGTGTATAACTGGCAAAAGTCCCAAACAACATTGTTATTTAAAGACAACACAATAACTGGAGTACTTTCGGTGGATTACATTTAATGGATCACAAAAAGAGTTCAAATTTAAACACCTAACTGGGGTGTGGTACGTTATAAAAAAAAAAAAAATGGGGTGTGGCCGTGTAGGGAAGTGTATGTGCTGGGAAAAGTGATTTAATTAATTAAAATAAAAATTAAGTAATTTAAATAATCAATAAAATTAAATTAAAAAATAAATTAATCAACTAATTAAATTAATTTTGTTAGGAATAAAATTCATAAATTATAAAATTGTATATTAATATTTTAGTTTCGGGATATTCTTGTCATTTCAAAAAAAATATCATTTTTCTGTTCTTATTTTCTATTCAACCGAACAAAGAGAGAGAACATCACACTTCTTTCTCTTCTATTTCTTTTCTCTTTCTCTTATATCAAATAATACACTAAATCTACTGTATTTCTCACCTCTTTCTCTCTTATCATACTCTTTCATACCTCTTTCTCTCTTCACCATTTCTTCTCACAACCAAACACACCATTAAGTAAATTTTGTATTTTCAAATAATCACTAAACCATGTTACCCAATAGTTAATTAATTTTTCATCAAAAATACAAAAGTAATCAGCCCTAAATGTGACAGGCTCGTCTACCCTCAGGCCCAATTATGAATGATTTATTAAACCCAATTTACCTTCTTTGATTGTTGACCAAAAAATATTTTACCTAGTTTGACCAAATATAACTCTATGAGTCTATTCACCTACTTCTCCAAATAAAAGAAAAATGGCAACCCATCAATTACCCAACCGCAGCGGATGAGTTGAAAAGCCACAACAGCGGTGAGTCAGAGGAAGAGATGGACACGGTTATCACTGCCATCATTAACTTTCGTTTTGTTTCAAAAAAACGCCCTTCATAAAACACTTTCATTTACTTTCCTCTTCAACTTCTGCAACTCTCAGGCCCAAACCCTACGTCTACAAGTGCCCTCAATTTTTCCAAAACCACCATCATAGTCGGTTATCAAAAATGGCACCTTTGAAGGTGTTCGAGATTGTTTTTCATCCTAAGAAGGTATTGGTGCCCCTATAGCTTTTACTGTCTTTTACTTCCCATCTTGCTCAAAGATTATGCACCGTAGTTATTAAAAATTTTCTTCCACATGCAGGGTTGAGCCTGCTCCGGGAGATAAGGCGCATTTTCACACCAACACTGGCGCGATTAACGAACATTACCAGATCGATCAACCAGCAATTATGAAGATCAAATACGTCTGTAGGCAAATATTTCGATTTTCATTCCCCTCGCACAACCCCAGTCGTCGGCCCTTTCAACGACGTTGGTATGGTCCTCAGGATTTCGATTCCGAACCGATTTGGAGTTTACCCATCTCACGTTCCATGGCAACTGCTCGTCAGACACTTGTAATCTGTTTTTATCTATCAAAACAACGATTTCCTCCATTTGTTATCCCTTTTGTTTCTTTGCAATCTCTTCAGACTTATTTAAATGTTAATTTTTTCAGCAATTTCTAGCAAATGTAGTCCACACAATATTCAGGGAAAGACCCAGTTCTATTAAGGTTCTTCTTCATGATCAACAACTGGAGACATGGAACATTCTTTGGTACCAGTCAAGATTAGGTCAGTGTAACATTGGGATTGGTTGGTACGACTTTTTTGAAAGCTACCCTCTACGAGCTGGTGACGTCGTCAAATTCTGGAAATCCAACGATGGTAGAATTTTACGACTTACCGTCAACGACGATTAGTTCAATGGTTGTCTTCATTTTAAGACTCTTCAACTCTTTTGACATTATGTAATTACTTTTTCTTTTTTGGTCAACATGTAATTAACTTTTCTGGTTGAACATGGATCTCCTTTGTTAATCAAAATCAAGTTATGTGTTCTGTTACTTATGAGCATTATTTTAATCATCCTTGTTTGACCATAATGGATAAGTAATAGGCAAATTCTATGGTACCCTGTGAAATTTAAGGGTTTCGGTACCCTGATGACATGGTCCAATAAAAACATAACACGTGAAAAACATTAAATTTGCAAATGCTAAGTCAACATTTACCAAAATGCAAATTATATTTTTATTATTTATGTTTACATCCCTAGAGATTTTTAATTAAATAGCCAAAATTTAATAACATATCACTTGTTACAAACACATGAACCTTTATCTCTTTCACAGAAAACCCTTTTCCACCGTAAAAAACATTTCTCTACCGTAGAAAACAACTTAGAACATCTTTCTCTTTCTCACCATAGCATCCCCGTTTCCCTTGAGTACCAGGTAAGCAGTTCAACTGATAATTAAACCTAATCTTTGATTGATTTCATTATATTTTATTTGTATATGATTGTTTTTCAATTTTTGATTTATTTTTGTTTTTTTTACATGCAAAATTTTCGAATGATGATATACTTGAAATTGGAAATTGAAACCTTAGGGCTTTTGTAGAGGAAGACAATACAAATCTATTGACACTAGTTTCGTGAATTTTCGTTTACTGTAGAGAGAGAATTTCGAAGAACACAAAGAGGGGTTAGGGTTTATGTTGATAACGATTTGAAGCTTGATTTATCATGGTTTGATTGTTATAATTAGGGCTTTCATGGTATAATAGTTATAGACATGATTCTGAATAAAAGCCACAAAACAATTGCATCAAATCGTAACGAATCGGAGCTTCAATCGTGCAAAAATGGCGTTGAACGTGTCAAACCCGTTTGCTTTTTGAAGCTCAAAATCTCTTGTATGTGCTATGAAATATTTGTGTTTTTGTGCTAAGATTCATTAGAAATATGTTTGATTACAAAACCCATGAGAAAACGAAACGAAATGAGACTCAAAGTAGTAGAATCACGTTGAAATTTCGCTGCAACTAAACGACCCGTTTCTGTACGGGTTGATCCGGCCGGAGGTGGGGGGGGGGGGGGGGGTGATGCACTCGCACGAAGCCCACTCGCGGACCCTGGAGAGTGAGGGAGAGTGTAGCCTATACGAGTGTCGTTTTTCGATGCCGTTTTTTGCGTTGTGCTCTATTTTTTTAGTAGGATCTTACTGTATAGTTTCCAGAATTTTTTGGCTGCATTAAATAATTTTTAATAAATATATCTCTTTATATTCATTATTTGATTATTTTCTGGCCAAAATTAAATTGAAAATTATGCTGAAAAAATAATGTGCTATATTATGGATTTAATGCAAATATTCACTCTCCAGATGGTCTAGGCTACCAAAAGCAGAACTCGTAAGACTTATTACTATACAGAAAATTTATAATTATTAGTCTTGAAATCTTAGCTTACCCTTTAACAAAGTTTTTTTTTTCTTTTGATAAACTTAGAAATGATTGTGGAGTGTGGGTGTGCACATGGATGATGGAGATGGGTGCAAATGGATATAAGATTCACGCAAACAATCTTACATTTGTTCTGATTATAACATAATAAATCTTCTTTTCATTTTACTAACTTTGAAAATTGATAAAACAGGTTGATGATGGTACTAGACTTAAGCTAGCACTAGATTTAGCTTTGAATCAATTTAACAACTTGCGGCAATCAATTGCAGAAAGATCCCTTCAATACATGCAACAAATCAAAGAAGCACCAGAAAATTAAGAGACCCCTTAGATTAGCACTGGTCCTTTATTGGATTATATTTTATTTTGTGGAGACTTGAAATATTATATTATATTCTACTAGGACTACTCCTTTATTAGATTATATTTTTTTCTTTAAGGCAGAATTATTTTAGGATGCACTGATATTTAAAATTCTTTTGTGAAACATTTCTTATTAAATAATCACCATCGTCATCATCTTCACATCAGGATTATTATTTCCGAATTGAGGGGGGAAGGTAGAAGGATGGGCTCATACGATAGGATACATCCAAGCCTCATAATTAACAAACAAGGAGGTCAGGTCACAAGAGGGCCCAACATTTAAAGCCATTTGCTTTTCAACAAAGACAAGTTGCATAAATGACATCAACATAGAAAAAAAAAGCATTTGTTTTTGACAAGTCAGTTTAATCAATCACTAAATGTGCTTGCTGCTGCTGCATCTTTTAGGCTACTACACCAACACAATAGAAAGCAGTAAAATGTACTGGAAAATTGAAAATAATCAAACAGTATCAACACATAAATAAATATGAGCCAAGGATGACTTCCCAATGGAAGGAACACAACACACGCAGTGGTTATTCATCTGAATGGACGAAGAATAACCACAGTGATGCTATGTGCTGTGCTCTATAAGTCTGTCACATCACATGAGGACAGATAGTCGGCAATGATTCACACTGCCGCCCTTATCAGCTGTGTAATCCTGCATATTTCGTCCGGAGAGGAAACGGAAACGCAAACGGACACTTACTTTTGGAGCCTTGATGAGTCGGTTATGTGCTTCAAGTTTTGCTCGGCACTCTCTTCGCCTTAGAATAGCATGGTACTGCTTTGAATTCACATATATGGGTTCTTCTGTGAGATCAGTCGGCAGAGTGATTCGAACAGGAGCAGTTCCATGATGAATCTGGTCAGAATTTGATGGCATGATGCTATAAGCCTGTAAATAGCTACAAGTGTCATGACCTTATGTAATGTTTTTTAGGCAATTAATTAATCTATAGAACTAACACATCACATAAGAAATCCAAAGAATTGAAGCTTGAATAGTACAATGCAAACCATGATATAGATTTGAAATTCCGCTTTCATTTTTTAATTGACTAAGGAAAAGGTCAACAAGAATAACCATGCTTTCTTATGAAGCTTGCATCTTAATTATTGAAAAAAAATTACCAAGAAAATCTGGGGTCAAAGATAAGAAACAGCTTCCCCACCATAAATAATTTATTATGCAATGAAAAAAAAAGGAGATGCAAAGGGAAACTGAGAAACAATTTTAAATAAAAAGATGCTTCACATACCAACTTTACAAACAATCAGCATCTGCCACAACAAATCTTAAAAATTAATTAAAGCATGGATTAGTGGCCTGAAAAGATTCTGAAAGCTGTAAAAAACTGAACAACTAAAGAGAGCATGAACGCTCGAATGATCCAATCAAAGGAGCGCACATAGGTATAAACAAGATTTACCACCCCGGCAAGATTTACTACTAACAAATGTCTACAAGTTCCTTGAAGGATTTGGTCAAAATTCATTCTGTTTTAAAAGGAACCTACACACAATATTAATAAATGTCTTCCTGGAACAAAAGTCAGAAGAAAATAGCATCCTACCAAACGCACTAAGAATTGAGAAGTAGCAATAATTAAAGGATAGTCTCATTGATATCAAATCAAATCTAGAGACAAAATACTTTCTATTTCTAATGAAACCATTTTGCGATGCCATGAAATGTCAGTCAATAGTCATAGTCACAAGTGAATATCAATATACTGGAGTGGCGATAAGGTGCCACAAATAAACAGTAATGAAAAGAGACGAATAATATCTAGGTACTAATTACCTGAAACTGTGGACCATATGCAGCAGCTAGGCCACCATAGCATGGATCAGCAAAGTGGAATGCAACTCGAGCCTGAAACCCAAATTTTGAGAAAACTATCTGCATGGTATCTTCCATCCACAAGAACATAAAGATATATACACACACACACACTTACAAGTGATTGGTTGTGATCCAGTAGTGGAGGAGGGAAGGTGAAATCTGAACTCCCCATACTGTTCCCTGCAGTTCTGCTAAATGTTGAACCAAAAGAAGAACCATGCTGGGAATGGTGAGGCGATGCAGGACCTCAGCATTGAACTCTTGAAAATGTACAGCAGCTGCCCCCTAAAGAAACAAGAATAAACACTTATATTTTTCAAATTTAATTAAGGATATTAAAAGCAAAGCCAATGAACCAAATCCCCTGCAATAAGAATTAATCTGTGTACTTGACCTTGCGCACTAATCCTATCTGTTAAGGTGATAACCGAAATTGTTAACAGTAACCAAGAAGCAGAAATCAGTCGCATTGAATCTCATTATACAGTTTCAAAATCAGTTTACCCGAGAACTACCTCAATCAACAATAATAATCCTCTACTCCACAAACTATGAGCAAAGGCACATCTTCTCCTCATTATACAGCTCTGTATCTATTGCATCTACACAAAAATAAACACACAACTGCACAAAAATGCAGCCCAGCCATAGCTTTGCCCATGCACTTGTACAGTTGTTTCCTTTCCCTCAAGTCTGCACAAAAATGAGCCAAAGTACTAACTAAGCAAATAGCTTAGACACTCATGGATCTGGAACCGATCCAAATGTTCAAAATGAATCAACTAATTAAAATCACAGCGGATGCATCTTTTTTTATTCGTTTTCTGTCAAAAATTTCACAACATATGGTTCTGCATTCTATCTAAAATCGAACTCGTTATCCAAATAGTTTCAAAGAAAGCGAGAATCGGTTGCTAAAACAAAAAGTAAAAACAACAACAACTAGAAAACTCTATCAGATCTAATAGCCATAGAAAATTACCGAAAAAATGATGCTCGAAACAATCAGAGACGTGTTTCACGAACCAACCATTGTTGTCTCTTTCTCTCCTCTTCTTCTAGGTCACAGGTAGGAGGGCAAGAAGAAATGGAGAGGGATCCAGAGCAAGTAATTGAGAGAGGAACAGAGAGAGATAGCAGGAAAGTGAGAGAAAATCTGGATCTGAAAATGTGACCTAGAGCAAGTCGCCGAAACCCTCAGTCGCAAGGTTTGGAAACACTGTCTTCATCGCTAGGGCTTGGAACACATCAGGGAGAAGAAACAGATTCAGGGAGAAGCACAAAGCGGCACTAGGTCATCCTCTTGCGTTTTGATAAGGGGTCATCAGGGTGATGAATATGGAACGGAAGAAGAAGAAGAATAGGATCGACATTTGCGATCTGTTTTCGAGCTCCTCTGCGATCTGTGATCAGAAGAAGAAGGAGGAGAAGAACAGGGTCGACAGCCTCTTCAAGCTCCTCTGTGGTCTGTTTTCAAAAATGATAAAGGGGTCTGTTTAGAAATAAATATAAATAAAGGGATGTACTTATAAATAAATAGAGATAAATATGATCATATGACATGGCAAAGAGATTTACACATGGCATATTCTTAGTGGTCAGGTACCATACCCAGAAATTTTCTATGGGTACCACAGCAAGCACCTAAGTAATAAGTAATAACAACATTCATTATCGCGTCTAAAATGTAAAAAAAAAAAACCAAAAGATCAAACTAGTTAATGAAGATTTCAATATATTGGAAGCCACAACAAATACACTGTATAATTGACTAATCAACTCAATCTAAAATGTACAACATAAAAAATAAATTAATATATCCTTATGTATTGACTTTAGATTATTGTGTCCATATTTAAATAATTTAACTCAAATGCAATGATTTTAAACACCTCAAACAAAATATCTTTGTAAGCATAAAGTTGAATAAATAAATTTTTTTATTCCTTAGAGTGTGACACGGTGTTTATTTGGTGCTTAACAGGTCTGAAATAAAAAAAAGTCATTATCTATTCAAATATCTAGTCACTTTGATCCCTTCAATCATAAAAATAATAACTTTTAAGGATAAAAAATATATATTTCATTTTTAAGTACCAAAATTACACCAAATTATCATTTACTCATAATTTCAGTTTTTTTTTTATAAATTTTGGTTGTCAGTGCAATTAACTTATGGTGACACTTATGGTGGTCAAGCCATAAGATTTGACCATAATGGTGAAGTGACTCAAGACCATTGATATATTAGTATAATATTCAATGGTTGAGATTTGTCACTGGATACCTGAAGGACAAGTTTTAATATATTTGCAGAACAGGCCATGTAGTTTTTTTTAATTATGAAAATAGCCAAATAATTCTCATATTCAAAAAGTGATCCAAATCATTCTCGTATTCCCCCACGTCCACCCCCTCCTTCCCCACCTTCCCCCAACCTCCTTCCTCCACTCCCATCACCTCCTCCCCCTCCCTCCTCCCCCCACTGAGACTGAAAATTGACCTAGGAAGAAGAAAGAAACCAGTGATGGCGCTCGAGAACAACGCACCGGCACAACCACTTTTCCTCCCAATCCAATGCGAGCTCATCTTCGAATCCCTCACAAGGCTCCCCGTGAAATCTTTGATGCAGTTCAAGTGTGTGTGCCATGGAAAAAGACGCTAGTTACAGAGCATGAATCACGGAGGCACCCAAGGGGTGGTTTTGGCGTGAATAGAGTTCCACGGTGGGACTCGACGAGAGCTCCGACGACGTACTTCGTGCTTAACAATGGCTCCGCGGTTCATGTGGAGGAAAGACGGTGGACCTTCGGTGGTGCTCGGTGGACCTCGTGGCGAATCCGGAGTGGTGCGCCGCTGTGACGGCGACCAACGACGACTTTGCCGATTGGATCTCTCTCTATTTCCCCTCCTCTTTGTCCCCTTTTTGCTGGCCTAGGCATTGGTTGATCTATGATAATGAAGACGGGGAAGGAGAATGAAGGTAGTAGGAAGAAAATGAAAGTATGGAAATGATGCTTAGAAGAAGAAAAATGATGGAGTCCCCATGTATGATTCAACCCCCTACAGAACGTGAATTCCTCCTCCTTTTATATTGGTCTCTGCTCTCCATCTATGCTCTCTCATGTGCCACCCCTTTTCAACTAATTTCTGTATTTCATGACAGGGAGGGGGAAGGAGGTGGTGGCGGTGGAGGAAAGAGGTTGGGGGTGTGGGGAAGGTGGAGGGGTGAACGTGGGGGAAGGAAGAGAGAGAGAATGGAGGAGAGAGACAGAGAGAGAGGAGGGAGGAGGAGGAGTTATGGAATTAATTATAAAATATTCATAATAGGACAAAAAAAGGGTCCATTGTGTAATTATGAAAAAGTTTTGGGCCACTTTTTGAATACGAGAATGATTTGGCTCACTTTTTGAATACGAGAAGTTTGCGTAGTTTTTATGAAATTTGGGACAATTCGAAAATTTACAAACTTCATGACTATTTGGATAATATAAGTAATTTTATGGTCAAAGTCACAATTAAATAATCCTCTGGGGAGAAATTTGTAAATATGAAAAAACTGAGTAACCTACAATTATAGGTCGTGAGCTCACTTCACCATCATAGACAAATCTTATGGCTTGACCACCATAAATTTCACCTTAACTTATAATGTTGGGGTTCATTTCATATTAAAAAAAAATATTTGGCTTGTTCTTGGTTATGTTAAGTCTCCAGCGATTATTATTAATGCAACAAATTATATGACTGTTTCTGCAATAATGTAAAATAGTATGGAAAACCTATATGCCAGGTAACATGTAACAGATCTTATCTGTTCATATTTTATATTAATATATCAATGGCTAAAACAATCAATTCACCATGGTGGTGAATATAGGCACTGGTCCATACTAAGTCCCGCACGGGAGCACTTAGTATGGACCACCGTCCATGTTCACCATGGTGGTGAAGTGCCCTTTATAGCCATCGATATAATAATATAAAAAATAAACAGGTGGGATCTGTTACTGGTACCTGACATAAAGGTTTTGTATAGATTTTAACGTTATTACAAAAAGGGTCATATAATGTGTTGTATTAATAATACTCCCTTTCCCCTTCTTGAGTTCCTTCTTCCCTCCCACCACTGCGATACCAGAGCAGTTTCCAGTCTCTAGAAAACATCAACAAAGTAAAAAGGAAACTTCAATTTCAAAGGCTCCAACATATTAAAATAAATGGCATTAAGATTTGGAGCAACAATCGTACCATAAAAATATAAAAAAAGTGCCAAAATTTGAGCTTCAAATCCAACACCAGTACGCCATTAGAAAAGCTTAGTTTTACAGCACACCAGCAATAATTTGTTCTCAAAATGACAGCTTACTTAAAAACAAAAATCAAATCCTATCTACATTAAATTCAACTAATAAAACCAAAAAAGGTAAAAAAAAAAAAACGAGTCAAGGGGTGTTGAAGAAGCTGGGTGTTCTTATGAGAGTGGAACAACATTGTTGGGGAAGAAGAAGGGGTATGAGTCTCTCCTCCACCCTCAGTCTCGCTCTCGGTGGAAGGTTGGGGTATAGGTCTGTGCAAATCCAGTGGCGGGAGAAGCCGTTGGAGCTGCCGATTGCAGAGGCGTTTTCGACGGTGAAGAACTCGATGGCTGGCCGTGGCTGTTACTTCCGTTTAGGGTTGGATCTGGATACGACGAAATGTTCCATTTTGGAACAGGAAAGATGATTGGGGACGGAGTTTGTGGGTTTTGGGGGTTAATGTTAATGCTTCCTTTGCGCAATCACGACAGTGCTGAGAACGACTTCATGCAGCGGAGCTCTGGGAAGAGGCATGAGGGATGAGGACGGAGAGGCAATGAGGTCGAGGATGGAGAGGCGTTCGCAGAGGCATGAGGGATCGCATTGGTGGGTCCAAAAGATTTAAGCCTTAAAAGATTTGGGGGAAAAAATAATTGGAAACAAAGGTAATTCTCAAAACTTTTGGGGTATTTACTGATTGTACACAATACTTATTCCCATAAATATTGGGGTGAAATTATAATAACTCAAAAATTGGAAAACAGACAATAACAGGTAAAAAGGACAGTTCACCACCGTGGTGAACATGGACGGTGGTCCATACTAAGTGCTCCCAACCAAGACACCTTCACGCTAAATATTTTCTTTTATAAGCAAACTAGTGTGTAGCCCGTGCCCTGCACGGAGATAGATATTATTTGTAAAAACAGATGTATTAGTACTATTGGTTTACAAAATCTATAGGAATACAGGTTGATAATATAACAATATCATGATTAATGCAGTAAAGAGTTATGATATTTGTATGATTAATATTTATTTACACTATATTAATATTATTAGTATATCATAAATCATAAATATATAAAATCTGACTTATATCTAATACTTGCAAGTTCTTCACAATATTTAATTTCTTTGAAATATATAGCTCAAAAAAATGGAGAAGACAAGAAATACCCACAATGATTGAATGAATGTATAATTCATTGATACTTAGCAAGTACAGTACAAAAGTATTTAAACACGAGAGAGGTTGATCCTAACTATGCTGGAACTCATTACAACAAATAGAAGATCAATAAAAATAACCAAAACGACATTGACTCAGCATAATAGGAAGCACTCATCCTCGCACCAGTGAGTCGTCCTCATTCTCATTCTGACCCTTGCTAACACCTTCGATATCCTCATTTAATGTGTGGGTCAGATTAGAAGCAATAGCATATCAATGGTTTGGATCCTTCTAAAACTCAGCCTCATTGAGGGAAAAAAAACTCTGAAGATTGTCCACATGAAGGTTGTGCACATCTTTTACATCAGATAGCATATCTTGCCCTCCATAGCTAAGAAAAAGAGGGAATTCTTGGATCATGTCATAAGTTGGTGGAACCAGTTGTCCATAGTGCTGCATATTCTGAGGATGATCACCATAATCATACTTCGCTATTTTTCACGTTTTGACCACTACTCAAAATCCACAGAAAGAAACATCAAAGAGTCAGGTCAATAGAATATTATGTAGAAGTAGAAACTATTAGTTTTAACCAGAAATGTACAAAAGAAATGCTTCAAAATCAAATGATATTTAGTCACAGCAAAAATGTTGCTTCTTAGTAGACTACTTACCTTGAGATAGATGGATCAAGTTCTTAGTTGCTATTGGTTGTGGTTCATGATCAAGAAACACATCTATCCTAGAAGAATTTATGCAGCAATTTGGACCTAAAATTTCAAGGTAAAGCAATACCAAAATAAAGTTAATAACTGTGGGAATCAGTTTGATACATAAAGTGAAATTTAATTTCTTCACATCAAATAGCATATCTCGCCCTCCATAGCTAAGAAAAAGAGGCAATTCATTTGGGATTTGGGTCATGTCATAAGTTAGTGGAACTGGTTGTCCATAGTGCTTCATATTCTGTCCTTGATCACCATAATCATACTTTGCTATTTTTCCTGTTCTGATCACTACTCAAAATCCACAGAAAGAAACATCAAAGAGTCATGTCAATAGAATATTACGTAGAAGTAGAAACTGTTAGTACTAATAAGAAATGTACAAAAGAAATGCTTCAAAATCAAATGATATTTAGTCAGAGCAAAAATGTTGCTTCTTAGTAGACTACTTACTTTGAGATAGATGGATCAAGTTCTTAGTTGTTGTTGGTTGTGGTTCATGATCAAGAAACACATCTATCCTAAAAGAATTTATGCAGCAATTTGGCCCTAAAATTTCAAGGTAAAGCAATACCGAAATAAAGTTAATAACTGCAGGAATCAGTTTGATACATAAGGTGAAATTTAATTTCTCATCATGTCATGCCAGCAACATTTTATAGTACCAGTGAAAAATGTCATTAGGTTTGAGCAGTTAAGAAACACGGTGGCATGTATTTTATCACCCTGTAAGCGTGTAGGATTTCAAAGAAATGTCAGTCGTTGTATGTTCATAAACTTCAAATCCTGTTTAACTTTGGCAACATTGGCCAACAGGAATGCCTAAAATCTATCAGAGACGAATATTTACAGGAACCCTATCAATAGGGTAACAGGATGCAGTTAGTGAAAAAAAAAAGGAAAGGCATGTTTTCTCCTATTTATGCAACTAATCTCTGCTAACTAACTAAATAGACTAACTGACTAACAGAACTGCAGTCCTTATTATTCTGTCCTAATGATACATCCTAACAGAAGTGCTCCAGGAAGGATAGATAATTGCATTTAGATTACTATCACTAATAATACATTGCTCTATAGCAAAAGAAAGCAATCTAATAAGTAGAACACAGAAGAATTATATGGAGAAAAAATAAATTCCAAATAAAGAGAGAAGAATTATATGCAGAAAATAGGTATTAGTTTTTTACATTGCTGCTTGTAAGTAGAAATATACTTTAAAGTGTACCTGACAACAAAACAACATTGAAATAAGGCATCGCTGTATATTAAAATATATATGCAATCTGCTAAGTGAAAGAATAATAGAGTTAAACTGATTACAACATTGGAGATTGATCACCCAAATCTACGTGGTAGTATACTATTCCAAGCAAGTTAACTCTGGCTCAAGCTTATATTGAACAACAAATTTGCACATATGAAAGTAATTCAAAACTCTGGCTCAAGCTTACATTTTCATTACCATTTTAGTAAAATCTAATCCCATCAGTTGGGGCACTTCTTTGCTGGACCAATGAGTTTACATTATGCAGTAACTCTACTTCAACAACAAACCGATTCAGATATCCTTTTCATGTTTCAAAACCCTTTCTACCCAATCCTTAATTTTAGCAGGGTTTCAATATATTACATTAAAATCCTATGATGGGCAACTTCTCATTTTTAAGTAGAATCAACCCAACTTTGAATGAATCAGGGTCAGTTAAAAGCAAATGCTCCACAAATTATCCCAAATCTACTAATATACTTTAAAGTTTTCCTGACAACAAACAACATTGAAATAAGGCATCGCTATATATTAAAATATATATATGCAATCTGCTAAGTGAAATAATTTAATAGAGTTGAACATCTATTATTTGAGTAAATGTATAATAGCGTTGAACAAAGACGCACCTTCTGGTCCATTAGAACCAGTTCGAGAGAGAACGGAAACCTCGGCTTGGCAGAATCTCGAACATACCATAGTCGCAACACCCTCGTGACCAAGCTCCGCGTCTTGTTCCTTGTATCGATATCGGTAACAAAGTCGTGGTTACAGTCCCATTGATCGGGAGTATTAAATCGAAACAGACTCTGAATAAAATGCAAAAACTTTTGAATGAAGAGGATTGGTACTGGTGGAAGAACATAGATGATCGAGCACAATGGACCCAGTGAGGAAGAATCAAATAAATCCAAAAATCAAGACGATTCTCACCGGACTCAGATGTGGTTAGCCGTGGTTGCGTAATTATAGGACAATTTGTCGAGATTCAATGGCACCACCCCAGAGAGAATGAAAATTGAAGAGAGGGATTCATGATCTCGATGGATATTTTGAATCGGCATCGGAGGATCTCGAGCTCGATGTATTTACACTGACCCAAACTTGCCAAATTGATGTTCACAGAGCGTAATCCCTAGGCAGAGGATGAATAAGAGTGAGTTGGCGTAGAGAATTCGTAATGAATGTCAAGATTGGTGATCTCAATTGCCATTTACGTTGCAAAATCCACGGGGAAATTGTCGAGATTCAAAAAATGCAGCAAAGAGGGATTGAATGGGCGTCGTACTCTGTAAGGGTGCCAATCACCAAAAGGGGCCCACCCAATGCTGAATCACACGAGAAGAAGGATAGTGGACAGGTGGAAAAGAATTCTCTTAGAAGGAGCCAAAGAGAGAGAGTAACTAATTCGAGGTGGAAAGATTTCGTGTGAGATAGGGATATAAGAGAGAGAATGAACGATTGAGAAAGGTGTGCAATGTGTGATGTAATTCTCTCTCCCTCTGATTCTATTCCCCTCTGCGTCTTCTCTTCCCTCTTTCTGTTACTACCTCATTTCCCTATTTTCTGAGAATTCTTCATTGTAAGGTTACTATTTCCTCCTTAGTTCATACACTGGGAGTGATTATTGACTCAGTATTCAATAAAACGGTAACCTATTCTCAGTTCAGATTTGGTACTCATAACAATTTGGTGCTTTCATTGCCCCATGGCTGATGGTACAAGAATGAAGACGATGGAAGCATTACTAGCGCAGCTCAACGAGACGGTGTCCACCCTCGTAAAGCCACAACTCGCTCAGCTCACTGAATCGGTGGCTACACACAGTGTCACCATTGCAGAAACTTCGAGTTCTTTACAGCGGATGGAATCGTTGCTACAATCCTTGGTGGTGAAAACAGAAACGTTCTCGTCGTATTCCCATGGTGGTCCGAACTCACAGCATGAGACTAGACGAGGCCCACTCCAGTTGCGTCATGTCAAGTTGGAATTTCCCAGGTTTGATGGCACTCATGCGCTTGAGTGGATTTTTAAAGCAGAGCAGTTCTTTGATTACTATGGCACAAGTGATCAAGAACGACTCACCATTGTCGCTGTGCACATGGATCAAGCAGTAATTCCATGGTTCCAGATGATTCAGCGCACAAAACCATTTAAATCGTGGGAAGCTCTTACGCGCGCGATTGAGGTGGAATTTGGTCCTTCGGCATTTGATCGGCCACGAGCGTCTCTGTTCAAGTTAGTGCAGACTGGAACTATTGGTGACTATTATTTGGAATTCACTCATTGGCCAATAGAGTCGATGGACTCTCCCGAGGCGATCATGGA
Organism: Glycyrrhiza uralensis; assembly: GCA_030159175.1. Taxonomy (NCBI): domain Eukaryota; kingdom Viridiplantae; phylum Streptophyta; class Magnoliopsida; order Fabales; family Fabaceae; genus Glycyrrhiza; species Glycyrrhiza uralensis. The sequence continues at coordinate 4,891,305 of BRZY01000007.1, forward strand.
TTGTTTCATAAGCGGATTACAGAAAGAGTTACAACGAGAGGTATTATCCCAGTCCCCCACTTCATTGATTCAAGCTGTCTCTACTGCAAAATTGTTTGAAGATAAATACTCAACCTCTAAAATACCCACATCCTATACACAAACCAAAATCCAGCTCACCAATACATATTCCTCAAACCGTACCCAACGTCCAACCTCACCCCAACCTACAAATAGCCAACCCAAGAACCAACTACCCCCATTACTGCCTACCCCTTCCATAAAACCAAACACATTCACCTAAAGGTCCCCTAAGATTAAGCACATTAGCCCAGCCGAAATGTAAGTAAGGAGAGATAAGGGACTTTGTTATTATTGTGATGACAAATTCTCCTTCCAACATAGATGCCCCAACAAACACTTATTTCTCTTACAATTAGAAGATAGCAACTCTGATGACCCAGACCCAGACCCAACCGAGAAGCCTGAGAGTAATGCTGGGAATTTCCCACCTGAACATCATTTGTCCTTGAATGCAATGAATGGATCGAGTGGGGTGGGCACAATTCGTTTTACTGGCCATATTGCTGGCCTACCTATACAAATATTGGTTGATGGAGGTAGCTCAGACAGTTTTTTACAGCCTCGGATTGCTCAATTTTTGCGCCTCCCTATTGAACAAGCACCTTCCTTCGAAGTGTTGGTGGGCAATGGCCAAACCATGGTGATTAATGGCAAGATTTCTGCACTAACTGTGGACATTCAAGGTCATGAAATTACTGTTCCAGTGTTCCTTCTTCCAGTGGCAGGGGCTGACTTAGTTCTGGGTTCAGCATGGCTGGCTACCCTAGGTCCGCATGTGGCGGATTATGCTACACTAAGTTTGAAATTTTTTCTGGGTGGAAAATTTATAACATTGCAGGGACAGCAAGAGCCACTGCCTGTCCCAGCCCAGTTGCACCACATTAAGAGGCTCAAGCACACAAAGGCCATCTCAGAAGTGTTCACCATGCACTTATTCCAATTTGAGCAATCTGTGGCCTCGAGTCTTGTAGTACCTGATGAAATGAATCCCAAATTGAAGCAATTGCTACTGCAGTACAGCAATATGTTTCAAGAACCAAAGGGTTTGCCACCAAACCGGGAACAAGATCATGCTATTCCACTCATAGATGAATCCAAAACGGTTAAAGTGAAGCCTTACCGATACCCTCACAATCAAAAAGAACAAATTGAGAAGATGGTGCATGAGATGCTTGAGCAAGGTATTATACAACCCAACACTAGCCCTTTTTCTTCACCTATTATTTTAGTTAAAAAAAAATATGGCACTTGGAGATTTTGTACAGATTATAGGGCCTTAAATGCTTTGACTGTAAATGATAGTTTTCCCATGCCTACAGTGGATGAATTACTCGATGAATTATATGGTGCTAAGTATTTTTCCAAATTGGATCTAAGGTCTGGATACCATCAAATACTAATGAAGCCTGAAGATAGATGCAAAACGGCCTTTAGAACACATCATGGACATTATGAATGGTTGGTGATGTCATTTGGCCTTTCCAATGCCCCAGCTACTTTCCAGTGTTTGATGAACAAAGTATTTCAACATGCTCTTCGGAAATTTGTTCTTGTTTTCTTTGATGACATATTGATATATAGTCCCACATGGCCTAGTCACTTGCACCACTTAGAAAATGTTTTGCAGGTCCTGCAGCAACACATTTTGTATGTGAAACTTTCCAAATGTTCTTTTGGCATGTTGGAGGTGGATTATTTAGGCCATACTGTTTCAGGAAAAGGGGTCTCTATGGATAAATCTAAGGTGCAAGCACTATTAGATTGGCCCAGACCAAGCAATGTCAAACAACTAAGAGGTTTTCTAGGCCTCACAGGGTATTACAGAATATTCATTCAATCTTATGCTTCCATAGCAGCCCCACTCACCAACATACTCAAGAAGGACAGTTTTGTGTGGAATGATCAGGCTGAACAATCCTTCTTACAACTGAAACATGCAGTAACCTCGGCCCCAGTCTTGGCTCTTCCTAATTTTCAGCAGCCCTTTGTCTTAGAAACAGATGCCTCGGGCTCCGGTATTGGTGCGGTTTTGAGTCAAGGAGGACACCCTATAGTTTTCTTTTCAAAAAAATTGGCACCTCTGGCTTAGAAGAAATCTGCTTATGTGAGGGAATTCATGGCTATTACTGCTGCTTTAGCCAAGTTTAGACATTACCTGCTTGGTCATCGGTTTATTATCCGAACTGATCAACAAAGCTTGAAGGCTTTATTAGATCAGACTTTGCAAACACCAGAACAGCAGGCGTGGTTGCACAAGTTCATTCGGTTCGATTTTAAAATCGAGTATAAGCCTGGGAAAGAAAACCTTGCAGCTGATGCATTGTCCAGGGTGTGTTACATGGCGTGGTCCGAACCTCATCATCAATTTGTACACCAGCTGCAGCAGGAAATTAAGAATGATCCATCCTTGGCTGATATTGTTCAGCAATGTGTTAACCAGTCTTGTCCCAACCCGTGTTATACCAGCAGAGATGGGCTCCTTTATTGGAAAGGACGATTGTTGATTCCTACGCATAGCCCATTAATACAACAGATTTTGAGGGAATATCATGATTCCCCAATTGGGGGCCATTTAGGGGTTGCGAGAACCTTGACCAGAATTACTTCTCAATTTTACTGGACTAAGATGAAGGAAGATATTAGACAATTTATCCAACATTGCTCGGTGTGTCAAAAAGCCAAAACTCCAAACACTTTGCCTGCTGGTCTGTTGAATCCCTTACCTATCCTACTCAAGTTTGGGAAGACATTGCTATGGATTTCATCACGGGCTTACCTTTATCATTCGGGTTCACAGTAATTATGGTTGTTGTTGATAGATTAACCAAGTATGGTCATTTCTTTGCACTTAAATCGGACTATGACAGCAAGGGTGTAGCAGAAATTTTCATGAACCATATTGTTAAGTTACATGGTATGCCCAAATCCATTACTTCGGATCGCGACAAAATTTTTACCAGCAAATTTTGGCAATGCTTATTCCAACTCCAGGGGACTACTTTGGCTATGAGTACAGCCTATCATCCTCAATCCGATGGCCAATCCGAAGCCTTAAACAAGTGTTTGGAAATGTATTTAAGGTGCTTAACTTTTCAGAATCCTAAGCAGTGGTTTAAAGCATTACCTTGGGCGGAATATTGGTATAATACTTCATACCATATGAGTGCCGGAATGACTCCCTTCAAAGCATTGTATGGCCGAGACCCTCCCACTCTCACTAGATACCAAGCAAATTTGGAGGATCCCACTGATTTGCAGACTCAATTGAGCCACAGAGATGAGTTGCTTAAACAGTTGAGGAGTAGTTTACTAAGAGCCCAGCAGATTATGAAGAACTAGGCTGATAAAAAACGGAGGCATGTAGAATTCCAAGTTGGTGATAATGTGCTGGTTAGGCTGCAACCTTATCGACAGGCTTCAGTGGCTTTGAGAAAGCATCAGAAAATAGGAATGCATTATTTTGGTCCTTTTTCCATCATAGCCAAGATTGGAGCAGTAGCTTATAAACTGCAGCTTCCTTCAACAGCAAAAATACATCCCGTATTCCATGTTTCTCAGCTCAAGGAATTTAAGGGGTCAAGCCTGGAACCTTATTTACCTTTACCCTTGACTACTTCTGAACTTGGTCCTATTATGCAACCCGAATCTGTATTACAACACAGAACTATTTTAAAGGGCTCTATGGCAGTGCCACATGTGTTGATTAAATGGGCTAATCTTGATTCCACTGCTGCAATTTGGGAGGATCAGTCTGAGATGGAGTTGAGCTATCCTAACTTCAACCTTGAGGACAAGGTTGCTTTTAACGGGGAGGGTAATGTAAGGGTGCCAATCACCAAAAGGGGCCCACCCAATGCTGAATCACACGAAAAGGAGGATAGTGGACAGGTGGAAAAGAATTCTCTTAGAAGGAGCCAAAGAGAGAGAGTAACTAATTCGAGGTGAAAAGATTTTTGTGTGAGATAGGGATATAAGAGAGAGAATGAACGATTGAGAAAGGTGTGCAATGTGTGATGTAATTCTCTCTCCCTCTGATTCTATTCCCCTCTGCGTCTTCTCTTCCCTCTTTCTGTTACTACCTCATTTCCCTATTTTCTGAGAATTCTTCATTGTAAGGTTACTATTTCCTCCTTAGTTCATACACTGGGAGTGATTATTGACTCAGTATTCAATAAAACGGTAACCTATTCTCAGTTCAGATTTGGTACTCATAACATACTCACAGACCTGGCGCAAGATGCGGATAGAAGGCCAAGTCAGTGAGGTCTGGAGGCTGAGCAACCTGGTAAAGCCACGGTGGAAATCTGGACGCGTGAGTTGCGGTGGTGGTTCCAGGGTGTTATTCGCAAGGCGTGTTTTGCGGTGGTGCTGACTGGTGTTTTTGCTTTGTTTATATAGTATAGATTTATTATAGAAACTAGACTAGATTATACCACGAGTTGTGGCAAAATTCAGTAAAGCAACACAAAATTTGCTATTGACAAAGGCGTGGGGGAAGAGAGTCTAAGGGGGTGTATTGGGTCAGGATTATAAAATATTTTAATAGATTTTTTTGTGATAATAAAATCTTGTGGTATTCAATCAAGACTTTTTAATAATATGAAAAAATCTAATGGTATTCAATTAGGATTATTATGACATTTTAAAGAGAGTAATGAAATCTAGTGGTATTCAATTAGGACTATAATGACTTTTTAAAGAGGGCAACGAAATCCGGTGGTATTCAATTGAGATTTTTTACAACTTAATAAAAGTCTCTTGGTATTCAAAAAATACAGATTTCGATGGATTATTTTGTATGGTGGATTTCGTGTGACTTTTCAGTGAAAAATATAAAGATTAGACTCATCCAATAATCTCACTCAAACCCTTAAGACTTTTCAGACTTTTTTTTTCTTGTCGTTGCAGCATTGCCAGACTCACCAGGTAATTCTTCTTTTTTCCTTTTTCCAACTGATTTTCTTTAAACATTCTTTCTGCGTTGAATATGTTTGGCTTTGATAGCAATGTTGTAGATATGTGTGTGTATATTCTTTTTGTACTTTACCTCCTCAAACGCTATAGTAACCAAATGCAATTTTTTCATCTTTTATTTCATAATCTTCCACTACAGTTTCTAGCCAAATATGATCTTCCTATTTTTTTACCCTCTTTGTATTTACTAATTTAAAATTAATATAATAAATTTATCCTTTTTCAAATTTCAATTATTTTTCCATTCGTGATCCTCTTTTTATTTTTATAAATATAATAGTTTCTTAACAGATTTTATTCATATTTTTTGTTCCTATAAATTTTCATGTTTCATTCATATTTTTTTATAAATTTGATAAATATAATAGTATTTCTTAACATATTTTATTCATATTTTTTTATTTCTGTAATTTTTAGGATATAAATTTTTTTAAAAATAAAAAGTTTTTTTTACTGGTTTCTCATTAATTAATTTTAATTTTGTTTTTACTTTAGACCGGAAAACTATTTCATTTATTTATTTTATATATATCTTATGTGGTGTGCTTAACACAAGCAGAACTTTTGTTAGCATCTGTAGCACTGCATAACTTTCTTCGCAAAGAATGTGGTTCTGATAAATTTTCAATCGAACCAACATGCAAATCTTCATCTTCGGTATTATCGATTAACGAAAACTATAATTTTGAGCTAGCAAACGAATTTTCACATTCAGTATTATCAGTTAATGAACACTATAATTTTGAACTTATTATTCAAACCCAAGAGCATGAACGGGAACATGCTAATGCATAGAGGGCTAGTATGACTCTAGATATGCAAAGAAATGCTGTAACACCCGCATTTTTAGATCAGTAGCTAATTCTATGACACTGTGTGAGTAGATCAAATTACATATTATAAGATGATATTAGAGAATGAAATGTCATGATTATAGTCGTTCATAGTAAAGCAACTAGGATTTCGAGTTGAAATTGGAAATTTCAACAGAAAACGATTCTCGTTATAAACGACGAAATAAGATTTTACTGATTTGAAGGCCAAGACAATGCCATCATGAGAAATTAAAGAGACAAATAGTATTTTTATATTATTTAAGGATTTTAGAATTTTAGTTTGGAATTTTCTGAGATTAGGATAAAGATGTTACATTTTTGGTCCCTGTAGAATGGACTACGTGACACGTAATGAACAGATAATTACCAGAGGACTAAGAAATGATCCAAATAGAAAGTTAGGGATATCATTAGTGTTTTTAGATTATTTATGATTTTTAGATGGGTAAAGAGTGGCAGAAATCGAAAAGCAGAAAAATAGCGTAAACCGTGACACGATTTGAAAGCGTCGAAGGTTTTATATTTTTACGGAGACCATTTTTGCATCAAAAAAATATTTTAACGAAACAAAAGTTAATTTTTTTATATTTCGGATTTTTGAGAATTTTTTTAGACATTTTCAGAAAAAAAAAAAAAGTTTTAGCCATTTTTAGCACGTTACGGGTAACCGTAGCGCAATCGGGGTATCAGAAAATGATCAAAAATTAAGTTTTGATATTCTAAATTTTATTATATTAATACTGGGTCATAAAAGTGATTTTTCCATTAATTATTTATTTAGTATGAATTTATTTCAAAAGGGTTAATTAATTAAGCAATTTTCTTAAATTTGGTGCAACCAAACAAGCCTAGCTTTGAGATATTTTCTTCCCACTTGCTTCCAGCTTTGTTCTGCGCCCCATACTTCAGCCCCATGTGCCAAGTTGATCAATTTGATCATTACTTAATTCCTAAATATCAAGTCTTAGCCAATAGAAAAAATTCCTTTATTTTCTAATCAAAAACCAAGATAATTCCAATTAATCAAAGCACAAGTTGGCTGATTTCTTTGGCCTGTTGGCCGACCAAATAGGGAGAGGGAGGAGAGAGAAGACTTCATCTTCTCATTTCACCATTTTCACAAAGCAAAAACCTTCCATTTTCTCTCAAGTTTCAAGCTTTTTCCTTAAGCTTTTCCTTGGTTTTTCAAGAGCTTTGATCCATAAAGCTTCTCTTCAAGAGGTAAGGGCATGTTCTTCTAAAAGACATAATTTTAATGTAGTTTTGTGTTGTATGATTTAGGTGGCATGATGACAACTCAATAACCTTGAGTTTCATCTTTGATTTGAGTAGTTAAAACCATCCTTGATGTATTTAAATCACTAAGCTAAGATTTTTAGCTCTATGGTTTTTGTATGAGGATTTTTAGAATTTTAATACTATGTATGTTTTTATAAAAGACTTGGGTTAAAAATGAAGAGTGAAGAAATTTACCTAATAAGGAAAATATGTGTGTATGCTTGGATTTATTAAAAATGTAAATTTTGGCATGTGTTAACTCTATGGTTTTTGTATGGTAGAAATCTTGTGTTTTTGTTGTATGATTGTTCTCTTGATTGTGTATGAGAAAATGGTATGTCTTGAAGTGATTGAGTGTATTTAATTATTTGTGATTCATTTGATCTATTTGGGATGATTGTAATACTTAAAGTAGTGTTATGCTTTATTTATTATGTGTATGTGATGTTTGTTGTGATTGGGTAAATAGAATCAAGAGGAAAATAAAACAAGTGACCCAAGCATCATGGAAGAGGAAGTAGAGGATTCTATAACAAAAAGTATTTTAAAGACAAAGACTAAATTGATTTACATGCAAGCCAAAGTTTCATTTTGGACTTTACTAATTAATTCTTTTGAATAAGTCTCCAATGGACTTTAATGGGATTTTTCTTAAAATGAAGAATTTTTGGAAGTTCCATTTATATCAAGTTTAACACATAAGTTTTTAATCAACAAGATTAGGCAATTATTTGCAAAAAGGAAATAAAATGGGTGTAACTAATCTTTTTGAAAATCCAAAGCTAAATAATTAAGTTTCATAGATGGGTAATTAAATTTTAAGGGGTATTGGAGGATTTAATAAAATCCAAGAAGAAAAGTGAAATTTTTGAATTTTAAAGGGTTTGGGGTCAAAAGTGTAATTTTTAGAAGTTTTGGGATAAAAAGTCAAAATCTAGACTTTTGGGGTCAAAATCGTAATTTTGAAAGTATAGGGGCAAAAATAGAAATATGGACGTTTTGGGGTCAAAATATAATTATAAAAAGTTGTGTGGTTTTAACAAATAATAAGAAGTAAGGGGCATTTTTATAAATGCGAAGAGTCCGACAAGTAGTTGGAAAAGAGTCCAAACGTGGCGATGTTTACTTAAAATTTTATACGTTGTTGAGAGAGGGTCAACACGTGGCGAGTTGAAGATTCGAGGAAAAATGCTACACGGTGTTGGGAGAGAGCTAACACGTGGCGATGAAAATCCTAAATGAAGGATTGCATTATTCTCCTTGTATATGTGTATGAATTGTATTGTCATATGCATTTGAGATATTAGCTTTTGTCAGGCTAGCTTTATGCTATGATGAGAGTATACAATCCTAAAGTGATGGATTGAGAATAAACATAGTCTGACTATAAGTCTTTGAGGGCGTTCAGGTCACGAAATTCTCAATGGCCTTGAGGGGAATCTCCTTGTGCCGAGAAGAGTAGTATACCCAGCTTGAATGATCCTGACCGGCTTGTCTTATTTATGATATGGTGCACGAGTTAGCACAATGGGCCATACCGAATAAATGACAACGAGGGCTAAGAGATGGTCAGGTTGCATTTATGTTAGGTACAAGCACCGCCATATCGCTCTACTTAGTTGAGGAAAAAGAAGTCTCCATGGAGCAGTGCACCGGTGTGATGAGAGATGACTGAAGTGTCATGCATATTGTTTGGATCTAAATGGGTGATTTTCGTGATGATGTGTTTTGGGTAATTTTGTGAGCTTAGAGAAAAGTTTTCAAATGATATCTGCTTATATTTGAAGTATAATAAGTAGTATTTTTCCTTTTACTATGTATGTTTCGTGATTGTGACTTTGGGAGAAACTCGCCCTTGCCTATATGTTTTATGCCCTTCGGGACATGATTTATATAGATTGATTACTAGCTGAGTGGACTAGACAGGACTCGAAGAACGAGACGTGCATTGAAGACATGTCAACCAAGTGGAAGGACGAGCGAGTCCTAATTTTGTTGGAGTTTTTCTTACTTGAGCTTCTTGCAGAAGTTCTTAGTGTTTGACCAGCATAGGGAGTCTGCACTGGTTTGGGAAAAGAATTTCTTGTATATGGTATGTTTTATTATAAATGAATACGTTTTATTTCCTATAATTATAAAAAGTTGTGTGGTTTTAACAAATAATAAGAAGTAAGGGGCATTTTTATAAAAGCGAGGAGTCCCACACGTAGTTGGAAAAGAGTCCAAACGTGGCGATGTTTACTTAAAATTTTACACGTTGTTGAGAGAGGGTCAACACGTGGCGAGTTGAAGATTCGAGGAATAATGCTACACGGTGTTGGGAGAGAGCTAACACGTGGCGATGAAAATCCTAAATGAAGGATTGCATTATTCTCCTTGTATGTGTGTATGAATTGTATTGTCATATGCATTTGAGATATTGGCTTTTGTCAGGCTAGCTTTATGCTATGATGAGAGTATACAATCCTAAAATGATGGATTGAGAATAAACATAGTCTGACTATAAGTCTTTGAGGGCGTTCAGGTCACGAAATTCTCAATGGCCTTGAGGGGAATCTCCTTGTGCCGAGAAGAGTAGTATACCCAGCTTGAATGATCCTGACCGGCTTGTCTTATTTATGATATGGTGCACGAGTTAGCACAATGGGCCATACCGAATAAATGACAACGAGGGCTAAGAGATGGTCAGGTTGCATTTATGTTAGGTACAAGCACCGCCATATCGCTCTACTTAGTTGAGGAAAAAGAAGTCTCCATGGAGCAGTGCACCGGTGTGATGAGAGATGACTGAAGTGTCATGCATATTGTTTGGATCTAAATGGGTGATTTTCGTGATGATGTGTTTTGGGTAATTTTGTGAACTTAGAGAAAAGTTTTCAAATGATATCTGCTTATATTTGAAGTATAATAAGTAGTATTTTTCTTTTTACTATGTATGTTTCGTGATTGTGACTTTGGGAGAAACTCACCCTTGCCTATATGTTTTGTGCCCTTCGGGACATGATTCATATAGATTGATTACTAGCTGAGTGGACTAGACAGGACTCGAAGAACGAGACATGCATTGAAGACATGTCAACCATGTGGAAGGACGAGCGAGTCCTAGTTTTGTTGGAGTTTTTCGTACTTGAGCTTCTTGCAGAAGTTCTTAGTGTTTGACCAGCATAGGGAGTCTGCACTGGTTTGGGAAAAGAAATTCTTGTATATGGTATGTTCTATTATAAATGAATACGTTTTATTTCCTATGTTGTTTTCTAGTTGGTGTTTATTTTCATAAATATTTCTTTTGTAAGAGAAAAAAATTTGACAGAGAAAATCCATTTGTGAAAAGTAAATAAATTTTGACAGCGTTTTTCGAAAGAAGAATTGGAAGAAAGATTTAATTTCCGCATTAGAGGTTCAGTTACGAAGTGTAATGCCTCATGAGAAAGGGGTGTTACAAATGCTACTTAGGAGGAGAACAAGATAGAAACAATTTTTTTATTATCGTTTTTATTGACTCTTATAACTTTAAATGTTTGCTAAAAATCCATGAGATTCTTTATAAATTCATAAAGTCCTTTCAAATCTTATAAATTCTTATGATATAAAAGTCTTTTATAATCCACAAAATTTTTCTAAAATCCACAAGACTTTTTAAAAAAATCTGATACGTTATTACATTCCTACGTAATTTTTTAAAATCTTTAAAATCTACAAAAAATTTTATACCAAAATAGTCTTTTAAAATCTAAATCTAATACAGCCCCTAAGCATTAATCCCCACAAATAAGAAATACCCACAAATGAGAAAAAATTGATAAATTCATCCCCCAGGTGTGAAGCTGTGTAGACCCAATCTACAGAAAAATAAATCTTACCAATTAAGTGTCGTTCACACCTGTGAAATAAATTCACATCCATGGTGTGAAATCGTCAGACCCAACCACAAAAATGAGGTCTTCCGATGCCGAACTGTTCACCATTGTGAAAAAAGTCACATCACAGGCGTGAACCAGTCAGACCCATGTACGAAAATATAGACTTCCAATCTAGAGTTGTTTACAGTTGTGAAAACATTCACTCTGTGGATGTGAAACTGTTAGATCCAAGTATGAAAATGCAGACTTCAAATCCAGAGTTGTTCACTTGTGTGAAAAAATGCACACTAATGGTGTGAAACCGTCAGACCCAAGTACAAAGTGCAGACTTCCAATCCATAGTTGTTCACAGTTGTAGAAATATTCACACCCCAAGTGTGAAATCTTCACACCCAAGAACGAAACTGTTGACTTCCAATGCTGAGAAATTCACACCCAAGGTGTCAGGCTCAACCAAGAAAATGCAGACTTCCAATCCAGAGCCATTTATGCCTGTGAAATTAAACACACCCATGGTGTGATTGCTTCTGGTTTTACCCAGCACACTAAATTGACCCCCACACTAAATGTTAGATAGATGGATACCCAAATGCCATTTAACACCTTAAGAGAAATAAAAATAGAAGAGAAGAATTAAAGTGATAAATATAATAAATAAATGATAAAAAAAGACAGAAACGAGTACAAAGCTAGTGCAACAAACCGCGGAGAAATTTTTTAGATCGAATCCTTATTTGAAAGGTGAGAAATCTTTGGAGATGGATATGCATGGCAAATGGAGGATTGTGTGGTTGTATCACATAAAAAACACAATCCAATCATTAATAAGAATTCTGCTGAAATGGAAAAAGTGGGTCAAAAAGCAAAAAAAAAAATTGTTGTTCTAGTGAACCCCAGGGAAGCAAGAATCGTGGGAACAATGGCAAAATTTACCATACATGAGCCAGATACGTCGCGCACGGTGCATCACTTAAGAACTACCATCACATATATTAATATTTAAATGTATGGTTCAGATGAATTGATGTTACCGTAGACTCGCCCACACCCGATTCTCCCCTCTTCCCCCACCGATCTCACCATAAACCCACAAAAACTTGGAGGGAGGGAGAAGAAGGCTTATGGTTCCGCAGATGGGAGGATAATGGTAACCCACAAAAACTTGAGGTTACGGACTTACGGAGGAATTACCAGCAATGGTAGCAAAAGCACAATGTGGTGTTTTATCCGACATAAAATGGCTAGTGATTTATTATAGCATGAACATAAATGCTTTAATAATTTTGTTCTCATTGAAGTTGGATCTGATTTTTGAAAAAGGGGAGCGGAGGGGGAGGGGGAAGAGAGAAGGGGGAGGGGGCTGGAGATGGAGGAGGGGAAGAGAGTGGGGAGAAAATGAAAATTTTCAAATTAGTCCCTTCTGAGTGCTGACTGGATGGCACGTGAAGGATACATGAGTGGTTATGTGGCACTTAACGTGCCAAATCACCAATTTAAACGTAGTTAATTACACGAGGGACCAATGTGATGGATGAAAGTCATTTTTAGGAACTTTTTTTAGTTTATTAAATTTACTTCTACACTTCTAGGGACCATTGTGACAGCGCTTACCACTTCAAGGAACAAAGTGAGAGTTTACACTTTTAATTTTAAATTTTTTAAGCACTAATACTTTAATTGTTCGTTTTGATCCCTATGACTAAGCAACTACGTACGTGGGCTGACATGTCTATCTTACGTGGCAGTTAATGTCCCAACTCAGCAAACCAAATAGAGTTAAGAACTTGCTCTAATGGGAAGGAGTACAATGACTAACAGCTGGCACGGTGATTTTTTTTTTAAAATTTTGTAGCTTTAGGGATTAAAATAACACCGTCCATCACTCTCAAATCAAAATCACGTTTATACTAAAGAAAAGGAGAAAAAACGCTAGCACAAATTGATAAAAAGAAGCAAGCTAAGGAGGATGAGGCCCGAAAATGATCACCTGCACGCAGGAGTAACTTTCAACTTTTTTGCCTCCTGTGTACGGGTGTTCAAAACCGAACCAACCCAAAAAAATAACCGATAACCGATCCAAAAAACCGAAAACCGAACGAAAATCGAACTTTTTGAATTTTTTTGGATGACTTTTTTGAAAACCGAACCAAATCGATTGATTCCGAATCGAGCCGCAATGTTATTCTTTTTGGGATATTTTTAAGTGTTGTTTGGCATAGACTACTAATTAATTGTTAATGTGCATTGTGTTTGTTTTTTAGAATTGACTTTTACAAGTACCGTGTGTTAAATATTAATTCTCATTGACATTTATGTGTGTATTAAATTTATTTAACATTTTTCATTTCATTTGTTTAGAATTGGCTTTTGCAATTACTATTTTTCTATAACACATTTTTTTTAAAAATGACATCTATATGCTTATAAATTTAAAAAATAGGTTTAAACCTCTTTTTGGTCCCTCATTTTTCACTAAGTTCCATTTTTAGTCTCTTAAAAGTAAAATTCGTCATTTTAGCCCTTCTTTTTAGTCCTTCAAATTTAAAATATGGACTCAGGGACTAAAAGTGATAAATTTTCAAAAATAAAGGATTAAAAAGACACGTTTTACTTTTGAAGGACTAAAAACGGAACTTAGTTAAAAATAAGAGACTAAAAACAAATTTAAATATTGTTCAGATCTCTCGTCATTTCTTGCTTGCCAGACAACTACAACCCTTTCATTTTATATATACCGTGTCCCGTCTGTCCGTTTTTTTTTATTATTTGAGTTAAATATTAAATTATATAGTGATTATATATAAGTTTAAATGTCTAAATCAATATTTTTTACTATCATACCTGTTGATATTTGACTTTTTTAAGGACTAACATTAAAATATCTCTATATTATAAAGATCAAAAATATATTTTAATTAACTAAATAAACATATGGTCCAACTAATTTTTTAAGGATTGCTTCAAGACCAAATAATATTACTCTCAAGTACATAAAAACACCCTTCACTAATAATATCTTTAAGAATATCATTTGCAAATAGTGACATAACACACAGAGATTTCATAAAAATTTAAAAGTAATATTATTTAGCGATTTAAGATCATCTGTCTCTCTTATGAATTTTCATTGTTATTGATGCTTTCCATTATTTCATCCTCCTCCTATGTCTTACTTTCTCTATCTATTTTTCTGAAAATGTTCACAGCAAATAAATAGGATCTTAAAAGAATGGGTCCTATATTTGTTTTCTGGTTTTAGGCGACACAAAGGATAAAAAACTGCACAATTAAAAAATCCACATAAAAATTGGCCAAAATCATAAACCAAAAATCAACAACACCATGAACAATCCGATCATTGTAGCGCTGTGAGCAATGATGATGGGCTGGATTGTAGTCTGCGAACGGTTATTAGCAGTTTACTATGCTTTCCCGTTTTAAATCTAGTGCGCCAACCATTTTCCATTTGTTAATGACAATTATAGATACTATTTACTATAGTTTCCGATTATTCTGATAGCAGTTAGTAGGGGTAAAATGGGGTTATGAAAAGGCTACACCAAAAGTTTGAATCCCCATTATATATTGTTATATATATATATAACTATTTATAATGAACAATGCAGAAAAATTCCGTAGCACACAGTGTTGGAAATAATAGGAATAAGAGTGATAGTTGTGCCGTGGCAATAGTCACTGTCCTGAAAGTAAAATTCTGGCGGACCTCTAGTGCAATTCGATATCCGGTTTTGCCCCCTAAAGTTTACACAACAACGTATCTAGACCCGTATACTTGAGACCAGAAATACAATGGAACCTCACAAATAATGTCCAAAATTCTAAAGAGCAGAAGAAGAAAAATATATATATAAAAGATGTATATAGATGGAATTGTTCCACTTCTTGTATGAATCACGTAAGTAACCTTATATATATCAGTCATATCAGTCAGAGACCTCTGTAGTCCGTTGGCTAATTAAAGAGATTAAATGAATTGCTTTCAATTCATAATTTATTGCCAATAAAGCCAATAGGAATAAAAGATCTCTAACGCCATGGAAACGGAAAAAGGAAGAAAAAGAATACTATGCCAAAGGTGCCAACGTACGATGATATAAGAAACGAAGGAAGTGAGAAAAAGACTTAAATGCCATTATTAATATTCCACAATCCCCCACTAATGGCATGTAAGTGGAAGAAAAAGAATTCTGGGCAAAGAAAGGGTCAGCGCTTAAGTGTTAATGTCCTGAGGATTGAATTAACACGTAGTGAAATGAGGCAACATTTTATGTACCATGAAGTGAATTACTCTTGAACTTCATAGACTTAAGATGAGACCCCCACAACACATACTTTACCTTTAGAATTATGATAGCTCCACGATAAAATATCTGCACAATAATTATGGCCCTTCTATATATACCTTGGGTTGCTCATGAGTGTTCTAGAAAGATTGCCTAAGTCTTTCATGGAAGGTGGCCTATGCCTTCACACTCACATAGGTAGATACATCAAGTGAGTCTCTATAGCACCACTCCAAGGGTTATCAAGTCCGTCTTTATAGCACCACCTGAAGCGACCGAAAAAATCCCCGGGGAGGAAATCTTTCCAAAAATCGAAGGAGTCGCCACCAAAGTTTTTTATGGAAAACATTGGAAAACCAAAAAAGGGTCTTCGAAACCAGATTTGGGTTTGGGAGTCGGTTATGTGTAGGGAAGGTGTTAGCACCCTACAACGCCCGTTAAAAAATGGTACCTCTAATTAAACATGCAAAACTTTGTTAACTTTTAAATTATTTATTTTACCCCAAAAAATGAGAAGAAAATTTATTTATTTACAAATTTTGTTTTTTAAATAAAAAGATAAAAATTAAGAAAATTTATTTTTGGGCTCGACAAGGGTGGGCCCTTGCTCCTACGTATCCCTCGGTGCAATAGGAAAATCAAAGCTACGTAGTTCTTGCTAGAAAATGATTCTGTGTTTGATTGATTTTATTTTTGAAAAAAAGAATTTTTAATTTTGAAGAAAAAGGATTTCGGACTTCTGAGCTGTCACAACTCATACTTTCGGAAAAATGAAATTAACAGGGGTGTCACACCCAAGTTAATCTCTTTTGAATATTTTGATTTTTTTTGAATTTTTTTTTTTACAAAGAGCTTTGAGACAACCAAACCGTCACGGTTTACATCCCAAATCTTAAAGCATTAAAAAGATGTCACATCTAATTAACACTAAATGAAAAGAATTATTATTTTTTTATTTTTCACAAAAAATTATTGGCTATTTACAAAATGTACATGTTAAAAAAGAAGTAACCTGCTCAACTTAGCCCAAATATGGACTGGGCTCAGTTTCAAAAAAAGATTCAGAAGAAAGGAAAAACGCAGCATTGGGCCAAGCCCAAATGCCACACTCACACATACAACAAAAACACCCCACAAACAGAAAAGAGGGCTGGAGCCCAAAAAACGAAATAAAGGAAGAAAAAAAGAACTGGGCCAAGCCCAAATTCCACACACACACAACAACAACAACAAAAAGAAAGGGCATCAGCCCATAAAAATAAAAAAATGAAAAAATAAACAAAATAAACAAATAAATAAAAAAAGAAAAGGGATCAGAGGAATGGGGGTTAAAGGGTTCACATTGAACCCTAGTCTCCCCAAATCAAAAACGAAGAGAGAGAAAGGAGAATGGGGGGCACCACCTCACAGAGAAGGGGAGAGAGAGAGAAGAGGGGTGAAGGCCGCGGCGGCCATGGAAGGCGCGCCTAGCGGCGCCGCCGAAGAAAGGGAGGGCCGCGCGCGGCTTCAGCCGCGCTTCACGGCGGATCGAAAGAGAGAAGAGGCAGAGGGAGGAGAAATGTGAGAGAGAGAGAAAGGTCGCGCTTGCAGCGGCCGTTTTAGCCGCCATCCGCGGCGGAGAAGGGGGAGAGAAGGAGAAGAGGAAGCGAGACAGGCTTGGCCGCGTCTCGCGGTGGCTGCTTTGGCCGCGGTTCACGGCGGCGAAGGGAAGAACCGTGGTGGTTGAAGAAGGAAGAAGGCGGAGGTGGATGTGGAGCGGGTTCCCGCGATGGAGCTGGGTCTGGTTCACGGCGGCCTTGGCGGAGTGGGGTGCAGCCGCGCGCGGGCGGCGATGGTCGCCGGCCACGGCCGACGCAAAGTTAGCGTCGGCCATTTTACATTGCCTTCATGCGTCGGCTTAGCGTCGGCTTTTCTGACGCAACTAGCGTCGGCCATTGTATGGCCGACGCTAATGCTTTGCGACGAGAGATTTAGCGTCCGCCCCGTGGCCGACGCAAGGCCGACGCTAAAGTGTCTGTTAGCGTCGGTTTTTTGCCTTTAGCGTGGGCTTTTGGCCGACGCTAATGGCCAAAATTCTAGTAGTGTAAGAACAGACACTTGCTGATTAAAAAGTGGACGTAAGTTTAAATACTGTTGATCTCTTCTCTCTTGATCAATCCTAAGTGGCTGTACCCCGTTTTGGTTTGCTTGAAATGAATTAATAACTTTAGTTCATATACCGAATCACTTTGTTAGGTTGTTTTTCTCAGTTCGGCTCTGCCGCGGTGAAAGCAATCATAAAACTGAATTATTGAAGCCAAGTCAACGATTTAATTCGTAACGATCCGTAAAAAGAATATTGAGAACAAAGGTTATTTATTTCAATTATGCAGTAAAAGGTT